>JAREYC010000002.1:163942500-164606250 GCA_030015325.1 Cryptoblepharus egeriae
TTTTAGTTTTTACTAGATGAGGGGATACTTTAGAAATCATCTATAGCATCTAATTTCCATTCATCAGCATATTATTTACATATGAATGTTGTGAAAATAAGAGAGTGTCTGTTTCTGTTGCAAGTGCATAATTGATGTGCACACAACAATAGATCCACAATGGTCTAGGCGTTTGCTGTGTGATACCCTACAAATATAGTTAAGTGGAGCTTGGCAAACCTGAGATAATTGAGGAAGTTGTCAACGCCTTTTGATTTCATTTTTAAACAATAGTGTTCAATTTCTGAATTTTAGAACAGGAAACCCATCATCTGTTGGCTGTCCCCCTTAACTTTGCTTTACAAAAGGAAAATGAACCACAGTATTCAATAAAGTCAGAATCTATCTGTTTTAAAATAGAGATAGAGTATATATGTTGAATCTGTACCAATGTATTTTTTGGGGGGAGGAGGTGAATAAGAAATCAAGATATCCAAAAGCATTTATTTTGTAATTAAAGCAGAGCCCTCTCCAATCCATTCAACCTTTACTGTGATTCACCCATTTACTGTGATTCACCCATACACCAAAGGTTTAAGGATAGGAAAATGGAATATATGAAGTATCACTTTTCTCAGTTTGCAGATTTTCTTTTTGTAAGTAAAAGATTTCATTCATTAGGATGTATTGCAAGATCAGAATGAACAGAAAGAAGAAGGAATGTGGGACTTGCAAATGTTTTCATGTTTTCATGGCATTCATGTTTTCTGGAGGTATGTGAGAAGGAATATTTTAGGAGAAACTTTCCTTTCACTGGGATATGAAAATGTTGCCATTCTTTTGACAGTGCATTGATTTTTCCCCTCTCTGGATCTCATTCTTTGGTTCTAAGTTTCCAGATTCCATCATACAAACAAGAACTATGTTAATTCATTGGGTAGACAGAACAGCCAGTGTAATTAGAGCTCAAACTGTAGCAGCTTTGCCTGGGTTAAGTTGTGTTGAGGGACCTCACTAACTTGCCTTAAAGTGAAAGTTGTTGATGGCACCTTTGGTTGCTGATTCAAGATTTTCCTCCTCCTCGGATGCCGCTTTTGACTGATGGTACCTAATGCAATCAGCCACTGCCAGGGAACAGCCCTTCCTTTGGCAGTTCTTCTTTTTAAGAATCCTCTAACCACCCCCTCCCCCAAACAGGACAGGCTTATTTTTCCCTGGAAGCTTCACTTCTCAATGCTTTAAGCAGAAGATGTCTCCTTTTGCACGTGTTTTTGATAAATTTAAGAAGTCAAATAGCTGACACAGATGGATAATCCAAGTGTATAGGGTGAAGAGTTATAAATTAACACATTATTCCCTCTTAATGTGAAATACTTGAGAATGCATTTTCTCAGTCCCCTGACATCTACCCAGTGAGGGCTCGCATTGTACTTTTCAAGTGGCATTGATTTGTTAAAGCGCTGAATTAGCATCTCAGGCCAGCTGCCTGTTCCACTGTTGTGGTGTTGGGCTCATTCTCTCTCTCTCTCTCTCTCTCTTTCTCTTGCTTCCTGCTGCCTTGGCCACACACAGGGCTTCAGCCTGCTTACCCCAGCTTTCTCCCTCTTTTTTGCCACTGAAGCAGGTTGTGTTCTCCCTCATGTGCAAGAGTGAGCAAAGGGATATAGTGTCGGTTACACAAACCTCATCTTACATGACTGGAGCATACGCCTTAGTTTAGTGTGCTTGGTTGGACATAGAGTGAATTACAATCTGCACAGCTGAAGTTAAGGATTGTTTTTTCTCCTTCTCACAGAGCCGTTTTCTGTAATGCAGCAGAAACAAATGGGAAGGCGTTAAAGCTGTGTTTACGGACATGCAAGTCAGAAAAAGATGAAATCTGTGGGAGATGTCTGAGGGTTTTAATTTCAAAGTTGCTAGCTCTTACATGTGTGTACAATCATTCTTGTGTGTGCAAAGGTCCAAGAATACTTTGGGTTTGTGCCAGTTTAATGAAATGTGCCGTTTAGTCACAGACTCGGACATTGTTGGCGTCTCAGTTTTGTTTTCCTTTGTTTTTGAAAAGAGAGCTACAAATGCTTTCTCCTCGGTCCTTCTGTCTTGAATGTCTTCACAACAGTTTCATTCTTTATCTTTCTCATAGTGAGTCCTGACACATTATGAAGCATTGCCCTAATTGACTCAATTACATTTCCAAAATTTGTATTCCAGTAATAAAGATTATGCACATTGAATCAGCAGTTTTAAATGAAATAATGTAATGTTGACATTTTATTTGTGGATTTTTTTGCATTGTAACTCAAAGCTCTCTGAAAGCCTACAGTATATGAAGCAACTTAGAGTATTGAGGTGACATTCTCTTAAATGGTCTCCCTAAAACCTAAATTTGGGGGAGTTGTAGATATTGTTTTATCCTTTTCAGCATTTATTTGGAAATAAAATTGAGCAGTGATCTGCATAAGGAGCACCAAAATAAAATGGTGCAATTTGGGTGCATCTACAGGAATATCATGTTCTGGTTTAGCATTTTAAATGCTAAACCAGATATGCAGGAGAAGTTTCCCAGCTCAGAGATGAAAAGGTGCATAATAATATATGCTAATAATTATATATGCTGAAATCCCTGTTGGTGAGGTGGACATTAACCTGCAACCACAACTAACTGTCATGCAGATAGGGTACGTAGATTGCAGCCATTATGCCACTTCACATGAGACAGGGTTTTCCTTGTTTGGTCCCCAGTGTGCAAGAGGACAGTCAGGGAACATAAGGCACCTGATTTCTCTAGGCCTGCCAATGGCAGGACTAAGACAATGTTGGCTGTTGGCAGAACATTTTTCCTTTTATCCCAGATGATCTTTGAGGTGTGTGTGATAATTTAGTCATTGTAGCCACTTCTGATGGGCATAGTGCATGAGAAAAAAGTATGGTTAGAGAGGAGGAAAGAGAACCTATCTCAAAGAGGCTACCTTTCTTGGGGGTTCATGCTGGTGACCCCTCAGGCTTGAATTACAAAGTTCATCTCCAAAGCTATCAGCCTTATGAAGGGCAGATCAATTCAGCTGGTTTGACCACCCTCCCAGGTACTGGGTTGGAGAGCTTAGCACTGGCAAGAAATTCTGTCCAGATAAGAATTGCTGCAGGATGTATTGAATTCAATGTGTCATTAATGTAAGTGGCTCATTTGGTCCTGTCTTATATCATTTATAGGGTGGAGTACCTGGGCTCCACACCCCACAAACAAACGGCAGCATATCCATTCTTTTATATCTGTCAATCTCTGATTAGCATAATGTTTGATGGCCTGAATATTAACACAAATCCTAGATAAAGGTTATTTGATTGGCATTTAGATTCTTATAGCACAATCCTATGAATATCTACTTAAAAGTGAGTCCCAGTGGGGCTTACCTCCAGGAGTGTATAGAATTTTAGACTACGTAATTACATTCAATTTTGTAGAATCAGGTGAATAGTATAGAACCAAAGGGCTAAACTTGTGTTCAACAGCAAGCATGGACTTTTAGTACCCAATTTACTTTCTAGTAAATTCTAGTACCCAGAGTACTTCTGCTTCAAGGCATAATTCTGGGTACAATTCTAGTACCCAGAATACTTCTGCTTCAAGGCATAATTCTTCCCTTGCTGGCCAGTTTTCCCTTACAGTTGTCCCCATCTGCTTTCCAGGAGCAAATGAATGGTGAGTAAAGCATAACCTCTATCACTAAACCAGTGCTCTGATTATGGAGGAAAATATATATAAGGCATTTAATGTCATTCAAAAGTTTCAGTCCCTGATTTTACTTCAGTCATGGTCCCCCCAAAAGCAGCTAAGTTTCTGGCCTTTAATTTTGTACTTAAGTTAAAAAAGTGCTAAACAAGATATAATAGCCACATATGTAAAGGACTGTGGTACTCTAGGAGCAGAATTTTCCCCCTTCTTGTGCTTAAAACTGATTTTCACTTAAAACCTCTTGATGTCTTTACAATAACACCATTTTTGCCAAGAAAGCTTTTGTCTTGATAGAGCAGGGATTCCAGTACAGTAGTATGAAGCTCAGCTCCAACCATGTCGTCGAAGCACAATTACCTTCTTCCGCATAAGCATATTTCTGAGCATGTTATTGACTACATAATTTATAGTAATATAACACACATCACTACTTACTCCTTTATCACACACATCACAAGAAAAGAAGACATGTACCCATCTTGAGAGATTCTCAGTCAGTTATAGGGTAATTAAGATTTTGCATGCAAAAGCACATGGGAGAAAAGTCAGTGTCAGTACATTAGGGAAGCTTAGGTAAATTATTGCTAGGAGGAGAGTCTGTGTGGAATTAGTGTGGTCTGGTTGAGGTGAAAGGATTAAATAACTTTGTCTCTTAAACTATGGCTTAATGAGCTAATTGAGAACAGCAATGAGACCAAAAGAATTGGAATTTGGGAAAGACATGTTTCCGTTTGTACACGTGATTTTGTTGAGGGAATTTTGTAAGCAAAATTGTTACATCTAACAGAAGTGCATCTTGGGTGTTGGAGGCTTTTTAAATTGTGCAACTGGTATTTTTGCCTTGAGGGGCTGTGGGTAGGAAGGCCTGCATTAATGTCCTTGATCCACCTGGAAATGGCTGAGACATGGTTTAAAGCTTGATTTGAAGATAAACTGCTTGAGAGTGGTTGGAGAAGAAACAGAATTGATGGTGATTGTGCAACAACCAGAGATAGGAATCAGTGAACAAATACCGCAAAAAAAATTTAAAAGGAAGGAGTAGTAATTTTGGGGGTTCGCTTCCTTTGCAGCCTGTCATCTCAGAGAAATCTATCCATGTGCTTTGTTCCTCCAGTACTATGGAGGCAAAACACATAAAGACTGGCTGGATATTTAGCTAGTTTGTTCAGAAAGCAAAAGGAACCATAACTTACTAGCCAAAGCAGGTGATCTAGAACATTAAGTGCATGAAGGAAGCAGAGGTGAAGGGAAAGAAAACTGAACCAGGGCCTGTTGGGGAAGGGGGTGTCTGGGAAAGAAAAAGGAAATAGTAATAATTTTCTAAAATTACTGTTGTGCTTGTAAACTGTGACTTGGATCCAAATTGCAATATGGGCATGCCCAAGGGCTTTCATAGGTCTATCTTCCTTTGGAGGGGTGGTGCCTAATTTCTCAAAGTTTGAAAAACAGATTGAGCTATGGCATGTAGGTCTGCCATTCAATGGGCAGAACTCAAAGATGCTGCTGAACATGAAATTCAGCAGCAAGTCTTTGGATCCAAAACAAAGAAAATTTTCCCATTAAAGTACAACTGTGTGCCTTGTCACTTATTGGAGAGATTGCTGCTTAATATATTCTAATCCATTATTCTTGATTACCTGCTCTGTACATTCTAGATCAGTGATTTTCAATCAGTGTGCCATGGCACACTTGTGTGCCGCAGATAGTCCTCAAGTGTGCCGTGGGAATTTGGAGATTGACATTCATTAATAGGAAAATTGGGGGATTTGAACAGTCTGGTGTGCCTTGTCAATGGTAAAAACAACTGATGGTGTTCCTTGACAATTTCTCAGTGCCATGTTAAGTATGCCATGAGGTGACAAAGGTTGAAAATCACTGTTCTAGATTATAGTTAATTCTCAGTCATGTGGTAGTTAACTAATAAAAGTCAAATTGCTAATAACTGACAACGCAACCCTAACCCTAAGGCTGGCACAAGTCACATATTGGCCTGTAAGTGTATCAAAAGTGCTCTAAAGCACTTCTGCACCACTCCTAGGGGAGTTAGGCCAGTGCACAGCCATGTGCTGGCCTCCCCATTCCACTGTGGGAACATCCCACTGTTGTTATGCAAGGGGTAGTAAAAAATTCCACAGCATATGTGTATATGGGCATGCATCTAAACTTCTTTACTGTTGCCTATATGTATCATGATGGGTAGAGGTATTTGTTGCTGATGAATAAAATACTTTTGTGGCTTAAAACTTACAGAACACAGGGGGCTTATTTCTGTGTAAAATAAATAACATTTTCAAACACTGATATTGATGAGACAGTTTTGATCTGTTCCTAGATTTTTCTGGGTGACAGTGATCTGAGATAGCATTCCAGGGTTAGGAGAACCTAAAGAGGCATGAAGGAAATATAAACAGGACACATAGGTCCCTTGCTTATCTCTTCTCAAGGCTCTGCAGCTGTCTCCTTTGGCAGTCAGCCCTGAACTGACTTCAAAATCTGAATATGAAGAAAAGGACTCAGTAGCACCCAGATCATGTCACTAGTTCCACATGGATTTATACTGAAAATAAATACATTAGAATTTGCCAATAAATTTATGTACCAAAGAGTACAATGAAATGTATTGCCAAAGCACATAATGTAGCATTTTTGGTACTTTTAGTTAATCAGTGTTAGCTTCAGACAGTATTTTTGAACCCACTGAAAGCAAAGTCTTTGTATAACACAGAATTCAAAAATATTTGAATGCACTAGAATCATAGAAACATAGAGTTGGAAGATACCTAGTAGGTCATCTAGTCCAACCCCCAGCCTGCAGCAGGAAATCCCCCTAGAGCATCCCCGACAGGTGCTCGTCGAGCCTCTGCTTGAAGATCCCCAGTGAGGGAGAATCCACCACCTCCCTTGGCAATTTGTTCCACTGCCGAAGTGCCCTCACCGTTAGGAATTTTTTCCTGATATCCAACCGGAATCTCCTCTCTTTCACTTTGTACCCATTGGTTCTAGTCCTTCTTTCAGAGGCAGCTATTAACAAATGAGCCCCTTCCTCCCTATGACAGCCCTTCAGGTATCTGAAGAGGACAATCATGTCTCCTCTCAGCCTTCTCTTCTCCAGGCTGAACATCCCAAGTTCCCCCAACCTTTCCTTGTAGGGCTTCCCTTCCATCCCACTGATCATTCTTTTCGCTCTCCTCTGGACTTGCTCCAGTTTGGCTGCATCTTTCTTAAAGTGAGGTGCCCAGAACTGAACACAGTACTCAAGGTGAGGTCTGACCAATGCTGAATAAAGAGGAACTAGAACTTCTTGCGACTTGGAAGCTACAGTCCTCTTAATGCAGCCTAAAATGGCATTTGCCTTCTTTGCAGACACATCACACTGCTGACTCATGTTCAGCTTGTGATCCACGGCGACTCCAAGGTTCCGCTCACATGTTGTGCTGCCAAGCCAACATTATGGATGCAGTCCTAAACACACTTTCTTGGGAGTAAGGCCCATTGAATTTAATGGGACTTACTTCTGAGAAGATGCATAGGGTTGCACCCTATGGCTGCAATCCTGAGAGCACTTTCCTGACAGTAAGCCCTATTGAACCCAATGCAACTTTGGAGTAGACATGATTAGAATTGCACTGTATATCCCATAAATACATAATGGCATATCAGAATTGCAGAGGAATGAGTTCAATTTACCTCTTATCTCTTCTACATGTCCCTATCCAACAACTGTTGCACTTTGTACCTTTAGAAGATGTCTATATACTTTGGGCAAAAGTGGCTCTAATCCAGATATAAACACAAGGGGACATCCATGAAGCCACAACTAGCCTGTTCCTAGTCAGGAAATCCTGTACAATTAAAGTTAGCTGGGTTGAACAAATGTAACATTTCATTCACCGATGATTCAATGATTCACTGATTTTTGGACAACACTTTATTTTTAGTGTGTTTGCTATTATTATTGCTATTATTATACCAAACTCAGATGGCTGGACATCTATCATATTGCAAGCAAAAGGGGACTATTTAGGGGACAATGCAGTTGTTTCTGTATACCAGAGGACTGGAAAGAACATGCCCAGGCTGACAGAATGTTCTCTTTTTTAAGCCTTGTGTCCTCCATTTTCCTTCTTTTCCTTGTGAGCAGGCAGCATGTAACCTTGTAATTAATCAATTATATGTAATAGATTTAAATTCAATAATATGCAATATGATATGAGTATTTATTTCACATAAAAGCAATATACAGTCATGCCTTGGTTTATGAGCATATTTTGTTCAGGAAGCATGCTTGTAATCCAAAATGGATTTTTCCATAGGAAATAATGGAAACTCAGATGATTGGTTCCACAGTCCAAAAGTATTTATATAAAAATATTCACTTTATATTAAAAACAATCACAAAACACTGTAATACAAAACACGGTAATAAAGAAGCTACTGTACAGTCCTGATCTGTACTGACCTGTGAAAATCTTCATGGTTGGTGTGAGGGAGACGAGAGAGAGAGAGAGAGAGAGAGAGAGAGAGAGAGAGAGAGAGGAGGGACTTATTTTGTAGGATGACTTTCACTTTTACTAATGGTTTCACTGCTATCCATTGACTCAATGGAATCTTTGAGCAAAATTCAGAGTAACTACGGGGAGTCTTTGCTCCAGTGTAAGAACCAGCTTCCAATATGAATTGGATTCCAATATGAATTTCCCATAGGTGGTACAGTAACTACAGGTGCAAGTAAAGTCTCTTACGTGCTCCTGTAGCTACTCTGGATTTGGGGGTTTGTCTTTTTGTGCAACTTTAACATTCCCATGTTGCTGATGGGACACCTTCCACACTGCCACACACAGATCCCACACATGCCTGGCTCATGCTGCACCCCCCAGATCTCCCCATGAGTTCCCTGGCCATGGAAGTCTGTTCCAAACTTCCTCAGAAGTGCTCTTCTTCCAAGACAGTGCTCTTAAACCAATTCAAAATTTTTGAGAAAATTTTGCTCTTAATCCAAGTCACTCTTAAACCAAGGTACCACTGTATATGAGTGTTTCTAGCTTTTATTTTGTCTTGCCCTACATTTTTCTTGGGTGTTTTACATTTTTAGGGGCCTTGTCTTCTTTTTTGGTTATGCTATATGGTCACCCTGCACATGTCCTCTGGCACTGATGCTTCAGAGCTAGAATATTGGAAAGTATTGGAGCAATCCATTGGGCTCATCCAGGTAACATCCATAGCATATCATTTTTTGTTCTGAAAATAACCATGAAGTAAGTCCTTACGGTGATCAACACAGCCAATAACATAATAAATTGAATGAGGATAGTTAATGAGATCTAAGTTTGGGGTATAATAAGCTTTCTTCCCATTGACTTGTTAACTGCCCCTGAGTTTGACTTCTCAATAATCTTGAAAATACGTAAAATATATCACTGTGTGCACCAAAGGTCTGTCATGGTGTTAAATCTTATCCTCAACACTTATGCTGTGTTGGCATCTTCTCATATTATTTCATCATGTCCAAGAGGTCAAGGGGAGATATGTCTAGCAAAGACTTGTTATGGCAAAATCAATTCATCCTGAAACACTGGTTCAAGTTGAAATAATCAAAGTCAATCAGTGAGAGTGGCTATTAAATAACTGCTCTGTGAATCCTTTTTGTCAGATATCTTCACTGTATCGGGTGTAGGTAAAACAGAACTTTTGGCTTCTTGTTCATTTTGTTGCCTGAAGGTCTGACTGCTATTTCTGAACTTTCTTCTATTCACTAGCAGGATTCATAGCATTTGTTTTCCCATATGTCTTCATCAGCTTGCTGAATGCATAGAGAAAAAAAATGATAAAACTATTGCAGTTCCCCTTAAAACCCTTTGTCAATTATTGTTTTGAAGCAAAATAATTGCAGATTCTTTTGTGTGTCTTTGTATTGTTTAGCACTCTCATATAGAGGTGATCGCTGTACTGATTTCTGCTAGTTCAGAAAAGATGGATTAGCAGGAGAGACATGGTTGCAGAGTTACCATCATGCAAGAACAATGATAAAAGTTCTGCACCCTACCACATATAGTAATAGTGGTGTTCCTGGGGGAGCATCCATGGTTACAAGGGTCCAATGATGGGATTCAAAGAAATTAACAAGAGGTTCTATGCCCATCTGGCAGTCACTTTTAAATGGCTATTTTTAAACTTTATATGTCCTATCTTCGTTAACAACCGGTTCTATAGAGTAGGTGCGAACCTGCTGGAGCCCACCACTGCAAGGGTCCCATGGCTTCTCAGGGTTTTTAAAGAGGTTCTTTAAACATCATTTCTGGCTCCAAAACTGAAGCAACATTTAAAGGAACTTTGAAGACCTTCTAATGCCCAAAGAGGCAGCAATCATGGGCAGACAGCACCTCCAGGCATGTGTCTGGGTGTCACATTGGCCAGAACTGAAACTGAGTAGTAATTACTTCTAGTTACGCCTTTCTGGCAGTGTCCCTTAGAATACAATCATAAGCAACTTTCTAGCATTAAAGAAAGAGCAGAGCAACTCTGAGGTACAACAGGAAACTTACATTGCCTTACCTTGAAGAAGTCTCCATGACTGCCCCCCCCCCCAAATAACAGGATGTAGTACATGCCCCATTGGTACAGCTATGCCAGTGCTGGAACATTGGTTAGGATTATGCTTTTAATGATCTTTGTAAAATCACTTAAACCAGGGTTGTCCAAACCCTGGGTTGAGAGCCAGATGCAGATCCTGGCGAGTCTCAATGTGACTTCCAGCAAGGACCCCTCTATCTGGCCCTTGGGCAAGCCTTCTAATTTCTCTAATACATTCTCATATGCAAATGTAAGCAAATTTATGCTAATTTGAAATGTAAATTAGTTCTCTGGCCCCCAACATAGTGTCTGAGCGATGATGTGGCCCTCCTGCCAAAATATTTGGACATCTGTAACTTAAACTATGCAAAATATATGTCTATTGGCACTTTAACGATTCAAAGCATATTCAGATAATTTAAAGGCAGTGATGGGCTTCCATAAATACCGATTGTAAAGAGACCAAAGGGAAAGATTCTAGGATTTCAGCAAATATTGCCAGGTCATTGACACAACAAGCCTGTCTTAGGGTGACGGTTGCAACTTTCCTATGTTACCTTAGTTCTTTGGAGTGATTCTGAAAAATTCATAGAGCCAAAGCCAGACAACAGGTCAAGATGTACTGTGTGAAACATCTAGCACTATCTATAAATTGGATTATCACATGCTCCATTCCCTTAATCTGATCAATATTTTTGGTGTAATGAAGCAGATTTTCATATTAACTTTAATTGCTTTGAGATATTAATGGACTCTAACACTTATGTGGTAGTTTGAAAGTTCAAAATTGTAGTTTTAATTGTGCCCAGTCACTGTTAACCCTATCTGAAATACATGCAAACAAAGGCTGAGGATTCAGAAATTGTAGGATGCCGCAAGTCTGAGATTGCCTTGAATCCAGAACTCCCTCCAGCTGATCATTATTGAACTCTATTGATAAAAAGGGGTATTTCCATTATATCTAGCTATGAAATTTTTTAGGAAAAAAGGATGTATGGAAGTAGTGAATGGTGGATACAACTGTCAATGCCTGATACAAATTTAAAACAAAGCAGAGTTATGCAATGTACTGAATGATGTAAGCTTTGCAATCAAGAAAGTGGTGCAATCAAGGCAGCAAGCACACCAAACGTCATCTGCAGTATATAACAAGAGGATACTTTTCAGAATTCAAAACAAAAAGGGAAATCCGTGTGTGTGTGTCTGTGTGTGTGTGTGTTTCTTTGGATAGTAAGTGAATAGGCACAAAATAGCTTACTTCCTGGTACTACTACTATGTTTCCTTTCTCTATTACAATAATACTGACATTCAGCCCCAAAAGGTTAAGAGACCTTCACTTTCCCATCAATGTTTTCCAACATTCATGAAGAAAACGTCTATGTTCCCTTTGCAAAATACATATTAATTACAGAAATAATAATGATAGGAAGATAATTTTACCAGAATACAAATGCAATGTCAGCTATAGGAACTAGCCCTGTAAGTGCTGTGTTGCCAGTAATCACAGCTTAGTTCCCACAAAAGTTCATTAGAAGAAAAAAAGAGGAAAATGAGGGTAGAAGAGTTTCAGGGTTAAATGCAAAGTGTGCAATCCATGCACAATCAAGTGTTTTAAATATCACTGAACTGAGTAGAACATGAGTGTGCTTAACTGTCTTCTGGATTGCAGCCATTATATTTAATAACAGTGGGCATCCCAAAGGCAAAGTCCTCTGGCAGTCTGCTGAGAGGAAAAGCAATTTGTGAAGGTATCACAAGTCTGTCATATAGTAGAGGCTGGACACAGGCTATGATTAAGAGCCGTGTGTTGCTGGCCAAAGTTGAGGAAGCAGAAGTGGCCCCTGTGTGCTCTGTGTGTGGGTCTTGTGTACTCTTTTCCCGTCAGAGCTGGGCTAGCTTGGCCCAAAAAGCAGTTCCTTGGCAGTGCTTAATGGCAGGATGATGTAGTCTGTTGTGACTGGTGCATTCCTTTCAGGTTAAACTAGGGAAATGGCATTGTGTTAAAATTCCAAGTGGCATGAATGTTTTATTGCCACCAGTACATTCAGGTCTCAAGGGGAGTGTGTGTGTTTGGAGCGGCTGAGGGGGGGAGAGAGAAGGGAGGCAGGGAGTGTGACTTAGAGACTCGGGAACTATCAGAAGAACACTTCCCTTGGAAAATGTTATCCAGTGGTGTGTGAAGCTGACTGGCTGCGATAGTCACTTAGAAGCGATTTGCTTTTCCCCTGACTGCGGCTGTTTAAAATCTCTCAGTCCAGACAATTAACAGCTGAAGAAAATATGACAAGACACACACAGCGAGGTTGGGAGATAGAGAGAAGGAATGTGCCAGAAGAGAGCTGAATTGCCTTCTTGTATATAAACTGGCAGATCTCCTCTCCCCGTCACCCTCCCTTCTTGCTATAACCCACTCCCAGAGTTTTTTTCCCCCCTGTCTGCTGAAGGCCAGGAGTGATCTGTTAACTGTACACCACTGACTGGGAGGCCAGAGTCGCTCATGGTACTGTATGTTACCATTACTACTCCCTCATTCCTTTTTACATTTTTTAAACATTTCTTTGTAATAACGGTTTAGATGAGTCAGAAGGATTTGGTTTTTAGGCTACACAAAAGCAGTGTAAATTCTATACAACTCAAAAAATTCAGAAAGATAGGCATGCCATCTCATTTATATTAGATGCCACAGATGATTTCAGACAAGAATTTAAACAATGTTGTTAATATGGATGCAGTGAATGGTCCACAAAGGTAACTGTTTAGGCTACAATCCAGAGAACGTACAGGACCTTTTACACTGATGTAGTTATGGTGCCACCTCTGGGAAACCTATGGGAAATGCATAGAGCAATCCAGAGTAAGTGCCTCTTACATCTTCCTGTAGTTACTCTGGATTGTAGGATAAGTCTACATAACCTTTTGAACAATGTTGTGAAGTTTGGTTTCTTTTACTAAGTTGATGCTTGCTATATTTTGATTGTGATACTTTAATATTAGAGCAAGAATCTAATCATCACTCGGGCACGATCAAGGCTCTACACCTAGCACATATAGGTTATGCTTACCTTTTTGCCCATGGCATGTGATATCTAATTGATCACAACCTTTTAAAACGATAAGCTAATAGTTTGTAATCAGAGAATCCTGTTTCTGTGTTAGGCTAGATGTTTTTAGGCTCATTCAAGTCTTTAAATTCTCTGATGCTTTTGTATTCATATTTTTAGTATCTAGTTCAAAGAGTTGTAATAAGTTTAAATTGCTACAAGCCATCTCCATATCACATCCAAAGAGGATTAGGATATTAATGTGAAAAGTGTCTCTGTTTACCATAAGTGAAAAACAGGATGCTTCAAAAAACTGAAAATAACACCACTTGGTCCAGGATCAGTCTGTTTAGGTGATATGGAATGCATGTGCTCTATATGGAGCTTCATGGGACTCAGTTTGAACCCAGCCTCAGAACACACATATGGAAATATTTCAATGCATTTGCATGGATGTTTTCTCTGAATTTAGAAATGTTTTCCAGATACAGACAGTAAGTTTTTCAGCCAGCAGGACCGTAATCTTATAGCACTATGGAATTTCTTCTACATCTTTACTGAATATGACCACCAGCTCACTCCTATTCATATTTATTCAAAAGTGGCCCTACAATCCAGAGTAACTACGGGAGCATGTAAGAGACATTACGTGTACCCGCAGTTACTGCACCATCTAATGAAAACCTATGGGAAATTCATACTGCAATCCACAGCAAATTGTTCTTACACCGGAGCAAGGACTCCCCGTCGTTACTCTGGATTGTGCCCTAAGTCCCACTATGTTTTATGAAGCTTACTCCCAGTATAGTGACTATCCCTACAATCCAGAGTAACTACGGGAGCACGTAAGAGACATTACGTGTACCCATAGTTACTGCACCATCTAATGAAAACCTATGGGAAATTCATACTGCAATCCACAGCAAATTGTTCTTACACCAGAGCAAGGACTCCCCATAGTTACTCTGGATTGTGCCCTATGACTTGTGCCGGGTTTTAGGCCAGCCTAACTGCAGATTAAGATTGCATAGTAGATTGCATAGTAAGATTCTATAGTAGAGCCCTGTTAATGCCTTTGTCACTGCTACATTTGTCAAAGCATCTTAGCAGATATGTTGGGTGGCCATTCTAAATTGGTTACAGTTATAAAAGAGGTTCTGAACAACATTTCTATCTATTTTTGTTTAAAAGAACAAACCCCCCAAATTAAGCAGTAGCATCACTTTGTGCAGATGAAAACAAATGTGCACTCTTCATTCAGTTAGTATATGTATAAAATCAGTTGTAGTGTCTTTTATGTAGGCATAAAACATTACCCTCTTGCATTGATTGTATATGCTGTGAATTTGTTTTTGCTTTCAAAAAATGTATAGAAAAATCTACTATTCATGCACAGTCCAGCTGTAATGCACTACTGCACAATTAGAAATAAAACAATGCTGTGTAGACAAGCATCTCCATTTGGATATGCATTTGCTTGGATGCATATCTAAAGGTGGATGTTTTTATTTGTTTACATTTCATCTTGATGCCATGGTGGAGGTCCAAATAGTATGCATGGACTTTTCATAAGGCCTATCATCCAGACATTGAGCAGACCCGAATCTGTTTAGTTTCAGCTGAGTGGCTGTAGCATGTTATCTTAGTCCTTTGCACTGAATTACTTTAAGTCAGATGTGCATTCAGGTGTGCCTTTATATCCCTGGTGCTGCTTGTCATGTGTAACTACACATGACCAGATCAGGATTAGAATGTTAGTGTACAGGTAGCATGTGGGTAAAGAACAGTTTACTTTTGAATGAAGAGAAAGTATGCCTTAAAAAAGTAGATTTCTTGTCAATAGAATTTGTTGCAGTGGATGGGATAGAGAATGGGAATAATGCTGCATGTTTAAAAACAACAATTCAAAAAACATGTTTTTAAAAGATGTTTTAACAATTCTTTAACGATTCAACAATTCTTTAAAGATGTTTTACATCTTAAGGGTAAGGGAGAGTACCACAACCAAACCCATTTTTTTCAAATACTGTAAAATCTTGGATTGAGAGTAACTTGGATTGAGAGTGTTTTGCAAGACAAGCAAACATTTCTAATAAATTTTGTCTTGCAATGCAGGTGAAAAAATAGGTCCAGCTGGGATATGCCCAGCTTCAGCACTCTGCCAGCATTTCCTCAGCCTCTCCTGAGAGACTAGCCTATGCATGCCTACTCTGAAGTAAGCCTATTACAGTCAACGGGGCTCACTCCTATGTAAAGTGGGTAATGGAAACTAGCCTGTGAGACCCAGCCTTGCATGTCTACTCTAAAATAACCCCTATTATAATCAGTGGGGTTCACTCCGGTATAAAGGGAGCAGATTGCAGCCTGAGAGATCTGAGAAACAAAGTGCAGGTTAATTTCTTTAATTTTTCTTTATATTTTGTATTTTTAAAAATTATTTTGTATTACATTATAGTATTGAAATCATTTTATATGTATGTTTTTGGATTGTGGAACAAATCGTTGGAGTTTCCATTTTTTGTTATGTAAAATTTGTTTTTATAAAAAGTGTTTTGGATTACAAGCATTTTTTTCTGGAACAAATTATGCTTGTAAACCAAGGTACCACTGTAACTGCTGGTTTTTGTGTTTACTGTTCATCTGTGTGTATGACATATAGATGCAAGACAGAACTGTTGATATTTATTCTGTCTTACAAAACAGACTATATGGTGTTCCATACACAACAGTGGTTTCCAAGTCACAACCCATTCATCCCCAGATTACCAAACTATGTGCAGAAATGGCACTTACTGTTCCACACCATGACACCCTTTTTTTGCAGCTTTTCTTCTCAGAAACTTATGCTGGGCAGTGGCTTCTGCTGCGTGAGTCACAGCAGGCAATGCACCTCTCTTTTCCTGGGGAATGTGGTTGCCTGATACAAGTTTCTGAGAAGATCAAATGAAAAAGAAGATGCTAGCATGGAATGAAAAGCTGTAGCATCTGCAATCTAGAATTGCTGGATCTTGCCTGCAGGCCAGGGTTTGCAGACCCTGATTTTAAAAAAGGACTAATCTCTATAAGTTTATATATCACCTTTTTGAGGCCTAAATGTAAAAGTGTCTCCCACAGATTACCCTGCTAATAGTGACCAGCTCTAGGGAGCCATGCTCATCCCTGTTTCTTAAGCCACAGAGCCAGTGTTGTCTGCCTGCATGGCTAAATGCCAGTGTGCATGGAACACTGTTACATTCCCACTGAAGTGGTACCTATTTATTAACTTGCATTTCTGTGCTTTCAAACTGCTAGGTTGGCAGGAACTGGGCAAGGGATGGGAGCACACTCTGTCTTGTAGTAACCAGGTCTCGAACCCTGAGAGTTCAGTGGCATGGCAGCTTATCTTGTTGGAAAACAAATGATCAATAAATGCCCCTTAAGAAGTAAGAATAGGAGGTATATTTAAAAAAAATAGTAAACAAGCTATTGGATGCTTTTCTGTGAGACTTACTTTTGGATAGAAGCAGAATGATTCACATGTGTTTGTGTGATTTATTTATTTTGCCCATATAAGAGGAGTGATTTTGTCATAAACATAACTTTAATCTGATTAGCGCCCTTTTTATGATGGTTTGGTAGTGGTGGTGTTTTTTTTAAACAGTTATATTGACAAGGTTTATAGCAGGTCGTAAACTCAACAAGCAGTCAGCTAGCTCTATTGCAAAATCATGATTTATGTCCTGATTCAGCCCTTCAGATTTCTGAAAACCTCATTAGCATCTCATAGATTCTAAAGGTTACCCACTTTGAGCTATATTTCTTCCAAACTATTTTGAATACACAATAACGCAAGAATTTATTTCTGATTGGTTGCAAACGAGATGTTTAAACTGATGCATTCAAAAGAAAAATTTCTACATAATTTTTGCGATTTTTAACAACTGTATTTTTATTTGTAAGTGAATTGTAATGACTATACTGTAATGCTTTTGTGAAAACTAAAAAAATGTGAAATGTATGACACTTCATATGACATTATAGAAGAAAGCAACCTTCCTTTCTCAAAAATTAAATGTATTTCATAATAACACAAGACATTAAGATTTTTCTATGAGATTTATAAATATTTATAAAAGGTCTCATAGCACACAGTGGTTAACAAAACATTTAAAAAACCTTCACTTTAAACATTAAAGCAAACAGTACTCTTACAGCAATTAATACATGGTACCTGATTCAAATACCTATTAAACTGTGAAATAACAGACAACCCCATCCTATGCCAGCATTGCAGTGGTGGGGGCTACTTTATGATCGTCGCAAAGCATGTGCTGCCAGGCCACTGGTGTGGAGATCAGAATGGCTTCCTGCACATGGGTGGGCAACTGAAGACCTTCTGGTGCAGACGAAGCCATTCATGAGGTGGAAGCGGGAAAGCTATAGGTGGACATGGCTGTTCTAGGGCAGAGAGGAAAGTGAATTAGGCCCATGAGGGAGGCATGTTTGGCAGTGTTGGCATGGGCCTGATCTGCCTTCTTGGGTCAACATGAAATTGTGAATAAGCTGACTCAGATTAGAGCTGGTGGCTTCTGGAGGGTTAACCTGAGGCAAGGGATTCGAGGAATGATACAGTAGCTAAAAGTTCTCTACAGTGGTCCTCAACGTTATGAGGACCATGGCCTGGTTCCATGGGAAAAAAATTCCCACAGTCCAGGAGGCTGCACATCAGGAGGCTGTGCCTGTGCAGTACTCCCTGCAGCTGGGGAGAACTGTGCAGGCATGGTCTGGTGCTCAGCTATGCCTGTGCAGTTCTCTCTGTAGCTGGCAGCCTGACTGTGCTTGCACATTTCACCCTGGCTGCGAGCTGGCTTTACTTTGCCTCGCAGCCAGGGCAAACTATGCAGGTGCTGCCAACTGCTAGGCGGTGCCTGTGCAGTTCTTCCCAGCTGCAGGGAGAACTGGGCAGGTGCAGCCTGGCGGCCGAGCTGCACTTGCGCATTTCTCCCTGGCTGCGAGGCAAGCTGGGCGAACATAGCCTAGCTCACCTCACCACCAGGGCGAATTGTGTACACGCAGCCAGGCTGCTTCTGTGTCTGGGACCCAGTGCTGGTGCGGCCCAGTGGGTAAGTTGCCATGGATCAGCATTTGACTGTGAACCAGGCATTGAGGACCCCTGCTGTACAAGATCCAGAGGAATCCATGTCAGCACTGCTGCATTGTCGTATGGTGACTTAGGACTGGGCTGTGGATCAATTTGGGCTGGTCATTCTCTCACAGCTTTGTTTTGTGTGCGTGACCTTTTTATCTGATGAAAAATATACCCACCCACACACAGTAGATACATAAATGCTCTGGTGTCTAATTCCAAGTCCAGTATATTTTTATGAAAAGAAACATAGAACTATTTGAAGCACATTTACAAGCTTCAGAGGCCAATCCTATACCTGTCTACTCAGAAGTAAGTTCCATTATAATTAACAGAGCTTACTCCCAAGAAAGTGTGGATAGGATTGCAACTTTAGAGCCCAAGCCTATCTAAATTTCCAGTGCATATGCAACTCTGCATCCAGTGGGGGTGGGCAGTCACAGAACCACCTCAAAGTAAGAGAGGAATTGTTTCCTTACTGGGAAGCCTTGTGTCTGCATCTGCACTGGAAAATTGCATAGGATTTAGCCCTTAGACCTAAATAAAGTGCATGGTGCTCCGGATCCTGTATGCACAGATTCCCTTATCCTCATGCAGTCCTCTTTGTCCTCTCTGGTGGTGAGGGAAGTAAATCAACAGATACAAAATCTAGGGATATGGCCCCTTCCACATATACTGAATACAGAGAACCAGTTCCAAGTTAAAATGCACAGAATCCAGTTGTAAATATAATAGCAATGGTACAGGTATACTGCTTGCAGCCTTTGCTTGGCTCAGACTGAGGCTGCAATCCTAAACACACTTATCTGGGAGTAAGATCCATTGAACACAAAGGGGCTTACTTTTGAGTAGACATGGTTAGGATTGTGCTCTGAGTCCTATAATGGAAAAGAGTGACTTTGGGTTTTATTTTTGTATAACTAGTTGTTTTTAATGCCTTATAATGCATTCAGAGATAAGGGATGTAAAAAGTCACTTCCAGTTTTACAAAAATGCAGAAGTTACTTTTTTATTTTAGCAGTTAATCTGAGCCTGGGTAAGTCCTACTGTTTCATTTGGGTGTGTTTTTCATCCCAAGTAAGTGTGCTTATAATGGAAAACAATTACATTTTATTTAAAGTAGATTGAGCATGGTTTAATTTCGTTAATATATGCATAATATTTAAACAGAGATTTGAAAGCCAAGATGAAATTGGGAAAGATTGAAAGAGCCATATGGATTAATGACTGGCTATTTTACAAACTTGTTTCAGGATTTGTTTAATTAAACACAAGTTTGTGCACTAAACATGTTACTAAACCCCAAAATAATTTAATTATTAATCTCCTCCCCTTTTAAAAAATATGATAAATAATTGTTTGTTGCATTTGATAATTTTCTTTCCTAGTGCAACAGGGGAAAGTTCAAAAGTTCATTTGAACAGTTGATTTTTCTGATTGACTGAGGTGTTCTTGAACATTCATTTACATCAGCGTCGCATCTGAGCCGTCAGTAGCACAGCAAAAGAGGATTAATCACATGAATAAAATTTTGAAACTGCAAAGCTGAAAATTAGCCATGCTACAGTACGTCAGATCAGGCAATTCAATAAAATGATTATAGATCATAATCTCACTTGATAACCCTTATTAGAGTTAAAAATATGTTCACAGATGTTATCATTATCTCCATACGTGTGTATACACACACTGTATCTGAAAAAGTCTTCTATAGATATAAGTCTCAACATGGTTTGATTCTGTACAAACATGAATATGTTTTTGAGGCTTCTCCCAAACTCAAGATTTAGGCTGCAATCCCAAAGACACTTTTCTAGGAGTAAGACCCATTGAACACAATGGAGCTTACTTTTGAGTAGACATGGTTAGGATTGGGCTCATAAAGTAGTTCTAAATAAATGTGTTTCAGGCACATCCTAGCCACACAGATATCACAGATTCATATCTGAATCGATTATGATGAAGTACAGTAAGCAGAATTTACTCTTTCTGGAAGCTTACTCCCTCTTTTTTCGGGGGGGGGGGGGTGTCCTATAGACTAAATCTACAGATAAGTGAAACCACAGCAATGCCCTTCCATACATTGAAAAGTTAGTATCCAGCACAGGTTAGGAGATGGCGGTGGCACAACTATTAGTTTTGGTCTGAAACTCAGTTTCACTTTCCTGTGTTGAATTGTTCTAATCCATGTTAAAGTTTACTGAGAAGACCTGTTGGATTTCCACTACAGCTTTAATCCACTTTCAACATGCATACTTTCCCCTAAAGCTTAGATTCCCATCCTAAACAGCAAAATCCCCTTATTGTTCTTTTTTCAAACACCCTGTGTTTTATCAGGGCACAAAGATACAGAATGATAAGTCCCCAGACACAGGGCTGAGGGACTTTTTATAAACCCCAAATCTTGCCCATATGCTGAAGTTTGGAGAATCCTACCTAAAGCATCGGCTCTCAAAGTATTTGGGACCAACTGGTGGGTTGTGACCCAATTTTTGGTGGGTTGTAAAATGGACACTGACAAAGAATATGTACCAGGCCGTATGGAAACCAAAAGGATCAGCATATGCATAGTTACTTGTGAATAGGCAACTATGTTTTGATCCACTTGGAGGGAAACATAATGAACAATCTCAGAAGACTCTAAGAAGGAAACCCTGCCCAATCTAAAAAAAATGTATTGAGCTCTATGAAAAGCAAAACTGAGCCATACCTGTGCATCTCATGAGTAGAAAAATGTATTTCAGCTCTTAATGAAAGCCAGGTGAAAGACAATACAGGTCCATCAAAGTGTTTTCTATCCAGTGAACATGGAGCTCTGTAAATGTTCCTGAAGGAAGACCACTCTCATCTTATCGAAGAAGATAAATATTAAGGCTTCAGTGGCTGGTAAATTGAATTTTTTTTTAAAGTCACGTAGTATTAGGTGGGTCCTGATACAGTGACATTTTAAAAATGTCTGCAATCCCAGTCCTCAGTTAGGCTGGCATAAGTCCCATGCTGCCTTGGGGATGCTGCAAAACTGTGCCAATCCAGAAGGATGGCCCATTCACAGACATGTGCTGGTCTCCCACATCACCTGAACATGCTCTGGGTATTTGCCTCCCTTCAATCCTGGCCTCTTCTCCTTATGCCTGAAGATAACTACAGTATTTCCAAGCACTTTCATGCCTCTTCCAAATGTTTCACACTCTTTCCTCAGGGAGTTAGGCTTTCCCTATTGTACAACTTGTTGTGACACTGAGATGGTGCTTTTCTTGCAGTTTATTCCAATTTACCCAGATTTTCCTTCAACGAATGCCACTGATTTATATGCTATTTTTAAAATTATACATGGTAGTTATTCATATTCTTACTGCAGAAGTGGATTGTGTTCTCTAGTTACTTAATATACCGTAAATATTTGTTTCCAAAATTGTAAGAGGATATGTGCTATTTTTTGACAAAGAATAAAAAATGAGTGAGCAATTGTAAAACACTAGTTCTTTTACAGTTAACCTAAGACTGCTAGTGGAAGCTGTTAACACAAAATGTTTTTCCATCCCTTTCCAAATTTATAAAAAACCTAAGAGAAACAGGAAAATAATTACAAATATGCCTGTCACGTTAATCAATGAATATGTTCTATGTAAATATTATGAATGTTTAATGGTTTTCAGATAAAAAATGGCAAGTGTATCTTTGAAATCCTCTATAAATTTTCATTATCCCTAAGTTTCCTAACAGAACACCTCCTGAACAAATTGAATTTTTTCAGTGTTGGGGTTTCGTTATTCACTTTTTAATTTTTCATTGAGTAGTAAAATAATTAATTTGCTCAGTTTTTTTAAAAGTATATCACTCTTTCATGGTGGAAAAATATAGATTTGCCAAGTGCAATTGCACTTTTGACGTAAGCAGTTTGTCTGCCAAAAACCCTTGAGCACCTCTGTTTAATTGAGCTTGAGTTCCTTGATGTGCATGTGGTAATTGGGTGCTTTCTCCTGGCTTTTGATCTTTAAGTGGCAGAAGACCTGAAGCAGTCCATTTGTGGATCTTAGAGCATTAGGCATATGAATATTGTGTCTCTGTGTGTGCGTTCCACACTGTTTTCTACTGCACCAAGTATTACACTTGCCCAGTTTCATCACCTTTTTCATGTTAACTGAAAATATTTTTTTGAAGAATCTATGTTATTTCAAAGGATTTTGAGGATGTCCATCTTATTTGCTTGTAATGGAGCTCTACCATACAATGTGTTATTGAGATTGTTCACAGTCAGCTTCTTGGTTTTCATCCAAAAGGAGGAAACATACATTTGAAAAACACACATGTGAGTTATATATTTATATTTGCACTTGAAAATCAGGTTCAATAATAGGAACTTCATATACACAGCCTTGGAAGATTAGAACTGAAGAAATTGATAATCAATTTTGGGGGAAGGAGGAAGAACCTGATTGAATCTAACTATTTCCCATCCCTTCTCCAGACAAATAATTGAATACTGTTTGTAGCCTTAATTCCTGGTATGCACTTACGTATCCCTATTTTCCCCTCTGTATTTTTTCCTATTGGATTAGAGCTTTTATATTTGGGGGAAAATTATACAGTAGTTGGGCTTCTATTCTGGAGAAGATTCAGTTTGGTCTGAGTCTTGGTGAGATCTTGGAGAGTTTTTGTTTTTTACTGTAAAATGTTTTACTTTAAAATAGATGGAGAGAGGATAATTTAAATCTGATGATGAAAGTGACCCTTAGTAGATATTGGATATTGACCACTTTCCCTCTCTGTTACATAATACCAGAGAGGTATTGGTAAAACTATACAGGTAACTGTGTTTTTATCTCATGGGACTAACAACCCATATAGGGGTGTTTACAATTGGGAATTTGCTTGAAGGATCAGTTCCTGTTCCCAAGTACTAATCAAATTCACAGATGCTTTAAAGGTTTTTTTTTTAAGTGTTAGAAGATCTATCTATCTATCTATCTACCTACCTACCTACCTACCTACCTACCTACCTACAATATTTATATACCGCTTTTCAACTAACAAGTTCACAAAGCGGTTTACAAAGAAAATGGAAAAATAATAATAGCTAATTAAAAGCTAATGGGTCCCTGTCCCAAAAGGGCTCACAATCTAAAATGCAAAAAAGAACACCAGCAGAAGCCACTTGAACAGACACTACTGGGGTGTGTAGGGCCAGTTACTCTCCCCCTGCTAAATAAAAGAGGAGCACCCACTTGAAATAGTGCCTTTTGCTCGGTTAGAAGGGGTTAATGTATGGTCAATGGTCTATGGTCAATAGATCTATGGTCATTGTATAGTTTAATTCTAACATGCCTGCAAATTTCTATACAAATTAACTCAATTGTTATCCGGCAGTATAATATCAATTAACCATACTGTATTCAGAAGTTATTATGCAAACTTGAGAGAGGTTTTTATTTAAAAAAACCACAATAATAGATGTTCCTGAAAAAGTATGAAGCATGCTGCATAAATAATATTGTTAAGTTTTTCCATATAAAAATCATGGTTTTGTGAATGGCATTTTTGCTATGACTCAGAAAGAAATCAATACGCCATTGCACTTTGCAATATTATGCAAAGAAAATGTATTCAGCACATTTTTGGTTACTGCTCTTGGATCACTCTTAGAGCTCTGGTTTGGGCTTATTTCAATAAGATAAGCCTTCACAGTGCAATCCTGACTTGCACTGGAACAGGCATGGTGTCCTAGCCTGTGCGGTTTCCAGCATAATTATTGGGACTGCTGATGCAGTAGTACAGGAAAGGATAGGCTTGTCCCTTTCCCTGCGGTAGGGCTACAGCAGCCCCAAAAGGTCTACTCAGACTTAGGTCACCTACGCTGCCAGAGAAAATTGTCTGAGGAGACCAGAATATGCTCCGGACTTCTTGAGAATTGAGGCTTGGACTTGGCATTAGTGGAGCCCATTACATTACTCCTGTTCCTCCCTGCCCTTCCCAGACCTTGTGCCAACTTAACCTCCCCCATTGTAGTGTAGACAAGCCTTATGGCATGCTTATAACACTTATAGGCTGGTGCAAACAACTTGCACTGGCCAAAGTGCAATCTGGAATTGCATAGCCAGGCAGATTTGTTATGCTGTTTAGAGAAGAAATGTAGCCTGAAGAAGAATTTGAAGCTAATATAAGGAATACAAAACTAATATAAATCTTTGCTTTTTCTGTTTTCCATGTTTATTAAATCTGTAACGTTTTCTCAAATACAGTCTCATATCATTGAGACTATTCAAAATAAAGTATACCATGAAATGAATGGGGACCCACTTGAAATTGGCTTGTGACTCACATGGTGGGATCTAACCCACAATTTGAGAAACAGTGCAATAAACAAAGGAAATATGGATGGGAAGTCTACCATATTTATTCTTGGCTTTAGAATTGTATAGCCTCAAAGCTTTCTTGTCACAAAACTGCATGGCCATTGCTTTTTAGTTCCTAAGGGTGAGAATGAGGGAAAGAAAGGTCTTTTGCTTCATGTAGGATTTTTTTTGTGCTGATTATACACAAAACATATTGTAAATAGTGCTTTCACACAGTGTTGTTATTCCTTTGAGACACAGACAGCACAGTAGCTGTACTCTCAACTCTGCTTTGCTCAAGGGATTGTACAGGGACACTTGAAAAGCCCTTGTTACTCATTTCTGCAGCTTTGACAGAACAGAAATTTAGCTTTGCATCAGAGAAATGTCATCCAACCATTAAAGCTTGAACCCTTGGTTTTCTTTTAAATTAGTAGCAGTCAGCATATATCAAAAAGTCTCTAGCTAGAGATTTGCATGACACACAGCCCAAATGTGTGGAATCTCAGAGAATGCGGTGATGTTGCAGAACAGCAGAATAAAGTCTCAGCAGCTACTTGCAAATTGCATTGTGATATATAATTTCACTCTCAGATAATTATATGCTTTAATTCCAATCATCTATTTTCCATCAGATTGGAAAAGATAAGCTAATAAAGTATGTCAATCAGTATTTTTTTAAAATGAGCACAATTATTTTGTTTTAAAGAGCTGGAGCCTGAAAAGCTGAGGTTGTGCTACTTGTTAAGAGCAGACCAGTATAAAGTACTAATACTTTTATTTATCAACTAGTGAAAACATACCCACATTGCAGGAGTAAAATTTCCCCCGTACACCATTCTCCCACTGCACAACAACCTCTCCATGCACAACAACCTCTCCATGTGCAACAACCTCTCCATGTGTATCATTCCCCCATGCGCAACACCCCCATACAACATCCCCCCATGTGCACCACTACCCCATATGCATCACTCCCAAGTGTACTATCCTCCTGTGCACACCGTCCCCCCATGCACATTATCACCCCATGTGCAACACCCCCTTTCAACATCCCCCATGCGCACCACCACCCCATGCACACTGTCCCCCATGCGCACCATCCCCCATGTGCATCAACCTCCGTGTGCATCAACCTGCCATGCACAACACCCCCCATGTGCAAAATCCCACCATGCAAATCAACACCCATGCACATCAACAATCATGCACATTAGTCTCCCATGCACAACATTCCCCATCTGCATCAACACCTATTCTCAGCACCACCACCACCCCGCAGTGCACCCTCCTTGTCAGTGCACCAGGCACTAAACTAAATTGCTGTTGTTAATCAATCTTCAATGTTAAGAATAGGACAAAAACACGTTGTACTCCTTTTCAGCCCCTTAAGGGTTAAATTTCTCCACATTGGTTTGTCAGGAGGAGAAAGAAATCTCCCTTCTTGAGATGGTTGATGCTGGAGGAGTCCCCCATGGTGCCTCAGTGGGAGAGTCCATCCAGGGAGGAGCAAGGGGGAGCCCTATATAAGCTGTGTTTAGGTGGGAAAAAGGAGGAACTGGGACAGAGATGCTGAGAGGAGGAAGAGGCCTCAGTGCCGTGCCTCTTACACACAGGCCCCTAATGAACCATGTGGAGAGGGGAAAAGCTGGCCTAGCCTTTCACAGAGTCCCAGCATCTGGTGAAGTTCTGAGTTCTTTTCTGTACTTACCTGTGTGATGTTCATGCAACTAAGACCTGTGAAAGAAAGTAAAGGCAACCTACCTTTTAAAGAACTGCTGCCTCCAGAGTCTCATTACTCCAACCGAAGGTATGTCTGAGCCATGGACCCCAGAGAGACCTCCCTGTGGAACCCCCTCCCCACTCCCAAGAAATAGCCAAAGTCATGACACGGTTCTTGGTGGGTGTTCATGTGACAGAAGGAACACCCTCCCCAAATTTCATGCTTCTAGGTTCAACGGTTGGGGCAGAACATCCCTCAGTTAACCGATTCTTCAATGGAAAGTATTGGGAGGAAAACATGTTGCACCCCTTTTCACCCCCTTCTGGTTGGAATTTCTGAAAACCAGTTCTTAATGAGAGCCTCAATCCTGGAAAGAACACCAACCCCAAATTTCCCGCTTCTAGGCCCAGCGGTTTTGGCTGGCCATTAGTGGAGTGAGTGAGTCACATTCAGTCAGCCAGTCAATTATTTTTCAGTTTTATATACATAGAAAAGATATCTTAAACATACGTGAATGCATGATTAACTGAAGTGAACGCAAATGTCGACAAGGAGATGAATTTTGAAAAGCACTAAGTGTGAAAACATTTTTAAAAGCATCTGAAGACTTTTTGTGAATCTTTAATAATTAGGTGCAAACTTTATACGAGCCAAATTGCAAAATATCTTCATTTAATTTTACAGAGATGAAGAGAGATTCTAGTGCATGATAAGCCAGATTGATTGTAATTTATCAGCATTGTGGCTTTTAATAATTTAATTGTATTTGGTTGCAATCCTAAAGACACTTTCCTGGGAGTAAGAACCATGGAACACAATGGGACTTACTTTTGAGTAGACATGGTTAGGATTGTGTTCTTTGTAAAATTATACATCAGCATTTGTTGTGTTATTCAAATAATGCCAATAAAAGTATCGATCTATGGGGTCTCCAAACTCCTGGCCCAGGAGCCAACCTCTATCTGGCCTGTGGCCAGCCTCTTGAACCAAGGCAAGCTTCTGGCCCATTTGACCAAGCACAGCTGAACTATGCTCTGGTCATGTTTGGAGGGTTTTATGAGGACCTAAAAAAATCACTTCCTGATTTTCCCAAAAACCAGAAGTAACTTTTTATGCCATCTGAAGGCCGTAAAAAGTACTTGGGATGTGGGGAAATGGGGATCCATTTGAGTATGTGCTTTATTTCTGTGGTAATGAGTTGTTGTTTGGAGAAATGCTAGAAATTTGAGCCCATTCGTTCTTATTTATTTATCTAGACTCTATCTCTAGTATATTTTAGAGATGCAGCAGCAGTCCTCAGCATCAATGCCAAGTATTTAATGTGGCTCTTTAACTGAAAAACGTAGAGACCTCTACTTTAATACAACATTTTGCTCAGACAAGTTGCAACTAAGTTTAATTCCATATTCCTCTGAACATGATACTTAATATCATCTCTTGTATCAGAGATGTCACTTGTGGAACCATGAATGAGCTACCACTGAAAAATATTTTTATATAAAATTGTTAGGAATAGACAAGTTGTGACATTGAGAATCACCATGCCTTGGAACACCTGTAGAAATCTTAGTCACATCCAATCTTAATTTTACCCGAGGAAATTAAAAAACTCTATAAAGAAGCAGACATGGCCAATCCTGATTAATATGAATGTTAATTTTTTTTTCTGAAAATTTTTCTATTGGCAACACAAAATATTCATTTTGTTTCTTTAATTCCTTCAGATTGAAAAAGCAGAGTAAAGACAATCTGACATGGGTGGGTGGGTGGCCAAGCTGGACTTTGGAGAATTTAAACAATTTTTAAAAGGGTTTTCCTGGCAGCTACTGAGATAGTAACTTGCAGACTTTGAGATGTTGGGCAGATGCTGTTTGTGTGTCCCTCTAGAATGCAGGTGGTAGGAGTGGTGGCAAGAGTGGCAGAATATAAATAAGTAAAGGTAGGGCAGGAAACCAAGCAAGATTACATTTGCTTGGCATCGGAATATATCTGGCAAGTTCTTGCAAGAATGCCACACAGGGAGTATATTGGTTTGGCAACAAAACAGACTCCCATGAGAACACAGTTGCCAATCTCTAAATATAAATCCCTTAGATCAGTTGAAATAACCGCAACATTTGATAAGACAGGTAGAATATACGAGGCAGTGTTTTGAAGTTCCCGAACATTCTTATTTTGAACACAGTCATCGATTTGAGTTAATCTTGCAGCCTAAATTTGGTTGTGACTTTTTGAATTCGTGATTCATTTTTTGTTCTTTGATTTCTCATTTGTCTATCCTTTTTCTCTCATTTTGTTTGACTTTGTTTCCCCTCTCTAAGATTAAGGCTCGACTGTTTCCTACGGTTGAAGCTGCCAAACCTCTGAAGTGAGCATCATATATATGTATATTCTGATTGTTTTTTCCATGGTAGGTAAACTGCTTTCTCAAGGACTAAAAGAATAATTGATGAGAAAGTGATTTTCTAGATAATTTTCTCTCTCTCCCTAATATGACTCCATCCCTGGATCTTCTGATGCATGTTGTCTTGATATGTCTGGCAGACTTCAAATTCTCCAGGGATTAGATTGTTTTAATATATGCCTTGCAGAGTCATTCTTTAACAAATAAGGCTTGTCTCATGACAGCTTCTTCTGTTTAAAGGCTTCTGCTGCCAGAATCATTTGTTGCTCCCTTGACTCAGGGAATATCCACTTCATTTTCATTTCACAGTTTTCCTAAAGTTTCTCTTTTTTCTAATGCAGCTTCATTCTATCAAGACTTTTGTGTTATTGTATCAGTCACTACATATTGTTGGGAGAGGAGAGAGAGTGAATGACTTTGTGATCACCTATATCTTTAACCTTTGGAATGTTTCCTAGAGTTGAACATAGGTGGAGTTGCTAAAATTCTCTTCCACAAAACTGGCACATGATCCCCTGTGAAACTTGCTAGTATGCGAACACAATCCCTGAAAATCAAACACCTAATACGATAACTGCTGTGAATGGCTTCAACCTCCATCGAGGGTCAGCTGAAACATTGCTTGCTTTTAGTGTGCTGCTGAAAACTCCTGACATCTTTCCCCAGCGGTCGATGTGTGAGGATTTACCATTTAAATTTCTTTATTGCATGTGTTGATCTCTACAGAAACTGTAATTTCAAGCCTGAGTCTTATTGGCCTTGCAGAACTGTTGCCGGTGTGAAAAACTGCCTCGGTTTGGCACAATGCACAAGTTAAAATAATATCACTATCAACTTGACAGCAAGCAGAAGGACTTTTAGAAGCAACCATGCTCAATTCATCAACACATGTTAAATTGTAAAAGCAACATGTAAATTAACACGTTAAATTGTAAAAACAAAACAACATATATGTAAAAATGGATTTGTACTGCTACTACTGAAAATTTTGCATTTAGATAGCATTTTTATTTTATTACTAGTGAAAAGCATACCCATGTTGCGGGTGTAACATTTTCCCCTATGCCATCCCCCCATGGTGCAGAAACACCCCATGCACATCATCCCCCCATGCGCATCATCCCCTCATGCGCAACTTTCCCCCATGCACATCATTCGCCGATGCGCAACTTTCCCCATGCGCAACTTTCCCCATGCGCAACTTTCCCCATGCGCAACTTTTCCCTATGCGCAACTTTCCCCATGTACAACTTTTTCCCATGCGCATCAACCCCCATGCACAACTTTCCTCCATGCGCAACTTCCCCCCATGCACAGCATCCTCGCCAGTGTTGTTCTTCCTCCGAACAACATCCCCCAGTGCACCAGGTACTGTGCACCCAATTGGCTGGTTGTTGGTCAGTCTTCCATGTTAAGTCTAGGACAAAAACACGTTGCCCCCTTTTCAGCCCCTGAAGGGTTAAATTCCTCCAGATGGTTCTTGGTGGGAGTTCAGGTGACAGAAGGAACTCCCAGAATTCCATGCTTCAGGCCCAGCAGTTGGGGAGAAATGTTGAGGAGTCAGCAATTCTCAATGCAAAGTATAGGGAGGAAAACGCGTTGCGCCCCTTTTCACCCCCTTCTGGTTGGAATTTCGGAAAACTGGTTCTTAGTGCACCCCTCCATCAAGGAAGGAACACCCATCCCAAATTTCACACTTCTAGGCCCAGCGGTTTTGGCAGGGCAGTGATGAGTCAGTGAGTCAGTGAGTGACATTTCTCTTTTATATATATAGAAGATGGGGAGACTGGTGCTGAGGTGTACAAACATATACAATTGCAGACATGAGCCAACTGCAGTAGTGTACTGATTGTCTTTTAGTGACCCATAAACTTTTCTTTCTCCTTATTCATCACTCAACAAAACCATGTTTCTGGTTTTGATGAAAGTGGGATTTTCACATCATTAATTGATTGGACCTGGTACCAGTTTTGGTATTACCTCTTTGGAGCAAGGCTGAGTCCAGTTCTGATTGGATTTTCATCTGTCTCAAAGTTGCTATATGCACTTACTTATAGTTATTAAAGTGTTAAAAAAACCTTTTAAAACTATGAAATGCCAAACGCTTGAGTTAAAAAAACAGCAAAAACATAGTGAGCTGTCCATCTGAAGCACTGGATAGCAAAAGGATCAGAAACCAGCATTATATCTGTCAGCGCACGCTACCGTGGAACTATGGTGAGGTCTGTTTGAGCTTTTAATAGCTGTGGCAGTGTGTGTGTGTAGGAGAAAAATGAGGCGGAACTCAGGAGATGCTGTCATGAAGAAACACTTTTCTATGTATTTTACACAGTAGTCAGTTTAGAATCATAAGACATAAGAACACAGTCATGCCCAAATGTCAATTTCCACAAATCACCAGTCAGAGCATGTAAAAAACAGCTAAGTCTCAGCTTGCTGCCTTTTCTGAGATAACTCTGACTTGCACTGAGATAACTCACATTCTGAGGTAAAATTACCTCAGGAACGAGAGACTTCTGTTAACCGATCAGAAGGTGTTTTCTGCACATGCTCAGTTGGTATCACTGAACTGTTCTACCAGTTTCACCTCACGTAAGGCAAGACGTTAAGACGCTGTGCCTGTTAACCAGCAGGCCAGGGTTTGAGACCCGGATCGGCCCCAGAAGACAGGCTGATCTCCTGTCCTTAGCCCAACTCTGCGACGCCAGCTGGATCCAATCGTATTGGCTTTGCCTTTCCATTGGACTAATTCAGTGGCGTGGAGAGGGGGGATTTGCTACTTGGGTAACAGCCTATCCTCCATAACAATCCAACCCAGGCTTTCGTGCTTCACATGCAGTGTATGCAGCGCCAAGCGTGATACCATAGTCTTTCAAGACTGACAGAGGCCTTCTTTTTAAAAAAGGCAAGACAGGCAATTACCAGCCACACATAAGAGCTGATAGGATCCAAAACCTGTGTGTATGTCATTATGGAAGTGAAGTTGGGGAAGAAGGAATATAGCACACCCTGCAGCAGAGCAAAAGCCTATCCGCTTCTGTTTGAAAGCCCTGTATGTTTTTGAGATCCTGGCTTATCTAACTCCATAAGTTACCTGAGTTCAGATGTAAGGGAGAGCTGAAGTATGTACTTAAAGCACAAACCAGAAACTTTAACGTTCCTTTGCATGTATGCAAGAAAAGAGCATGTAATCCCAGGCTGCAATTCTAATTTCCAGTTATTCCAGCATAAGCCCCAGCATAAGTCATGTGCAGGCTTGGGGATGTCACAAAAGTGCTTTAAGGCACTTCTGACCCACTTCTTGGGGGAAGAGTTAGCTGATCTCCCCATACCATATCAGAAAGATTTGTCAGGTGAGTTATGCCAGCCTAAATTGGTGGTTACTGTATCCTGAGTCTCGTTGCAGCCTAATCCTATGAGGGTCTTGTGCTATTGGAACTAGTGTTCTGGCAGGAAAAAGTACTTTATGTCTGTTGCAATAGGCGGCACATCTTTCAGTGCAGCTGGGCAGGAGCCAGTAAGTCAGGATAGGATGCAGGAGGGGGGCTGTTGGTACAAGAGGAATAGGGTGGAGAATGGGATGGGAGGACAGCAAGCCTGGGAAAGGGGAAGTAGCACCAGCAGCATTGCCACTGCTATCTTAACCCCAATCTGGGTCTCAGCCTTCCTTCCTAGGTTCACTTGGTCTTGGGTCAGTTAAATCACTGGCCTATGGCTGACTATATCCATTTAGGCAGTGGAACAAATGTTGGTCTTTCCCCCTCCACAGGATACAGCAAATATCCCTGTGGCATAGCTGCATCAATTGGTGGAGGGGTTGATATAGGGTTGCCATAATTCTCTTCCACAAAATTTGGACAGGACCCTTTGTCATAATTGCCAGTATGTGAACACAATACCCAAAAATTGGGACTGTCCATCTTTTTCAGGACACATGGCAACCCTAGGTTGATAGACTTATTCATTTATTATACCACAGTTTAGAGTTATGTCTGAACTTGAAATATTCTTATGAAGAGGTGGGCCCAACACTGTGGTTCTTGGTTGATTATTTGGTGTACCAAAGCAGGAACAATATGGACCATTTTCAGTGAAGATTTTTGTTTTATGAATTCCCTCCTTGTGTCCCTGTTTCATAGATATTTTGACTTACTCATTTTGGTTGACATTTAAACGAGGAAAGTTAAATGTTTTTTAGCTTTGATGATTAATAGAAGATTTGCACTTTGTAAAGCCAAAAATCCAATTCTAATCAGGCCTGGTGCAGCAGGAATGCTAGGTCCATTCTGTATCCAGTGCTGGAAAAGATACATCCAGAACATGAAAAGCTCAGCCTGGTCAATGGAACTATTCAGATCTATACTTTCCGAATGGCCAAGGCAAGTCTGAGAAGCCCTGTTTTGAGCTTTCAAGTCTAGGAGGAATAGGATTCAACATGCTCCAGTGTCACCCCAATTCTGCTCCTTCCTAGGCCTGATTCACCCTGTCTCTGCTCTCCCCTGTTCCATTACATTCTCTCTCCATCTCCTCTGCTGTTCAGTTGGTGCTTACCAGGTTTTTTTGGGTGCACTTCTTAAATCTTGCACCTGTAAGATGTTACAGGCCTTCCTGCTGGAGTTGCTTACCTGCCAGGTGCTGCAGCATGCTTTTCAGCATATTTATTACACCAAGTGCTTTTTTCCCTAGAATGAAAGTTGGGGTTCTCACCATGAAGATGTTATAAATGTGTAGGTACTCACCATGAAGATGCTATTTGTAATCATAGGCATGTCTACTTGGAGGAGAGGGGCACAGAGGTGCCAGTTCTCAGCACAGACGTGCCCGTACTCAGTAGTACCAGCTGAGCACCATTCTTCAGGAGGATTTACTGCTACAGGCAGGGGTTTGGACTATATGACATATTGCGTCCCTTCCAACTCTAGGATTCTATGATTCTACCCCATCAAGAAGACCCCTGATTACACCATAGTCTACCCCAAGGATGTCCAGGATTTTCAGGATCACCTGTGTCCCTTTGGATTTATTGTCTGAATACTGTAGTTTGGCACATATAATGAATAAATGTTGCTTCAAGTTTCAGTATAACTTTGTTTTTTATTAGGAAGTGTTGTGGATCAAAGAATTTTGATTTATTACACCTTGCAAAATATTGATTAACCATATATCTGACATAAAGTTTATAGTTGATAGTTTGATTAGTTTGCATATTTCATCACATGTAAACATTTTTACATGTCACTTTTAGTTCACAGGTCACTTTTAGTTTATAGTTGACAGTTGTAATGTGCAGCCTTGTAATGTAGGCCAGGCAGCAGAGATCAACAATCCTGTAATGCAAGGCAGGCAGCAGAGAACAACAACCCTGTAATGTAGGCCAGGCAGCAGAGATTAGCACAGATTAGCAGCACAGGAGAACAGGTGCAGCAGCAATTCTGACACAATTCTAAGGTTCACCGTCCAAAACATATTGAAGAAAAACATTTTCCAGAAAGTTAGACATCCTGAGCAGAATGTGTTCTTACTTACCTTGTAATGTGCAGCCCTGTAATGTAGGCCAGGCAGCAGAGAACAACACATATCAGCAGCACAGGAGAACAGATGAAGCTGTTGGCCTAGCAAGGGGTTGCCAAAATATTATATAGCAAAATAATAAAGCTGATGATAGCTGATAATTGTTTGTGAAAACACATTTCTGGTGGCTATTGATGTGCTGAGGAATAGCAGAAATGAACTATTTCTGGCTTTCTACGCAAAAACTTACACACTGCCAAAGAAACAGCAGGCAGGTTGGAGACCGTGCATGTGCTGGCAGACTGGAGAAGTCCTGTCAACACAAGTAGGATGGAAGTGGGTAGGTCAAAGGATGTGGAGGTGACAGGCCAGCAGATTGTGAGTACGAATAAGGTGTGTTCTGATGCAGCAGCCACATCTCCTAAAATCCTAACATCTCCCAAGCTTGATCTGCCTTCACTGCCTTCACTTTTTCCAGCTGGTCACAAGTGGTAAAATTTTTTACAGGAAAAATAAAAATTCAAAACATCCATGATTTTGGATTTAAAACTGTCTAGGTATGAGGAAAAAAAGTCACAGGATTTTGTCAAATTATAAGCATAACTTCCATTTAAAAACACAAGGAAAACTTCCTCCATCTGGATAAAATAGCCAGATGGGCATCTCGGGCTAGTGCAGTGGTTGCTGCACCATAGTAAACCAAGATTAGGACCATTATGAAAAATTCAAAGTTCTTCATACTATTTCCAATATCTCATTGGCTTCCTATGCTACCCCTTCTGCCCTGAGATGACCTGTATGTCATCTCAGGCTTTTTACTATTCCAGAAGGGAGGAGGGAGTTGGACCTGAGTTAAGATGGTCACTCTGAGGTCTTCCTCCTCCAAAGCCTGCTAAGGGCTGTGTGCAGAGGCTGGTCTCACCCCTTGGAATTCCTTGGAGCTTTGGAGTTCTTGATTAAGGCTGCATGCAGTATGCATGCAGAATAATTTTAACTTATGAAAGTTTTTTTTGTTTTTAAATGTTTAATTGATGATGTTTTTATTTTGTATATTCTATTAGTATTATATTAGTATTGTTAGCTGCCTTGAGTCAGCCTTCAGCTGAGAAAGGCGGGATATAAATCCTTTAAAATAAAATAAAAATAGTTATGCCAATGCATTCCGAGGTGATAATGGAGGAGCAAGAAACCTAGACGCTCTTAAAGCTACTTTTAATCATGGGAAGCTTGCAATGAGTACACCTAAAAAAGCATGCACTGCTATTGAATTTTTGGTGCCCTTTTCCCTTATTACAAGCATTTATATGTGGTTGAAGGTATCAGTGGAGAGCCAAATCAGTAGATATCAAATCAGTGGATACTGAGACTCCACCAATATTTTTGTAGACTGTGCTTTTCTCAGTCTTGTGCTTATTGCTGTCCTGACTTTCCTAATTACTAGATGTATAAAGATTAAATGTATGTCAGTTAATTTAATGGTTCTGAAAAGGAAATACATATTCTGCTTGGGAATCTGGTGATCTGTAGGTGCAGAAAAGTACATGGAGCAATTGTCAGTCCATTAAACATTTAATTTTGTACATCTTTCCTCATCTGATCTCCTGCTACTCAGAAGCATATTCTCATTTGAATATTTACTTTAAATGTTGATTTATCAGTGGAAACAGTTTGCAAAACATAGGGAAGCACCACTATATTTTTATTTTTAGCACCAAATTCTAACAAAAAATTACTCTGTATTGCTTGAATTTAAATTTTTGCAGTCCAACTCAGTTGCTTATTTAGTGAATAATTTACATACCAGTTAAACTTGATAGATTCCGTCACTCGAGTGTTTTGGTGTTGGAAAGAAAATGATGATCCAGCATTACTCTGACAGCTCATTTAAAATATACTGTGATGTTTCTAAGTCAGGAAATCTCCATCCTGTGATTACTTATTTTTTCCTCTCTTGGTTATACTGGGATGCACAAATAAATATCCAAACATTTAAATAAGATTGTTCCAGTAATTACTGAAGAATTCAGGCTGCTCTGTAGTTTTCATTATAATTAATTGTTTTGGAAATATACTGTCTACAGTGGTGTAGCTGATGATTGTGTACCCTGGTGTGAATCTAAAACTGTTGTCAAAGTGAGGTCACAACCAGAAGTGACATCTTGGCTTTTAAGAAAGTGAAGATGAGGGGGGTGAACTGCTGCCTCTTTCCCCTACGTGGTTACCACCCAGGTGGCTCTGCTGTCTCCCTCCAGCCAGTGGCACAGCTAAGTCCTCCCTCAACAACAAAATCAAATTTAATTAATTAAGTAAATATATAAAGCATATGCTTGTTACAGTTATTGCTAAGATAAAAAGGAATGGTTTTTCTCCCCCTGTTAAATATAGGAGGAGCACCGCTTGGAAAAAGACCTTCTTCACTCAGTTAGAAGGGTATTAAGATACATGGAAATGACAGCTGACTCATATTAACACCTTATTGGTACCATGTTGTGACACAATAAGATCTCATTGGCATTCAGAACAATCAGTCTGTTTTGAATTACATTATGAGTTTTAAAAATCCACTTTTAGTTCCGTAAGGCAGTTCAGTTTTCATTTTCAGGTTAATCAGCCAGAATATTTGATAGAATAAAGATATTCCAATGCTGTTGGTTTCATTATATTCTGCATTAAATTACATTTCCAATGATATGTAACATGATGGTATTATTCATACATACTCTGTTTTACTCAGCTTTGGCCAACTTGTTGCCTGGTGTAACCCCCACCACTTAGCTATGCCACTGACTGTTTCCAATATAACCAACATCTGTGAGCTAGCCAGATTACTCAACAAGCAGTGTTATTTTCTCTATAGAGTAAGCCACAGGAACACGTTCTGCTAAGGATACTTGAACCTTCCACCTTATAATTGCGTGAGAATGTAAGAAAAGCTGCTTGCTAAGGGCAATAGAGCTGTAAGCTCTCGCTTTAAAAAAAGGAAAAAAAAAGAAAAGAACGAATCCTTCTTGCAGGATTTTAATGCAAAATTGGTGGTCAAAAACAAAACACTTATTCTTCTATTTGCTCTGTAATTCCTGAAGGGAAGTTGTTTACTCTCATTTTCTCTCTAAAAAAAATGAGATACATCTCCGTTTAGGAGGTGAGGCAACATTCTTTAAATTGCTTCTTCCAGAAACAGCTATTAGAAGGGGGGGAAAATCCACCCCTCTTTTCCCAGAATCAGCAAGCGGACCAGTGATCAAATTCTGACTCTGTGAGACATAGGACATTGATCTCTAATGGTCAGCAATGTAACATCCTGGACACTTATCTATCCTCCTCTCTACCCCCCACTCCAATTTTAAAGCTTAAAAATTATTCAAAACTTTACCCATCTATGTACTGTGGTGTCCTTCATTTTAATTCTGTTTATTGACTAAACCACAAGTTTCCCTGCCCAAAGTACCGGGCAGTCTATGCTTGAACGATTTTGATTTTCTAATATTGGCCCTGGGGTTTATTTGGAAGGTTAAAAAAATACCCTCTGTAGCTTTAATGAGTCAAGTGTCTATGTTTTTAAAAAACAAAAAACAAAATAAAACAAGAAATAGAGTATATCTGAAAATAATTATATTAGAAAAAGGCAGGGGGAGGGCAATAAATGTAGTAGTCATTGTACCAATGCAGTGCGTGTGTGACACATGGTTTTTGTCTTTTCATCTTCCACAAGAGCCAGAAAGTTTCCTGCAGCTCTCTTTCCAGCTATTGACAAATGATTGCCAGATGTGAAATCTTTGCAGTGCTCTTTCCCCTCAGCAAACCTGCAGCGATGGGATATTTGATTCTCCCTTGCCCATTTCATCTCCTTTCCACATCTGCCAGGGACACACAGGCAATACATCCCTCCATGAGAGTTTAAAGTTTACTCAAGCTCCTTCTCTACTCCCCCCACCATGCTCACGCCTTCAAACAGATAAAGTATTTCTGAGAGACAACAGACTGAAGTCAATAATGACTCTCCATAAATCTCCGGAGTTCTTAAGATTATGATGTTTTAATTATTTGCATCGAGGTAACGCAGCAAGTTTTATTTATTTTACTTTTTTAAATTGAGGAAAGTATGATGTAACTTGGGTAGCTCCAGTGACTTTCGGGCTTATAGGAACCTCAGGCTCCTGAAATGTAGCATGTTATTTGCTGGGAACTTCTGGTAAAGTAATTGTAATAACTTAATTCTTTATAAAGCATCATAAACACTACTTCTGCAGACAACTTTTTAGAAATAAAGACCAGTTTAGAGGAGTCACTTGCTTGTCCTTAGTATAGAAACCCTTAGATGACGAACCGGATTTATTGTCCGGCAATTATAATTTATGCAAATTAGGCTATTTTTAGATGGTTATCTAGTGCAGTCCTACATACAAGTGTGTATAGGGCTGCAGCCTGACACAGAGTGAGTTTGCCCTAAAAGAAAGCTTATTTTAACAATTAGAAATGGCCGCACACAGAATCAAGTCAAATAAAGACACTTTATGGTGGTTGATTTATACTGATAAATATATCTCCTCTGCAATTTTCCATTAAAATAGTTTTATTAAAAGTTGCATTCCTCAGCTTGTTCAATAGGGTGGCTTCTGTGTTTTATATTGAAGTTCTGGCTAACTGTACAACCACTTGGCCAAGTTCAGCTTTTTTTTTTAACGGATCATTAGAACATCTGCCTTATGCACTCATAATAGCTGAAGGGATTGTCCTCAGGAATGTGCAGTTCTCTTGTTTTTATTATTCTTGTACATCACTTGCCTTGTTCTCCTTCTTCTGATCACAGATAGAACACAGACAGTGATGTATCACAAATCTTTCTCATGTGCCTTTAAGATAGAAGCTCACAGCCTTATTGTAGAAATCTTTTTCCAAATAATTTCACATCTACAGTGCCTGTACACATATTTGGAGGAAATTTTTTTTAAAAGAAAGTGAAAAAATGGGAAAAATGAAAAGAAAGAAAAAAATGAAAAGAGAAAAAATGAAAGAAAAGCCAGCTGACCATGAGTCCTAAAGACGGCATTTGGTTTTCTCAATAAGAAGTTCACTTTGGCTTGAGGATAAAGAGATATCTGGTTATTATATAGAAATATATTGAATTTTACACAAGGACAATGTAAGTTAGTCTAGAGAAGAACTGAAGAGGTTTTTTTCAGTGGTTTTTATATATAAAATTATTGGAAATAGATGAAAATTATATGGATTTGAAGAGGAAGCATCAATATTGGACAAACAGTTAAAGTCAAAAGAGAAGGTAATCTAAAAAATATAAATTGTTATTGAAATTTGAAATGGAAGATGAAAAGGTTAAAGAATATATGGGCGAAGAATGTGGTCCATACGATGGCAAAATGGAAAAAAAATTATGGATAAAGCAAATAAAGTTTACTCTGAATGTAAATATTAAGGAAATTATATAAATGAACTATAGAAGGTATAGGATATCAAGCAAAAGTGTATGAAAAAACAAGCAACACTATTGCTACACTGTTATACATAGTTTATGGAGTTTTATTTTTTCTTTTCTTTTTTCTCATTTTTATTTTTATGTATTTTTTGTTTTAATGTTGTTTGTTTATTGCCTTTCTTTTTACATTATCGTAAATAAAGTGGTGTATGTAGGCCTTGTCACTAAGTTGAGTGATGGTCCAGTCCAGCATATCTTCAGCCCTAGCATAGCTCACACTGTGCTGATGTTAGCTGTTGTAAAAGTGCTGTAAATCAGTTTGCAACAGCAGAGCTATTGCTGATGCTCAGTCAAAGGTTCGTGCTGGTCTGCTTGCACTTCCAGCAGACACTATGCTGGATATAATACATTCCTTACTGAGGCAGAGGAAGGGTGGAGACAGTTATACCGAGAAAGGAAGGGCAGTGATGGAGCAGGCATGATGAACTGGGCCCAGGAAGGAGTTGGGATTAATGGCAGTGGTGTGTGTCACATCCTGTCCCTCCATAGGGCCCAATCTGCCAACATGAGCCCATGTAGACTTGTGACAGTCATATGATTAACACTGAGTAGGCCTGTAGAAGTAAACTACTTTGTGAACTTTTTTAGTAGAAAAGCGGAATATAAATACTGTAGGTAGATAGCTAGATTAAAGAACAGCAAATAGTTATTCATTATTTTTACTGTTGAGAGAGAGCACCACTTGAATTAATTGCCTCAGGTGTCAATATCTAGCCCTAACAATAAAGAATCCAAAACACATTGATTTTTTTTTATGTCACCTCACAAACTCCCCCAGAATATCCCAGAACCATTTAAATTCTCTTCAGCATAAATCATGATTTGGTTATTTAACTTAGGATGCAATTCTGTGTCTGTCAGAAGTAAGTCCCATTATATTCAAGAAATATAGAAAGTGTTTTACATCCTGTCCCTCCATAGGGGACAGGGGACTTTCTTCCCATAAGGGACTTTCTTCCCAAGAAAGTGTTTTAGGATTGCAGCCATAAAAATTCAAATGTAAGTTGCACGAAAATGACAGCCTCCTATTTGTATACCTTGTAAATGGGTATTGGAACAGTAAATGGGATAAAGCTTTTTTTTTTAAAAGAGGCTACTATGGGAGAAATTAGAGCAGTGAATTTGAATCTCTGTGCCATGGCACACTACTGTGCCGCAGAGGGTGTGAAGGTGAGTTGCAAGTCTTTGGGAAGTTTCCTTTATTTGTTGCACAATAGGGGGATTTTTGCCCCCTCCATCAGCATTGTGTGCCTTGTCAATGGTGAAATAACTGACAATTTGACCATTTTTGCATCTTGTTTGTGTGCCATGAGATGAAAAAGGTTGACAATCTCTGAGTTAAGAACAGTTTGAAGGTCAACATCAATTGTTCTGTATGTTTTCTCCCCAAACTCCAAAGATTAAAACTTCTGTCACAAGAGGCAAACTTCCTTCAAATTCTGAACACAGTATGCCCTCAATAAAAGCTATTGCAAGTTTCTCATGCCTTCCTACACCTCCCACCATTGCTACTCAGGGAGACAAAAAGAGGTGCTCAGCAATGGAGGTGTCATCCTGCGCCAGCATCTAGGGAACGTCCTTCAGAGGACAACTTGTCACTAGCCGTCAAAGAGGCGAGTGGCTTTGTGGTCTCTGAACATCTGGCAGCACTGCACAGGAAGCTGAGGGGGTGTCATTAATTGTGATGAAATAATTTAAACCATCAGGAATAAATGAGGCTGTTAAGCTAAGTTCAGATTCCATTTGCCATACACATGTGTCTAGCAGCCTGTGTGCATTTTAAAGGAGAAAAAAAGAAACGAATTATATTAGCTTGTGAGCAGAAGTGAAACAGATACAGTAATGGTCCCATTTAAGGTGGGGTGAATTCTTGTAGAACTGTGTTTTAGACATGTGGCTGGGAAAGATCAATGTATTGAAAAGTGGAATGTTAATGTTTTTCCTTAAAAACTTCGGCCTAAAGCCATACCTGAAGTGGGAAGTATGTAGGTTATGTACTAAAGCAGCATTTTAGCCTGTGTTCATGTACCTTAGGCAAATGCAGAAAAAGAAAAGCTGACTTACCCTATATCTGGGCTGCTGTATATGTTGAGGATTAAAAGTGTATACTGCCTATGATGGAGTGGCAGCATATTTCTATTCCTCTATTCCTCTGTAAGTACTGTAGCAAAAATATGGCAACAACAGGATGGTATGTGAATATGCCAAGCCATTGGAAGTATTTATAGTATTTTACGTTAACAGTGGGATCGCTAATGATCATGTAGCCTGGTTTTATACCCTACATCATATTTTTTCCATGCCAGTGCATATGCCCAAAGTGATTTACAAAGCTTTAGCTCCTCCCCCCTGTTGTCCTCACAACAACCCTGTGAGGTAGATGAAGCTGAGAGTAAGTCATCCAGGAAGCTTCATAGCCAAGAGAGGATTTGAACTTTGATCTTCCAGGTATTACCCCCAAATCCAGAGTAACTACAAGAGCACATAAGAGACTTTACATGCACCCGTAGTTACTGCTCCACCTAGTGAAAACCTATGGGAAATTCATATTGGTATCCAGAGTAAGTTGTTATTACACCGGAGCAAGGACTCCCCATAGTTACTCTGAATTTTGCCCTTAGTCTAACTTCCTAACCACTGTACCATCCTTATGTGTGTTAGTTGACAATGTGTTTTTGTCATAATTCTAAACTTTTTCTTAACTTCCATTAAAATTAAAGATATTTCAGTGCTTAACTTTTTCTGTGTCTAGGATAATAGGAAATTATCAGCTCAAGTCCCTGTGTGAAAGATGCAGCAGAGCCAGTGTGGTGCCGACTCTATCCTATAGAGGAGTTTCAGCCTCTGGAGTTTTGGAGGTCAGGAATCTTGTGTTCTGTTTTCCTGGAACAAGCACTTACTTGGCTGCCGGGTCTGCTCCAAATTGCACCAGCTACAGAGAATTTGCCACCTACAAATTTGTGTATCTTTGAGGGTCAGAATTGTCACTTATCTTGTTTTTCCTGTGTTGATGTTCTCAGCTATATGCAATCTAAATGTCTCTGCAGCCATTCAAAGTTCTCTGCTTGCTTCCTGATGGCTGCAGAGACAATCAACATGGTGCCTATGATAGAGTGGAGTCCTTTGAAAGCTTCCCACAGGCATTTCAAAAGGCTCTGTGCAGGTACACACAGTACACACAGCCTTTGGAAGGTCTTTGCTGGTTTTCTGAGTGCAGCAGAGATCTTTTGAGGAAGGGACCCAGCAAGCACTTTCAAAGTGGTATCGTTGAAGGAGTTAGGTGATACAGAATCCCTACAGGTAAGGTACTCCTCCTCAACCCCATTCACTTAGCCCTATTGATCTCATAGGAGCAATGGTTCCTTATGTAAAAATCCGCTATCTGCTTGAGTTACCAGGAACTAAACCTACCAGGCATCAAGAACTGAATGCTCATATTATGTGATTGTATCAAGTACAGCTCAGAACAATACAATTAGCAGTGATAAAGTTACAAAAGTTGCAAAATACCCTATCTGTAACTAAAGCATTAAAAACTCCATTTCAAAATATGGTAGAAAATCTGGCTAGGTAAAGTCTAGGTAAAGTGCAGCAGAGATCTTTTGAGGAAGGGACCCAGCAAGCACTTTCAAAGTGGTATCATTGAAGAAGTCAGGTGATACAGAATCCCTATAGGTAAGGTACTCCTCCTCAACCCCATGCACTTAACCCTATTGATCTCATAGGAGCAATGGTTCCTTATGTAAAAATCTGCTATCCGCTTGGGTTTCCAGGAATTTAACCTACTAGGCAGCAAGAACTGAATGCTCATATTATGTGATTGTATCAAGTACAGCTCAGAACAATACAATTAGCAATGATAAAGTTACAAAAGTTGCAAAATACCTTATCTGTAACTAAAGCATTAAAAACTTCATTTCAAAATATGGTAGAAAACCTGGCTAGATAAAGTCTTTGATGCTGAATTCTCTAGGGAAGGAATTCTATATTTCTAATCACTACCCATATGATTTTCAGTGGCAGAAGGTCATGTGAAATTATAAGTTACCTTAATTGTGTTTGAGGTAATGTCCAGAGTTATGAAATCTCTGTTTACTATTTGACCTGTTGTGGCTATTTCACACATGTACACCATCACAAAGTGTTGCAGTCATCTGGTGATGGAACATGCAAGTATTAGGTCAGAATTCTAACTAATTTTCCAGCCCAAGGGTAAGTAAGGGCCATGGAAATCAAAGGTAAGGGAACAAACATTTCCTTATCTTGAAGAGGCATCTCTGTCTGCCCCCCAAGTGCAGGTTGCAACACATGTCCTACTGGCACAGCTATGTCAGTGCTAGAAAGTTGGTTAGGATTTGTGCACTGTATTCACTTTTACTGTTAGTATACATTCACCATATAAGTTATAAGATTCTTACGTTTAAGAATCTTTTTACTATTCCTTGTTGCTGAAACATCTGTTATTGTAAACTTAGCAAATTTAGTATCAAGAGTATATATGTTGCAACATGCTAATTTCCTTATTTTTAGATACACTTCTGTAAGAATTGGCATTTCTTCTGCACATTTGAAAGTCAGATGGTTTGTTGCTGACAAAGATAACCTATTCTATATTTAGTAATTTCTCTATTTCAAAGCTTTGCTTTCCCTGGCTTGTTTTTTTTTTAAACAAGGTTGCACTTTCGAACTTGAAGCCGGTTGCTTTTTAGGTTTTCACGGATTTTCTAAAGCTGATTCAGGTATCTCAGTATTTGTTGGCTTACTACTTTGCATCTCCTGTAAGGCATCATCAACAGTTTGATGATGTCTTCAGCTTCACAGCATAGCCACCTGGAATGTTTGTATTTTATCTGTCTCATAGGAAAGTTGGAGGGGCAGGGGGTGCAAATGTCTCCTGTTTTCCCTTCCTCATTCTTCCTTGTGCGGTTATGCCTCCCTACATCAGCTCTGCTTTAGTTTTGCATTTTCTGGTATGGGGGCATATCCATTACCCATGAATGAGGGTTTGAAGATGATGTACATTGACAGCTCCTTGTCTCTCTAGCTTCTCCCTGTTTTGCCCTCTCTGCTGACAGAGTTGCACTAACATCTGAATCACATCTGAGCTATGTCAGTGTGACTTTTGTCTGATGTTAAGCTGGTATCTGGGTAGAGTCATTCCGTGGGTGGACCTGGACATATGCCAGAGGAGATGTCATGCAAGCATATTTTAAAGATAGGATCGGGTCTCCAGATGGGAGGTGTCTAGGAACAAAATGCTATGGTTAAAAGCTTGGTGATTTTAGCCTGGAGAAGACTAAGGGGAAATATGGTAGCCATCTTTAATTATTGGAAGGGCTGACATGTATAAGAAAGGAAGAACAATCTGTATCTCCTGGGGGAAGAACTAGAACTGATGGGTTGAATCTAAAGGAAAGTAGCTTTAGGCTAGACATGGGAAAGAATTACCCAATTGTAAGAGCTTTCTTGCTCTTCTTCATAGAAGGTTTTCAAGCAGAGGTTGTATGGACAGCTGTCAAGGATGCTGTAATGTAATGTATAGTATAGTAGTCAAATGAGCTGCACTAGCATAGTATGTGAACTGCACTAGCTCACATGAGCTGCACTAGCATACCTCAAATGTGCTGAGAAGAGGATTGAACTCGCTCACTTCTAAACTCCTTTCCAACTCTAAAATTCTATGGTTCTGTGTTTTCCTAAGGCATTTTGGTAAGAATATTCACCATTGGGGCTTCATTATACATGGATAAAACTTAATAGATAGTTCATTCTCTATTAGCAGGTTACTACGTGAATCATGTGTTTGAGATCCAGTGTGGTTTGGCATTTTAATTTTTTCAGAGCTACGGGGGCTCAGGTCTTGGATCACTCTATGGGTCTTACGCAACATTCCATATCTCCATTCAGGCTGCAGTCCTAAGCTCTAGTTAGGCCAGCATAAGTCTACGCATAAGTCCTGTTCTGGCTTGGGAATTTCGTAAAAGTGCTTTAAGGCACTTCTGCTCCATTGCTGGGAAGGTTAGACTAATGCACAGTGATGCACTGGCCTCCCACACCACCATGGGAATAGGGAGCAGGTAATTAGTGCTGGCCTAAATTGGTTAGGTTTGAGCCCTAACTTACCTTTCTATAAAATTTATTTCTCATATTTATATACCACTTTTCCTCTAAAGAGCTCAATGACTTCTTCCCCTCCTTTATGCTCACAGCAACCTGGTAAGATATGGTAGTCTGAAGGATGCCAAGTGGCCCAAAGACATCCATGAAATTTCATGACTGAGCAGAGATTTGTAACCACAACTTCCTGATCGAAATCCTGCATCTTACACCTATAACACATACATCTCTCTGGATATATTTGTGAATATTTAATGAACTTTTCTTAGGCTGATCCTCATAAAGATGATACAGTTCTTTAAGTGAGGATGAATAAAAAATTGAACCTTCATAAATTCATGTGTACTAGACATTGAGGTGAGTGAAAAGAGCACTGTGAACTAAACTCACATTATTTTGTGTATTAAATGAGAGTTTTATAACTGTCATGTACTTCTGTCTGTAAAATGTATGGCTAACTTGTTCAGCTGATAATGATGCTACAGCTAAAAATACTGTGATGATGGAAAGTTCTTGGTACTTAAAGTCATTAGGATGTTTTGATTTGGCAGTTTTGGTCTCATTCATAACAATTTTTTTGCAGAGACGTCTGGTGAAAGAAAATAGCTGGATTCCTTTCCAGTTAATGAAAACATGCTACTGAACAAAACCTCTAATTTTTATTTATCTCTTTAAATACTTTTATTCAAAATAAACCATAAATATGTTCGCACCTAATAACAATGTAACAAGCTGTTTAATCCATTTAAGTATGTACAACTGTGAGATACTTAAAATGTATGTCTGGAAATTTGTTACACTGTGTGTTGTCCACAGGCTGTGTAGTGGTGTGATGCAGTGTCCTGGGTGGACAGAAAAGAAAAAATAAACTCCACCCATATAATGTAATGAATTGGAATTCTTAATAAACCAAGGAGGCTTCCTTTGATGTTCAAAAGAATCATTGTTACAGTTACCTATCATCAGACTCATTGGCAAGAACTAAAAAAAACCCTTTTGGATGTTGTGCAAATTGGCAACTGCATTGTCATTTGACTGGAAAGCAGCACTGTAGAGATGGAAAATATTGTTCACTTAAGTAGCTGGATTGATTTTGTATCTTTGCAGTTCGTAATACTCCCATTAGAATTATTAATACGCCATGTAGCAACAGCAGTGGGATATATGTCTAGGCTTTCCCTGAGGAAATTGTGATCATCCAGTAATGCACACAACTGTCGGCGTTATTGAAGGTCTATTTGGACAACAAACTTTGTAGTTCCATGCATGTTGATAGGACTGTGAAATTAGAGCCTCACCCATAGACAAGGCAGGACTTTCTGCATACTTCAGGAATTTCCTATGCATCAAACAGGACTGGCCCCAAACCACCTGAGGCTGCTTGCCAAATGCTGTACTCTTTAAGGTATAATGTGCCCACCTTTACTCCTCTCATTTTCCAGTATTCGGGTTCAGCACTTCGCTTCCACCCACATTTCCTTGTCCACTCTGTCCCCACTATCTTCCTCCAGATAGCAGTGTAAGTAGCAATCGTAGCAAATATTTTGCCAGAAGAAGCAATGGTAACAAATAAAAGTAAAAGTGTCTTGGAGTGAAAAAAATTCTCTGGGAAATTGGAAGTGACATTTTTAATTCCTCATAAGTAGGCATTAAAAGGCAAGGTTATTTTTCCTAACAAAGGGGTGTTATCCCAAAATAACCTCGCCTTTTGCAGGTCCCTACTAATAAGGTATTATTCCTAATGCCTCTTAAAGTAAGTAAAAAAAACCTGAAAATTACTTTTTTTTAACTCGAAGAGCACAATCCTAACCACATCTACTCAAAAGTAAGCCCCATTCTGTTCAATGAGTCTAACTCACAGGAAAGTGTCTTTGGGTTGCAGTAGTCTGATTCCAGCTTAGGCAGAAGGATCTGGCATCTGCTGGACTTAGAAGATCCTCTAGAGGTGAGGGGAACAAAGTTCCCCTTGTCTTACGAGAAGTGTTTTCTTTGATCCTAATCTATTGCTGAAAATAAATATCAGAGCTGTGCACTGTAAGGCATACCAACCCTAACTCAATTTCTCTGCAACTTTTCATAACACTTAGGGGAAGTGCCATGAAACTAGCACCCACACACTGCAGTTTATTTGTTCTACAATTGTCCTGAATCAGAGGTGCCCAAACCCCAGCCCTCAGCAAGACTCCTCCACCTGGCCTATCGACAAACCTTTTAATGTATCTTAATATACTCTTATTTTTAAATTAATGTAAATTTATTCAAATTTGAAATGTAAATAATTTTTCTGGCCCCTGACACAGAGTAGGAGAGATGGTGCCAAAAAGTGTGGACAAAGAATTCAGGGCTAGATATACAGGAATTTTTTTTCAGTCTTCACTTCAGAGTCTATGGGCGCAATCCAGAGTAACTACAGGGAGTCCTTGCTCCGGTGTAAGAACTATTTGCTCTGGATTGCAATATGACTTTCCCATAAGTTTTCACTAGGTGGTGCAGTAACTATGGATACACGTAATGTCTCTTATGTGCTCCTGTAGTTACTCTGGATTATAGGTATATGTGTGAATGTCCCCATGCTCCCTTGTGGACCTCCCAAGGAAATGATCCTTGGGAGGCCCACCTATATCTAATATCTCATACCTACATACATAATGGTCCACATGTGCACCAGTGAAGACATGATTCTGTTTGCTTTTGAGCCCGGGGGCTGCTAAACTGTTACTGCTGAAAGGAGACTATAGGAAAGTTGAAAGAGTAGAATGTTGTAAGATTGTGTTTGGAGAACATGTGTTTTTTCACATACGAATGATTAAAGATATGAAGGAAGCAGAGGCCAAGAAAAGGGAAACGATTTTGTCACTGCTATTTTTTTTCTGCTTTTAAATGCAATCTTATGGTTTTGTTTCCTGTATATTTTGTTTTTAATATTGGCTTTTAAATTGTGTTTTTAGCTGTCTTGAATGCCTCTCTAACTGGAGGGGAAAGTACAGAGAAGATTTAATAAACAAACAAACTGGTGCAAAGTTTAGTTATGAGATTAGGAAAATCAAGGAAAGCAGTTGGAAATAATGGTTAAACGGACAGGCAACAGATCTATGTAGGGCGGGAAATGTGAGGCAGTACGTAGAGGCCAAGGAAAGGAGAGAGGGAACAAGAATATGTCAAAGAAAAGGAGGTAAGATGAAAGTAAGCAAAAGTAGTCCAGGCTTTCATTGTCTCTTCAGCTTTAGACCATACCAGAACATGAACTGATCCAAGCATGACAGAGTTGCTGATGGTAGCAGGAGAACTGATACATGAATGGAAGTTTAGCTGATTCTCCCTCTAAAACAGGAAGTGTGCAGCTTGGGAATGCACCTGAAGCCAGGTATGTGTGGTATCTATGACTGTCAAACTGTAACTGAAATGCCCATTGTTCTTCTTTAAAAATCAGAATAACCACTGTCATTTATGCCTTGGTCATACCTTAACTGAACTATTCTAACACAGTGTATATGGAGCTATCTTTGAAACGTATTTGGAAAGTGCAGTAGGTTCGTGCCCTTGCTGATGGGACCCACATGAGGGGATTAGGGCTGTGGGTAGCGCAAGTGGTTGAGACACTGTGCCTGTTAACCAGAAGGCCAGGGTTCGAGTTCTAGGTCCCCACAAGACGGGGTGAGCTCCTGTCCTTAGCCCAGCTCTGCGACATAGCTGGAACCAATGGTATCGGCTCTGCTGTTCCATTGGACTATTTCAGTGGTGAGGAGAGGCGGGATTTGCTGCTTGGGTAACAGCATATTCTCCATATCAATCTACCCAGGCCTTTGTGCTTCATCGAGCATGATACCATAGTCTTTAAAGACTGATGGATGCTAAACTTAGGGGATTAAACTACTCACATTCTGCAGAAACTACACTGACATCCAATTCATTTCCAAGTCCAGTTCATGTGCTAGTTGTGACTTTATTGAGGCTGCAATCCTAATCCCCCGTAAGGCACAAGTCATGTGCTGGCCTGGTGTGTTTCAAATGTGCCGTAAGGAACTTCTGGACAACACCTTGTCAGGGTTATGTCAGTGCACAGACATGCACAAGCCTCCCAACACCATTACAGGAATGTTCTTCTGTTCTTGTTAGCCACCCTGGGACTATGTGTAAAAGAGTGGATAAGAAAAAATGCTTACGACAATTTTCTCACTCTCGCACTCTCTTTAGATATCACTCTATATTTTAACTTAAGTATGTCAGAACTCACAAACCATAAGATATCCTTCAATCAAACCTAGTATATGTACTTGTATATACTTATACGCACACACATACACTTGTAGCTTCCATATACTTGTAGCTAAATGATTTTAGAAGGACCAAATTTTGGCTACATTGGTGTTATTAAGTAGTAATGAACCACCAGTGCTACACAAGCAGTTTCTGTCATGGCAGGTGTCCATAGTCTGACTGTTATATCAGGCATGTTTTATACTGATTGGCCTGAACTTGGAAAGTGGAAATGTCCACAGTATATTGCACCCAAAATAATACTTTTTACTTGATACATGTGCTTCAGCTGAAACATGTGAACATATGTGGGTTTAAGAATTCTCATGATTAAAAACATTCATTCTGTTATCTATATATATAAAAGAGAAAAGTTTCTGACTGACTCTCTGACTGACTCACTGACTCACTGATTCACTCACTCATCACCGCCCTGCCAAAACTGCTGGGCCTAGAAGCGTGAAATTTGGGGTGGGTGTTCCTTCCTTGACGGAGGGGTGCACTAAGAACCGGTTATCAGAAATTCCAACCGGAAGGGGGTGAAAAGGGGCGCAATGCGTTTTCCTCCCTATACTTTGCATTGAGAATTGCTGACTCATCAACATTCCGCCCCAACTGCTGGGCCTGAAGCATGGAATTCTGGGAGTTCCTTCTGTCACCTGAACACCCACCAAGAACCATCTGGAGAACTTTAACCCTTCAGGGGCTGAAAAGGGGCAACGTGTTTCTGTCCTGTACTTAACATGGGAGACTGAATAACATCCAGCCATTTCGGTGCTCGGTGCCTGGTGCAGTAGGAATGTTGTTTGGAGGAAGAGGTTGCACTGGCAAGGATGCTGCGCATGGGGGAAAGTTGCGCATGGGGGAAGTTGCGCATGGGGGAAGTTGCGCATGGGGGGATGGTGTGCATGGGGGGGAGTTGCACATGGGGGATGATGAGCATGGGGGATGATGCGCATGGGGGATGATGTGCATGAGGGGAAGTTGCACATCGGAAAAGTTGCGCATCGGAAAAGTTGCGCATCGGAAAAGTTGCGCATAGGAGGATGATGCACATGGGGGAAAGTTGCGCATGGGGGGAAGTTGCACATGGGGGGAAGTTGCGCATGGGGTGTTGATGCGCTGTGGGGGGATGTCGTATGAGGAAATGTTACTCCCGCAACGCGGGTACGCTTTTTGCTAGTTGTAAAGAAATTGTTTCTATGATTTTCTAAAATGAGCAGCTGTTCAGTCATTATCTCAATAACACAGACATTGTATCTTCTTATGCATATTAGATATTTCTAGCAATTTTTGAATCAGTTGGGTCACTGACGGGATGGAACCAATTATCCATTAATTACCTTTCTCAGCATACTGTTAAGGAAAGAAACTACAGACTGAAACTGCAGAACTACAAAACTCTACCTTTCTACGGTTATTTATATATAACTTTTAAACTAAAAAAGTTCACAAAAGTGGTTTACAAAGAAAATAAAAAATTAATAGCTAATGTGTCCCTGTTCCAAAAAGACTTGCAATCTAAAATGTAAAAAAGAACACCAGCAGAAGCCACTTGAACTCTTTTACTCTTCCCCTGCTAAATAAAGGAGGAACATCCTTTTGAAAGAGTGCCTCGTGTCCAGTTAGCAGGGGTTGAAGAAAAGAAACTATAGAACATCACAACAATGGTAAAAATACATATTTGCAACATATGGGGGTCATTTCATATGGGGGCTCAATCATTAAAGAAACTATGCTCATCAACCTGTGACAGGCTGGCCATTTTCCCCAGCGTCACATAAAGCATGGATTGAACATCTCCAATTCAGAATAGTGAACCATAAAGAAAAACACTGAAGAACTTGCCTATATGAGGGCCAAAGCATGCTTCCTCCTCAGACTTATGCCAGTTATACTGGTTCAGGTCTAAGGAGACCCATTAAAAAGCAGGAAGCTATTGGGAATAATAATTCCTCTTTTTCCTCCAACCCCTTTCAATCTGCTTCGCTTATACATTCTTTTTCTTGTTCTTTTTAATACAGTTTACTTTCTTGTCTTAATGGTTTATAGAAGCAGTATGCAAATTGTGTGCATTGAACACCCAAGAATACCCTACTTGAAGTTCTTTTAAATAAAAAAAATACTATGGCATCTATCAAGAGAAGCAATAACTTAGGAGGCTGCTGAACTCGAAAGGCGTATGATAATTGTTAAATATTCCCCAAATACCTACTTTGAAGGCAGTGGCATGTAGGTATTGCATGTGAAGAAGAGGGGCGAGGCACATTAGAGATGTTTTGGGGTTATCTTCTTTAATTGGCACTATGGCCAAAAATTTACAAGGTAACAGTCAAAGAACGGGCAGATGAAACAACATCAAAGTTTAAGAGCTGAGAGCCCTGAGGTAAGGTACAGCTAAATTCTTTAATGTATATACTCACCTACCAGAAGGAATGTCTTCCATTTCTGCACAGTACCTCACACACTTCTCTCAGCTTCTCTTGTGGAAAGAAACTTTAGCCTTAGCCGCTAGGCCAACTCAAATTATTTTGTGTCCTAAGAAGAGTTAATTCTCCCTCTCCCATGTTCTTTGAAACTCTTTTTTAACCCTAGGGGGACTTCCTGACTGCCACCCTTTTTGCTGGGAATGAGGGAAGAGTCTTTTGCTCCATCCTCTTGTATGGAATGTTGGGAGAGGGGAGAAGAATTTGGCAAAATTAAGGGTGAGAACAGTTTCTCCACCTGTCAGGTCATGCTGCACCAAAGGTTTGGGGTGAGGTTGCGTGATCCCCCTTAGGATTTTCCTGATGCGCTTGCAAACACAGGAATTCTGGCAGTCACCTGTACTGCCTTTTAGGTTGGGCTGACGCTGACAGCTGTTTTTCTGGAAAGCAGTTTTCTCTTGGACTTGCAGTATTGAGAATTTCAGAAGCACCTTTGTGTGATGCTCTACCTTACACTGGTAAGGCACTGTAATAGATTTTCAGTTATGAACACTAACAGGGATCAATAGCTACTGTATTACTATATACCCCATATTTACCTTATGACCTAAAAATGTGCAATGTGGTTTTAGAGTGGTTGTCTTACTGTAAGTCTCTTCACATCCAAATGTGTTGCTACAGTGACTAATGCGATCTCCGACAGCACAGACAGAGTGATTTTCCTTTGTATGATAATGATGGGAGCACTGGAGAAATAAAACACAATATCAGAAGCCACAGACTAAAATTGATTTGTATCCAGATCGAACAATTGTCATCCCCCTCCTTTTCTTCCATTCACTTGGATACTTTATGAATTATCAAGTCACTTGGCTTGGAATGCTCTAGAGCATATTATTAAAGACTACATTATGAAAATGGGATTAGAAAAATATTTACAGCACGGACGGCAGAACAAAAAAATTAAGCAAGCCACAGTGCTTCACCTTGAAAAACAACCCAATTCTTGCCCAACTTCCTGTAAATGTATCATATTCAAATGGGTATGTGAGTTTTTGTAGATATATAACTTATATACTAAAGTTTTAAAAAATCAGTTGCACCTGTTTGCTCTTTCCTGATTCAGTTTTGAATATCGTATAAAATTATTTTTACCAATTCATAATACGACCAGTTCTTAATTGCCTAGTCCTTAATTGCTAAGTTTACTCAAGAAACATTGTCAGAAGTTTTTTGAAAAATTGATCCAGTGGCAAGTGAAGAACCAATTTCCACATGGCTTTTTGCAGTCTCAAAGAAAAGTAGCGAGGCAGGACTTAACCTTTGCAGAAAACATGCTGATTCTCTTTCAGTAAGGCTTGTCCTTTTGTATGCTTCATAAATTTTATCTTGGTTATGTTTCCCACCAGTTTACCTGAAACAGAAGCTGAGCTGACCAGCCTGTAATTTTCCAGATTCCCCCATCCCTTTTTAATTATTGGTGCTGCACTGGCTACCTTCCAGACCTTTCGCATAGAGGCTGATTTAAAGGACAAGTTATATATTTGTGTTAAGATCAGCATCTGAACACAGTGATTTGTTAGTTTTTGTTTTGTCAATGTTCTCTTGAATTCCTGATCTTTTTTGCTTGACTCAGACTGCAAACCTGTGCACACCTTCCTCAGCATAAACCCATTGAACACAGTGGAATGTACTTATGGATTCATAGAGTCATGCTGTTAAATCTTTAGACTGCCTTGCTGAGAAGGTCTTCACATGTGGGTATCTGCACTGCTGTGTCTACTGAAGTAAAGAAAGATGCAGAGAATGTGTTGAGCTTTGCTGCTGTCTGCTCATCTTCAAGCTTACCCTTTCTTTCTTTGGTATCTAATGGCCTTACTAATTCCTTGACTGTTTATCTGCTTTTGATGTCCGTATTTAATTATATTTTATTATTTGGGTTGTTCTTTTTAGCCATGAACTTCTCATATTTCCCCTCTCACCCTGTTATTCCAGATTGCATTTATTTTGCCAGAGTTTGTGTTTCTTTTTGTCCTCATTTGGTTCATGATTTATTTTCTGATAAAAGCCTTCTCAGCCATGAATTTACTCGTGAGCCATTCTCCTGGACCTGATGGCACCTTTCCTTCTTTGTGGAATTTGTTTTAGGTTGACCTTCTTAAATAACCTCTTTGCATTCTGGGAAAAAATTGACCCTCTTGACTTTCTCTTTCAGCTTCCTCTTCATTAGTAACCTACTAAACACATGTCTGAAGTAAAATGTATCTCTGATGGAATTCCTTTCCAACAAGATACATATTGAACTGGATAGCACTGTGGTCTTTGATCACTTTCAGCTGAGCAAGAGTTTACATTTAGAATCATAGAATCCTATAGTTGGAAGGGTCCTAGTAGGTCATCTAGTCGAACCCCCTGCTCGTAGCAGGAAATTCTCCTAGAGCATCTCCGACAGGTGCTCATCGAGCCTCCACTTGAAGCTTCCAAGAGAGAGAGAGAGTCCACCACTTCCCTTGGCAATCTGTTCCACTGCCAAACCATCCTCACCATCAGGAATTTTTTCCTGCTATCACCAGGTCCTGAGCTTCACAACGGGGGCCACCTCATTTCTGGTCAGTCTTAAGACCAACTTTTTCTAGGGTATAATCACTTTGCATATCTAGAAATTATGGCCTGAACATGAACTTACCCAGTCTGTTACCCATTACTATAAAACTTTGGATGCTTCCCTGATTTTTTTTCCAAGAACATGTCCAGCTTTTTGATAAGAAGAATGAGGGAATGTCAACACTTAATCTTGCTCAATTTCAGTCAGAAAATTCTACTTTCAAAAGTTCACCAATAAAATTGTAGAGAACATCTTTATGCTTTATTGTTAGTTTTGCATTTGTTTTGCTAGTACAGTGGCGTCTCACATAAAGAAAGCCTCACGTAAAGTATGTTTCACGTAACAAACAAAAATTTCTCTAGGATTCTGCTTCACGTAAAGAAAGTGCTTCACGTAAAGAAAACTTTCGTTGGCAGTTGGGGCAGACGCGCTGGCCGGCAACCTGTTTAAAAAGGGCTGCCTAGCGCACCTGCCCATAGTGAAAGCAACACTTCCATGCTGTTCCTCCTGTGGCCGGGTGTGCACTGGGCAGAGGGAGAGAAGTGTAGTGGAGAAGAGGGAAGCAGCTCAGGGCTAGCCAGAAGGGAGCAGAGAGAGAGAGGCTCAGGATGGAGAGAAGGAGAAAGTGGGGAGACACTTTGAAGGTGTCTTGGATTGCAGCCTCCTAACCATGTCTACCCAGAAGTAAGCCCCATTGTGTTAAATGGGTATTTCTCTCAGGAAATTGTCTTTAGGACTGAAGCCTAAGTAGACTTCATAAGATCATGCACATTGAATGCATGTTTTGAATTCAATCCCAGTGTTCTGTCATCATTTTTACATCCAGTTAATATTTTTATATGAATATTTTTGGGGTTGTGGAACCAATCATCTGCTTTTCCATTATTTCCTATGGGAAAATCTGCTTCACGTAAAGAAAGTTTCACGTAAAGAAACTGCCTCCGGAACGAATTAATTCTGTTACGAGAGGCGCCACTGTATTATCTTTATATTATTACATGAGCTCATGCTGGATGCATTTTTGTATCTTATAAATGATTTTTGTATCTTAGAAATGATGAAAAGTGGGGAACATATTGAGTTAGTTTAAAGTTCTGAAATTGATCATGCAGGACTGACAAATCATGGTTAGTCTATTATTATGTATTCTGTGGGCTAAGAGGACTCTGCTATATTCAGGTCAAGAATATAGAAATCATAATTATTGAGAGAATGAAGCTTCCAAGTATGCTTAAGAGTGTCATACTAACCATATCTACTCAGAAGTAAGCCCTGTTATGTTCAATAACAGAATGAAGCTTCCAAGAGAGAATGAAGCTTCCAAGTATGCTTAAGAGTGCAATACTAACCATATCTACTCAGAAGTAAGCCCCGTTATGCTCAATTAGTCTTACTCCCAGGAAAGTATGTTTAGAATTACAGCCAAAGACTTGAAGAGCCGTATGAAATATTTATAGTATTCATTTATTTAAACATTGTTTCATTAAACATAAATAAAATTTCACACTACCAGTCATTTCAAGATACTGAAAGAAATATTTCCCTCTTTTTCCCACTTTAGAGTGAGTACTTTTCTGTAGTAAGAAAAGGCTAATCTTGGTTAGAAACCAAGGTCAACTTGAATGTTGCCATTTAAAAAAAATCAGATTAGGAATCTGGACCTAGAGGCGTCGGGAGGGTGTTTATTCCATGATGGGGGTAGCAGCTAAGAACTGATTTTTGGAAATTCCAACCGGAAGGAGTTGCAATGCGTTTTTGTCCCTATACTTTACGTTGAAGAATCCCTAACTGATGGACAGTTTGTCCCAACCCTTGGACCTGGAAAGATGAAATTTGGGGAGGGTATTCCTTACATTCCTTTCATGTGAGCACCCACTACTGATTTTCAGAAATTTAACTGCTAAGAGGGTGAAAAGTGGTGCTGTGCATTTTCGTCCTATACTTAACACTGAAGACTGATAAAACTCAGCCGTAAACCCTGCATCTGCCTGGCAGGGATCCCCACAGTTGGGGGGGAGGGCTGCTTGCACGGTGGGGGTGTTGCACAGGGGTTTGTGTTGCACGGAGAGCTGTTGCATGGGGGAATGTTGCACAGGGGGATTAAGGGTGTGCACAGGCTCACAAATATTCTTGAAAATTTACTCCTACAACACAGGTACAATTCATTAGTACGTATATAAATATATAACTAAATTCTGCTAAGAATGTTTTGATGCTTCAATATCTTGGTACAGATGGAGCTTGTTATCAGTGCAGGTCCTCCTGACCCTCACTGAGCCAGATTTGGCTTACTTGATCCCTCTGAAGGGGACCAGAATTCAGGAAACTGGATGTAGCTTTTTTGCCACTGGAAGCCATTCTGAGGCCCATGCATGTGCTGCCTGTCCAGGCTTCAGAAAGCTGTGTGGAGGAGACCATAATGCAGTTCATGTCCCCTTCTGAGGACTTAAAGGAGCAAATATTGCATATTTGATCATCTATGATATTTGATATCAGCAAGGGGTGATGGTGGCGGTTCAAGAACAGGTACCCTGTGGATACCAAGACTCTACCTACAGATAGATTGTGACTGATCAGTGGTATAGCTAAGAAGGTGCAGGGGGTGCAGTGGCATCAGGCTACAAGCTTTAGGGGGGCTGCAAGCCGAGCTTGACGGTAGTGACTAAAATTGGAAAAACCGGGGTTTGTATGAATGACAGTACCAATCATGTTATATATCATTGAAAAGGTAATTTTATGTAGAATGCAATGAAACAAGCTGCATTATAATATCTATATTCTACCAAAAGCTATGGCCAATTAACTGGAAAATGAAAACAAAAGCCAATGGAACAAAAAGTGGATTTTATAAACACAACTTTCCAATGATACTGGTTGCTCTGAGAGCCAGTGAGATGTAATTCTTGATACTGTATGGAACTAATAAGGTGTTAATATGAATCAGCTCTCATTTCCATATACCTATATCATAATACAGTTACTAATGCTAACTGGGTATACAGGCACTTCTACTGTAAGTGGTGCTTCTCTTGTATTTAGCAGGCAAAGAATAACCGTTCCTCTTTGCCCAAATACAGTTTCCCTAACCAATAAGGGACATAACTTTCATTTTTTTACTTAATTAAATTTGATTTTGTTGTCACTGGGAGGGGGGGCAACAAAATCAGAGCAAATAAGAGGTGAACTGCTGAGAAAGTGGAGGCAATTTTTTCTCCAGTTCTCTTTTAATAAAAAATACCTGGTGATGACATCACTTCCAATTGTGACATCACTTCTGGAGGAACATTTTGAACTTTGGACCAGGCTACATGATCATTAGCTACACCACTGTGACTATGAGTTATTCCAGACTAAATTGGTTAGGATTGCACTCTGTGTTTCGTTGCCTTCAAATTTGGTATAAAAAATGAAGCATTGCATCTACACCACCATCAGCTCACTTGCCCTACACTGCAACCCCACAGTGAACTGAGGAGCAAGTTTTAATCTGTTATTAAAGCTTTAATCTCCTCATTAAGTCTATTATAGCTTTGCACCATTTAAATGGGTTCATTGCTTAGAGCAGGAATCTGTTGCAGTAAGAAAAATGAGTTTTTACTCATTTGAATACTTGCAGAATCATAAGAGTTGGAAGGGACCTAGTAGTTATCATATCAGTTATCATATTAGAAGTTATCATATTAGTGGTTAATGTAAGCAGAGTACTGGTAATTCTTCAGTGGTGTCTAACTATTAGTTAACTTTGATTCTTCAGAATAGGTATTTATTCATGTTGTGTAAACTGTTTTAGCCACCAGAGTTCTGTGAACATGGTTTTCAAATAATTTAGAAGAATTACTTGACCAAGAGCACAATCCTAACCATGTCTACTCACTAGTAGGCCCCACTGTGTTCAATGAGTCTTAGGGCACAATCCAGAGTAACTACGGGGAGTCCTTGCTCGGGTGTAAGAACAACTTACTCTGGATTGCAATATGACTTTCCCATAGGTTTTCACTAGGTGGTGCAGTAACTACGGGTGCACATAAAGTCTCTTACGTGCTCCCACAATTACTCTGGATTTGAGGGCTAGTCCCAGAAAAGTGTATTTAGGATTGCAGCACAAGTCTATGTTTGTGATGAATGGAAACTCAGGATCATGCAACATTAATTTCCCCTATTTTTTAATCATCACATCTTAAATGTAAAATACAGCAACCCCAAGTATACTTGTGACATTTCATAGAAAAAAGTAGTTGTAGCAGTATATTTATATTATAGTTCATGAAATACAGAATACAGACAATTGTATGTCTGTATGTGTAGTTGGTTCTAATGAGAACATGATGAAAGAATTCCAATTTATTTTCATTATACTACTGGAAAAGATTAGTGTTTTTTTAATTCAGTGGCCCCTGATTTATTTATTTTTACAATAAAAAACAATAAAAACATTGATTTAAGAGCAAAATTACCAGAATAAAAGCAGATTATTATGCATAGGAATCCTTTGAAAAGCAGGTTATTATGCATAGGAATCCTTTGAATAGGAATCCTTTGAATTGGTAGCAAGACGTTACCAATTTATGTAAGAGTAGGCCTTGTTGGGCATAGTGTAGGATGTAAGAGTGGGCACAATGTAAGAGTGGGCACAGTCGGGCACTTCATTGTAAGCATGAATAGGATTGCACTGTTAGTTTCATAAAAACTTCAGCCTGCTTACAAACTTTTTGAAAAGATCAAGAGTTTTGGAGCCTCAGTGAATATTGAAAGCCAGACAGAAATTGAGAGCATTTTACTTATTAATATGATAAAATGCAGCTTTTATTTAAATGGGAGGCTCAAAATGAGGCACCTACATATATGACTGGGTTAAATTGTATAATGTATGGTTCTCAAACTGTATGGGTTTGAAAGCCAACAGATAGTTCTAGTGTTCACAAAATTGATAGGACAGAGTTGGCTATTTGCATCAAGGGTAAAATAAGCTGCTACGAGGAGGGGTGAATCACTGCTACCCAATTGCCGTAATAGCCGTAAATCCCTTGGCATTTATAAATCAGGCAACAGCCTCTAGGACCTCTAAAGTGTAATTGGTGTAACACATACTGAAATTATACTGTGCTTCCTTCTTTTTGTTGTTGTGAGTTTGAATTATACTTTTAGGTTGTGTTAGTTTATTTTTAACTGCTTTGTTAACCACCATGAATATATACAAAAAGGAGGGATTAATTTTTTTATAAGTAAATGTTATGTATAGAATTTGGTTTAATCTTATTCGTGGTGGCACTACGGGATCCAGCATTCTGTTTTAAAGCAGTACTCTTGAACATAAACTATTTTAATGGTTTTGACTTGAATGAAATTAAGCCATTGTGTGTAAAAAGAAAGAGTAAAAAGTGGTGTTTGGACTGAATCCTACAGAGTCATTTATCCTAGCTTTCTCCAGAAGGAACACATATGACAGAAGAAAAGAGTTTAACCTAGAACTTCATTAACCATTTAAGTTTTTAGCAATAGGATCTAAATAACCCTCTGCTGCCTCCAGATTTCCACCCCCTGTAGGCTTGCAGCTAATCAGTTTCTACTGCTTCTGCCCCTTGCCTGGATGTGGGCAAAGTAGTGGGCTGCAGCACGCAAGGCACACCATAGTATTTTTAGAAAATTCATCTTTAATACATTGGTTTAAGTAGATTGGGTGGATTCAAACCCAGCAATGTTAAATTTTAGAACTAAATAAGACCAGGTTACTTGCAGGAAATTTTTTACTTCCTTGATCCTTTTCAGGTTTTTTGTATTGTAATAATCTCCAGTTAAATGTTTAGATTACTGGTACTCCTAGACTGGTCTAGAGTTCTGTGGAGCTCTGATGCACCTCATAGGCTTTCCCATTTATTGTGTCATGAAAGCAAACTCCATGAATGCAGTGGAGCATCTGGAAAAGAGTTATGTATTCAGTCCAGCTGCTACCAGGCAGGCACAAGTCCTTTAGCTGCTAAAATGTCTGTGTCCTACATATTTGCTGAGATTCATGATATGGGTGGGTACATGTGGAACACAGTTGGTGGTAGAGGTGCTGGAAGATGTTGATGAAGAAAGGGAGATGCATGATTATGGGTGTCATGGATCAGAAGCAGAGTGGGTGTATGTGAAATTTGGGATTAGGTTTGGACAGCAGATGAGTTTGGACCATTCCTGTATAATATGGCTATTTGTTTTCCGATCATCAGACTTCATGATATACATTTTGATAAAGATTTTTTGGTAAAGATTTTTTGGTAAACTATTTAGTAAAGATTTTTATGGATAATTGTCAGGAAGAAATGGTGGGTAGGATTTAAAATAATAATTAAAGAATTAGTTTTTACAGCCACATCCTGCAGTGCGTGCATCCACAAATGCACACACACTTACACTCCTCTGATTCATCTATATAAATAAAACTGAAAATTGACTCACTGACTCATTCAGCAATGCCCATCCAAAATTGTTGTGCCTAGAAGCGTGAAATTTGGGGAGGGTGTTCCTTCCGTGACTGTGGGAGTCACTAAGAACTGATTTTCAAAAATTCCAACCGGAAGGGGATGAAAAAAGGCACAACACGTTTTCCTCCCTATACAGTGGCGCCTTCATGTAACAAACGCTTCACATAAAGTATGTTCCACGTAACGAACAAAAATTTCTCTAGGATTCTGCTTCTTGTAACAAACTATGTTTCATGTAACAAACACACTCGTTGGCAGTTGGAGCAGATGTACTGGCTGGCAGCCCTTTTAAAAAGCCTCAGGGCTGCTGAGCACTCCTGCCCATAGCAAAAGCAACACTTCTGCGCTGTTCAGAGAGAGATCCGCTGGGCAGAGAGAGAGAACAGCAATGGAGAAGGAAGCAACTCAGGGCTAGCCAGAAGGGAGCAGGGGAGAAAGAGGCTCAGGATGAAGAGAAGGAGAAAGTGGGGAGACACTTTGAAAGTGTCTTTCATTGCAGAAGAAAGTGTCTTTGCTGCCTCCAAACCATGTCTACCCCGAAGTAAGCCCCATTATGTTAAATAGGTCTTACTCCCAGGAAATTGCCTTTTATTGCAGCCTAAGTAGACTTCATAGGATCATGCACATTGAATGCATGTTTTGAATTCAATTCCAGTGTTCTGTCAACATTTTTACATCCAGTTAATATTTTTATATGACTATTTTTTGGGTTCTGGAACCAGTTGTCTGAGTTTCCATTATTTCCTATGGGAAAATCTGCTTCACATAAAGAACATTTGACATAACAAACATGCCTCCGGAACGAATTAAATTTGTTACATGAGGCGCCGCTGTCCTTTCATTGAAGAATCCCTGACTGAGGGATGCTCTGCCCCAACTCTTGGACCTAGAAGTGTGAAATTTGGAGAGGATGTTCCTTTTGTGACACCAACATCCACCAAGAACTGATGTGGAGAAATTTAACCCCTAAGGGGCTGAAAAGGGGTGCAATGTGTTTTTGTCCTATACTTAACATGGAAGACTGACCAACATCCAGTCAATTTGGTGCGCAGTGCCTGGTGTACTGGGGGCTGTTGTTTGGAGGGAGGGGTTGCACTGGGGAGGATGCTTCTCATGGAGGGGTGTTACGCATGGGGAACTGATGTGCATCGGGGTTGATGCACATGGGGGATGTTGCGCATGGGGGGATGATGCATATGGGGGTTGATGCACAGGGGAGGTTGATGCATATGGGGGACTGATGTGCATGGGGGATTGATGCACAGTGGGGGGATGGCGTATAGGGGAATTTTACTCCCACAACGCAGGTACATTATCGCTAGTATAATATAAATAAATAATGTATGATATAAAAGTGTAGACTTCAACTCATATGGTTTTGCATTCATATTACATAGAATGTTAAACTGCTAAAACTGTGCACAGGATCACTCTGTACATAAATACCGCATGTGTTAAAACAACAACTACTACTACTGCTATAACAACTTCTACTAATTATTGTTGTAGCTGTTGTTATATTTCAATATCAGGATTAAATGACAATCCACCTCCTGACTGACATGTATCTTTTGACTGTTCAAAAGAAATCACGAAGGATAAACTTTTTCTTGTGTTGCCATTAATTGGATTGGACAGACATTAAGAAAAAAAATGCTTTCCAAGTCAGAGTTAACTTATCCTACATTGCGGGCTTGTTCATGGCTTGTAAAGAATCCAAAGGAATTTGTAATGGGCTGTGAACAATGGATTGCAGTAGGGGGTAAAAACAACAAAAGGAGATGGAAGGAAAATTGCCTAATTAGACCCAGCACTGCTTCTGGAAACATTAAAAAAGGATCAGAAGAGATCTCAAGGAACAGAGAGAAGTGAAATCTTTTGCTGTTGCCGCCTCCTTTCCAAATATTCCAGTCCATTATTCCTCCAAAACAGAACTGCAGCTGGTCTTAGCTTTCTGGATTGAGACATGCCTGAGGGTTATTATTTATACTGTCTTTATAGTTAAAAAGAAATACTTAAAACCCAATCCTATACTTACTGTATGATCTGAAGGGAGCCTCTGCTGGCCCTGACTGCTGCAAAGTAGTCAGGGCCTGTCATAAGAGACTCTCCTATGCTGTGCTGCTCAGCATGCTGCTGGGAGTGCAAGTGGGAAAGCCAGCACCTTCCCGCCCATGTTGTTGAGCCACTTGCTGGAACAGGTAAGTCAGTGGGAGAAGTAGGGGTGGGGGAGGGTGGAATTGGGGCTGCGAGGGGGCAAAGTAGGGTGGGGAGGAGACAAGGGATGGGCAGATCAGGTCTTGGAAGGAACAGCTTTGATTACAGCAGCAGCAGCTGTCAAATCCTAACCCCCATCACAGACCCATTTTTGAGGCACAGGTCTATTTGGATCTATACCAGCTATTTACCGATTGATGCATACCCCTGGACAAGCGAACAGTTGTGCCTTTACTCAGATGAGTCTTCTGCAACTGCCTGCCATCATAGGATGCAGTGGTTGCCAATTTGGCTCTTCTGCTTTGGCAGTGGAGGTGGGAATGATAGGATGGGGCCATTCTTTTCCTTTTAGTGTGTCACAGGGCTTTTTTGTCTGGGGGTATTCATGGTACTCAGTGCTGGCACACTAGCTACACAGTAGCTACACCACTGTGGTGAGTACTGGCACCTTTTCCCCCAGAAAAAAGCACTGGTGCATTGTTTTCTTTCCTCATCACTAGTATCTTGTTTAATTTAATGTGGACAACACAGAAAATCTTACTACAGCTGGGATGGTGAAAGAATTAACTTCTTTTTGAGGGAACAATATATGTGTGTCAAATTTTAACTAAAAGGTGGTAGTTAAAATGATAGTCATGGAGTGGATGTGGAGGAAATGGGCAGTCATTACCTTTTTTGAAGCTGTGTTCCAACTTCATCGTAGTTCTGTGCCTCCTTTTCCAGAGGTCTTTTTGGTTAGGCTAGAGTCTTTTTTAAAAATAGGTTTTGTGTCATTCTGGGCCAGGGAACTATTTTTCCCCTTGTTAGGAATGTGTTTGCTTTGTTAACAGTTTAAGGAAACGTTTGTTGAGAAGTGCTATTTTTAATATTCTTAATAACAACAACAATAATAATAAAGTACCATCTGAGGATGATAAATATTCTAAATAACAACAATAATAAAGTACCATCTAAGCATGATAATGGAAATATGGAAAAAATGGAAAAATTCATAACTGCAAATCATACACCTTACAGTTTAGTCTAGAATGTATGGAATCTGTTCAGAAGTCTTCATTTAGTAAGTGGAGACAAACACCTGTGATTCTAGACGTAATCACTTGAAAATAAGCTTTATTAACATCATAATTTGAAACTGTGGGTCTGTAATGATTGGGGCTCATATCTATTTTTTTCCTTTTCCAAATCTCTCATTTATTGAGCTGCTGATGTTACTTTGTATAAAGAATTTCCCACCTCCTCTCTTTATGTCCTTATTGGTTCCAGATCCAATTACTTCAGTAAGATATAGAACTCAATGCATTTCATTGTAAAAAATGAACTGAAACGATACATACCTCACTTTAAAAAATCATTGATATAACAATGGGCTACTCTATCCTGTTAAACCACAGTTATTGATTTATCATCATTGAACTACATGGCGGAAGGAACAAGTTCTATCAGCAACTGATAGATTTACAAGGAAATCTGAAACTATTCTCACACCCTACCCCAATGATTTCGGCTGAATTTCACAAAGGTCTTAGTAGCAACATTAAGGTTGCAATCCTATGCACACTTTTCTGGGAGCAAGGCCTGTTGACTAAAATTCCTGAGGTAGTGTGGAAGATAATATTGATAGTTCAATGTTATGAATATATGAGATTTTGGATCCAAGTTGGATGTTGAAACAAAAGGAAATATAATTACATAGTATGTATGCATTAAATACTTACTGATGTTTTTCTGCATACAAAGTAAGCACAGCAGCCTATGTAAAGCACAGTTGGTTTTAATAATTGCCTGATCAGTATGTCAAGCAATAATTGAAACCTTACTTTCTTTCAACTGTGTTTGTGTGTATGTGTAAACATAATGTGCTATATATGCATTTTAAAATAGGATGTCCTCAGACACAAAAATAATGTAGAAGTGTTTGCACAAAATTTACAAATGCTTACTTGTCATGAACAAATGTTGTCGCAATTGATTATGCTTTCCTGAGTTCATTTGGGAGAAGCTGTGATTATTTGGAGTGTCTAACCAGATAGCTCTTTAAATATCTGACCATTTTCTCCAATTCCTCTCTTCATGAACCCTAAGCAACGAATGCAGGGATTAATTGGGAGAAGCTGACCCTTGAAGGGATCATAACCTCACTCTTCCTGTTATATAAAATATTATGTTTATTAGAGAATCACTTTTTAAAAAAAGTTTATTTTGTATAATATATGTAGGACTTGAGGAAAAACCTTTAAGGTTGAAGAAGTTCATAAATAATGGAAGCAAAATAAAAAACAACAGTAAACTAGGATTCTGGTTTCTGATGACAATCTGTCAGTGCCTTAGAGCTTTTGTCTTTGCTACAGCTCACTGAATGTTTTATTTTTGTTATAATTACAGTATCTTGCCTGCACTTTGTCCCTCTGATCCTTTGTTAAAGCCCAGATCACCGTGTGCAGACTGTGCTTGTAGGTGTGATTTATTGAGTGACAAGTAGCTGTAGGGTAGAATACACGCCTCTGTACCTGAGTAAAGTATTAGACATCACAGAGCTGTGGGGTGGGGAGATGAGCAGAAAAGGCAAAGAGCAGTAACACAGCAGCTCCTGGATACAGATCAGACAAGAGGTTCTGCCACAAATCACCTAGAAACATGTCAGACGCTGCATGTTTGTTGTTTTACACTGAGGGCACAGCCGTAGTCCAAAAGTATTGATTCTTTTCTTTGTACAGAGACAGAAACTGTCAGCTCTTGCAGGCTGACCTTGGTACAGCTCAGACAACTATTCCCCACCCTGCCTACTAGATGAACCCCACAGGAAAAGTCCACAGAATATATGCCAATGTCCGCTTCACACAAACAGAGAGACCCAAGCCTCCTGGAGCAACCCCCTTCTTTCCCCCAGGGGGATCCACAGTAGTAACTCTGTGCTATATTCTGTATGACAGAGAATTCAGTTTTTTTCCCTGCGCCTGGAAAATTCAGGAGGAATTTAAAAGACATAGTAATTGAAGAATTCCAAGATTGCTTACACAAAAACAATACTGGAGAATAAACCTTCATTTTTTAACAAAGAATAAAATGACATTTCCACTTTGGTCCTTCCTTTCTTCTTTTTAGAGTGATTGGCAAGAGAAATGGGAAACAGGCCTGTGTGTGCTAATCACAATCAGAGATACTGTATTTCAACAAGATTGCAATTATTTGTGGTGTGCTAGTAAAATGCACACATAAAAACATGGCCACGTTTCTGGGAATATTTGTGTCGAGGTCTTAGCTAAAGTAGTCCTTCCTGACTGCCTTCTCCACTGCAGGATGCAGTTCATGCGCCATTGGCACAATTACATCAGTGCTGGTGAGTTGGATAGGACTGGGCTCTTAATTTTTTTCATTTAGAAAAGATGTAAACTATGCTTTAAATTTTTAAGACTCTAAGGGCGCAATCCAGAGTAACTACGGGGAGTCCTTGCTCCGGTGTAAGAACAATTTGCTCTGGATTGCAGTATAAATTTCCCATAGGTTTTCACTAGGTGGTACATTAACTATGGGTACACATAATGTATCTTACGTGCTCCCGTAGTTACTCTGGATTGTAGGGTAAATAAATTAACTTTATTTAAATAAAAACCAGAATTTAAAATGCCAATGCTTAGGTCAGTTATAATTATACTTATGTTAACTCTTGGATTGTTGGATTGTCAAAACCTGTATTAGCTTCCCCTTTATTTATTTATTTATTTGTTTATTTATTTATTACAAAAATTGTTGAATTATGTATATTAATTAAAAATACAATTTGTCAGGATTGGGATCACTGGAAACTTCTTCCTGGGTCTGTTTTACTAGATCAGAACCACAGCAGGATGAAAACAAGATTGTCAACCTTGGCAAAAAAATTAATGGTGAACTTATAGTCCTTATGTCTGTCAATCCAGAAACAAGATCAGTTATGCTAAATTTAGAAATATACAGCTATGGCTGCAATCCTAACAACACTTTTCTGGGAGTAAGTAATATTGAACACAATTGGACTTACTTCTGAGTAGACCTATTTAGGATTGCACTGTATGTCTAGGGTTTGTAATTCCTGGTGTAGACAAAGGTGCCATTTAGAATGGACAGTTAATGGGGCAGGGGAATTTCTGCTTCAGGCTACAGACAATTATTCTTCAAGGATTTGAAGATCCTTGATCACATTTTCTGGCCAGTGCTCGTTTTACTAACGGAGGCTGCAATCTTAACCATACTTTCCTGAGAGCAAGTACTAATGAACAAGATAAGACTTACTTCTGAGTAGATACACTTAGGATCGCACTGTGAGAGGGTATGGTTAGAAACATAGACAAACTTTGCGTGCCAAACATGCAAATCTCTTTGCTTTAAAATAGAGAAGGATGTTGTTGACTGATGTTATCATAACATTTCTTGAACAGCTGTGTTGCGTCTTTAATATAGTGCAGAAGAAAAAAATTAATTTTGAGGATTTTGCAATATAATTTTGGCCTCCTCCTTAGCATAAGAGTTAGAAACATTCTTTCCCTTTCTCCTATTGATCACTGAAATTGATGCATTTGGCTGGTTGGGCTACAGGACTCACCCTTCCTCCTGAGGTCCCCAGCATCAGTGATGCATCAAGTGAACAATACATATTTACTTTTGTTCTCTTATGGATTTGGCCCAATGTTGTTGTTGTTCATTGTTGTTGGTAGCTTTTTATCCTCTGGTAAAGGTAAAGAATTTCACAGGATTATTGTATCCTTCTCACTTGTTTCATGCTCAAAAATCTATTTGGCTATATCCACATTTTCTCTTCTCTTGCCAATCAGAGGATCTTCTGGCCCCCAAAACCCCAGATGGAGGAGAGCAAGCTGTGCAGGGCTCAAGATGATGATTTTCAGCCAGGGATTCCAAATACTGACCCTTCTAAGGCCTTCTAAAGGCATAAAAAAATCATTTCTGGTTTTGGTTATAATCATTATTCTAAACTCTGCAGTGGATGTATGTGGGCAGATGCATGCAGCCTCTGCATGTTTTTAGGTATCAATCTTAACTTCTATATAGTGAAAGTTCTTGAAGTTCTCACATATCGGTATCTTTTTCTCACCAGGAGAGATAAAAAAATAGAGACAGCCATATACCATGGACTCTGCCATCTTTTTTGGTGTGCGGTCACTGTAATGTACATGTCTGACTGACCCCATCAAAATTTATTAGAATTATATGTCATCATTGCCTGAGATCTGGCTGTGTATACACAGTATATCTGCTGTCCATATTCAATAAAACAGCATATGTAGGGCATTCAATGGTTGTCACCTTGGCAGCCGCTGCATCTGCAGCTTGTCCACTGGGTATTTGTGGCATGTGGCATTCCTTTGACCTCTAAGTAACAAAAATGTGTGGCAGATGGGAGTGACTTTGTAGGAGTCAAGTATGCCAGAAAAGTGTGTTGAAGTTCTAATCCTCTGAGAATTTTGTCAGTACCTAGGTAAAAATGATCATAAAGACTGTTTTTGATTCTGTTTCTTTTTTGCTGATGCAAAAATTGCTTGTGGAAAAAATAGCAATCAATTCTCTTTTCCATTTTCCATTGTTCAGCTTACACTTAAAGGGTGCACTTGCAGAGTGACTGTCTTTTTTGGAAACATTCCTTGGGTTTTGCCTAGTTAGCCTCTTGCTTGATTTCATAGACAAGGTTATCAATCACTATCTAACATGCAGGTCTTTTGAAATCACACCCAAGGTTTATTGTCAGTAACAGGCTAGTGGCCTTATGTGGACTTTTCATGAATAAAACAGATTGATGAGCCATTTTATGGCATTGCAAGCTTGTATTATAAATACATCATCCTTTTCAGTAATTCAATGTGAAGAACAATCTAATAAGCGACCAGACATGATTTTTCCTGTAACTTGGTAATGCTGTTTAGCTGACTGGTTCAATACAATAAATTACAAAATTTCTAATGTTTTCTTCCTACTTTTAGAAATACTTTTGAAGTCCAAAGTACCATGAATCAAAGCTGGAATAACAATAAAACTCAGTCAGGAGTATGAATCGCCTAGGCTTCAAAATTGAATAAACCTGGCCTGATTTTGGTTTATGAACATTAAAGACCCTTGCACATTGTACAGTTTCTTTGAATAAAACCTTGAGCTGTGAAATCCATAGAAAGCATGCTATCTTATCATTTCCCAAAGAAATGGAGGAGGTTTCAGTGACAGAAAAGGTAAGCAAAAAACATTCAAGCATATTAATCTGTGTAGCACAAGAGAATTTGCATCTCACTTCTATCAGATGTGATATTTTCCAGGTTTGCCTAAAAAAATAATGTGTATACTAGATTACACATCAGTGAATCAGTGTGTGGGCTTCATCAACGTGTAAATTTCTAAAGAGTAAGACGGAAGCTTCCACCACAACCTTAACCATATTTTAAAAAATTTGGTGAAGATTGTTGCAGAAGTTCCCATTTTTACTCTTTAGTGGCCTTTGGACTTGCCTGGAAGTAAAATCCATTGAATATAGTTGGGCTTACTTCTAAGTAAACATGCACAGGAAGGTACACTAAAGCTGCAATCCTAAATACACTTACTTAGCAGTAAGCGCCTTTTAAAATGTGGACATCTAAGTAAACCTGTATGTAGGATTGTGCTGGAGGTTCTATACATTTTAGCTGATTTAGCTTCTAATTATCTTTGGAAACATAGACATATAATGTGATTTTGTGCGCAGAATTAAATTCTGCAGCGATTTCTGTGTTAGCATTCTGTGGTTGGATTATTATTATTCCCTAACATCAAAACCAGTATAGCAACTTGATAATCTGATTAGTAGTGACAAACTAGGAAAGATGCGAAAGAGATATAATCAAATAGCTTGGGAAAGATGGCTCTGTTGGGTGAACAGGAGTCCATACAACTGTTTACAGAATATTATAATGAAAGGAATATAACCTCACAAGGAACTTGATTTCATCATCTTTTGAGGAGTGCAAGCAGTAAGACAGAGTAGAAGATAGAAATCAAAGTTTTATGAATTTTATTGCAGTTCTCCAGCTCAGTACCGCTGATACCACATAATACCACTGAAACCACAAATCATGTAAGGATTTTAAACATTTTTTCCATTGTGACCTGTCTTGAAATCCTTCTGGAAGAAGGTGGCATATAAATACTAAAAATAAATAACCACATCAAACATTTAACTTCCACTTTTATGAGAGGCCAGTACCCTTTACCACAATGCTACAAGGCAGAACTGTATTAATTTCCCCATGTAATGGGGGGTGGACTAAGGCAATGCTTAATTAATGACAATTTCATTGTTTGAAGCAATGTTTCAGTTGCAGTATATGAAGAATTTGCACACAAATTGCATGGTTGTCTTGTACTAAAAGTTGAAACTCGCCCGGAGCAGGCATGTGGCTGGTGAGCAAGAGGTGGGGTCAGGACCTGGCACTTGTGCTGGATCCAAGCTGTGTTCTGATGCAGTCTATGGCAGTCTGAGGCTGCTTGGATCTTCTGTGCCCAAATTACTCCATTTCTGCATTACCTGTGTAACAACTGCACTAATCTGGGCTCCTGCACTACTCTGGGCTAGTTCGGCAACCCAAAACTTGCTCTGGATGGAGTTGCTCTTGCAATGGAACAGGAATGCCAGCCTGCCTGTTCCATTGCAAGTTTCATTACACTGCATGCTTTTCTACCTTTTCCATCTCCTGGTACACCAACCAGTCCAGGGCACACCACAGTTCCGGAGGGAGGTAGCTTACATTCCCAAAGGACCTTCTAATAAATTATTCTCCCCAAACTTCCATGACACTTGCAAACCATTAATGGCGCACAAAAGGGACATGGCACCAGAGAAAATCATGTCCTTAAGGATTAACTTATGTCTAGATCTTTTTGAAGTTGGTTATTATCTGAAGTTTAAAAGTGGAAAGTTTCTGCCCAAAATTAGAATACCTTGACAGAGATCCTTTTTGTGTAAAAAATCTGCAACCTGTGAGTTTAAAATAAGAGTAAAGAAAAATTGACAACCATTCAATTGGGTGCTGTTTGGGGAGAAAGGCGGAATACAAATCAAATCAAATAAATAAACAAAGGACACGTAAGAACATAAGAATAGCCCCGCTGGATCAGGCCAAAGGCCCATCTAGTCCAGCTTCCTTTATCTCACAGTGGCCCACCAGATATCTCAGGAAGCACACAAGGCACCTGCATGCAAGTGATCTGCCCTGGATCTGGCATTCAGAGTTTGCCTGTATCTTTAAGAAAATGAAAATAAGAATAAAAATCCAGAAGTGGCACGTACCCATCATGACTTGTAAACTGTGATGATCTTTTCCTCAACAATAGAAAGGAGTTCTTTTTTTGTTCTCTGCAAAATTTACAGATTTAAAAATTAATACTGTGAAAATTAATACTTCTATAATTAACTAGCGAAAAGCATACCCGCGTTGCGGGAGTAAAATTCCTCCATATGCCATCCCCCCATGGCGCATCAACACCCCATGCGCAACTTCCCCCCATGCGCAACTTCCCCAAGTGCATTATCCCCCATGCACAACTTTCCCCATATGCAACTTCCCCCCATGCGCAACTTTCCCCCATGCCCAGCATTCTCGCCAGTGCAATCTCTTCCTCTGAACAACACCCCCCCCCCCGTGCACTAGGCACCAAGGACCAAATTGGCTGGATGTTATTAAGTCTCCCATGTTAAGTATAGGACAAAAACACGTTGCCCCCTTTTTAGCCCCTGAAGGCTTAAATTTCTCCAGATGGGTTCTTGGTGGGTGTTCAGGTGACAGAAGGAACTCCCAGAATTCCATGCTTCTAGGCCCAGCAGTTGGGGCGGAATGTTGAGGAATCATCAATTCTCCAATGCAAAGTATAGGGAGGAAATCGCATTGCGCCCCTTTTCACCCCCTTCCTGTTGGAATTTCTGAAAACCGGCTCTTAGTGCACCCCTCCGTCCCAGAAGGAACACCCACCACAAATTTCACGCTTCTAGGCCCAGCGGTTTTGGCAGGGTGGTGATGAGTCAGTGAATCAGTAAGTGAGTGAATGAGTCAGTCAGTCAGTGACTTTTCTCTTTTATTTATATAGTAATTGTTAATAATTATTCAATAAGTCCTATTAATAATATCAATCATATATAAATATTATGGAATTTGAATTGGCTCTTAAACTTTTATGTGGGGACTATACAAAGTTAATTAATCCTTATTGCATTATAATATTTCCAGTAGAAAAATTTGCTACTTCTGTTGGCACTGCCTTGAAAACCTGTTGCCTTTAACAATTACAACTACTCCATGCCAAACAATAGTGATTTAGCACTTAGTAAAATAGGAGCAACAACAGATTTATTGCTTACTTTCACAGCCCACTGTTAACCAATACATCAAAAGCAGAAGTCATTAGCATTTTAGTAGCATGAAAGGGCTGGCATTACCTCATGTGTTTTGCTAACCACTGAGGAGTGAGCAATCCAGGGTAATTAAAGTTTGAGATTTGAAACAAAGTTTGGAGTATTCAACTATCTCAACTTGTACCAATATTAGATAATGTTTATACTAATGCTCCTTTGCTGTCGCTAAGCTGAGGCTTCTGTTCTTAAATAACTTATGGGACCATTGGATTGTTGGTTTTTCAAAATTTTAATCTGCTTTTCTGACCCCAAGGCATTCAAAGAGGTTGTAATGTACAAGCAACATATTTCCACATGAAATGAAACCAGGTTCTGAAGCCCTACTTTGGGGATATCCAAGGGCTAGTGTGTACCTTTTAGTATTTTAAAATTTTGTTTATTTGAACAGAAGCCACACACCTCCACAACATACCACAAACTGTGTATGAAATGCTCCTTGGTTTCAAAAGTACTTTGCCATTTATTGTGGATTGGTAGGATGCTAGTCAAGAAAGACAGGTCTAAGCCCTTTGAGGTGTCTGGAACTTCTTGAGCCGTTCTTGTGCACTTCCTAAAGTTCGTTCTTTCTGTCTGTCTGTCTGTCTGTCTGTCTGTCATTTTTCAACTTAAAAGTTCACAAAGCAGTATACAAAGGAGTATTTCTTAATAGTTTTTGAATTTAGGACACATGGAAAAGTCAAATCACATGAAAATACTTGATTTGCTATTGTCTCCAGAGAACGTTTTGTTGGTATAAAAGGGCACAAACTTCCAAATTAACCAGACTCTTGATGTGACAGGCTTGAATTTTATCTAAATAATGCTGAAGTAATATATATGGCAAATGCTCAACTATTTCAACAACTAAAATGCTTTAATCCTCCTGCAATCTCAGTAGGCTAACAGTGTGTAGGACTGTAGTCCAAGTTTTTAATTTCAGTTATTTCACATACATAGTGGACTAATCACTAGAACTTTTCTCATTGTACAAATGCTTGTAAACTATTTAATTGCCTAGAAGGGAGTTCAGGACTGTTTTAGCAATCCATATTGTCTGATTAATCAAATAAAGGGTATTACATGGTAATTCTTGGATATATCTAGCAAAGATGCTATATGTCTTACCAATTTAGGGTAGGATTGCGTGCTCAAAAAACCAATGTTTTATCAGGAGACATTCTCCTGGTTGTGACCTATTCCTTCTTGGTTATATTTTTTTCCTTAAATGTGCATTAATTAAATGTGCATTAATTTTACATTTTAATAATCTAACATTTGTAAGAGTGTTCTCATTTCCCCATCACATTTCCACCCTGATTTCTCCCCATCCTCTGCCTGCCCAACAAACTGTTTTGCTGAGTGGAGTTCTGGGCAGCATCTGTCTGGCACTGGGCTTAGCATTACCTGGCACTGGGTTGGTTCCAGTTGTATAATGTTCTATAATGGAGAGTGTCAAAAATATGCTTTATGAAACATTAATGACACTCATTGCCGGCAGTATGCTTATCTCCAGTATTCTCTGGATTGGACTTTTAGTGAGGATGTTTGCTTTTGGGGCATTCCTGGTATATCTATCTACAGTATTTGCCATATATGTATGCTATAGGAAGGAAACAGCTCTATGTCAATAGACATTTTTATGTCCTGCATTTTAGACTTCTGGTCACATAAATTGGTGATGTTAAATCTTGCAGCAAGGATTTGTCCACACATATAGTCTGCTATTTTGATAAGATCTAGTTTCATTTTCAAAATTGATGTTTCACCGTTTGATAATTTAGCATAGAAATACACCGAGGTTTCTTGGGAATCATAACAGCCAGATCCTATGCCTGTCTACTCAGAGGATAAGCTGCATAATGATTTGAGCAGCACTGCTTAACAAAGTTCTTTTGCAGCTTGAAATACAAAATGTGGTACTGGAGGTACAAAATGAATTAATGTTCATCAGATGCGGTGTCTGAACCCAGCTGCATGGTAGGTGCATGGGCAAAAATTATTATTATTTTTTTTATTATTATTTAAGTGATCTTTATCCCGCCTTTCTTCCCCCACAGGGGGGAACTCAAGGCGGCCAAACAATTAAAAAACAATAAAACACCACTAAAATTACATATGATAATAAATAGAGATAAAAACACATTAAAATGTAATTAAAATACAATTAGATTAAAGCTAAAAACGTAGACTAAAAATGATAAAACGGAGAAGATAAAAAAGATAAAAGCCCCCAACCTCTGCCCCCATTTAAAAAGCTTTTTTAAATAAAAGGTTTTAAGGCTCCGCCTGAAGCTCTGTAGTGAGGGAGCTTTCCTCAGTTCTAAGGGGAGGGAATTCCAAAGCCGGGGTGCCACCACTGAGAAGGACCTATCTCTGGCACCCACACCTCTCACATCTCTTAGTGGCGGCACAGTCAGAAGGGCCCCCTCAGATGACCTTAGGTGACGGGTCGGATTGTACGGAAGAAGGCGGTCCCTCAGATACCCTGGACCCAAACCGTTTAGGGCTTTAAAGGTCAGGACCAGCACTTTGAATTCAGCCCGGAAACGAATGGGCAGCCAGTGTAGTCGCTGAAGCAGTGGCCCGACAGAGTCGAACCGACGAGCCCCAGCAACCACATGGGCCGCCGCATTCTGGACTAGTTGCAGTTTCCGAACCGTCTTCAGAGGCAGCCCCACGTAGAGCGCATTGCAATAATCTAGTCTGGATGTCACTAGGGCATGGGTCACCGTGGCCAGATCCAAGCGACTCAGGTATGGTTGCAGCTGGCGGATCAGCCGAAGCTGAGCAAAGGCTCCCCTGGCCACAGCCGCCACCTGGGACTCCAGGAGCAGCTGCAAATCCAGGAGAACCCCCAAGCTGCGAGCCTGCTCCTTCAGAGGGAGTGCAACCCCATCCAGAACGGGATGATATTCCAATACCCGAGTCGAGGACTTCCGGACCAGGAGAACCTCTGTCTTATCAGGATTTAATCTCAGCTTGTTCATCCTCATCCAGTCCCCCACTGCCTCCAGACAACGATACAGGACTTCAACTGCCTCCTTGGACTCAGGAGGAAAGGAGAGATAGAGCTGGGTGTCATCAGTGTACTGGTGACACCTCACTCCAAACTTCCGGATGACCTCTCCCAGCGGCTTCATGTAGATGTTAAATAGCATGGGGGATAGAATGGAACCTTGTGGCACCCCACACCGAAGAGGCCAGGGTGCCGAACAAGCATCCCCCAGCACCACCTTCTGGGACCGGTCAGCCAGGAAGGAGTGGAACCACTGCAAAACAGTGCCTCCAATCCCCAACCCGGCCAATCGACCCAGAAGGACACCATGGTTGATGGTGTCGAAGGCCGCTGAGAGGTCCAGCAGGACCAACAGGGACGCACTCCCCCTGTCCATTCCCCGGTGTAGGTCATCCACCAAGGCGACCAAGGCAGTCTCTGTCCCAAACCCCGGTCTGAAACCAGATTGGAAGGGATCCAGATAATCAGCTTCATCCAGGACCCTCTGAAGCTGAGACGCTACTACCCGCTCTACCATTTTACCCAGAAATGGGATGTTTGAGACTGGCCGATAATTGTTTAAGTTTTTAGGGTCCAGGGAGGATTTCTTCAGGAGGGGGCGAACCACCGCCTGCTTTAATGCAGGCGGCAACACAAAACATTATTTAATGTTTATCTTGGCATCTACTGAATTTCTTGCTCACTCCAGTGAACTACATGACTAAACGATGCAACCCGATATCCTTTATTATGAATCTTGATGTGGGTCAATCTTCTAGATTGTTTCATGCAAATTTTTGATGTGGTTGTTATCTTCCATCTCCAGATCTCAACCCCTCACTTTAGTTCTTAGATGTTCTTGTATGGGAGGGGGTGAAGGTTGCATACATGCACCATCATATTTGAACCTGGAGAGAATTTTTAGAAAACAAATTTTTCCCCATATGTTCACTGAAAAATAATCTCATAATTAATGGTTTTTTTTGTCATCCCAAGTGGCAGGGTATGGCAGATTTTTTTGTCTACCTCAGACTGGCAAGGCAGGAAGGCATGTTCTGTAGGTTTCATGTGTTAAAAATTGATCATTGGAGGTGGTAGTGGTTGGATGTGGCAGTGAGGGTAAACAGAATGATGGATGTGGGGGAATAGCAGCAAGATTTAAGTATCTTGTTTTCTTGTATGCTTCCTGACATATCTGGTGGACTGCTGTGAGATACAGGAAACTGGACTAGATCCAGTAAGGATCCTTGGCCTGATCCAGCAGGTCTCTTTTTCTGTTTTATTAGGCTGAGGGGAATTTGCCTATATCACTAATTAAGATTTTATCTTTGCATTTCTTCCTACTATAAAGAGATTAATAGGAAGAGATTAGTTGTACCACTCAAAGGTTCTTGTCATTTTATGCACCCTGAAATCATTAATGAACTCTGTGTATGTACATGTGCAGGCAGTAACTAGTCAAGTCAGTCAGCTTTAGTTCTGCTTTGACATTTATAATTAGCAGAAATTTAACTTGAAGTGAGGGTGTAAACAGATCTTGCTGCAAGTTTAAACTGTTATAATTGGAGGCCATCAGACTTTTTTATAGACTGGTGGCCATTTTATTTAGTATTATATTGAGAAAATGTCCATATTTTAAAATAATTAAGAAGAAGCTAAATTGATAGCCTTACAACTAAAAACAGCATAACATAGATGCCTCCTTTCTACTACCGGTATTTGGGTTTGCCACATATTGAATTTTATGAGATAAAGGCCAAAATCCTAAACATACTTCTAAGAATTCAGCACCAATAAGTTGAACAGAACTTGATTTGTTCTATTGATTGACATGGTTTCAGGGCCAATGCCCACATTTGGCCAACTAGGCAATCACTCACTGCTTAGATCTCAAAGGGGGCACAGTGCTGACCTCGGAGAGGCACAGTCTTATGTAGTTTTTAGCCCGTGCACAAAATGCAACTGAAAATTTGTATTTTTATTTTAATACCAAAATAGAGTTATGAAATGTAATTAATTACAAAGTTTTGTGAAAAAAATGTATACTTTTAAAAATATATATATATATAAAAGAGAAAAGTCACTGACTGACTGACTGACTGACTGACTGACTCACTGACTGACTCATCACCACCCTGCCAAAATCGCTGGGCCTAGAAGCGTGAAATTTGGGGTGGGTGTTCCTTCCGTGATGGAGGGGTGCATTAAGAACCGGTTTTTAGAAATTCCAACCGGAAGGGGGTGAAAAGGGGCGCAACGCGTTTTCCTCCCTATACTTTGCATTGGAGAATTGATGACTCCTCAACATTCTGCCCCAACTGCTGGGCTTGAAGCATGGAATTCTGGGAGTTCCTTCTGTCACCTGAACTCCCACCAAGAACCATCTGGGGAAATTTAACCCTTCAGGAGCTGGAAAGGGGGCAACGTGTTTTTGTCCTAAACTTAACATGGGAGACTGAACAACATCCAGCCAATTTGGTGCTCAGACCCTGGTGCACGGTGGGGGATGTTGTTCAGAGGAAGAGGTTGCACTGGTGGGGAAGTTGCACAGGGGGGAAGTTGCGCATGGGGGGATGATACGCATGTGGGGATGATGTGCATGGGTGGAAAGTTGGGCATGGGGGAAGTTGGGCATGGGGGATGATATGCATGGGGAAGTTGCGCATGGGGTTGATGCGCATGGGGGGTTGATGCGCATGGGGGGTTGATGCGCATGGGGGGTTGATGCGCATGGGGGAAGTTGCGCATGACAGAAAGTTGCACATGGGGAAGTTGCGCATGGGGGGATGATGCGCATGGGGGATGATGCGCACGGGGGGTTGATGCGCATGGAGGGAAGTTGCGCATGGGGGAATGTTGCACATGGGGGATGAAGCAAATGAGGGGAAGTTGCACGTGAGGGATGATCCGCATAGGGAAGTTGTGCATGGGGGGAAGTTGCGCACGGGAAAGGTTGCGCACGGGGAAGTTGCACACAGAGGGTTGATGCGCACAGGGAGATGATGTGCATGGGAGGAAGTTACCCCTGCGTACTGGGCAAGAGACACTCTTTCAAGCGGGTGTTCCTCTTTTATTTAGCAGGAGGAGAGTAACTGGCCCTACACACCCCAGCAATGTCTGTTCTAGTGGCTTCTGCTGGTGTTCTTTTTGCACTTTAGATTGTGAGCCCTTTTGGGACAGGGACCCATTAGCTATTAATTAGCTATTAATTTTTTTCATTGTCTTGTAAACCGCTTTGTGAATTTTTCAGTTGAAAAGCGGTATATAAATACTGTAGATAGATAGATAGTTGCACACAGGGGGTTGATGCGCATGGGGGGAGTTGCGCATGGGGGAAAGTTGCAGATGGGGGTTGATGCGCATGGGGGATTTGTGCATTTGGGACTGATGTGCATGGGGAAAAGTTGCACACTGGGGGAAGTTGCACATTGGATGTTGATGCGCCGTGGGGTGATGGCATATGGGGAAATATTACTCCCGCAATGTGGGTACGCTTTTTGCTAGTTATCTAATAAAATGATCTGGCAGCAGGATTGCTTGGTTCAGACATTACGTGAATTAGCATTGAGCAGGGGTCTCCTTACTTTTTGGCAGGAGGGTCACATCTTTCTGACACTGTGGTGGAGGCTGGAAAACTAATTTACATTTCAAATTTGAATAAATTTACACACATTTACATATTAGAATGTATTGGAGTGGATTACAAGGCTTGCCCAAGGGCTGGATAGAAAGGTTTTGCCAGGGACCACATTGAGGCTAGCCAGAGTTTGGAGACCCCTGGCATACAGGAACCCTGGGGTCAAGTACTTCCCTGGTTTGTGGAAAATTGTAAGCTCATCACTTGTGCAAACAAGCAAACTATGGCTGCAATCCTAAAGACACTTTCCCGGGAGTAAGACCCATTGCTTACAATGGGGCTTACTTCTGAGTAGGCATGGTTAGGATTGTGCTCTAAGATTTATGATTCTTCAATACATGGCAATGGAATATTAACATATGTTTTACAGTACCAGAAGTCCATGTATTTGCCATATGCTAAATAAATAATGATTTATGCCTATAATCCAGAATTCAAAAGTAAGGGTTGATCATTGTTTGTGATCTGATTTTAAGGGCAAGCACAAATTACAGGTATGTTTCTTTCCAATTGGGGGGAGGGAAAGAGGCACTCTGAGCCATCTGGGGAATTTTTAAGAATTTTTTTTTTATCTTACCTGATGTGGAGAAGCAGATCACTGTCATGTACTTTGAGCCCCTATAGACATTAAATGGCTTTCTCCTTTGTCCTTTTCATTTTTAACACAGGGAACACACTAATTTCTTGCATACATGATTGAAAATGATCGAAAAATGTTTCATTTCTATTGACTTTCAGTATGCATAGTTCTCTATAATTTCCATCTCATTTACCATCACTACAGTCTTGTAAGACAAGCTGGGCTGAATGATTTATTATGGTCACCAGGTAGTTTTATGGCTGACCAGAGACTTGATGCTGTATCTCAAACCTTTGTACTCACTATACCCACTGAATTGGTGTGTAAAAATTTTGTAAATATGTAATAATATTGCTTCCATTTTAGTAGTGGTGGTATGAAAGAGGCAGCCAATTCTTATGGATTCAATACATTATTCAGAAAGCTTGACAAAATCTTTCTTTACCAAACATAAGTAGAGAAAAATATAATGTAATTTTAGATGAGATTTCAAGTCCCTTCCATGCACTTGGAGCAATGGTTTATAAACTTTTAGCATAGGGATCCATATTTTAGAATGAGAATCTGTGAGGTCCCACCATAGTGAAGTCATGAGTGGAAGTGACATCATCAAGCAGGAAATTTAACAATCCTAGAATGCAATTCTACTAACACTTACCCAGGAGTAAGTCCCATTTACTATTATTAAAAGCATATACATAGCAGCCTGTTAAAAGTTCAGATCTGCCACATTTCCCCAATTTTTATATATATATATATATATATATATATATATATATATATATATATATATATATATATATATATATATATATATATATATATATATATATATATATATATAGGCTGTGGGTGGCGCAAGTGGTTAAGATGCTGTGCCTGTTAACCAGCAGGCCAGGGTTCAAGACCCGGGTCGCCCCCACAAGACAGGGTGAACTCCTGTCCTTAGCCCAGCTCTGCGACGCCAGCTGGATCCAATCGTATCGGTTCTGCCTTCCCATTGGACTAATTCAGTGGCATGGAGAGGGGGGATTTGCTGCTTGGGTAACCGCCTATCCTTCATAACAATCCAACCCAGGCTTTCATGCTTCGCATGCAGCGTATGCAGTGCCAAGCACGATACCATAGTCTTTCAAGACTGACGGTGGCCTGCTTTTATTTTTTTATATATATAAATTATGTATTAATAATATATATAGGGAGATTTTTAAAAAATTCTTGCTTCCAGAAGAACTGGTGTTGGTTTGAGTAGGTCTATAGGTTTCCAGGTAGCAGTAGCAGAAGGTGTAAGTAACATGTACAGTGGCGCCTCACGTAAAGAATGCCTCATGTAAAGTATGTTTCACGTAACAAACAAAAATTTCTCTAGGATTCTGCTTCAAGTAAAGTATGTGCTTCACGTAAAGAACACATTTGTTGGCAGTTGGGGCAGACGCGCTGGCCGGCAGCCTGTTTAAAAAAGCATCAGGGCTGCCTAGTGCACCGGCTCATAGTGAAAGCAACACTTCCTTGCTGTTCCTCCTGGGCAGAGGGAGAGAGGAGCAGTGGAGAAGAGGGAAGCAGCTCAGGGCTAGCGAGGAGGGAGCAGGGGAAGAGACTCAGGATGAAGACAAGGAGAAAGTGGGGAAACACTTTGAAGGTGTCTTGGATTGCAGCCTCCTAACCATGTCTACCCAGAAGTGAGCCCCATTGTGTTAAATGGGGCATACTCCCAGGAAAGTGTCTTTAGGATTCCAGCCTAAGTAGACTTCATAGGATCATGCACATTGAATGCATGTTTTGAATTCAATCCCAGTGTTCTGTTGTCATTTTTACATCCAGTTAATATTATTATATGAATATTTTTGGGGTTGTGGAACCAATCGTCTGAGTTTCCGTTATTTCCTATGGGAAAATCCACTTCACTTGAAGAATGTTTCATGTAACAAACATGCCTCCAGAACGAATTAAATTTGTTACGTGAGGCATCACTGTACCTCTATTGGCAGGCTGCTCTTCTACTGGTGCACAGGATATAACTGATAGCTCTATATCCTGCACATCAGTGGGGGATAAGTTTGGACTTGTAAATATTTAAATACATGCATGAATTTATGCCCCAACCCTATCCCCCACCAGTTTATGTGATGCAGGTGTGTGCTGGACGTATGGTATAGTGCTGCACGCTGTTGTGGAAAGGTAGCCTGGAGGTCATATCAAGATAAGGAAACTTTTGTTTCCTTATTTCTGGATAGGCCCCTGATGGCCTTTGCTACCTTTGCCAGCTCTATAGCTGCTGTAAATCCAAGAAGAAATTTGAGCCAAATTTCAGGAGATAGGATCTGGCTCCTCATTTGCCACCAAGTTCTGCTTCTCTGGCCTGTTCTCTGCCCCCTTCTTTCTCCCCACCCATGGCATGCCTTCCCTACTGGCTTACTGAGCATAGCTCCTGAGTTGCTGTTGCATGTGCATTGTTATTTGTGGCAGCAGCCAGGCAGCACATAACAAGACCTAAAGCAGATAACATTGCTGAAACACAGCACAGGTGACTAGAATATAAGGTTATTTAGATGATCTACAGTTACTGAAAAATGGATATATGTATGAATATTTTTTTCTGGTAGACCTTGTTTGTAGCACTGGGATGGCAAGCAGAAGTTCACTGGCAAGACATTCACAATGGCTATGCGTGCAAGCTTTGAAGTGGAGAAATCACACACATACACACAACCTTGCAAAACAGTCAGAATTGATCTCTGATCTATTGTTCTGAAAATAATTGTCTAGTAAATGCAAACAATGTAAGTATGTTTTGCTGAGCTCCAAAACACTCATTAGTGGTCCAGATAAGAGTGTTAAAAATAGGATTTTCTGTGAAGTCTTCTATAAACAAATGATTTATTCTGCATTTAGATAACCCAGGCCGCCCAATCCTAGTTTCCCACCAGTGATGGTTTCTATAAGGTAAATATATAAGGCCGTTTCTAGGAATATGGTTCCTGAGTGCTAATGGGAAGGCCAGGGCCATCCTTCGTGCATCATTGCTTTCTGGTCACCTACAGGAGCAGGGAAGCTACCTTGGCAGACAGGAAGGATAGGGAAGGGTTGAAAATGGCAGGAAGGGAAGGAATAGGGTTGGCAGGCTTTGGGTGGGGAGGGACTCGACAGTGATGGCACATTTTGGATCCTGTCATCTTTACCTGCAGCCTCCATGCCCCACCAGCAAAATCAAAGGAAAAGAAGCTTACAAGTTGAAGTCTCCTGAAGTCTCATGTTCCACTATCCCTGCTGGATATAGCATTTGCCTTTGTGATGTTGTTGTGCCAGCAAAGGGAGGGGGATTTGGCCAATTCTCTATAACGTAATGGCAATTTCAATGTTTGTTCTGTAGGTATTGAGGTCCATATTTTGGATATGTGTACATATGCATATTGCACAGGAGTTACATTATTTCTGTGTAGTGTTTAATTACAGGATCCTTTATAACATGCCAATGAGTATATCATTTAACTGACATGCATGCGGTCAGAAGGATATAATCATGGAACAGGTATAACCATTGTTAACTGTTTCCTAAAATGTAATTCCAATGGAATTACATTATGTTTATATATTTATTTTCAAGGAATGACGTCAGGAGAGTTTCTGCTTTTGCCCTTTAAAATGTCTTGAGTCTGCATCATTGTGGGTTTTGAAAGAGAAACTGTATTCTATTAAAGAAGGCATGGTTTTTACTTCTATCCTAGAAGTGCTAAAAACAACTGCTGTTAGCATTTTGCATGTGAAAAAAATTGGTTTGGTTGGCTTCTGGAAATATTTCATGTTTATTGTGTGCTTTTTTCTCATTACTGAGTTCTGGTTCTAGTTAAGATCTGGCTGTGCAGGCTAAGAAAATGAAAGGAGTGATCTAGTGCAGTTTATAATACTCTCAACAACAAAAATTATAGTTATTTGTTAACATATATGGCATAGGTAGGACATGTAATGTTTGAGTACATGTTGTGCATAATGTAGAAACCAGTTGACCGTTAGTGAGTATCCCCCAAATCCAGAGTAACTACAGGAGCATGTAAGAGACTTTACGTGCACCCGTACTTACTGCACCACCTAGTGAAAACCTATGGGAAATTCATATTGGAATCCAGAGTAAGTTGTTCTTACACTGGAGCAAGGACTCCCCATAGTTACTCTGGATTTTGTCCCATGTCACCCACTTCAGACTCATGGTTTCACCACACTGGAAGGCCTTGTGCCAAAAGTCAAATGATGAAGGCTTCTATACACACTTACGGTGGAGTAAATTCCATTAAACTCAGTGGAACTTACAGCATAAGCCTAGGCATGTGTCATCAGAAGTAAGAGTGCTTTGTGGCTCAGTGTTTGTCTTATGAGGACCACGAAATCCAAAACTGTTCCAAGCCATTGATCCACACTTCAAACAGCGGTACAATACTCAGATGTTGCAGCTTAACTCTCAGATCAGGGAGAAATCCTCTATGATGTTGCAGTGGGTCCTGGGGTATTCATTATTGGTTCATATGCAATAACTGCAAATAATATTGCTGCCACTCAAATTGTTTAGGTGCTTATATTATAGTTGTATTCTTCTTAACTGTCTGGGCCCCAGTGGCCCCCTATACCTTCCCTATTGTTTGTGGTCCTTGGTAGAGAGTTTGTCACCTAGCTTTCACCCAAAATCAGTGAATCAAAATCAGTCTTAAGCATTTGAGACTAGTAGTGCCTAAGGGAGAAAGCAAAGGCCCTTGGCATTCTATTAGTAAACATTCAAAGATATGTCACTATCCTGGAGATAAATGTATGTGAATATTATGTCCATAAAATGCTAGCTGTTAAAACTTATCCTTGTCCAAGACAAATTGGTAACTCTTGATTATTTCAGTAAAATTGTCTTTCAAATAAGTGTGACTAGGACTGTGGAAAGTTATAGCAGAGGCTAGTTCAAATAAAGAGCATATAGATTTGTACACTTTCTTTTTACATTTTCTGGTGCCTGCTCACATTTGACAAAGAACTCCTTATCATTTTTGCTGAGACTCAGTTTCCTGATTCAGTAGATTCCCTCCTCCAACCCCCCCCCCCAACGGAGATTTCTTAAAACTCAAAGCCCTGTCAAAACAAAGATGGCTGGAAAATCCTAGGGACAGAGTAGAGAGAGACAGACAGAGACAAAGAAGCCCTGAGCAGGCAGACGGACTTATATTGCTTGCGGTTTTTCAGTACAGCTGGTTTCAGATGTGTCGGCCTTGTACTGCACTGGTTGCACTGCCAAAGCAAGACTGTCACAGCTGGTAGTACTTACTGTACTTGCGGGAAAGTATGTGATTCATTAGTTGGAACCGTATGTTTTTCACCAGTTCTGGTCATGTTTTTGTTAGGATGTGGTAAAAGCATAAGCGGGGGGTGAAGGGACAATGGAAATATGTGACTTGTTAAAGATTGGCCTCAACCAGTTATTAGCTAAATAGTATACCATAAAAAGTTCACCATCGCTCATAAGACAAATGACTTAATTCTTGAGTTTTCTCAGCAATGGTCATTTAGTTATAAGTAGCAAAGATTATCAACATCAAGTCACCCCTCTTTTTTTCTTCCCCCCAAATAAAAATGAGTCTGGGGACAAGTCAAGCAAGAAAAAAACAAAATGTGACAAGCTAGTTTAAGAATTTGGAAATGTACTATCTATTATATGACTGATGAAATACATGTTGAGAAATAGTTATGAGAAATTGTGTCATAACTCGTTCCAGAAGGAAAAAAACATGGATTTTTTTTTAAAAATCCAAAGTGTTTTATTATTTTGTTAAAAATTCCACCTTGCCTTGGTCGCTACATATAGGAAGTCTTCAGGTCAGTTATTTGGGCCAAAGTATATTTTTTAAAATTAGTATTTTGCTAAAAATCAGTTTATTATCCAGCCATGCTTTATTTGTGGAGAAATTTCATTTGTTATTTAGGAGTGGATTCAGGATTGCACATGAAAATAATAAGTATTAGCTATGTCCAAAACATTTGGGCAGCTATAATGGAGGTCCAACTTTCTTTTTAAATTGCCCCCTACAGCTTCTAAAAAGATCACTAGCATATGTAATAATTTTTTTTTTCAGGATTATCATGCGGGGAGGTCTGTGTAGTCTCCATGGTTGATGCCTAAATTAATCTCTACAAATACAAATTGCTCTCTTAAAACCATACTAGTGGATTTTAACATGATCCAAAATATTAATTCATTTGTATTTATTTTGTTTCCTAAATCTTAATGCTAAAGAGTTGTTAAAGTTTAAGCATTATATGCTTTAGGGTCCCCCCCACTTAAAATTAAATATTAGAAAAAGGGGAGAGTTCTTGAGTTTTGCATTGAGGTGGAATGTGGAAACCTGGGTTCAAATTCTATTCCTCTTTGAAACATACTGACAGCCCAGTTCTATTCTGCTTGCTGCTCTGCAGTAGAAGGGGGTAGAAATGGATACTGCTGTATCCCAAAGGGACAGCTGAAGGTTGGTATAAGGTAACATCAGTTTGCTTACCCTGTCTGGGGTCCCAGAAGCTTCTATGGGTTTACTCGGATCTGTGCCCCCTACTTAGGTGGTGCAGAACCTAGGAAACCTATTTTGGATGCCAAGGCATGGAAGAAGTGATAGGATTTGGCACGACCTCTGCTGTTATCCCTTCCCCCTCTGGGGCCTGATCCTACACCATCTAATTTTGCCCTTTCTGCCATCTCTTGAACACTGCCATGTCACTCAGCTAGAGACTCACTATTGGTGGTTCTTCACATACATCCCTTTGGGGTGGAGACCCAGCATTGACTGGTTCTAGTCTCTCCACCAGAGTCATTCCTCTTCCAGTTGCCATGACATGCTTTATGGCGCTTTTGTAACAGCCATTACCAGGGGAACTAGTGGGAGATTGGTGATGCCAGGCAATAGGATCAAATTCTGAATAGCCTTAGGCAAGGCACTATCTCTTATGTCTCATCCACAGAATTGCTAAAAAACTGAAATGCTGTTCCGAGCGTTTTAGAGGAAGTATGGGATCCCAGTGTTTTTTAAAAAGAAAGAAAACAGTTATGTGGGCTGGAAACTTGCACTTGAACTGCCAGGAACCTTGAAGCTTCAACAGGAGAATTATCAGGAGGTACCTAAAACACTGTTAGAATTAAGCTCCAACTAGGAATATTCTTTCTCTTAGGATCCAGCATACTTTAAGTGCTCTTGTCCTTGAAAGCAGATGGAAATACTATAAATTCCAAGCCAAAATGCTAGGCAAGTTACCAGTCCCTTCCAAAAACAATCTTATATATATATATATATATATATATATATATATATATATATATATATATATATATATATATATATATATATATATATAAAATACCATTTTACCTCACACTGGATTTTTCAAAGGTGCATAAAGGCTTTAGGATATCCTAACAAGGATGATTTATTTGCTGATGGCCTTCTACTCTTCAGTAAAAACCTTGATATATGTTGGTTTTTAGTGCTTGTTAATCTTGTGAGTTTAAAAAATCCCTACTGCAATTAATTCAAAATTAAGAAATTGAAAAAATAACCTTTTCCCCCACCTTCAGCCTCCTCCTTTCCCTGTGTTGTTTCCCTTGTGCCAGTTTTTATGTTATAAGTTGTTAGGGCAGGAACCTATTTTTTATTTTTTGTGTGAACCACAGCATGCATTAATTACACTATACAGTATAAATAAAAACAATAATGTGGTGGTTTTTTATTTATACTGATTATTTTTTTTATTTTGCATTTTTGCCACCTTTATCATCATGCATTGTAATACAGATTTTAAATCTTTGCTTCCTTAATAACAGTCACTTTTTAATGATTAGCTCAAATACTATTGTTATTGTGTCTACCAATGCTACTTTAGTGCAATCCTAACCAATTTAGACAGGCCTAACTTAGCTGGCATATCCTTCCTTAGTGGTGTGAGGTCAGCATATGCCTGTGCACTGGCTTAAACAGTGGGACAAAAGTGCCTTTTGGCAGTTCTGTGACATTCCAAGGTCAGCGCTTATGCCAGGGTTAATGCCAGCCTAACTGGAGATTAGGATTGCAGCCCAAGTCAGTAAAGAAGGATGTTTCATGCCTTTGTCAATGAAATGGAATAATAGAGTATCTGTTTAATGCCCATGCATTTTTCTGTTATTCTCCAACATTTTGGGTGGGTATTATTTTCAAAATAACAAAGTTCTGAATGCTTAGAAGGGTTAAATCTTTAACAAATCCATTAAAAATCATTTGCTACTTCTGTTTTCACACTTGTTGCAAGCAATCCCACCAGTATCCCACCAATCCCACATATTCTGACCAGTGTGGCTGACCTTTGTCAGCCTTATGATTTTTTTTGAGGGGGGGAAAGGGAAGTCACACATAGAAATATGCTTGTAATTTTTAGCAAATAAAAAAGATGGAAAGGATAAGAAAAGGAGCACGTAGTGACAAGGAAATTTGAGTATACATGTGGCCTGAGTATTTTTATCTAAAAAAGAATGTCTGTACAGAATTCAGACTACCTTCCTTTGTTTTACATCAGCCTGTCTTTTTTGCCCCCTTTTCTTCATCACTGTTACAACTTGATTCAAGGAAAAAAAATAATAAGAAATGTCTGCATAATCAAAAGTTACTTCCCAGCCTCTTAGTTTCCAAATAACAGAACCTGGTATGTGTATGTGTGAGTGTTTGGAAGATGGCAAAAAGCTGGTTGTAATGTATCTGACATTACAGATACATCGTAGTATTGTCATACTTTGACATACTATTTTAATTTGAAATAATATCGTACATCATACTATTTCACACATCATCACAGTTCATCATACGTAAAATTAAGCTTCAATTTTTGTGAAGGTTTCTCCCAAATAAGGGCATTTAGGATTGCAACTATTCTCAATGCTGTTTGTTTTCCCAATATTCAGTTGTCTTTTATTTCTGCCACTCTATGATTTCACGTTTTATTTTCCTTTTGCTTTTGTCCTGTAGTGCTGAAACTCTGGCACTGGCTACTTAGTAGAACGGTCTATTAAATAGTGGATTGTATATTTATGCATATGAAATATGTTCCATTCATAAAAATATGTTTTCAAACAACAATTTGGAATGCCTTTTAAAGAGCTTTTTAGGTTTGCACGCAAACAGACCTACAGGTTGCCTGGTGTCTGCAGTTATTTTTTCAATGAGTACATCTGGTGCTAAGCAGACCATTATATCTGTTACATTTTTTGAAGTCACGACTGAGAGCTTAAGCCAGCGCCTCATCCATTAGAAGATGATGTAATCCCCATGGGGTGAGCCCCTCACACAGCTTCAACCAAAAATGATTCCAGTTGGCAGTAGCTGAAGGTGGATAACCAGTCAGGTGTGATGCATTCTCTACTGTATTTTGAAGTAGTTCACACTGGAAGTATCCCACCTTGTTATGAGGACCTTCGGTCCTAACAACCAGCCACACCTGCTTTCCAGCCCTATCTCTGCTTTTCATAACCATCTTTCACACAGGAATCGTTTGGGAGGAGGAAGTTTTACCGTATGGCTTGGTGTCAGTGAAAGAGGGTGAGGCAAGGGACAAAGGGGGGAAACTAATACATTTGAGATACATTATAACAGCTAAACCACCAATTTAGATATTAATGTTTTACAGACCAGCATTTCAGATAGCAAAACAAGCCCTAACTGTTTTTAAAACTTCAATCAATTTTTTAAAAAAATTATAAGGTTTAAATTGCTATTCCATTTCTTTTTTCTCTTAACTCAAGATATGGGCAAAGAGAAAGAAAGAGAGCAGGAGCCTCTACAAGACTACAAAAGAACTGAGGTTTATGTTGGAATAAATTATGCTTCATTATCATTGGCTCATATTCATATTCCGTGGGTGTAGATGGAGGAGTAATCAATGCAGGTGGCCTTGCCCAGCTGAGAGTTTTGTTAGGTCCTGAAGTAAATAAGGGGGAGAAAACAGAGGTTGAATTACAACTATTTCAGGGCCAAACAGATTTTATTTCCTTGGATCAGGTTTAGTTTGAAGACAGAAAGCTGATGTTAATTTTAGCCAAATGAAAGCATAACATCATATATTTTGTTATGATTTAAAAGTATTAATATCCTGAGGAGTTTACGTTTGTGTTTAATTCCTTTGTCTTGAAGAGCAAAATAAAGTGGGAGAATGTATGTTCAGTTAGTATGCCCAATTACTGATTCTTTCTTACATGTTTTCCCCCAAGTGCTTGTTTAAAATAAGTACTCAGGACCTATTGACTTGAAGCTGTTGTGTATGAGTGTTCTTCCCTGTTTTAAGGTAATTTGAAGTGGTTATATCACCTAGTCTGCAATCCTTATCTCCAGTTAGGCCAGCCTAAACCCTGGCACAAATCCTGTGCTGACCTGGGGGTGTCACCAAAGTGCCATAAGACACTTCTGCATCACTCCTGAGGTATGGTTACACCAGTGCACAGACATGCACTTGCCTCCCTACATCACCTGGGAACAGGAAGACCGAAGAGTTAGGCCAGCCTAGGTTAGGACTGCACCCTAGTCAAGCAAGTGAAGATATTTTCTTAAGGACAGAATTATCTTTAAATATAAAAACACCATGCCCCTCAAAATATGTATTCAAATTTCAGTTTTGCTTTGTTTTAAAAAAAGACATGGGTGTTTTGAAAAAGTGTGAATGCTCATTTGTATGCATATATAAAGGAGGAGAATTGAAATAAGCACTTTAAACCTTGGCTGAAAAGTGCAATACTTGGATTTGTCAGCATTATTTTGGGGTGGGTTAAGTGCAGAAGAGGTAAGGGTAAAAAAGAGATTCTGAGTTAAGATAGCAGAAGTAACACTAAAAGACAGCCACAATCTGCAAAAAGTATTTACCAAGGTGGTGAAAAGCAGTAGTTGATATTTTGAATGGAACGAAACATATTAAACATTTTGTTTACAAGGAGAGGATTAGAAGCTAAATGGTATGCTTTCTTGGCATAGTAGATCAAGTGCTAGTTAAAATAAAAGAAGACAGTTGCTGGTTGTTTTGCAGCACTAAGTTTGTTTAGCTGTTTCATAATTAGCTGCTAAGCAGAATGAAAGTGAATTCAAGGTGTCCCAGACTTTAATCAAATGCAGCAAATAGTAGCCATATCAGTCGTGTATTACTTGCATTTCCGTAGGCAAACTATTTGTTTTGCCTAAACATTTTTTGAAAGTGAACTAGTAGAAAGCAAGGCAATCAAAGGGTTAAAGAAATTGTTTGGTTAATCAGATAAATCCATTTTAATATGAAATGCATAATTCCATATTTCATTATATGTACGTTCTGGAGAGAATGAAACAGTATGAGAATTTGTATTATAGTATCTTACCATCCAGGGCTCCCTCTCTTTCTTTTGCTCATCAAATACTTTTGCCTCTTCTATGGTGACCCCAAAACTGTGACAAAAAGAGATGCTCTTTTTGCTCTGTGTGTTCACCCAAATTTTTATTTTCATTTTTGTTTTTATTCCCTAATATTATAACACCCCAAGATCTAAGTAGCCTCAAATAAATTGTATAATTTTCAGTTTGTTTCCATGACTAACCCTACAATCCAGAGTTAACTATGGGAAGACATAATAGGCACTTACTCTGGATTGCTCTATTCATTTCCCATTGGTTTCCCATAGGTGGCACCGTAACTACATTGGTGTAAGGTTCTGTAGTTACTCTGGATTGTAGCCTAAGTTCTGAAAAAGGTTATAGAATGAAACATGACTTTAAAACTGGATTTTAATCATTTGATACAATAATCCTTTTTCCACCCAGATATGATTAATTGTTGGATTATGGATAACCATAAAAACCTACTGACATACATAAAAGTTTGATTTTTTTGTTTTATGTTAACATTTTCTTTTTCCTTCTAAGATAATGGGAAAACATTTTACTATACCTTGATTACATTTTGATAGGTATACCAGGAACCAGGTACAATTGCTCTGAGAGATGGATCCAGACCAGAGACTGCTGACAATCCTTGCTTTGAATATAGCTAGCATGATAAATACCCTGCTTGCCTTTTTCCTTATTTTTAGACATTCCTAACTTCCTAAGCTCTTTGCTGATTCAGCAGCCATGAAAAGCTATTGGGGCCTGCTTCTAAAGTAGCCTTTGAAACACTATTATCCAAGGAGCCATGTACTTCTGTAGATTCTGCTTCATTGTCTGCTAACTCTCCTACTGAAGTTATGAGCCTACTGATTGGGCAGCTGAACCTGTCAGTCTAGATCAGGGAGGTCCAAATTCTGGCTCTGGACCCAGATGTGGTCCTCGGCAAGCCTCAATGTGTCTCTCAGCAAGATCCCTCTATCGGGTCCGCTGGCAAGCCTTATAATGCCTCTAAAATACTATCATATAAAAATTTATGTAAATTTATTCAAATTTGAAATGTAAATCATTTTTCTGGCCCCCAATACGGTGTCAGAGAGATTATGTACCCCTCTTGCCATTTGGACACCCCTAGTCTAGATAAAAGGATGAAATAGAGAAGCCAGTTGTGTTCTCCTCCTGTGTTGTAACTGTATGAGAATGTCAAACTTAAGTTACTTATGTTCAAAGATAGAGATACATGTGTGTGTTTCTGCTAGATCTGCCATGATATCCAGTGTTGGTTCGTGAGAGAGAGAGAGAATAATAATTTATGTACCTAAACCCTGATTTTTTTAGCAAAAAGTCTTCAAAAACAATTCTGTGGATAAAAAACTCCTTGCTGCATGGCAGTAGCTCTGCAGCTGTTCACTCAACCCTTTGTTTACAACTCAGTACTTCAGAAGAAGTGGGGGAAAAACACACAACTTTCAGGGCGATGAGTAAATGAAAATTAAAGGATATTAGGGTTTTGGTGCAGGGAGCACAGAGCAGTCTTGTTGGAATTTTACCATTTGGCTCTTATCAGGCTAGGTAGTCTTCTCTACATTGGTACAATAAACTGTAAGACCATGTTCCTGAATCATATTTTTTTTAAAAAGCTGGAAGCCACTAAAGTAACATCATAGGAGAGAGATCTCCGAGCACCATGTACCTTTTTTTCTTGGACAGTATTTAGAGAGTTCCTGTGACTCAGACTACAATCCAGAGTAACTATGGGACATTTTACACCGATGTAGCTATGGTGCCATCTATGGGAAACCTACAGGAAATGCATAGAGCAATCCAGAGTAAGTTCCTCTTACATCTTCCTGTAGTTTCTCTGGATTGTAGGGTTAGAATAGTATCAGAATTGTATTGAATACAACAGTTGCAAGAGCAGGGGATGCACTAGCAAGGAAAAAAATTGGATTTTCCTTGCACAAAGCACCACTTCTTAAAACATACATGCAAAAATGCAATAGCCATGTACAGCAGCAGAGCAGTCTTACAGAGCAATCCTAAGCCTGTCTACTCAGAAGTAAAGCCTATTGTATTCAGTGGGGCATACTCCAAGTAAAGTGTATTTAGGACTGCAGCCTTAATGTAAGAAGTTTGAACTGTCCACAACTGGATGAGAACTGCCTTTTTTTTTTTACACTGAAAACTGATAATCTGGAAAGGCTTTTAAGACTGCCAAAATATTCTCCCTTGTTTTTGTTCCAGATTTTTTTTTTTTGGGTGGAGAATAGTAGGAATTTGGTTTTTTCTACTTTTTAAAAATATATTGTATGAACTACTTTAATTATTTACAAACTTCTAATTGATCATGGTTATATTTTTGTTAAAAAAAATCTACTTGTTTTCCATGATATTTTCCCCGAAATGATAGAAGAAACACACAACAGAGCCAATCTCATAAATCTATCATATCTTCTTTGAAGAGCAAAAGCTACCTTCTCTTGATTCCTTATCCACAGGCACATTTCAGATCGTGTTTAGGGGAGAGGGAAGATCATTCACATTCTCTCCTTTGGAGGGTGAAGTCAAATGAGCCTGGTGTTTGGCTGTCCACCATCTGTGTAAGGAATTCACAATCCCAGACAAAAGAAATTGGCAAAGTCTTCTTTCTGTCTGTTCTCCAGAGCCTCCAGATAGCCATAAAACACCTGGACAAAATCAGCAGGTGATGGCAAGGGAAAGAGAATGATCAGTCACAGGCATTGTTGAATCCTTTGAACATTACTTATAGCCTGGACACTGCTGTCACCAGGCACAGTTTGATCTTGGGTGAGTTCCCCCCCTTCTTCTGGAAGGGCTTTATTTCTTGACCATGTGACAACGGAATGAGCTCTAGATGTAATGCTGAGAAGTAATGTAAAGCTTCATTTTCCCCATGTTTTAACAGTTATCATGCCTGGCGATTTTAGGGTTTCTCCCCTGTTGATATTGAACAAATGTAGTAAAACTGTGATCAAGTTGAAGTAAATATAGCCTTGTTGTATCTTTTCACTATCATTTCAGTGTATGTGTTTTATCTTTCACTGTGGCGGTCCTTTTTAATTAGTAAGGCACTGAATTTGGAACTGGCTGCACAAATAAGGGACATGCTTTTTTGACTGTTTTGACTGTTTTGTCTCTCTTCTATGACTGATATTTTTCCACCCTTTACTAGCAACTGGCACCTCAAGTTTTTCTTTTTAGGAGTTCACTGCTGATATCTGGTTATGATTTTTATATGACAGGTTTATAGATACAGTGCGATTCTCAGACACAACCCTGGGATTGTGATTTTATTGTAGCCTTTGGGTCTCATAGGCATCTGTTGGCCAGTGCATTTATTTAAAGAAAGGCTTGAAACAGTTAACATTTAGTTTTAAATCGACAAACCATTTCACATAATATGACAGCATAAAACCTGGAGTTGTTGATAGGAATAGAAAACTTACAAAAAGATCGCCGTAAAGCACATTCACAAGCACTCAGCACTGGCCCAATGCCTGAGCTAGCTCAGCACCAGCCAGTACTGGTTAGTGCTGGTGAACTACTGGTGAAGTTCAGTGGTTGCTTGAACTGCTAGGTAGCAGAGAGGTGAGTGGAAGAAGGGGAAACACAGAATCTTTTTCAGCCCAATGCAGGCCAAGAATTGAGTTGCCCCATTGTTGGACACTTCCCATACCCAGTGGAAGGGCATAAAAAGCCTCTTTACCCAAGGAAACTCCTGGCAGTTGAGGGTTGGGTTGTAAGTTCATAGTGGTGGTTGTGTTGTGTTATTGGATTCTCCTGAATCGAGAAACTTTCATCTTTCCCCCATTTTTCTTTTGCTGTGCTTTTTATAGAAAATTCAGTTTTGCTCACATAAATGACATGGACCATGTGAAACAGGAGGGGCAGGGATGCTACAGTCTTTCACTGATTCACAAAAAGTAGATGGGAATGAAGGATTTGGCTTCCTGAGAAGGCAATATTTTAGGGGCAAGGTTGGCCTGTATATATCTTAGAGCATTTGTAATGCTTACGGTACATCATGCTGGTGACCAGTGCAATCCAGCTGCCAAGTTGGCAGCCCCCTTCTGGTGGCTGCTTCAGCCTGCTGAAGCATGTAAGTCTGGTCTCTGTTCTCAGATATTCACCTCATGGCAGTGAGATGTGTTTGGCTTGGTGGGTCTTGGGTTGTACAAAGTTTATCTTGGTTTTCTTTAACTATTAATCTGATTGTGAAATCTACTGAAATCATCAAGCGACTTTTCAACAGAGAGAATGGTTCATATTATAGAGTGTAAACATGTCCAGGCCAACACCTCCTGGTATTTGAAGCATCATATCAAATGCTGCTCCCCCTTAACCAACAACATGCCTCTGTTCCTCTCTGTCTTCAGTGCTCTAGCTCACTTCACATACTCTCCCCTCCATCCAACCTCTTTCTCTCTGTTTCACTCTTCCCTTACCAGCCCAGGAAAAAGGGACAACCAGTGGAGGCAACTGTGGGCTGGCTCTGGGTCTCCTCACTAGTTGGAGGAGCCCCAGGAGTGAAATGTGATGTGTATGCCACTGTGCAGCAGTGTGGAGGGCAGGGTAAAGGCAGACCAGGACAAGGATAGTAGGGTTAAGTAGCTATGAGGTCTTTGGGGTTCCCTCTGCAACCATTGCTAAACAATTTCCTTCCAGCGTTCTGATCTGTGAAGTCATCTAGTATCAGTATTGGCAACCGTTAACATCATGAAAAACATTGATTCCTGGTCTTAATGCCATAGCTAGAGAAGACTTGATCCCTCTGACATGCTTGTTAAAACTGACTCATTACTCGCAACAGTCTCGAATTCATGGGAGAAAAATAAAAACCTTCGAAGGCTTTATTCCCTGTAAAGCAATCCATGGATTTTGAAAAATTATCATCTGGTCATTATGATGTCGTATAGTGGAGGGAGAGAATGAGAATCTAAAATGTTTATCATTTTACTTTTCCTATGCAACTGGAGGGTGTACTTCTGCAAGTCCTGCCCTTCAGCAATGATTATTTTGATCCTCCTTAAACATTTGTGCCATAGATCACCTCTTTCCAGTATAAGTTCCAAAATAATTTTCTTTCTTCAATACAATCCCAGCTATTTTGGGTTTTTAATTCACTGACTGATGGTAACTACTGTCAAAATGGAGGACAAGGGGTGAGTGACAGAGGTCCTTCTCAATGTAGAAGATGGATTAACTAGAGTAGGCGTCTCCAAACTTTCAACTTCAGGGCTCCAGGACCTTTAACAATTGTGCAGAGTCAGAAATTCCAGCAGGTTCAGCTTTTTATCCCACAGATCACAAGCAGCACCTCCTGAAATTTCTTCCTCAGTCTACACAATTGTTAAAGGTCCAGGCGTCCTAAAGTTGAATGTTTGGAGAGCCCTGAACTTGAGCAATGTGTAAGAAAAGTGAAAGTTTTTGCTCTTACAGACATCAAGCATAAAAACCATTGTCTCTGACTTGGCACTGTATGGATCTTTGTGCAGGGATTTATGGAATGGCTCTACTGTATTAGCTATTTTTCTTCTGCTCTGACATGGAATTAGAGGTCAGCCAGATTAGGCACAAGCCTTCAAGTCCCAGAGGCTGACCATCTCAAACCCTGAAGATCTCCAATACCCAACTTTATGGTGAGCAGAAAAAGAACTGTATTGTTCTTGGCAGAGCATGGCTGTTCAATCACTACCTTTTAGGCTTGATTGTACAAGGGATGGGACAAGGAGGAAAAGCATATATGAGTCTCATGTGGGCTTCTCTTGATCTTGACCAATAGTTGTTCCCATTTGCTCCTCCCTGAATATGACCCTTTCAGACAGGGTCTGTCAGAATCAATATGAGATGTGAAGGAAAAAGAAAAATCCTATGTTTTAAAAATCCTTCTCTAACCCTATTGATCATCGAGGTTATATTCCCTAGACAGGAAGGCTAAGGATACAATGGGAGGGGAGCATACAAAAGGAGGGAGGAGTATGTGACCATTGGAATCTACACATGTGTTCTGTATATGAAGAAGATCCATCTCCCATTACCTGGCATAGGGGTCCATGTAACGTGGCACTACTTGTGCTTTAACTTATAATGGGAGTAGCAAATTATGGTGCAATGGGACAGGGAATTGTGAGGTGAATACAAGGAAGAGACAAAGTGAAACAGATGTTCTGGGGCAGGAATAATGAAGAATTGGAGTGGCAAGGAATAAGATGTGGAAGATTTTTAGTGCTCTGGTCTTTCCATATGACCCTATTTAATCCATGGTAGCTTCTTCACTGATCTGATTTTCCTTTCCTTTGGCTGGAATTTTATGTTGGGGCAGGGGATCAGTGAGTGCCGGGCAGAAGGACAGTCATGAAACAGATAATTTTGTAGTTAAAAATGCAGCATGTTCCTTGATCATTTATCTAAATGCAATTGTAAAAATATGCTTCCTAGAGTACAGGAAAAGTAGATTGAGGGCAGTCAAGCAGAAATTAAATACTTGTCATTTATTCTTAAGAGCTAGTAGAGATCTTTTCAGATCTATGACACTTAAATGTTGTCACAATATACTGCTTTCTGTTTTGTGCTGCTTTGGTGTTTTATGAGTAATTTATAGTTTGGGTACTTTAACTCACATGCTGTTCATGAACACAGTTTTTTAGGATGCAATCCTAACCTAGGCCAGCACAATTCATCAGTCTTTCCATCCGTGGTGATGTAGGGAGGCAAGCACATGTTTGTGCACTGGCCTGACTCTCCCCCAGGAGTGGCACAGTAGTGCCTTACAGGTCACCTGACACCCCAGGTCAGCACAGGACGTGCTGGGGTTTATGCTAGCCTAAGTGGAGGTTAGGATTGCAGCCTTAGAAGCAGAGCCTGTTAATTTCAGATTAAATCACTTCAAATTAAATCACATCTTCAGTTACACACTGTCCTCTACCAGCATGTTTTCTTTGTATGAGTCCTATTTAAATAAACAAGAGATGTTCATAATCAGTTGCAGTGAAAATATATGCATTCCCCCTTCCCTGTCCCCCAAACCAGCTATTTAGCACCATATGGCATAATTATCAATATTTATAAACCACTTTTTCCATGTAAAGTGGTTCACCCAACAAAATAAATGAGTGCCTATTCATAGTGTATGTCTATAATTGTGTCAGATTTCATTTTTCAGTGCTTGCCATTTGCCATTGCTTATACAGTGTCTCAGCCACACCTATTCACCCACACCTTTTCTTGTGTTTGTAACTTTCTTTTGCCTTTCTTTTATTAACTTCTGAGTTAATAAAACTGGCTCTTATTCTGATGTTTGACTATCCTGGGGAAAGCATATCATCCATCTAGCCCTATATTACTGCATCTTCTTTGCAATAAGAAGTGAGGTTCTCCAAGGCATCTCTCCCCACACCCGTTAGGTTTTAACCTTTCTGGAGTTAGTGATTACTACTAATTTGTCCTGGAATAAGGATGAGATGTTCCTGAACTTCCATAATTACCAATGAATTTAATTAGTAACTACTTTGAAATACATGGCTCTTGACTTGGATCAGGCATGAGAGGTGGGCTGGTGTTGTGGTGGAGACCCGGAAGATCCAGGTTTCAATCCCTTCTTGCCCATGAAGCTTCCTGGATGACCTTGTACGAGTCATTCACATTCAGCCTCATCTTCCTCACAGGGTTGCTGTGAGAACAGCAGGAGCTTCGTAAACTACTTTAGGCTTTTGCTTTGGCATGAGAAAGGTACAAATTCCTTGAAATAAGTAGCAAAATTTATGAACCTATGAAGTTCCCTCATATTGAATCAAACCATTGGTCCATCTAGATCAGTACAGGTTGTTCTTCATTATCCACTAGGATAATGTGAGGTTCTAGGATAATGTGGAAACACTAGCGGTTCTGGAATAATCTATAAATTAAAAAAATAGAAAAATGGATTTATAGCTCCATATCCAAGTTTCTTGCTCTTCCATTGCTCCTAATGGAATAAGGTCTTGCCTTGTTATCTGCAGGGGCTTGATTCTGGGTTTCCCTGCTGATGACAAAAATGTAATAAAGAAAAGCACTTACAAAAAATGCTTTGTTTAAAAGCAGATTTTCTTACTGTTTTAGAGACCCAGTCAGTGACTAGAAATGCCTTTGCCTAGCTCAGTGACTGCCTTTGCCTAGCTCAGCTGAGGAATTATTACCTGTTTGACTGCTTCTCTCCAACAGTAAGAAAAGCATTTTTAAGCTATTTTAAAGGGATTTATTTTTCCCCTTCTCCAGGGACTGGCATGTTCCTACTAATTTGCTGTGCCATTCTTGTTGAGTCAAATCTGTGTATAAAAAATTTTGGTATAACAATGTCAACATTGAGCAGAAGGAGCTCCTTCTTGAGAAGGAGCTCTAGGATTTCCCAGCCTTACCTGAAGTGCCAGGGATTCAACTTGGAATCTTCTGATGCAAAAGCATGTGTCCCTCTATGCAACACCCTAATTTGATGATACATGATGAACCTTGGGCTCAGAGGCTTCCTTACTTATTTCTATCAAACCATAGTTTTCCTACGGACTAGAAGTGGAAACTATGGTTTTGGATTCTAGCTGGTGCAAACCATAGTTTTTTTCTGGTTGAGATGTAGCAGGAAATTAAGGTATACCACAAATTATGCTATACCACAAAATGTCAGATGGAATCAGGACAGCAAGTGTGGAAGCCATTGGTTCATTCAAGTATCATCTGGACTGAGCTTCTGTTTATCAGAGTTGTGAACTGATGTTACATTTGCCATATTGTCTTTTAAAAAGATTAAAATTAGAAGTTTAACCTGACATGAGCCAGTGCATCCTTGCCTTGAAAATTTTACAATCCTGTATGTATTGATATCAAATCTGTATGTATTGCAGGAATGAGCCAGTATTTTACATTCACAATGTGTGACTGTTAAAATATATAACCCAAGAGCTGCTAATTAGATTACAAGCTATGCCCTCATTTAAGCAAAAGAAAATGTACTTTCAACTTTGGATAATGTATTTCAATTAAATATGGATACTTTGTCCCCTTGTAGCCACACAGCTAGAATGAAATTCTGATAGATAGGAGCTGATCTTGTTCCTTTGTATATGCAAGACCTAGGCTGCAACGCTAACCACACTTTCCTGAGTGTAAGCCCCATTGAACACAATGGGACATATTTTGGTGTAGACATGCTTAAGATTACACTCCTAGTTTCTAAGGGGGCAGCAAATATACAATTTGTGGCACTTAGGTTCCCAGTTTTTGGATATATAGCATTCTGAAGTCTGAATAGTTCTCTTAAATTTTTGTTCTAGAAATTTATAACTTGAGCCTGTAACCTGAGTTTTGTGACATGCTTCCTATACAAATTGTTTATGAGTCTACATTAATGTCGTTAAGCCGTTACCCATGCAGCTCTCAAATTAACAGGACTCAGTGTCTATTAGGGATCTTGAAGGCAGATAAAGAAGATGATTGCTTTTAATATAGGTAGCTCAAACAGTTTAAATACTTATTAACACTAGGATTTTGACTTTTAGCAATAGTAGCTTGTTTCTAGGAACCAATTTCTGTCCTATCTCCAGAGGATCAGAGGCTTTTACTCAGAGCACATAGTGAATTATACCAAACCTGCCTCACTGGGGATTTGAGTCTTTTCTATGAGTAAACTACCATAGTAGGATAGCTAAAGTATGTGTTACTTGGTTTGAACATACAACAAGCTACAACAAGCTACTCAACCCGTTAACAACTTGTTTTTCCTCTGGTTCTCTCGGTATCTCCCCAGTGGCTTTGCATATGCTACCAATCCTTTTCTGAGTAGGCAAAGATTCCTGGATCAAGTAATCTACAAAACTGGCAGATTTGTATTGGAGGCAAAGTAGGGTTGCCATTTCTCCAGGAAAACCAACTGACACTTGGATTCCAGGGTCATGACCTGGCCGGAACCTAGGAACCAGCAAAACCTAAGGCAGCAACAAGTCAGTCCAACACTGAGCTGGGGACCTCTGCACATGCACTATGGTGGCACGCGCTTAGGAGGCATCGGCCAGACACTGAGGAGGGACTTGATTTCTTCATGCACTGGCTGGTGACAGCTCCTTGTGCGAGCCAGGTGGCGAATGCAGAGTCCTTGTCTTCAAACAGGGATGTCTGCGTATGCACCAGGCAGGTGCAGGAACCTCCCTCTGCATGTGCTGGGTGTGTGTAGGGCCCTCCCCCTATGTGCGCCTGCCTGACAGGGACCTCTGTGCATGTGCTGGCCCAGGGGGCAGTGCCTCCCCTTAGTGTCAGACCAGCACTGAGGGGAAGGACCGCCTATGGGTGGAACAAGGGGCAGGGCATCCAGGACTTGGTCCAGAATGCCCCTCCTCTTGGACCACCTGGTTCAGGGGTTGCCAGGTATGCCGATCCTAAGGCAAAGGAGCACATGTCCATCTTTGTTATACACTGATTTTTTATCAACATGAATGGCCACTTCAAATTACAGTTTTTTAAAAAAAAACTGCTTTTCTACTGTTGTAGAGAGGTGGTTATGCAAGCAGTCATTCCATTTTTCAGTTGTCAGAATCAAACCCCTACAGATATTGAGGCACTACCTTATTGTGCTTCAGAGGAGCAAGAAACTTGGCAGTGGATCTTTAAATCTATTTTTCCATTGTTTTCTTTATACACTGATTTTTTTCTTATCCACAGGAGGTTCTGGAATGCAACCGTAGTAGATAATGAGGGACACCTGTATAACTTTCCAGAATATTGAATCCTACTCCAGATTGTCTGATCATTAAAACTTCTCAAGATAAAGGTGATCAGAAATGCCACACACCCTCACTGACAAGGAAGAGGAATGAGGCTGTCATCCTAATCCCCAGTTAGGCTGTCATAAGTCCCAGTACAAGGCCCGTACTGGCCTGGGATGTTACAGAAGTTTATAAGGCACTTCTGTGCCACTCCTTGGAGGGACTTAGGCCAGTGCACAGACATGTGTCCTAAGATAAGCCTTATTGTTCCACGGCTCACAAATAAATCTTTAGTAACTTTGATCTCTGGGTTAGTTGTCTATCAATCCATTTACCACACCCCAGAATGCCAACATTTTAATAACAGTGTGAAATCTTCCCAAATCTTATCCCACTGAGTTTTTTGTACCAAGGTATTCTAAAAGCTAGCAAAGCATCTCTTCTGTGTGCAATTAAAAATAGGAATGACCTACAGCAGTGATTTTTGAACTAGGTCCACAGTGTGCCACAGGACTTTGGGGACTTGGGAAAGGATGTTTATTCATGGGGCAGATGGGGGATTTGAGTGCTCTACCAGCAGAATGGTCTATCTTGTCAAATGTACAAAGATCGATGTTGCTGGTGTGCCATGATCTAGAAGAATGATAACCTCCATTGTTTTCATAGAAAGATTACTTTTTCAAAACTCTGCAGTGCAACCACTTGGCACAACACATTGTTTATGGTTCTCAAGAACATTTGCTCTACGTTCCAATTCCTTCATTGCTAACAAAATCATTAATAATCCCTTTTCCAAAGGATACAGACAGACAGACAGACAGACAGACACACACACAGAGAGAGCCCATTGGTTTGCCAATTTCCTTCTTTTGCCTGCTCAGAGACTACAAAGAAGAAAAGCAGGTTGTTTATGTTCAAGTGGTTGTTGGTACAATCACACAACTTGCCCGTGGTCTCCACTGCATTTGCCTGTGTTCTTTTTTTTGGTGCGGGGGGGGGGGGGGACGACATTTTTGGTGGCCAGGAAATAACTGAGAAGATGCCACTAACACTGCCTCTCAAGCCATGTGCAGAAGCATGAGGGGATCAGCATGAGCACTAGCTTCTTGTCATAACTTCTTTAATGTAGATGGCTGTCCACATGAACATATAATAGTACAGATGACGTATAGAAAAAAGTATTTGAAAATAACCTGTTTTTTTAATGGTAAAACTGCAGAGGAAAACGCAAGGTGGCCTCTGTATGTGTCAACACAGTATTACTTTATAAAACAGCTACTTAATTTCAGGAAACAATCTAATGAATATGAACACTTTGAAAATGGGTTGCATATTCCATTAATTGTTTATTTGCAAAGGAAAAGAGCTAGTCAGGCAGAGTACTTGGTTTCTGGCAATTGCTTCACCAAACTATCTCCAGATGTGGCAGTGAGGTGGGGAGTGAAGAAACAGGATCCACATTTTTATTATTACATTGAAATGTTTTGCAGCATATTCACATTTCATAATCTGCTTTTGGATGCTGGTATTGTTTTGTCTTGTACGCTGGTAACACTTGCCCTTGGTTTTCCTTCCTCCTTTATCTGTCAAATAGAAGATTGTATTGTAAACAGCTTTCAGCAACATCTTCCACTGACGTCTGCATAATCTAATTGTAACTTGGTGGTAATCATCTGTGATGAGAGATTAAAATATGTATTGGTCCCACTATCCAAATGCTTTTTGCCTATGAATGTATTTAAATTTTCTTTGCACATGTTTGGATATGTGGAGAACCCCCTCAAAATGAGAGAGAGAGAGAGAGAGAGAGAGAGAATTTCTTCAGTGGTTACTCTGTGGAGCATGTAATAATGCAGTTCTGGAACTGTTAACTTGTTTTGGGATGAACTTGTTCCAAGTTGTTATACAAATGATCGCATTTTAAAAAGCAACAAAAATCCAGTTTTTTCTTCCCAGAATCTGTATTGGTTATTAGCGAAGTCTTCATTAAATGGAAAAAGAGGGGGTTTAAGAATTTTTTATTGTTCAACTAGTTATTTTACTGAAGAAAGACATTGCCTACTCTGGGGAAAGTTCACTATTCCTATTCCTACCAAAGCAAAAATGTTCAAAGATTCTGAAAGCAACTGGTTTTTGAGTGATAATCCACTTTCTCAATAGAGATGCTCATAGTCAGGAATCTTTTAGGCCTGTTAAAATGGCAAGTGGATTTATAGTTATTTTCCAGATTAATCAAGATACTTGAGCATTAAAGAAAAAAGTAAAAAAAGGAAAACCCTGTCTCGTCTCACAGGAAAAACTGTCCAATAAGCCTCACCCTTCATCTGAGGGTCATAGAGGAAACCTTGGCTAGACATTTTGGTGACTAATTTAAAATATCTGGCAAGACGATTGATAGCGCCCTTCCTTTGTGTTGTGACAAAGACATCTTGACTGTAGTTTATTAACATAATCCAACACAACCACAGACATATTGTAAGCATTATAGCATAGAATTAGAAACATTTTTTGCACATCACAGTCGTTGTTTTCACTCTCTTTCCCTCTCTCTCTTTTTCCTTGACAAGGATCTGGATAATTGCCTCAACAAATGAACCGCTATGTTCAGTCTGTTTCCATAATTTCTTAAATTGTTTTTCATTGTAAAACTAAGCAAGCTTTTACTAAATATAAAAGAACCGCAGTATAATTGCAGGAACAATATATTAAAAAATGTGACAGAAATGGCACTTAAACTGACAGCTACTTTCTCTTTGCGTCTATGCAACAAATTAAATATCTCCTTGAGAGCATAGTGAGCAACAGTGTCTTTTACACAGCAACCAAATCTATCTCAAATCTAATCTAATCTTCCTTTTTCACAAGAATTAGAAGAATTTGGTCCCTTAGTTTTTAAGACAGGTGGTTTACAGCCACCTCTTAACGCTGAATTTTTAGTAATAGTGGTGTGGCATAGCAATTGTATCTTTGTTCTATTACAGAGCATTGGGAATATCTTAGGATAGTTTTGTCTGTGGTTTAAGCCACTTATGACTCACTTTATTTATGGAAAATTAGAGAAAAGGCTTTTGTAATGCAAATGAGCATTTTGACCAGTAAAGGTTTTGCATTTGTTCATGACCAACACAACATTTTAAGTTTTGTGTATGAAAAAATCTTTAGAAATGCTACTTGCATCATTTTTTGTGAGGTCTGTTAGGAATGTGAGTCCCTGTAGGATTAGCAGGGCTAAGCAGAGTAGTTGTGCAGAGGATGAGAGGGCAGCAGCACAAAGTACACACACAGCTGTTTATAGTTCAAGATAACTATATTGTTCAAAACACAGGCAGAAGATAAGTCAAGTAACACAGTCCAAGGTCAAAGCAGTAGATCAGTCATATACATACATCCAGTTGCAGGGTTATTCCAATCTCAGTAATCCAGTTAAACAGTCCACAAGTCAGTCCACAGATACAGTCCAGTCCTTCAGAGTATCAAACAGTAATAATACTCCTCCTCAGTAACCCACACTTTGCAATAATCTCATACACACTTAAATATAGTGAAACACCAATCAATTAGAGATATTGCAGTCATGTGACCAGTGACTCAGCACTTCCAATTCTGCTGAATCATGCTGTAAGAGCAGTTACAGACTGCATCAGCTAGATTGCATCAGCCTTCTGCAGTATTGCATCAGCGTTGAATCAACTTGCCTGACCAAACATGTTTCATTATTAGATTCAAACCCTAACATGGTCAGCAGCCAGTTTCTGCTAATAGGGAGCAAGAATAGTGTGTTCCTCTTTTGCTTGCTGAAGACACATTTCACATTTTGTCCTGGCATTGTTCAGCCGTACAAATCTTCAATGGTTTATATGACTTTTTAACAATGTTGTGTAGTGGGTACAGTGCTGGACTAGGTTCATATCCCAAATGCATGGCCCAGTACTTGCAGTCTCTCAATGTTGGTTATGACATCGTAAAGGAATTTGTGGTATCATGAAGCGAGGTCTGTCGGGGGCTATTTTGTATCTTCCATTCGAAGTGGAAGCTATTAGGGCCTCCCCCACATCATAGCATGCATTGCATCCCATTTTGACGTGGCTGCATGCTATGGTGGAGTAATAGAAGGGATTTGGCTATCCCTAAGAGTTGCTGTATAAAATGGGGACAAGGAGAGTCCATTATGTCTTTGGAGGAAGAATAAGATATATTGGTAAATGTAGTAAATAAATGAACAATGTAGTGGCAAGTTCTATAGTGGAGAGTCAATCAAGTGCACGCTTTTGATTCTTTTTGTGCTTTCAGCTGTGTTGTGTAACTTGGGGCAGGTAACCGAAGAAGCCCATGAAAATTTGCTCCCCCTTTGCAAATTACAAGCCCATGCATGAGTCAGAGGAGTCTGCGTATGTAGAGGCTGGAGAAAAACCCTTGGTGGTCTGGAAATGGCCCATAGTTTTAGGTCACCTACTGCTGTTCCCGAACAGCATACTCCACTGCCTATGCCATTGCCAAAGAACAATTTATGGAGTGTGTCCTAATGTTCAGTGAGTTGCCAAGCATGCAGTTATTGAATATGTGCTATGCTTGCATGGAGCAGAAAATTTTTTGGACAGTGACAAACAGTTGCATTGCAAGCTGAAATAAGTTTGATTTTTTTTAGATGAAAAATGTTTTACTACATATCGAAAGTGAAAAGGCAAATCAAAGTTTCTTGTTTCTTTTTTAAATATTTCACCTGACTATGAATTTATTTCATATGCTTTTTCAGTTGCATTATTTATTGCTGAACATGTATTAACACATTTTTCTATTGTGTATTTGCTACTTTAATAGGGATTTTTATCTATTTACTTAATAACATTTATACCCCTTGTTTTTTTTCCTATAAAGTAGCGTACAAATCTCAAAAGCAGTGTGCATAATAAAGAAAAAAAAACACTTTCAGAAATGAAAAATGCACACATACACAAATAAGAATGATTTAGCAAAATAATCAGAGGAAAAATAAAACCGACAGCCCAATCCTACTTAAGTTTTCTCTGTGTTGATGCAGCGTGGCTTCTTCTGGATCCTGTGAGAATTTTGGCATGCCTTTGCAAGTGCATGCCTTGAAACATGCTGCGCAACTGAGGGGAAGGGAGAGGATGAGGAGGGAGAATAACGGAGGGGGTGGAGTGGACCCAGGATGGGCTGGATTGGAAACAGCAGTACAGGCCATATCCTATCCCCTTTTCTTCTTGAGATCTGCCATGTGGACTAGTGATTCAAAAAGAGCAGTTTAGCAGGCACAGGCCTGAGCAGACCCATTGCCACAGCTGGGGCTTTCCCATGAGCTTTGAAAATTCCATTAAGCTTAGATCAAAGATCAAGCAGATCTCACGAAACAAATGGGTTCCCAAGCCCACATGTTCAAGTTAGTGCTAATGTGGCAATGCTTAAGTGTTCCACCAATTTTCCCTATAGATGACTCCGGGAAGTTTTGCAATACTTTTAAATATTCATTTCCCTGGTTATGCTCCAAGACTAGATATGAGTGATTCTTTTATTCCTGCTAACCAGCTGAGTGGCACTTTTAAAAGTGGGTACTTCTTTTTAATATAGCAGAACTGGCCCTCCTCACCCCATCAGTGTCATTTCTTGTGGCTGTCTGCTGGTATTCTGTTGTTTTTAGATTTTCATCCTTGTAGGACAGGGAGCCATATTAGTTGCATGATTTTGGCTGCAATCCAAAACTCACTTTCCTGGGAGTAGGACCCATTTAACACAATGGGATTTTTGAGTAGACATGGTTAGGATTGTGCTCTTTCTCTTTGGGAACTTTTTCTTGAAAAGCAGTATATATAAATAACTGGTGATGATAATGATTTTGGGGTAAAGAAGATAAAGGTGAATAAAGATCTCACCTACCAACCACCTCTTGTGAATGCTTTACAGTCCTGAACTAATCTTGATAGCCATGGAATTGGGACCACATGATTTCTGTAATTGTTGAGCCCTAGACAGCTTCAAAAATATTTTTGCCTTGTTATGAATGGGAGAAAGGAATCGTGGCTTGGCTTTTAATTTTACTTTAAAAGTTACCGGTATTTAAATTTATTTTAGGTAAATTTTAATAACTAAGGTCACAATCCTATTCATGTCTATTGAGAAGTAAGTTCTATTGTGTCCAGTGGGGTTTACTCCCAGGAAATTATGGTTAGGATTGCAGCCATAATAATCATGTATAGTTTAGCTCTTAGAACCACTTTGTATAGGATATTTTTCTTACACATCCACTGTTTTCATACCATAACATTAAGACAGGTGAATAATTTTCATATGTGAAGGTATAATTTTTCAGCTGTGTCAATCAGCCTGTAGGTGTGCATTAGATCCACGTCATTTAAAGAAATGTTTTAAAAACATCTTGTTGATTTTCTTGTTGTAGGACCAAGAGAATGGCCCTAAAACAATGCAGAGAAAAGTGGCATTGGGGTGCTATGTAGCAGAAGCAGGGGATTCAAGCAATAAAGCTAGCCTGAATTCAGAAATACTACTTCTTCCTTTTTTATTGGAAAGTATTTGAATTTTAAAAAGACTTCTTATTTAAAAAAACACCTCTGCAGTGAGTACAAATCATGTCATGTAGTTTTGCCAAAATAAACTTGGCACCTCTCTCTTTCTTCCCTATTTTTTTAGGTGTTGGCATGTACTGAATATTAATGGAGCACCACTTCCAATTGCTGGCATCATGTTTTCTTCCTAGAAATACCAGTTGTTGTTTTTTAAACTGCCAGAAACAAGTGTGCAGTTCAGAGTCGTCAGATATGTTTCAACATAAGTGATTCAAAAAGAGCTAATTTTTCTGGCGCATTTGTGTTGTGAATTTGTAAATGGTTATTAAATTATGACTAATCCCTGACACTACAAATCATTTTCCTCTTGACTTGCAAGTGAATCTGTTTTCTTTCACTTGTTCATTATGCATCTTTTATCACCAAATACATTGTCAACAGTGTGTCAGTGAAACATCCAATTACACTCAACAAGTTATAATGAGAATCACTTTATGTAGAATAAAACCTATGTGTTCATTAAACATATTTGTGATTTGAAAAAATGTCTGTATGACTTTGCAGATTTACCTCCACCTGAAAATAATTTCCAACAAACTTGGGGTGTGGGGCTCATAAATTAGAGGTAAAGAATGTTCTTAACACTCAGAAAGTCAATAGGTTCACTTTCAGCTTCTGAAATTAAAGGACTTCTTGTAGAAGGACTGAAAAGGTCTAGTACCAGAGACCCTGGAGAACCATGGAGAGTCCAATAATATTGGACTTGATCAGTGGTCTTCAAAGTGGGGTGTTGGGACCCCCTTGTGGGGTTACAACTTCATTTCAGGGGGGTCATGAAAAGCTGGGTGCAGCCATCTTGGAATCTGGCACTGGGCACCTTTAACGTCACTTCCACCTATGACATCACTTCTTGGGGTGGGGGCTCAGACAGACTGCCATTCTCAGAAGGAGGTCCCAGGCTGAAACACTTGAGTACCATTGGACTAGATGAACTTTGGTATAATACAATTTCTTATTTTCACTGAGATGTGGCCCAATCAGTTTTTAAGTAGCTGCCAAACGGCAGGAATACCCCCATTGCAGTTTTACATGAACTCCTATGAAGTAATATCATCCCCCTTTATTGTCCCTACCACAAGAAGTGAATTTTATTAATGGTTTGTGCATATGTTTGTTATGCACGTGAAGTATGTGTTTGGTCTGTCTTGAATTTTCTGCTAATCAGTTTCATTGACTGACCTGGAGTCCTTCTTCTCTGAAAAATACCCTCTGTTCTTTCTCCATACCGTTCATAAGTTTGTAAATGTACATACAAGAGCAGCTGCAGGGAGGCTTCATCAGAAAGAGCAATGACAAAAGACTGCTTTTTCATGACAGATCAGTCTTTGCTCTTTCAAACAAGATGAGAGGCGTCCTTCTAAATAGTTAGATGCCATTTGAACCAACAGATGTAATTGCTATAAATTATGGGGGAAATCAGGGTTTTTTGTTGGAGGTGGGATGTTTTTTGTAACAGTATCTCTGGTGAGAGTTGAGTAGTGTTTCCTGTCCTATTTGTCGCTACAGAGAGGTTATGATTACAAAAATGTACAAGCAAGTTGGCAGCTTTCCACCACAAACATTTGAACAAGCATCAGTTTGATTGTAAGGAAGTTTGGCTGTTAAACCCAGTGGATACTTGTGTACATTTATTTGCATTAAATTCAGTAGAACTTCCTCCTGTATTCCTCATGAATATGAACTTAATATGTATGAAAGGGTGTTGTACATCTTGTACCAGGATTCAGAGAAATGGTTAGTAAAGCATCCTAATCAAACTGTTCCACTTTTTAATATCAATTTTGCCTTTCTCTATCTAAATAATTGTTTTGCTTTTTCTTCCTTTGTACATATACTGTTCCACAAGTGGCAGCATGTTTTTTCCACCTCTTACAGCACAATCCTATGTAGACTTAATAAATGCTGAATTTGCACAATTGTACCCAAGCAAAAGTGAATAGTTAGAAACCCGCAGAAGATACAAGAACATTTATCTTGTATCATAATGTTTCAATGAATTTCAGAGCTTTTTACCAGGGAAAAAATTTCTGGTGCCTTTATTCACTAAGGGTGCAAGCCTAACCAATTCAGGCTGGCCTAATTCACCTGGCATATTTTCCTGTGGTGGTGTGAGGATGCCGGTGTATGCCTGGGCAACCTGTCTAGGAGTGGCGCGCATAATGAGACACCCCCCCCCCCAGTCAGCACAGGACTGCACCACTCCTGGGGAAGGATTAGGCCAATGCACAGGCATGCACTTGCTTTCCTACATCACCATGGGAATGGGAAGACTAATGAGTTGTGCTGGCCAACTTTTAGTGTAAAACACTTGTTCATGGTCATTTGTAAGGACATGTAAAACATGTTGTGGCTATGTTATATATATTTTCTTGGGAGCAAGCCCCACAGACACCACAGGACTTATTTCTAAGTAGATATGCTTGCGCTGTTATTTTTCTGGTATTTAAGAGTTACTTTTCTTAAGAGTTACCTGTAAAATACAGTTACCTGTAAAATACATTTACAGGTATTTAAGAGTCACTTTAAGGTATTTAAGATTTAGAGCACCACTGTGGTTAAGAGTAAAGCAATTTAGTCTATATTATAAACACACGTAATGAGACAGTTGAATGCAGCTTATTGTATATACCTAGTATGTATAGTCACTGACCAGGGACATAGTTCTATCTCAAGATTTAACAGAAAAAATATTTTCAATATATTGTGAAAAGTTTATATTTTTTAGAATAAAAGAAAATTTACTGTTTTGAGGCATTGTCATAGACTTTTTTCATCCATACTAACACAATAAAAAATGATTAAAACCAAGTGGCAAACTTTTTAACCTTGCAACAGGTTTCTTTTCTTTACAACTGTAGGATCAGAAGACATGGAAAGTATTGCATACACAAAGCATGTAAAAATGGTGTTTCCCTTTATTGCAGTAAAATTGAACAGCTCACAATTGAACATTTGTCCACCTTTTTGTATTATTTGGATGTCAGAAAACTTTATAATCAGTAAATGAAGTATCTTTTGATATTGCAGGGTACCTGATCTTGCAATATACATATTGCAGAAGTCTGACTCCTGAGAAGACAAAGGCTCAGTTTAATGCATGATTTAAATTACTGTTCGGAACTGCTTGTCTGCTTTCATGTTCCATCCTATCAGCATTCAGCATCATAAGTTCATTCCCGTTTCTATAGTGCAGCACCCTCTGAATCCAAAACCATGCTTGTCAATTTAGACATCATTTCAAACCATAATGCACAAACAGTGGTTGTCATTTGGAATATAACTTGAGCCACAGTTATTGAATATAGTAAGTAAAAAAATTAGAAGAATACCAGCCTCAAAGGTGTTGAGAAAGCTAAACAGCACTTTTCACTGACTCACCAAAAGAGGAAAACTTTTTAGGTCAGTGTTGCAATAAGAGCTGGTGGGATTACCAACTAGTCCTCTGGTGGCACAAGTGATTAAGACACTGTGCCTGTTAACCAGCAGGCCAGGGTTTGAGACCCAGGTAGCCACAAGATGAGGATTTCCTGCTTCAGGTAGGGGGTTGGACTAGATGATCCACTGGGTCCCTTCCAACTCTAGGATTCTATGTATATTTAGTTTCCTATGCCAGTCAACATCTAGTGATTGATACAGTTTCTCCTTCTGTTCCCTGCTTCTTTCATGGTACACACCAAAAGCTCTCTTACTCCCTGCCCTCAGTATACCTATCAGATGTACTCTCTTGACTAAAGAAGTCACTAACAAAAAGAACACATCCTGGGATAGGCTAATCTGGTGGGCGGCAAAGAAAAAAAATCCTGCTTGGTTCCCTAAGGCAATCAGATCATCTTAGATTGTGCAACAGGCGACTGGATAGGGATCAAAGCTCAAGGCACACTGAATCAAGGTGAGACCAGCAGATAGCACTCCCAGCCATTTCCACTCCCCACCAGGCACCCAATGGGGTGCCAGGCATCTTCTACTCTAGCCAGATATGGTGATGGACCAATGCAAGGACACCTGTACCCTGATGATGCAGCATTGCAGCATATGCAGCATTGTTTTTTATTGTTTTTCACCAGCTGATTGCAAATCAGAGTTCAGAAATAATAATAATAATAATAATAATAATAATAATAATAATAATAATAATAATATTCATAATTGAGGTACTTTCATCATGATTTGGCACCTTGTCCAAATTGAGCTGTACTCTGCATTCTGTTGTTCTTAGTTATCCAGATGAAGAGTTTCTAAGCTTGGCATATTTGGTTCTAAAAAGATTTGGTTCTAAAAAGATTTGATCTCCACTATTTTTGTCTTCTTGAGTTAATAGCGTTAATTTTGGTACATACACTTGTGCATAATTGGTGAACAGTAAGTCCCCTACTTACGAACACTGGAGATGTAAACTGTCATACTTACAAGCATACCTTCAAGATACAAATGTGCAAACATAACTCTCTTCTTGTCTGTTGCATTTAAGGTACAATTAGAGTATTTACAGTCAGTTTTGTAAAAAAAATTTATTATTGGCATCCATCAGTCTTGAAAGACTATGGTATCGTGCTTGACATTGTATGCGAAGCACGAAGGCCTGGGTAGATTGATATGAAGGATAGGCTGCTACCCAAACAGCAAATTCCCCCCCCCTCCATGCCACTGAAATAGTCCAATGGAACGGCAGAGCCAATACGATTGGTTCTAGCTGCCTTGCAGAGCTGGGCTAAGGATAGGCGCTCACCCTGTCTTGTGGGGACCCGGGTCTTGAACCCTGGCCTACTGGTTAACAGGCACAGTGTCTTAGTCACTTGTGCCACCCACAGCCTTAAAAAATTTTTGAATGTTAAAAATATTTTAATTTACACTACTTTTTACATTGGGTCTAACATACATTAATATCAGTGTGTTGGACTTAAAATCTACTTACGATCAAGCTTCTGAAATGGAATGCATTCATAAGTAGTGGACTTACTGTACTTCATGCTTCTATGTATCAGTAACCGCACATAATAGTCCGGGTTCCCATTTCCTACAATCCAGAATAACTACGGGAGCACGAAAGAGACATTACGTGCATCAATAGTTATGGCACCACCTAGTGAAAACCTAGGGAAAATTCATATTGCAATCCAGAGTAAATTGTTCTTACACCAGAGCAAGGACTCCCCATAGTTACTCTGGATTGCGCCCTATGTCTCTCGAAGGATAAGACAGAGAGAATGCAAGGTTGTCCTGAAATGCACACATATGCAGATTAACATGCAGAACCATTACCTAGGAGTCAGTAGTACCCTTTCTTCCCTGCTATCTTATTACTAGGCAGGCAGCATCATGTCCAGGCTACATGGCCAGAATCCACTCCATGTCCTTCTCTTCTTTGCCTGCACCCACATGCTACATCTTCCCCACAGGCTGCTGCAAGAAAAATTAAGACTAGATCTGTGTGCAGATCTAGGAGCAAACAGACTTTCCAGTTCCTGAAGGCGGAACGTAGACAATACCCAGGCTAGTGCTTAGAGACTGATTTCTGTAATGCACTGTGTGAGTTACAGTGCACATGCACACTGAGCAGTATTGCACTCTAAAGCTGCCATCCTATACACCCTTACCTGAGAGTAATTTCCATAGAACTTAGTGGTGCTTACTTATGAGTAGACATGCCTAAGATTGCAGTGGAAGTGTATTGAACCACACTGGATGCCTGTATTGTTGAAAGATTAAAAATGAAGACTTCACATGAAAGTAATGTGGTGCAAGAGATGTACATATGAATGTAAATGTATCAGGGTATAAAAAGTCAAGAGGGGAAAAAAATCTACATCTTTGTGCCAGTGCTCAGTCATATCTTTGTATTGCAATTGCTAGCTCTGCATCAATGTGGTACATTTATTCTGAATGTTCATTTTTTCAAGTTAAGAATAAAAAGCATGATGATAAAGCCTGGGCTCTAGCAAGCAAATATAGTTAATATGTATGTTTGTGTTCATAAGCATAGTTAAAGGGCACATTCCTAAGAAATAATGCACTCCTTTAGAATTGCTGTAGATTTTCATAATATTTTTTTCCAGGAACATTTCTATTGTAACTTACATCAAAAGGGCAGCTTGGTTTTTGTCTGACTATACATATGCATCATATAAAAAAGTGAGTCTACTGTAATTACCAGTTTTCAGAGCGAATTCCTACAGGGTTTGTACTCTCCCCATTAGTAAAAGAGATAAGTTGAAATGTATTAAAATTTCACTGTACAACTGGGAGTTTTTGTTCACAGTAAATGTGTTAATGTTTCTTCATTGCTTGACTGTTTGTGTTTAAATTTAGGCAGCATGCCCAACAGGGACAAAATTATAGGATAAAGCTATGTATAAAAGAAAACCCTTTAGAGAGAACCAATAAGGGTTATTTTTAATAAGCAGTTGCACATAATAACAGTCTGTTCTGACCATAGAGCAAAGTTTTAACAATCTCTTCTAGAATTACTGGAATCACTCTCCTTCTTGCCAAAGTTTAAAGACAGAGGCAATGTCCTTGTGCACTTTGGTAGATTGAAATTTTATTGTTGGACTTTTCTACATTCTGCCAAGATGATAAGGAAGCACTTAGTCATTTGTATTTATTATCAAAATGTTAATTATGAAAAGATGATGATTTTTGAGGTTTTTCGGAAATAAGAGTCAAAGTCATCAAGTTCAAATCAAAGGTAACTCAGGTTGTACTAAGTCTGAAATTAAGGCATTTTGCATTTGATCCAGGCTATTTATATCTACATCTCTATCTCTAGATATGTGGGTAAAGATATAGATATATTGATATATGGGGAAGAGACTGGAGGTGTTTAAGGTGTTAAAGTTTTCAGTACAAATCCGTTCTTCTTGTCTGTCTATAGAGTTTTTTAATCAGTCTGTTATGACTATTAATTAATTGGTCATTGCTTTTGTGGTGGTAAAGCCTTTGACATTGATTGGTTGTACTGGTGTGACTGAGAGAATGATCATAAACATTCTTCTGATAGATCAGAAAACATAACATTCGTCCATGAATTTATATACATTCAATACATAATTCAATACATAATTCATATATGTAAATTGTCCACCGGGTTTTGAACTTCACATAGACTCGAGGGACAGGAGAATCTGTGCATGGCAAGGACAGGAAAACTAAGTGGGAGGCAGGGTCCAGAAGGCAGAAAATGGGACAAGGAGGCCATCAATAAACTGACTGAACAAATGGAACAGAAAAATCTGAGGAATAAGTTGACAAGCAGAAAAGACCATTAAGCAAGCAAAGATCTTCACACCATTTGTCCTTATCTTGAAAATCTTTGCTTTGTTAAGGTGCAATTAAAAGTAATTCAAAAATACAATTGTTTGCATCAGTTCCCAGGAAAAAAAAATAGGCACCATAGTTGTTGTTTTTAATTTGAATCATGTTTCACAAACATTGGGTAACGTTAAAAAAAATATCACTATCTATTGCACCTGTAAATTTTTGTAGCAACCCTGTTTTTCCAGCCATTAAAGGATGCCTCAAACTAGTGAGCAGAGGTAGCAAGGGTTTAAATTCACAAATTGATTTAAAGTCACCTGCCAGTTCTTTGACTGCTGGTTTCCAGTCCTGGAATATTTTGTTTAAGATATTTCAGCACTACAAGATACACTAAACATTTGTTGCTACTCTATGTATTTTCATTGTATATATGCACCCTTGCTAAGAAGTATGTCTTAGTTTTAAGGTCTTGTATGATGGGACTGAACATTTTCCTTTGTAAAATGGAGATGAGGAATTGATTAGTCTTTTCCAATGAGTCCATGGCTGCAGAAGGCTTTGAACTCACTTCTTTTAGGTCTGAAGCCCGACCTCATCACACTGTCTAAGCTCATACTGTAAGCAGTAATCATGTTTGCTACAGCTTATTAGTGTTTCTTGTATTACTATCTAAAATTTTATGTTCCAGGGTTTGTTTTGTTTGTTTATGAATTTCTGTCTCACTCTTCAACATGTTGAATGTGTGTTCAATGTCATAAATGGCACAATATAATAAGATACAAATTATAATCAGAAACGCAAATGAAGCTACACATTCCGAAATATTCAGTAATCATAATGAAGAGAGTTTTGGAATTCGTGGTTCATATTCCCAAGTATCTAGCTGTCTGGTAAAGTCTGACGTGTCTCTGACCTTAAATTTGGCAGAGTAAGGAATCTTGGTTTTGGCTTCTACAAATCCTCGGTGAGCTGACAAGAATTGAGAAACCATGGTTTATGTTCCATTCCATTTCTCCAGAAACATACAAACAACTCCCTTTACTTTTCTTCAATAAAAGCTTGCTAAATCATTGCATGTTATTTCCCGCAGACTATTCCCCAGAAATAGCTACTGTACATGCTTAAAAAAAACTTTATGTGACTACAGGGTGTTATGTGACTGCTTCTTAGTACAGAAACAGGATTATCTTCCTCCTTTTATTCTCTAGTGCCACTTTTATTCTCCAGCCCTCCCTGAAGAATGCTTGTGAGTGGTTTTTGTAAAACATTTCTGTGCTGCATGTTTTTTCCTAGCTAAAGAACCTTTGTTATCTCAACAGCAATCTTACGTCTTGTTAGTATTCTTGCCATCATATCATATTAGGAACTGTTTTCATGAATGCCACAGAGAAATATAATGATATTAGCACCTTTCAAATTGTATTAGTGAAAATAAATACAAGTAGGAAACAATACTAATATAATATGATGTAAAACTGCTGATCTGATTCTTAGGTGCACTGAATCAATCAAAAGGAATATGCGGTAGATATGTGAGGAAGGTAGACAGACTCTGGAGCATTTGGCAACATTGAAATGCAAAATGAAGTACAGCGTTTCACTTTGGGAGCCATCGTTATCAGGATGGCACTTGTGGTGAATAAAATGGCTGTCTACCAAGAATGGCAATTCTTTTTAAAACTTTCAAAATGAATGTGCTTCAGATTTCATAGTGGAGACATTTGGAGTTGTGTGCAACTCTTAAAAGTGTTTGAATGCTCATAAATCTATCATTTTCCCCCATTTTGTAACTATGAATTATGTTATACTTATGGATAGGCACACATACAACACTCCTCTCATTTTGATTTGGTTGGTTTCGATGGGATTAGTTTGACCAGAGTCTGCTGGAAACTTAAGAGAATCCAGTTTCACCCTTATCAATTCAGCAAACTCTCAAGGCTGTTATATCCCTAGTGATGTCATTCAAAGTGCAATGAAACCCAGATGTTCCTCCACTTGCACTCCAGTTTCAAGAGCTCCCTCAGTTTCAAGTGCTTTGCTTTTTTCAAATTACTGAAAGTAACAGTGCAATCCTAAGCATTTCTACAAAGAAGTAAGTCCCATTGTCAGGGGTGGGCCCGGCCTGGCCCAACAACCAGTTCCCCGGAAATGGGCGGGGCCAGACTGGGTCAGTGGCGGGTCAGGGGCTGGGGGCCGGGGAGGGCACAACACCCACCCCAGCGCGCTGTGGGTGCGGGTGGGCAGGGCAAGGTGTGGGCCCCAACCCAGGTGCACTGCATGATGCAGGCGCAGTCACATCCTGAAGAGGACGCAAGCAGTAACGTCCTCTCCAGGACGTGAGTGCGGCTGCATCATAGTTGACGCAGCCATAGTGATGGGCTCCCCGGGCGGTGAACCAGTCCGCCCTGGCTTTTGGTCCCCACACCAAGCGGATCGCTAGCGGCTGGCCTAAAACAGGAACAGGTTCGGGTGATCCGGCCCAAACCAGCCTGGGCCCATGTCTGCCCATTGTGTTCAACAGTACTTATACCCAGAAAAGTGTGGTTAAGATTGCGGTCTTGGTTGATTTGCAGGAACTGTAGCAAATTCGGATGAGCCTGGATGCAGAGCTAGGATGGTATAGTGGTTATGGAGTTGAACTAAGACCTGGAAGATCCAGGTTGAAATCCCTCCATGGCTGTGAAGCTTTGTAGGTGGTTCTGGAGAGTGAGGGAGACAACGGCATCTGCTTGCCATGTTCCCAAGCAGAATTTGGCAGACATTTTAGTTTGTCTTACACAGCGTTCTTAAAAATTATTTGTCTTACAAGGTACCATTCTGTGTGTTTGTGTGTGCATGGATGCGTGTGTGCGCACACACATACACTAGTGAAAACGTACCCATGTTGCAGGAGTAAAATCCCCCTGCACCATCCCTCTTTACAACAACCACATGCACATCATGTGCACCACCCTCCCCATGCACACCACCCTCTCCATGCGCATCAATCCCCATGTGCATCAAACCCCCATGCACACCCTCCGTCCCAGTACATCAAGCCCCAGGCATCAAACTGGCTGGATGGTGATTGGTCTTCCATGTTAAGTATAGGACAAACACATTGCATCCCTTTTCAGCCCCTTAAGGGTTAAATTTATCAATATGGGTTTTTAGTGGGTGTTGATATCACAGAAGGAATACCCTCCCCAAATTTCATGCTTCTAGGTCCAGGGGTTGGGGCAGAGCCTTGATCAGTCAGGGATTCCTCAGTGGATAGTATAGGAAGGAAAACACAATGAGCCCCTTTTCACCCCCTTCTGGTTGGACAGGTTCTTAGTCAGTGCCTCCGTCATGGAAGGAACACCCTCCCCAAATTTCACACTTCTAGGCCCAGTGGTTTTGGCGGGGTGTTGATGAATGTGTCATTCAATCAGTCAGTGAATCAGTCAGTCAGTGACTTTTCAAGTTTATATACGAGATATATAGAGATAATGCATTGATCTAAGTGAGTAAGGCTAATGACAAAACATTTTTCAGGGAGTTAAAGGGGTTTGATGAAAGAATCACTGCTCCTTGTACAGTTTTCTTTAATCTTGTACTTTTATTTACCTTGTACATTTATCTGTAGTCTATAAGATACTCGTGATTGCAAATTGTTTTTGCAGAACCTGCAAAGCCTGTTTGAGCAGTGGTCACGATAGGGCAAAATAAATATGCATGCAGAATATGTTGAGTGAAACCTCGCTCAAACTATTTTCAACTGTTATTGTTTCTATCCAGCCTAACTTACAACATGGACCTTTGCATGGGCAATGCAAATCTGGCATATGAATAGAAAAATCTGACATTTGAGATCATTTTTCAAATATGTCTTCAGTGCTTTCTTTTAGATCCTCTTCTTTTCATTAGTGTTTCGTAGCTGAGTCCATATTTCAAGTAAATTTAGAGTATAGCTCACAACAGACACAGGTGGTTTTATTCTTGAAACTGAAATACTGATATTAATTTGAACGTTGATTCACTGAAATGCAATGGCATGTCAAATCTTCAAAAGTTTTGAATTTTTCATTTTCAGAAAGATTTTCTTTAGTATACTATGACAGGCAATTTAATCAGCAAATAAATAAGGCAAGAAAAACCTCATTAGATTTCCTGAAAACATAAAACAAGTTGGTAAACCCCTTAAGGAGGTCTATTGTGTAAGCATGTTATTTATGTTACATCAAAAATGGTATCATAAAGCAGAAACAGAAGAAATATGAATACATGGTCTTTCATGGACAATAATTCTGAAATAAAGTAATAAGACCATTACCTGATCTAGGTTTGGTTGAATTCTTACCAGTTCCAAAATGACTATTATGGTTGACCCTATGGAAAAATGCAATTATTCCATGTTAATACAATAGTTTTTAAAGATTATAAAGACAGAGCCATTATTCAACTCTTTTTTTAAAAGAGGGTGAGAATAGCTTTCTTTCTCCAAGATCAGCAGCTGTTGTAGGGAATTCAGACATGTTTCCTCAGAGCAATCCTTTCAAAGGTGATTCTCCCTACAATCCAGAGTAACTACAGGAGCACATAAGAGACATTTACATCGATGTAGTTATGGCACCATCTAAAGAAAACTTATAGGAAATTCGTATTGCAATCCAGAGTAAATAGTTCTTACGTCGGAGCAAGAACTCCCCGTAGTTACTCTGGATTGTGCCCTCTATCTCTTAAATGAAGGCCTGGTTTACACTCTCATTAGTGCATTAAGAGCAGTATTTGCTAATCATTCCCTACAATCCAGAGTAACTATGGGAACATTTAAGAGACATTACATGCACCCGTAGTTACAGCACCACCTAGTTTAAACCTATGGGAAATTCATATTGCAATCCAGAGTACATTGTTCTTACATTGGAGCAAGGACTCCCTGTAGTTACTTTGGACTGTGCCCATTGTCGTGTTTTTTCTTAGTTATGGAGCTGTTTAACACCTATGAGCCACATGAGATAGCCACAAAAATCCAAATGTGCCATTTAAAGAGCCCTTGTTTTTGTATGATGGGAAAATGGCTTCTGTGAGGGAAGTGGATTTGAAATAGAAGACCTTCTGTTGACCTCCAGTTATAGGATTCCTTTACTACCTATTGCTTTTCAATCACTTAATATCAAGTTCAGTTCATCAATTCTTCCGTTCCTCCCTCCCCCCACTATAGTGCAAACAACAGTATTTTCATCAGTATCAGTACATCAATTCTCTCTGTCACCACAAGCTTTCTAATCAATTAATACAGGATTGATTCATTCATTCCCATGCTACACACCCCTCCTGCCCCCTTTATTTAAAGGATACATTACCACTAATGCTAACATATTGTAATATGATATCAGGCAGCATTTTTATACCTTTGAAATACAGAGGAAGTTGCTAGGAAGCTGAAAATATCAGTGCTTAATGAAATCATTGAGTTTATTTTTGGATGCTTTCTTCTCTTAAAACATGATTTATTGGAAATACAGTTTTAAAGGAAAAGTGAATGTGTCATGTGACTTGTAGAAGAGTAGATTTGATGGAATTATGCCTTCTTCATTGATATTGCAAGTATTCTTTGGAGACATTTAAAATCTTAGTGCAAGAAACACTCAAGCAACACTGTCAGTTCTGCATCTAGAGAATGTATTTATGTTCCAACTATTTGTTGATTACATGGTAAAATATAATGTTTTTCTGGACCCCTGACTTACTGCACACGGAAGGCACTTTTGCATTCAGCTTGTAATATCTCTATACATTCATGCTGTAATATCTCGTTGACTGGTAGTAGCATTTGGTTTTTGTCTCTTCCAGCTTGAATCAGCATAAGAGATTTTGCCTTTAAGTGAATACTTGGAATTTATATCTGAAGTAAATTTCAGAACAGTATACCTAGGGAATAATAACTAAGCTTAATATTTGTTTGACAATTTTCTTCCTACACTTTTTGTAATAATTGTTTTAATACTTACAGGTCCAACCTAGTTATACATGGAGTTTTTATACACTGATTTTTCTCAGCACGAATGGCCACTACAAATCATAGTTTTAAAAAACTACTTTTCTACTGTTGTAGAGAGGCAGTCATGCAAGCAGTTCTTTCATTTTCAGTCCGAGAATCAAACCTCTTCAGATATTGAAACACTACATTATTCAGTTAGGTTCAATAGAGGAGCAAGAAACTTGGAAGTGGGTCTTTAAATATATTTTTCCATTTTCCAAAGAAAAATATATTTTTCTTTATACGCTGAAAAGTATCATTTGCTTCTATTTCTATACTTTTCATTTCTGCTCTGTCCATTTTAAAAGCGACAAACTCACAAACATGGACAGAACAAGGAGAGCGACAGTCAGCTCTGTCACTAATGGTGACTTGCAAGGTACAAATCAGACAAGGATGCCTGTGCAAATTAAGGCCAACAGAAAAAAAGATACCTCAATTTTCCCAATAATGAAAAGAGAGTACTTATGTCATAAGTCTCTTGGGTAGCACCAGGAAGAGTTGCCACCATCAGTTTAGACTGGCGCCTTGAAATTTTTTTAAAAATCAGAACATGGGTATCTTTCAGTTTTTATTTTAAAGCTGGGCAGCTATCTACCCAATAAAATATAGTAGGATGTCTCCTAATTGGAATGCAGCAGGTAGAGTTACTTCAGGGATTGATTGTAAGGGAGGAAGCATGGAGGGAGAATGTTTACTGTATTATTGTGTCCCCAAGCCTGGATTTCACAGCATGTATGGGCACCTCCTTGAGGGACAGCATATTACTGTCTATCCCCCCCTTCAAGAGTTCCCACCATGATTCAGAACTGCAGCTAAATTTATTAACAAACTGGTTTCTCCTGCCTCCAGAATTGGGGAGATAGACTTGTAGAGCCTACCAGAAGCCAGAAGTTTGACTCACTGAGGTCAGCTTTGCAATCCAAAACCCTAACAATTGTGAACCAGCCTCTCTGAGCAAGAAAGCATCTAGGGATCAACCTCCCCTTTACTCTTGCTTTCCTCAAGATACAGACATCAAAAACTCTGCTCCTTCCTCCAGCCCTGCATTATTCCTGCCACATGGGGCAGGACTAATATCACCGCCAGACCAATTCCATCTGCCTTACCTGGAATAACATCCATTCCTCCCACCATCCTGTTCTCCTGCTGTCTTCATGCTTACCAATGCCTCCACTGGTGCTTACTCTTCCAGCAGAAAGCTCAGGATGGGCATCGGTGGCACGGCATGCATGATTCCCATAGCCATTCCAACAGCAGAATTCTATTTAAGTGCAGCTTAAATAAATGATTTTGAGAGGCATAAATATATTTAGGATGAAGATAGAATAAAATTCAGGCTTTCTTTGCAGCCAATTTCAGTTTTATAAAATGGAATTTATCTTAATGTATATTTTCTACATGTATATTGTTGAAGCCAAGACAATTCAGATTTTTTTTTTAAAGTTGACCCAAAATCCTTTAGAATATTGAGTTTTATAAGTGTAAAAAAAATAAAAAACAAATTGTTTTACTCAACTAATAATTTTTGAAACAGCTAAATGGATCATTTTGAGTTCAGGCAATAAAATTCTGTCCTGGACTGAAACCTTGTATTTCAGTGTGAATTTAATGTTTACAACCAACCTCATGACCTTTTCTTGTATGGAGAGACAGTAGGAAGAGATTTATTAAAATTATTTTCAACTTTTAATATAGATGCTCTAACAGTTCTTACAGTTTTCTTGCGGTGGAATTGCACTCACTCATAGGATAAATAGTAGCAAACTGGGAAGGAGATGCTAAGAATTACATTGTTATGAATGCATCTAAGCACAAGGCTCACAACTTTGTAATGGTTTTTGCCTTTTTGCAGCACAATTAATTACCGAGTTCATTAATTAATGAACATATTAGAGAAAGACACCATTACTGACTAGGGAAGACCTGATATATTACTGAGTCAATAAACTATTGAACACTGAGAAGGGTCTTTTGGTAGGTTTTTCCCCCTTCTCTTAATCTTGTAACCCACAATCACATATATTATTCTTGCCTAGTCAGCAGTTTGTGGGTGCTTATATTTCATATTACTAATTTATTTAATCACTACTCACTATAACAATATTTTACAACATTACTAAAGAAGAGTTGATCAGTTGACATGGGTTGAAACATATTTAAATTCCAGGTGCAATGCAATAAGTTTATTTTATATTTTCTTTCTTCAATGAAGCTATGCTTTTTAGACTCTAATGTAAAACAGCAGCTGGAACCAGAAGTAAAAAAGATACATTCATTAGAAATCATGTAGAAACAAGGCAGAGTCCAGTGTAGAAAATAAAGCATTTTAAAACATTGATGTTGATGCTGAATATGTTTGAAAAAGCCACTATTTCAGGGATATCTCACACTAAGAGGGATATTATAGAAGGGATGCCATTTATATTTACAAAGGAGAGAATCCAAAGCGGTTGCCACATGAGTGGCTGTGGGTGGTGCAAGTGGTTAAGACACTGTGCTTGTAAACCAGTAGGCCACGGTTTGAGACCCGGGTCCCCACAAGACAGGGTGAACTCCTGTCCTTAGCCCAGCTCTGCGATGCTGCTGGAACCAATGGTATCAGCTCTGCCATTCCATTGGACTGTTTCAGTGGCGTGGAGAGGGGGGATTTGCTGCTTGGGTAACAGCCCATCCTCCATATCAATCTACCCAGGCCTTTGTGCTTTGCATACAGCATCAAGAACGATACCATAGTCTTTAGAGACTGATGGATGCCATTGAAGCCACATGAGTAAAAAAAATTCTTTTTCTTCCAACCACAGCCTCAAATGCCCCCTGAAAAACTGCTATGAAGTTTGAGAGGCTGTATGCAATGAAATTCAACATCATTTAAATTGATTTAATTGGAAGACAAGTCTGCAACTCCTTTGTTGGCTAAAATGTTCTGCTCTCAGACAGGAACATTTGTATAAGGGCCTATAGCTTTTCCTACAAATATTGTGATCTGTTTATGTTTACTTGGAATATGTTTACTTGGAAGGAAGCCTCTCCAAACACTATGAAACAAACTCCCTGGTGTATATATGTGGGTATATGACTGCAGCCATAATCCCTGTTTTGAGATTATGGCAATTTTCTACAACTTTATAAAATTCCTTAAAGTTCTCAAACTCTTTAGCAATAGAACCCACTTTTTAAAATGACACTCTGTTGGGACCCACCTTGCTTTAGAAGGATGATACTTTAGAAGGATGATATAGAAAGAAATATTTTTATTTGCAAATTATTAATTTGAAAAAAGAATGTCAATCTATTTCTTGTAATGAGGCAGCCTAATGAATAGTCTTAATACATGAGGGACATGGTTAGGTGACCCTGCCTTCATCTCCCCGCAATGCCCATCATTGATGAAAAAAGCAGAAAAGTTTTTTTTCCAAACGTTTATCTCCCTATATTTACACAAGGTTACAAACTGCAGGAGCCAGCTCTCTGCAGGGTAGTTAGCAGCTATCTGATTTTTGAGTAGCCTCAGGGATTGCGGTAATTCGTTATTTGATCTTTCCATTTCATTGGAGGCTTTAAGGGACCCACCAGAAATCTGGTCATGACCCACCAAGAGGGTGTCAACACATAGTTTGAGAAAAGCTTACATAAAAGGATTGCAATTGTATAAATCAATTTCAACAGCATTCAGGAAATTCTGATGTTCTTTGAATTGCAGGTACAAATGCTGTCTCCAGCTGACCCTCAAGTAATCACTGGTTACATCTAAATTGGTAGAGTGATCATTTCCTGGCATCTCCAGTAGTTACAGTACATTGTTAATGTGTGAATGATGAATCTAATTTCCTCCATTTCAAAAATCTGTGTGCAAATTAAGCCTAAATGCATGCCATAAATTTCGTAGTAGTAGTTTGAGGAGCACAGGTCATCTTTAGCACTATTTAAAAACTGTGGTCTTGGCCTTTACTTTTTTTTTTAAAAAGCCTTGCTCACTATTTATGTATTTGGTTTATAGTTCAAAGAAATTATCCATCTTCTCCACCGAAGTATTCATTCTGTTTGTACCTTATGTGATTAAATCTTAACTACTTAGATTTCATTTCATTTCTGTGATTCTAAGTGTTTGAGGCAGCTAGTGGCTTTAAAGGAAATGTTTGAGTTGTCAAAAGGATGAGTACTTGTGTCTTGTAAAATTAAAGGAGTGCTGGAGGGAAATGAAAGTCAGTGTCACTCCATGTCCCTTAAGTTGGTTCTGTTCTATATTGGAATTATTGTGCAGCCCTTAGGGGCTTCCTGGGCATACCAGTGCCTTATAAGGCTTTAAAAAACATCACTTCCAGTTCTAAAAAAGAACAAAAACTGGAAGTGACCTTTTTTTACTTTGAATGTTCTGTATCAGCCTGGTGGATGTTCTGAATGGACATGCTTGACCTCTGCTGGACACAGAGGACCCTCCAGAACTGAAAGGAGCAGAGCTCCCTTCATACCTGGAATAGGCACATATGTGTGTGTGTATGTGTGTGTGACCTTGTTTTACCTTATTTTATACATTCATTTCAAATGTATACATTGGTACTTACTGAATATGTGGTGAAAGGATTGAGTATTGGTGGGTGATTGATGTATAAATTTTTATTTATTGTTATATATATTTTGAGTTCATATCATAACAGTACATTTGAATTTCACTGTTTAGTTTTGTACAATGAGAATAAAGTATCTAATCTACCTTTCTAAGACCACAGAAACATTTCTTCGTAATTGCTCTTGTCCAGAGCACTTTTTTCCACAAATCTCCACTTAAGCAGTGGCAAGTCCAGAGTCTCTCCAGTCCAATCCTTGTCTTCCCAGTTCAATTCTAATCCATGAAGCAGAGTTCCAACATCTCCCTCAACATGGGTCAGGAATCCCAGTCCAGCACTCCCTCAAGAATGACAAGGAACATTCTCTCTGGGGCTGCTTTCATTCATTCAGGCTCCCATTATCCTAATCAGGCACAGCTTTGAGCTTCTTCCTGTATTCTGGCATAATCCCACTGGTCCAACTAAGGTTCAGGTGTGAGCCACACCCTTTGTTATAGACACTGCCCTCCCAGAGATGCCAAACAGCTGTCTAAACATGAAAATCACTGCCAACACCACATTACTGTCCGATAATCACTTGGGGCACAATCCTAAAGGTGTCAACTCAGAAGTCCCACTTTGTTCTATAGAGTTTACTCCCAGGAAAGTGTTCTTAAGATTACAGCCTTAGGCTGAAATCCTAAAGTCACTTTCCTGGAAGTAAGCCCCACTGAACTCAGTGGGGCTTACTTTTGAGTAGACATTGTTAGGATTGTCCTCTTAGGCTGCAATCCTAAAGGGAGTAAGATTCATTGAATACAGTGGGGCTTACTTTTGAGTGGACATGGTTAGGATTGTGCTCTTACCCTACAATCCAGAGTAACTACGGGAGCACGTAAGAGACTTTACGTGCACCCGTAGTTACTGCACCAGCTAGTGAAAACCTATGGGAAATTCATATTGCAATCCAGAGCAAATTGTTCTTACACCGGAGCAAGGACTCCCCGTAGTTACTCAGAATTGCGCCCTTAGTCTTCCATTACAGGGGTTCTGTGGGCCTGATCCACAGATAGATGAATCCACAGTTATGGGTTCCCTATATTAGTGTTTCAGGAATATGCTGAGCCAGCAACTTCATTCTGATGTTCTGAATCTGAAATCTAATTAAATTCACCCTATTCAAAAAAGAAACATGAGAACATTTATCTTGGATGGAATGGGGAAGAGGGAAAGGACATTTGCTCTGCATTTATGTATATTTGAGTATATGCTTCATTCTTACTTATAACTAACTTGACATGCAACAATGTGAAGTCATAACTAGTATTACAAAAATTTCCTTCAGGCTTTTGGAAAGCTAAACCAGAAAATTTGTGCTACACATACATATTCCTCTACATTTTAAGAATCAAATTGGGTCTTCAGTCTACATTATTTAAATGTATTTATTCATTTTCATTCATTCTGATGACGATGATTTAAAGCACTTTAGAATTGCTCTGTGCCAATGATGCTTTTCTTTTTTTGTGACAGCTCTCTTCCCCTGAAATTGAAAAAAGAAAAATAGTAAAGTGTTTTGTATCAACTTTTTGTTTAAACATTTGTTTTATTGAAATTAATAGTTACAACTTACAACTATTCTGTAAGCTAATGTTTTTCAATTAACTTTAACTTTTTCTAGCTAAAAGCTAACATGACAACATGTGATATAAGGTTAGAGGCCAACATTAAAAAATAAGATTCCCTGACAATGTGAGTACAGAAGTGCTTGATGTGCATTTGGATGGTTTTCTTTAATTGTTGGTTTTCTTTTTCTAGGCAATACGCTGCACTTTGGTAAATTGCACATGTGAATGTTTCCAGCCAGGGAAGATAAACCTGAGAACCTGTGATCAGTGTAAACATGGATGGGTGGCACATGGTAAGAATTACCTTTTGTTATTTTCTCAGTCTTACATTTACCTTATTGGCTAAGCAGATGGAAATACAGTGTGTGTGTAACTACAACAGAAAATATATAAATGCATATTCTTATCAATTTATCTGTACAATATTGACTAGAGTAGACTGTGGTGTGTGGGAGTGGGGGTGGGGGAGTGCGCGCATGTGCATGTATGTCTATGATCTGAAAAGAACAGAAAAATGAGAAGTTTATTGTTTCAGCATAAGTAACTTGAAATATAAATTAAAACAAAGAATACAGTACTGTGCAGTGTACACTTTGAAGAGCATATTCTGGCCTTTACAAAGTAGTACAATGCTCAGAATTTCTTGCAGATGGACAAGATGCTTATATGTAGTTTGCAGAACTTATATGTAGTTTGCAGAACTAGAACCAATGGGTCCAAACTGCAAGAGAGGAGATTCCGGCTGGATATTAGGAAATAATTCCTGATGTTGAAGGCAGTGGAACAGATTGCCAAAGTTGGTGGTGGACTCTCCCTCACTGGGGATCTTCAAGCAGAAGATTGATGAGCACCTGTCGGAGATGCTCTTGGAGGATTTCCTGCTGCAGGCAGGGGATTGGACTAGATGACCCACTGGGTCCCTTCCAACTCTAGGATTCTATGACTCTATGATTCTAAGTATAGGACAACAACATGTTGCACCCCTTTTCACCCCCTTAAGGGATAAATTTCTCAACATCGGTTCTTGGTGGAAGTTGATGTCACAAAAGGAACACCCTCCTCAAATTTCATGCTTCTAGGTTAAGGGTTGTGACAAGGCAGTGATCAGTAAGGGATTCTTCAATATAAGATATAGTGAGGAAAATCCATTATGCTCTTTTTCATCCCCTTCCGCTTGGAATTTCTGAACACTGGTTCTTAGTGGGTGTCTCCATTGTGGAAGGAACACCCACCAAAAATTTCATGCTTCCAGGTCCTGCGGTTTTGGTTGGCCGTTGATTGAGTGAGTGAGTAAGTGAGAGACTTTTCAGTTTTATATATATAGACAAGTGAAAGACAATTTAGTATTGGAAATCCTATACTATCCTTTTCTTATACCTATACAATTTCTTAGGATCCTATACAAATCCTAACTATCCTTTTCTTATACCTTATGCAGATATTTTTCTACAATATGGGTAGTTTGCAAAATTGATATGCTGAACTGCTCTGCGAAAGCCCACTATTGAAGTCATTTTAAGACTGCAATCCTAAAGACACTTTCCTGGGAGTAAGCCCCACTGAACACAATAGGGCTGACTTTGGAGTAGACATGGTTAGGATTATGCTCTAAGTTGATGTTGGGCATAACATGACAAGATAACTTGTAATAGGATGACCTGTTTCAATTTAAATGCTGATCTTTCAACTTAATGCTGATCTTGAAAGTAGAGAGTAATCTTCAAAAATACTTTTATCACTCCCAGATTGTGTATTGGCTACACCTGCATGGAACTGCATATAGTTCATTATACTGTCTGCATATCAGTTCCATGAATGTGGACTTCTTTTGTAGCCTGCACATGCCCTAAGTAAAGTCTTGGAGAGACCCCCTGTTGTTTCACCAGATAATTGATATGTGGACTAGCTGCCAATTTGCCACCTTAAATGGTATGTACATTGCAACGTTTATTGCACTATAAACAGGTTAGCCCCACCATAAGGCGGAAAGAGGCAGCTGCTTCAAACAGCAGAGTGTAACGCTTTAATGCTTACGAATACTTGTTTAGAAGACCATCATGTTGTTGGAGCTCACGTTGTACAGAAGAAGCACCCAATAAGTCACCAAGGATAGAATATAATTGTTACCCCTCAAAAACCACAGAGTGACATTTAGTCCAAAACAAGAAGCAGATTAAAAGATATACAGTGGTACCTCGCTTAACAAGCATTTCAAATAACAAGCAAAAATTTCCAAGGAATCTTGTTTCACACAACAAGTTACGCTTCACTTAACAAGCAAGCGCACTATGGGCACGCATGCTGTGCAGCTCTGACATTCCGCATGGAGGCTCTTTAAAAAGGCTGCTGCCTCAAGTGCCCTCCATTCATTTTGGGTCTTATTCCTTATTAATGTATCTGATTTATTTTCATAGTTTCAGTACTTACTCTTCCTATTCCGAATTTGTGTGTTCGTGGGCTCACACGCTCATGCATGTGTGGTAAACAAAAATTTACATTTGAGAAGTACATTCTGCCAAAATGAGTAAATTTTTTAGTTTCTGAATAAATCCAATCACTGTGTTTACATTTTGTGGCAAAGCAAGGCTAGTTGATATATACAGTTATATTTTGCTCAAGACACATTCCAAGCATATGTATATAAATTAATGCCTTCAGACTGTGGCAAGCACACTTGGGTTGTTTAGCTTAGCCACTTTCCAAAATCTTTAGAGGGTGTTCCTTGAAGACTGATTAATGCTTTGCAATATAGAACACCTGGGATTTCAAAGTCTTTAAAATCTTTTGAGTCTATGTTTGTAGAAACTACTTCTTGGACCCAAGTACATCTTAATTAAATAGGGAGGGTTTTTTTTCCTCCTTCCAGTTGTTTATTAATAAAGTAGTGATATGCAATTCAACCTTAAAAAACATGCATGCACTTTCAGTGGGACCATTCAAATGCACACATGCATTCTTGATCGTTGTTCAAAATTTGCATTCAATGTCGGGTGTGATCATAGGAGAGGAAGATATTGTTATTTAAATTTCATGTGTCACTTTGACGATATCTCAGATACTTGACCTATGAATATTTATACATCTATGTATTTCTTCATAATATGCTATTTTCTGGATTGCGAGAGGTTGTTGCTCTCCCAGGAAGGGAGCTTAGAGCCTTCAGTTTCAGTATTCAATGATTTTATATATCCTATAAAAAAGTAATATAAATATAAAATGATTATAAAATATCCTATCCTATCCAACTTTTTAGCACTGATGCAGCTATGCCTGGAAACCTCCTCAAGGTAAGGGACTATTTAGTTGCATATCCCAGGGTTGCATTTCAGAGCATCAGCACTGGAAGATTGGGTCCTGAATGAGGAATTTGGCCCTGAATAGGGAAACACTAATAGATTGGGCCCTGAATGCAATAGATTGGATCCTGAAAAAGGAAACACTAATCAAAAATAAATGTGCAAATGAATTCATCTTCTAGCCTAAAATCAAATTTAAAATGTTTGCCTTATTAATACTGTTCCCACAGCATGGTTATTCTCAGATGTTGTGATTAGCGTAGAAGTGCCATAAAAGAAGTTATAAATATCCTTAATATTTGTGAAAGGTCCCAGACAATCCTGCATTTAATTCCCTCCCTTCCTTGCTCACCCATATATCCTTGTACCATGTTGGATAGTAGAATTTTGAGTGTTTGTGGAGTCTCCCTGGAGCACAGTACCAGTAAGAAGGTACCTACTCTTTCCATAATTATTCTGAGTTCAACAGGCTGTTTGTGCAAAATACAGGTGTAGCCAAATAATATATGAATTATTTATATGCAATTTTGTCTCAAAGCGACTGATGTTGGCTCTTTGCATTGAAAGATAGCTTGCCATAAAGGAACAGTAATGCCTTAAAGTAGGATTGCCATAATCCCCCCAACAGGATTGAGTGGGACAAGACATGGAAAGCAGGGACATGGTCTTGTGGCCAAGCCACACTCCTGCGCTTGAATATTCAGAAGTCAGCCCCATTATAATCAATGGAGTTACTCCCAACAGCCTGCCACTGGGGAGGAAAGGGAAGCATCCACTTGTGGGGAGGTGGCTGCAGAGAAGCAGAGACTGGAGGGGAAGTGCTGGCTGGCAGAAGCCAAGGAGACCCTGTCCAGCTGCACCAGAGGGAAGGGGGCTGGAGCTGGTGCTGCTGAGGTTGGCCAAAGCTGGAGGAGCCAGTCTCCTATTTGACCTTCATTTTTTAAATTAGTTCATTTAGAACCTATTAACTGCCTATGAAATTAATATAACTTTAGGCCTATGTTTTGGACCATTATTGTGTCTGAAAGTGGAAAAAGATTTGTCAGAAGTCTGTGGTTCCTTTATTCCGCCCTCTTCTCCACCTAATATTGGCCTTTACCATAGCAGCCAATGGAATTGTGCCATAGTGGAGGCAGTGGAATTACTTCATTGTAACTCTCATATACACTAATGGATCTTAAGAGGCATCGATATAATGCAATTACATCATATCTTTTATTGTTCCAGATTTACCTACTGAATATCACCTTCGGACCCCAATTCCTAGTTGCTAAGAGTTCTGATGTTACCAAGTTATATAGATAAACATTTCCAACTTAATCTTTTTCTAGTGTAGGAAAACAAATCAATATTCAAGACCACCATCTCCCAAAGCCTACAAAAACTAGACTGTTTTCTGGGCAGGGCAAGTGGATGTTATGGGGAAAGGAGGAGTAGTTATGGTATGGTTTGGTAGAAAAGTCCAAGAAAACATAAAGCTTGAGTTAAAGTAAGCACTGGCTCATTGATTCTCCCCCACCCTGCAAAACTTTATAGTGTTCTAATTAGAAGAGATAATTCTGGAGTTTTATGTCCTGCACATCACAACTGGGAGGGAGAGTTTGCATAGGAAATAGTCCCATGAACTCATGGTTGCCTGTATAATACAATTTTTAAATAAATTTGTGGCTACTGAAGAAGACAGCACAGAACCACAGTACCTTTACTAACAAAAAAGACATTGCAACAATTTGCCACTGAGGTAGTCCACATCTAAGTTGTGCTTTGGGGTTTCCCTAATGTGGGAAGAGAATCCTAAAAGTTATAGTGGTGGATTTTTTTTCCTTCAGAAATGGCAAATGTAAAATGTCAGTATAAGAGTTCCTTTAGTGTCAGGATAACTGTTTCAGTTGGCATAAATTCAGACTACTGAGATTTCACTATGCACTTTTGCACTACAGTGGTTATCTTACTGTCAGTGTTTTTTAAAGCTTAGCCAATAATTGCATAGCATATAGTGGCCCATGCTTAGGACTTCTGTTCTTAAGAAGAAATTGGTTATTATTCATGTGAATTTCTAGTACTTAAGGGATTAAAAATACTAGTGCTGTAATTTGCTTCCAGCAGAAAGTTGGTGTATTTTTTCAGCTTCAAAGAAGACTTATTTTAAAAATGGTTTAAATTGGTTAAAACCATTTCCTGGGTCTGGAGTTGTCAGGCAGACAACTTTCAAAAGAAGTTGAGACAAGTTATAGGATAAAACATTTTATACTTCTAACATTCACATTTTATAAATGTTTTGATTTAATTCCAATCACCACGACTGAGTATGGAAAAGAGAATTTAAACTTGAAATAATAGTTGCAAAGTCCTTTTTGAGCATAGTGGTGCCATAGTGGTGCATCCAAACTTTGTGCTAATGGAAGGAAGCTCACACAAAGGAATTTCTACATTATTATCTATCCAAACATGAGCCAACTCTTCCATTGACAGTGTGGTAACCCTATGCAAGAGGGTGGATGGGCTATGGGCAGGGGCGACAGCCGCCCAAGCCTCCCGGGACACACACTACATCCTTGCACCACTGCGCATATGCCAAAGTTGGCGCATGCACAGTGTTGCTTCTGAAGCTGACTTTGGCACATGCGCAGACTCCTCTGAAGCAGGTTAGCTTCAGAGTAGACTTCCTCCTGAAGCAGGTTAGCTTCAGAGGAGTCTTCCTCCTCCCTAGAGAGAGGAAGAGAGAGGAGGAAGTCTGCATCTAGACTTAGATGCAGAGAGGTCTCTAGATCCTCCTAGAGAGGAGGAAGTCTGCATCTCTGCGCAGCTATTCTGTGCAAATGGCCATGCAGAGGGATACACTGTGCATCTCCGTAACTTCGGACATGCGCAGTGCATCTACGCAGCCATTGGCCCTCGCTTTGGAGTTGGAGCAGCTGATTTCTCCTTCAGAGGAAGGGCCAATTGCTGCGCAGAGACACACTGTGGATGTCAGACATGCGCAGTGTGTCTCTGCGCCTCAGCTGGTCATTTCAGCCAGCTCTAAGGCAGAGCGGCAGCTTTTGGCTGCTGCTCTGCCTCAGAGTCGGCCAATATGGGCGCACTGCCACCCGGGGTCAGCCGGAGAAGTGTCAAACTCCTCCGGTATGTCACCCCTTGGGAACATGTCATCCGGTGCAGCCCGCACAAGCCGCACCACCTTGGTGACGTGACTGGCTGTGGGGGGTCTACAAGTTCACTGATTTGGGGGATTTCTCCTCCGTATCCCATTCCATCTCCTTTCTAGAGGGTCATGCTTGACACTAAGGAAGAGATTTTTCAGAGAGCGACAGGAGCTGCTGTGGGAAGAAGGGGTGATTTTTCCATTCGGGGGGTGGATATTGTTCAATTGCATGCTCTTTGCACAAGGTTGTATGCAATCCACATCAATGACTCTTCTTCCTCTCGCCTCTCCTCTCTCTAGCTGGATACAAACCCATGATTTGGACCTAACCAGATGGGGGGAACTCCTAAAACTGGGGTTTTCCCAGTTTTCCCAGGCATATGGCAACCCTAATTTCAGTCTTTCTGTGTCACGTGCCACCTCTGTGCTGAAAAAGGGGGAAAAAAGCCAATACAGTAACTCCAGTAAAGCCAAAACTCCAGTAAAAAGTTTTTGCAAACTTGGAAGTTCTGGACTGCACTGTAAAATATTTTATATAAAGGGACTGCATAAATGACAAGTACTCCAGAAAATTATGGACATGAGCCAACAAATTATTTGATGGATTTGTTAATGCATAATGAAATGAGGAAATTTAATTTAAGAACACAGTTTAAGTCTATAATCTCACAACAAATCAGTTGCAAGAGAAGGCCTCATATTCAGAAAGTTGCTTGTGCAACCCTCACACCTGAAATTTCTAGGGTTCTGTTGAACACAAGGAAAGGATGTGGAGGAACAATGAAGTACATTAATCATTTAGTTTGATTTAATAGTTTAGAGTAGATGGCTTGCTTGAGGCTGAAAAAGAGAGTTTTAAGATTTTTAAGGCTTATATATTTATTAGTGATTACTAGATTTGTGACCCAAGTTGTTTCATAAGATTTATTAACCGCAATAACTGTGCTCTTGAGCATTTAATCTAAGTAATAACAAGTTTGCCCTTAGCTATGTAGAGCTTTTTCCCAACCCTTTTTTCTTCATTATGCTGAAGAGGTTCTGAGATGCCAACTATAGATAAAGAAATTCTAGTCTTCGTTGCTTCCCAGAATTACACCTATCCACTGAAATGGATACTACTGCTTTTCCAAGCTGTATACAGATGTTTCATTCCTTCATACATATTATCTCTAATTCCTAGAATGATTTCATAAAACAAACCCTATACACTTTGAACAATACATAATCTGAGATCTTTATTGCTTCGGTTTGTAGTTTTTATTTAATGTATACTAATGCAAGTTACCTTCCTCTTTCAATGGGAAATAATGCTGCTTCAATGGAAATAATAATTGAATAATGCTTATTCAATGGGAATAATGCTGCTTCACTCAGTGTTATTTGTAAACTGCTTGCCCGTACACACTAACTTGATGTAAATGAGACCAACAATTAGTACGGAAACCTCATCATCATGTTGTGGCAACTGCTTTATCATTAGCTCGAACATGTATGACATGGCTGTAACTCCTCATTTATTTCAAGGGAGAGCATTCTTTTCTATATAGTAATTTGTAAATAGGTCATATGGGGAATTAGGTGTGGGTGGGTGGTGAGATAGACCAGTTCTGCATCAGATATTACTAGAAGGCACAGAGAATAGCCACTCAGCACTTTGCATGACAAACATATTTACTATGTGCTTGCTGCCATTTCTTGTAGCAGTTTTGCAAAAAATGGACAACGTACATGTGTATGGGCATCATTAAGCATGCAATTGGTTTAATATTGCCAGCTGAGGTAATTTTAGGAATGGTGAATGTGCATGTTCATCATCCACATAATAAGCAGCAAGATTGTTTCCTGTAAAGCACAGAGCTGTTTGGAAACACGAGTCTCTTGCATCACCAGTTTCCCATCTAAAACTTATCTGGTTTCCCATCTAATTCCTCTTTTCCACCAACTGAAAAATATGGTGTGTTTTCTTGTCCCTTCAATACTTGCTTATTATCAGAACCAACAATAACCAGCTGCAAACATTAATGTAACATCCCAATCCTATCCTGCGCTGAAACAAGACTGGCTGGCCCTCACTGTATCCAGCATGGGATTGGGGCTGGCTGAATCAATTCTTCTTTCAGGTGGTGGGGTGGGGAGGTTGCAAGGCAGCAGCCCAAATGGACCTGTGTTGGGATATCCCTACATTGTATCCCTTCCCCACCCTCTCTAGACTCCTGTGCTGATCAAGGCAAACTGGCCCAAACTTACCTAATGCTGGCACACTGGAGGCTGAATTTAGCCTTAGGAGGCCAGGGCTCCTGTGCAGTGGCCTGCCTCTATCTCCTACCATACAGTACTTTTGCAACACCTCTGCGCTGGTGCAAGGATTGGATTGCACCCTAAAGCCTGCAGCCACAACTAAAGGGAATCTAATATTCATATTTTACATATTTGCATATGTTAGAGATTTGTAACATATTTGAGGGGATTGGGTTTTTGAAAAAGAAATTTCAATGAATCAACTAAGGACACAATCCAGAGCAAATTCAGCCTGCTCTGACCTAACTGCACTCTCCTAACTATTCTGTATCCAGAGCAGAAAGTTATGCTGAATCCAGAGAGTCAGGAAGCCTGGGCTGCCCTAACTGCTCCAGAGCATGCTAAGTAATTGACACAAAGGGAAGACTTGCTCCTGAGGAGACACCCCTCAGATCACACTGAACAAGGAACAGCTGTGGTGTCTACAGTGGTGACATGACTCTGCACATCACCTGGTGCGGAAGTCTGTGCGTCATCCCTGGGATGCGCGCCCCCCCTACCTGGACTGCGCAGTCACCAAAGTTGGCGCCTGCGCAGTTGTTTCTGAAGCCAACTGGCTTCAGAAAGAGTACTGCGCAGGTACCATCTCTGATACCTGCGCAGTACTTTTCTGAAGACTTTTGGCTTTGGGGGAGACTGTGCAGGCGTCAGAGTTGGTGCCTGTGCAGTACTCTTTTTCTGAAGCCATTCGGCTGCCGCTCTGCCTCCTGAGTGAGGCCGAATGGCTGTGCAGAGGCGCGGACTTTCTCTGCTCTAAGGAAGTCTCCTCTGAAGCTGTTCAGCATGCTCAGTGTGTTTTTGCGCAGTGCACCTCAGATGGCCGTTCAGGCCAGCTCATCAGACAAGTGGCAGCTTCTGGCTGCTGCTCCGCCTTGGACAAGGCCTGAATGGGGGTGCTGACGCCCGGGGCCTGCCAAAGGACAGTCAAACTCCTCCGGCACATCACCCCATATGGAGCGCATCACCCAATGCAACCCACACCAGCCGCACCAGTCTGGTGACACCACTGGGTGCCTGCCTTATAAGGAGTCCCTGATGAGATGCCAGTACATTCTACAGTGAATACAAGGGGCTTCTTGGAGTGGCCTGCTGTATCCTGAGGTTTGTGGACAGCCGTAGTTTGTTCCATATCCTGAGGTTGAGAGGCAGGGGTTGCAGCTAGGCTGGCCAAGAACTCAGATTTTTGGTCAACACTGCCATTCTTACTCGGGCCTTATCATGGACCCCTATGGGTCTACTCATTACTATACCTGCTCCTGAGGTGGTATATCTCTGAGGAACTGGAAGAGGCATTTCTGCCTTGGAAACAGGCTTTGGATACAGAGTAACTGCTCTGCCCTAGGCAATGCTCAACATGCCCTCAACTTGCCTCTCCTGAGCTGCTTAGGCTGCCCCAGTTAGGGCAGAGCAGGTCCACCTCTCTTAGGGCACCCTATCTTGCCTTGCTCTGCCCTAAGCCTCTTCCAGAGTAACTGGGCTGGAGCATCTTGCAGTTGCTCCAACCTAGTGTTAGATAGGGCAACCTAAGGGCTCTTATGTGGACAGATTAGTTGCTCTGGATTGGGCTGTTACACAATCAACTAATTATTAAATCTGTGGCTTAATTATCCTTTGAAGTTTTACGAATGTGTATGAAGAAATGAAGCAAACTAGAGAAGTGGATAAATCTATGGCATTAATTTGCCTCCCTGTGGAGAATAAGAAGCCAGTACAGGAGAAAAATGCAGCATTTTTGTTGACAAAGGGTGCAATCCTGCTGAAATTTAGGCCAGCCTTCTTGGTACCGGGCTCTCCTAATGCCAGATAGGCCACAATGCACCAGAAAAGACATGGGTCAGTGTAAGTCATTTTAGGATGGCCCAAGACAGATGGAACAGCACTGGCCTAGCAGTGCTAGCCTACGCAGTTCAGCGGAGGCTTGTTGAGGGCAAGTGGGGCATGGCATAGAATAGTATAGTTAGTCCATATCCAGAGCCTATTTCCAGGGCATACATGCATAAATCTGAGCAGGCATAAATCTGAGTAGACCCATAGGGGTCTATGATAAGCCAGAGTAAAAATGGAAGTGATGGTAGTAAAAATTCTGAGTCCTGGGCCAGCCTAAGTGCAACGCCTGCCTCTCTACCTCAGTATATGGCACAACTACAGCAGCCCAACTCAGTATATGGTACAACTTCCACAGCGCAGTGAGCATGCTGCCATTATGCTGCTGCCTCTTCAGCAGCAGTTAGGCCAGGCTAGTGGCCCCCTACCCTGATGGATTTGGCCTGTCAGCCTAGAGGCCTCCTAGCCCTGTGGATTTGACCTAACTGTCTGCTCAGGATATGATATACTTAGGCCAGCTTAAATGGACCATTCTCTATGGCCTAAGTCAGGATTGCACCCAAAATACTTTAAAAGACTTTACTATATAAGCTAATGTGCCATAGAGTTTCTTAAGTTACCTCACAGAATTAGGCTGTAATCCTATACACACTTTCCAGAGAGTAAGGGCAAAATCCAGAGTAACTACGGGGCGTCCTTGCTCTGGTGTAAGAACAACTTACTCTGGATTCCAATATGAATTTCCCATAGGTTTTCACTAGGTAGTGCAGTAACTACAAATGCATGTAAAGTATCTTACATGCTCCCGTAGTTGCTCTGGATTAGGGGGTAAGTCCCATAGAACACAATGAGACTTTCTGAGTAGACATGTCTAGAATTGCACCCATATTCTCTTATAAACAAATTGTTGAGTTCTGGAATTTGATTTTTTTTTTTTAAATGGCCATGAAATGTGAGTATGCTGTCTGTTGTAAGCCCACAGTAAATATCTTCAAGTTATTATGCAGCAATGAAGTAAAATTTGAGACTGAACAATATTAAGTTTGCAGTGGCTGTAGTGAAAGCTGAATTATACAATTCAAATAACATGTGCTGCAGAATTTAAGGATATGTATCATGGTCATCACTTGATAGGCAACAAGTTGTGATGACTGCATAATGAACTTTGAAAATCTATGTATTTTAAACAAAAGTAATAATTACTTGTCTCTAAGAACACCGTATGCTTCTGTGCATGAAGTATTGCAATTTTTTAGTACATCATAAAGTTTTATATCTCGCTAACGATCCTACAGGCTTAATTGTTTATATGAACATCTTAATTAAGCTAGGTTCACCAGGTTAAACAGAATACAAATTGAAAACGTTGTACGTGAAACATACTCTACCACTGTATTGACATATACTACCATAAAATTGAAACATTTGATTACAAAAATAAAAACACCACATATTCCTTTCAGATGTTATAATAGCCTGTGTCACTCTGCTTCTGTGTTTCAGAATAATGAACATGAAAACTGATAAAAGAAAACACTAACTTCTGACAAGGAAATTTACATTAGCTTATATCTACATTGATTTTACTAAAGAATTTACCCCAGTTTAGCCGTGCAGACCCCCCCCCCAGGTTTCTTAATTATTCTATTCCCATTTGGATTTCACAAATAGGAAATGTATTCTGGATTGTACCCTTAACAATGATAAAGATTTCTCTAATTACAGTCTAATTGACTGCAGTCAAATTTGCTGGAGTATATTTAATCTGGAGCTGAAGTGTGAAATGGTCACAGTAGATGAACTTTATGACAATCGCGCACAAGTGTCCTGTTTAGTTTCAGGGCACAAAGGAAGGGTGATTAAAAAGGATAATCATGACCTGAGCATCCTCATATCTTATGAACTTTACATCAGCTCAGCTACTATCAGTTATGAGGGGGTGCATTGTAAAACTACCTTAATTAACTTATATTCCTCTAATTATGATGCTTGAAATCACTATTGATTTATCCAGCAGCGCACATAGGGTATTTCATTAGGCACACTTAGCCTGCATGAACAAAGGCAATCAAAAGTTACCACTGTATGGCTTACTTGAGTGCTGCTCACCAGTATTTTCCTTTACAGGTATATATTCCCCCAAAACAAAAGATACTCTAGAACTCTCCTTTGCTTGGTTTCATTGAACCAAAATTAATTTTGTTGGACTGAGCTGCTGTAGGGACAGTAAATCAGCTTTGGTAATGCTCACATGAACAAACAACTAACCAGTTTGAGAAGGGCAATATGTGTTCTCTTTAATATAAAGAAGAAAATCATTAGTGCATGTGTTCACTGAACACATTACACTCCTTATTTGTCTTGAGTCATCTTTACTGCTTTCTCTGCTTTCTAGCCCACTATAAGATTATATCCATCCCACAGCAACTTTATTTTTGTCACAGTATTTGCTAATGTTTGACATTTTTATTCATTAAATGTAATTTCGCAGTTATGTGTGCCACTGATCCTTTGTAATTGTAACATCTCTTTTGTTCTGAATTGTATCATCTGATTACAAAAAAGATCCAAGTAAAATTTATTCATTCATTTAAATTTCATTATTTTCTTTTATAAAACTGATACTCTCACACAATAAGTTGGGATAAGTCATCATAGCCTAATACGTCACATAAAGTTGTTGTGAGACTATGGCCTATATCCTAAAGTGAAATTAAGTTCCTTGCTCCGGAGCAGTTAAGATGACTTTCCATACAATAACATTAGAGGGTGACGTAACTGCGTGGTCCTGTAACTGCTATGGATTTTGCCCAAAAACAGTGGTGGGTACAATTATGTGTATTTCCTTTGGGGAAAATGGAATGTGAATACAGGGTCCTATGTTATACACATAACTATAGGTTCAGCATCCACATATCCAGGTTACCATATGCTCCCCCGCCTTCCATTTGGAAGGTTTTCTGAAGCCCACATAGGCCATGGGTAACTGATAGTGTTCCAGGGCTTCCCTGGGCCTCATAATTCATTGTAATGTGATAAAATATTGCTTTGGGTTTTACAATAAAACAAGAAGTAGCTTTCGTTTTCCTCTATCAGGCATTCGAAGGTCCGCTAGTCACAGAAAACCCTCAGGGCCCAACAGGAATCCAGCTCCAGCTGGGTTGAGAGGATGGAGAGGGGATCCCAAAATCTATGTGTTTCATTACCCATGGTTTTCATATCCATGGGATTCTGGGAATTGAATCCTCATAGATAATGAGGGCCCCCTGTTTGTTTCATTTACACCCTGCCTTTCCCATGCCAACACAAATGCTCAAGGCGGCTTACAAAGCTTTCTTTCCTCTCCTACTGAACTCACAACAACCCTATAAGGTAGGTGAAACTGGGGTAGGTGGCCCAAGTTCACCCAGCAAGCTTCATAGCTAAGGACTTTTTGAATCTGGACCTTCTCAGTCCAACCACCTAACCATATCATTCAGCTCTGCTTTGCCTGATCCAGAGTCCCATATTGGGTCTCGCAGCCCGACATGGAATTTCTTGATTCTGCATGGCATACCACGGCATTTTTCGCCACAGCATGCTTGTTATCTTTTAAGACATTCACTACCGTTTCTCTATTTTCTTGCATGTAAAATTCAAGAAAGAAATAAGCTTTAACAACTTCCTATGTTAAATGTGGAAAAACATTTTGACATATTTTAAAGATTTTTTTAAAAAGTGCTCTTTTGAAAAAATTTCAAAATATTTAGTTGCTTATTTTGCAGTCAAAATTTTAAGACAAAGCTTTATTAAAAAATCTTATGTTTTTCACAGTCCTAATTTAAAAAAGAAATAAGAAGGAAAAGTGGAAAACATAAAAAACACCTGTTTAGCTTGGAGGAATTGGCAAAGGAAACTGTTTTCCCGACAGTCCAAAAGCGACCATCATAAGGCCTCTTAAAAAAATTCAAGATTTTTTTTTGTTATTTCATGCGAACATTGGCAGAAAGTCTGACAAGCAGTTCTTCATATTTTATTATGTTCTTGTCTGGCAGAATCTCTGTCAGGCACAAACCTTGTCAGCGGAAAACCTGTCGTAGGATCAGAGGAGACAAAAACAGGTGTCACACAGGCAGTCAAAACTGAGTAGAAAAAAAAGATTAGGCTAAAGAGAAAGAGGCAGACAATTACATTAATGCCATTGCTTTTATCTTATAGATGTGTGTTATTATCTCGGGGTGCTGAGTGCGCAATTGCCTCAAAGAAAAGTAGACAGGAGACAAGGGGAAACTTGATAGTTATTAACTGAAGAGGCAGCGTGTCAAAGCTGGATGAGGTTCAAAGTTTTGCAGAAGGATAAAAAATTGCATACAGCAAGCATCATACATGAACAAACTGCAGTTCTGCTTTCAGCTTCATAAACCCGGTAGCGGCCTAAATTTTTCACTTTGGAATCAGATCATAGAGATAGAAATTAATGGAAATTTGTTGATTTTTTTAAAATAGCTTTTTTATTCCATGTAAATTCAGTTAATAGTGGGAATCTTTTAAGCATGTTGGAAAAAACATTCTAGAGTTCTACATGCAGAAATGGATATTAGTTTTGTTATGTCCAGAGCACATATTATTATTAATGCACATTAATTTTTTTAAGGGCTCAAAATTGTTTATACGCTTGTGAACATCTGGGCATGCAAGCTGCAAATTAGAGGGATATGCATCCCACTTTTTGGAACCTAGCAGTACCATCCTATGCAAGGATATCCAGAAGTAAGTCCTTTTGAATTCACTGGGAATTAAAAGGATGCAGCTTAAATGAATTTGGAAGAAGTTCACTTGGTTTATTTTTTATTTTAAAAAAAAGTAGGCCTCCATCAGTCTTGGAAGACTATGGTATCGTGCTCGGCGCTGCATACGCTGTATGCGAAGCATGAAAGCCTGGGTTGGATTGTTATGGAGGATAGGCTGTTACCCAAGCAGCAAATCCCCCCTCTCCACGCCACTGAATTAGTCCAATGGAAAGGCAGAGCCAATACGATTGGATCCAGCTGGCGTCGCAGAGCTGGGCTAAGGACAGGAGCTCACCCTGTCTTGTGGGGCTGACCCGGGTCTCGAACCCTGGCCTGCTGGTTAACAGGCACAGCGTCTTAACCGCTTGTGCCACCCACAGCATAGGCTATATTTAGGATAAAATTTGTTATTTCAGTTTCTGAAAATACTGTTTTTTTTTATCATTTTTTTGGTAAATAGAAGACAAATATTTTAACCACCTAACACAAGTTGTAAATTGGTGGAGAAGGAAGAGGGAGTATTGAAATGCTCTTTAAGTGAAGCGGATTTTCCCAAAGGAAACAATGGAAACTCAGATAATTGTTTACACAATCCAAAAAATATTCATATAAACATATTATCTGTATGTAAAAATGATGACAAAATACTGGAACTGAATTCAAAACACTATAATATAATACAGACCACACTCTACAGGGCTGTGGGTGGCGCAAGTGGCTAAGACACTGTGCCTGTTAACCAGCAGGTCAGGGTTCGAGATCCAGGTCGGCCCCACAAGACAGGGTGAGCTCCTGTCCTTAGCCCAGCTCTGCGACGCCAGCTGGATCCAATCGTATTGGCTCTGCCTTTCCATTGGGCTAATTCAGTGGCGTGGAAAGGGGGGATTTGCTGCTTGGGTAACAGCCTATCCTCCATAACAATCTAACCCAGGCTTTCGTGCTTCGTATGACGGAGGCCTGCTAATACAGACCACAATTACTGTAATGAAACACTGTAATATCCTGTACAGTAAAAAAAAAAAGACCTTTATGGCCAAGGATAACTAATTTTCACTAAAAAAGTCACTAGTGTATTTTGGAGCATTAACAAGGACACTCTCTGTGTGTGTGAGATCTATCTTTGCAAACCAGATAGGCAGTCTGCAACAGCAGAGGGACCAGATCCTCTGCTGTCTACTCAGAATCAAGCCCCTTTAAATCCACTGGGGTTTACTCACAGGAAAGGAAAAGTGCAGGCAGGGAAGGTGCTGGTGGGGAAAAGAGGGGTGGTTGTAGTGGGGTCCAGGTGGGGAGGGCTTCCTTGGGAGGAAGGGGTCTGTTTGAGGGAGGAGGGGTACAGGAGGAGTTTTCCCTCCTACCTGATGGAGGCTGCAGTGCAGAGGCTGGGCTGGCCAAATGTTTGCTGGCTGCAGGAACAGTCATCTTTGTTGCTCCAGTGAAGATGCTCCTGTGCTCCCTCTGCTGGCTTCTTCATGTACTGCACCCCACAGCCCGGCCAATGCAAAAAGGAGGAGAGGGAGCCCAGACAATGGGCACTCGTTATGTGAATCATGCTTGTTATAAGAGGCAGAAGCCCACACAAATTTTTAATTGCTGTGTGGAACATTTGTTATTCGAGGCACTCATTATACGAGGTAGCACTGTATGCTGATTTTACTCATATTTGATTTTCACTCATATTGATTTAAAAAAACTCCAATTTTTGACTGTTTGGCCTTGAAGGGTGGGTGGGGATGATTCCTTGCTTCTGAGAACATTTACTGTATATCCTTTTCCAGAAAATGAAGTTAACCCATTATTGGGTAACATCTCTTCCCTGCTAGATTGGACATTTTGAAGGACAGAAGGTAGTATCAAATAGCAGATAGCTTAAATATTCTTTCCAAGGACAATGGGAAAAGGAGATGTACTTTTTGAGTTCTAGATCTTGCTAAAAAGTGTGTTAGTATTAAAAGACACTACTATTTGATATGGGCTAGGTAAGGCAGGACTTGGAGCTCTAAATCACAAATGATTTGGACTTGAATGTTTTTTGTTGACTTCTGAGTTGTACATGTGGAAGACTCAGAAAAAAAAACATACTCGTCAAAGGGCACCCTGGCTAGGCATGCATCCTCATGCATGCATACACAGTTCTGCTTATATCTGGATATGATTGCTTACCCTTTTTAAGCAACTGAAAATCCTCATGGGGCCATCGTTCCTACCAGGTGAGTAGAAGGGACTTCCAGTCACAAGGCAGAAAAGATAAAGTTTCCCTTTTCCAATGAAGAGAGCTGTCTTTCCTGTCTTTGATAGAAATGAAGGGAAGGGGGCAGGGAAGGGGGAAACAATTCATTGTGATCTTATGGTAAGAAGTAACCTTAATCGAATGGCCAGCTTCAGTGGGAATACTTCTGAGCAGGGTTGCCAATTGTTGGATCATCTTGGTAAGCCTCGGTATTTACGAGGATGACCCAATTGTCCTGCCAAGCAGTGATCATGTCCTCTGCTGCTCATAAACCGCCTAATACTTGCCATATCCCTGATGACCGGATGTGACAACCACAGAAGAGGACAACAACGCCCCCCCTTTTTTATAATTCAGTGGAGGTTCCATTCTGGAACCCCAGTGGATAATGAAGTATGAGTTGTATCATCAGCACAGATCAAATACTTTCTACTATTTTTTAAATCTAGGGCTGAATACCGTTCCTAGAAGGAAGCCCCATTGAATACAATGGGACTTTTATTCTGAGTGGACATGCCTAGGATTGTGCTGTAAAGAATTTTATAACTAGGTCCATTTAAGAGTTTGTAGTTATGCACACTGAGTATGATGAAGAGAGAGAAAGTTGGCCAGTAATATAGGTTACAACTGAGGAGTACGCATAGGTGATTTATAATATATCCCTAATTAAATGCCAAATTGAGTTATCAGTCTTTTGGCCACCAACATTCTGGCCTAGATATCAAAAGATATCAATCTTTTGGCCACACAGAAATTCTGTAACAGTTTTTTAACTATTTTATAGACAGAACCACAAGACAGAATATAAATTTTAAAATATGCTCATTTAATACTTAATTGCATATGGGATCTACTGTATTCAAATACCATTGATTGCATCTAATGGTCTATGTATTCAACACTGGATTTCCACCAGCTTGATCACTGCTGCTAAGTTTTCTTCCATGATATCACTGAACAGCATTTTCCTTGAGAATCACAGCTCTATTACCAGCTAGGCTGGTGTGTGTGCCATAATTAAGCATATGTTTGAGTGAGGTACAGTTTTCATGGAGCTCCCCCAGCACACATAGTTATGGCAATGGTTTTGGGTCAGCAGAAGGTCTTGCATAGCTACATCTGAGCCTAACTGGCTAAGAATGGATGACATAAGTACCTAGGCTTTGCATTTTCTGGCACTTGATAAATTGAACAAACTGCTTACCATTATTTTAATATACAGTATGTATTTAATTTTCTTTGAATTGAACAGTCTCAAAACCCCAATAAAATATAAATTGAAAAGCAAAGCAACTCTTTCCCTCTTCAGTTTAAAAAATGTAATGTTAAAAATGGTGTGCTATGTTACAGTTTAGTAGTCCAAAGGTGCCAAGTTAGATTTGGCATTGCATATTGAATGCACATTGTAGTTTAGTCTTTAAGCTTGAATTTGACTCCAAAGGGCTTCTTTATGGTATGAATTGCCATATGCAAAGTTTCTTTACAATCTGTGGGATTTTGCTCATTATCAATATTGTTTGGCAGAGTTGTACAATTTCAAAGGGACAGTAAAAATCCTTTCCCATTTGTGTGTTCATTCCAAAAGTTCCATAAATTGTTGCCTATATTCTGACTCTATATTTTGATAGTAAATTATAAAGTTCAAGTATTGAGTAGTTTTAAGGCTTCTTCCATTAACTGTGTCAAACAGCAACTTCCCACAATCCTTGGTTTTATGGTACAGTAAAAGAGAAAATGTCTTCAGCCTTGAAGATATTTTACTGTATGAGCACTATCTACAACCATGACGGTGTTTGTGGTCTTGCATTTGTGAATGTTGTCACTAAAAGTAATAGAACAGTGCTTTTCAGTCTGTGACTGTATCCCACTAGTGGTATATCAACATATGGCAGGTACTATTTGATCTCCCCACTATGATGATGCTCTGCTTATGTGGTCTCTGCTGGGGTACTGGTGCACATGTGATGAAGCACAAATGCTGCATGGAAAATAAAGTATGAATAAAGAATATTGATTTAAATGTCTTTATTTCATCTCAATATATTTAGTACTTAATCTAAACTTTCACTGTATGTAAATCCTATTGGAACAGGTGAGGCTTATTTGCAAGAAATATTGAGTAGGATCTGGTTAATCAGAATTTGTGAAGCTTCTGTCAAGGAATATTTGTATGTCAGAAGAAACAATTTTGGTGATGAAGGGAGATATCTATTATTAGCAATCCACTAGTAGTGATTGACTGTCAGGGAGGGCACAGAATAAACAGGGCACAGTGGAAAAGCTATGAGAATGCTGTATTGCATTCAAGAAAATTCAGAGGTTGAATGAAAGAAGCACATGACTTTACCTTACCAAATAGTTCTCTTAAATTATTAGCAACTGCATGTACTCAAGACAATGGTTTCATGTCCTATGTGAAAGATACAGAGGGTCTCTTGAGTATACCAGCCTGAAGCATTAAAATTGACTCTGAAACATTTCCAGAGGAAAATATGACACAACTTTGGCATCTTCCCAGAAACATGTCTGAAATAAACCTCTTTGCGTGTATTTGTCTCAAACATCTGCCTTTTCCAACTGAAACATCTAAGATGTTGTCCAGTAACCTGATAGAATACTGTGTACTGTGCAATAATTTTCCTTAGCTTCCCAGCCCTACCTCAAGAACAAATCAATAATATTTTTTGAAAATCAAATAAAATGGCTTTAGCAAGCCTTGTTTCATGCTTTTGAGAGTTTAAGTAGTTTGTTCCGTTTGGTAATGATTCACAAAATGCCCAGCTGCTTGTTATGGCTTTAATGCCATATATTGGCACAATTGTGCTGCATTGTATTCCATGCTGGCCTGCATTATAATTAATTATGTTGCTGAAGTTCATAATTCCTCAGCAATTTGTAATACCTGCTTTCAATACATGGTCATGAATTACTTCCGGTTTGAGTTTGGAGCTGGAGAACTACCACATAACTAGATTTATTCTTACACCCATAAACAAGACTCAGAGACTTGTTATGGTGGAAAGGGATACAATTAACTTACAGGAGGATCCAACAAAACTAGGAGATGCAGGTTCTACAGTGAAGGGAAAAGTTCCTAAATGCTTATTTAGGGTGACAGGGTGAACCACCCAACTCCAGAGCAACAGGATGCTTTTCATAGTAATCGAACATTTGAGGTGGCAGGACAGTACCAGAAAGGTCAGGTTCACTGATGTTATCCATCCAAGAGAGTGCCAACCCATGTCATTGTGCTGGGCAACACCACCTGATCAGGTGGATCACTTAAATGGGCCTTGCCACTCCCAGGTGGACACCAGAGTGAGCCCTACCTACCTCAAACCTGAACCAAACCTGCCCCAGTGACATCATATTTAACAACCCAATACTGAGAAGTACAGAATAGAAGATATTCCAGGGGCGATTTCGGGCAAATATTTTAAAATTCCTATCCATCCCCCGAGAAAGTGGCCAGCTAATATTGGACTGCATTTGAAATATGGTGGGTGGGGGATCACAGCCAAAGCCCAACTAACCAAGCTGTGAAAATTGTAGTCAATCACAGCTTTTCTACACCCTGGCCTACTGTCTCCAGGTCCTGTTGCTGGCCAAGGAGCAAAGCCAAGCGCAGGCAAAATGCCTGCCACATCAAATCTTGCTGCGACAGGAAGCAGAGAAGGAAAGATCTCTTCCTCCTCTAGCCAGGGATAGCATCAAGAGTCAGCCAGGTCAGACAGGGTTTGGCTTGTCCCATGACCCATCAGTATTAGAAGCAGCACCCACTGTACCATCAGAGGAGAGGAGCCCTGTGGCGAGGCAACAGAAGGAAAGAGCTGGCAGAAGATTTGTGTTGAAGGGGAGGCTTAGGCAGGACCCAGCCTCAGCTTGAGGTAAGACTGACCACCAGAACTGTAACATTTGGCCCAGATCCCAGTTGATACCTGCTGGGTACCAACAAAGTTGGTAAAACCCTGAGTGGAGCCAAGAAAAAGGATCCAGGGTGCTGAGTTGGACAGAGGAGAGGAAAAGTCAGTTGTCAGCAGGAAGTAAGGGGTGCAGTTGGGGCATCACTGGCCTTCCCCAGCCATGGCACTACGCCTCCACATGTGGCGGGGCCTAGAGAGAGCCAGGCCCTTCTCACAATTTAGAGACAACTTGTTGGCAGGGGCTTACCTATTGATGTTGCCTGTCGAAAATGTGTAACCATTTGAACCAAAGCTGTGATAAAGTCTACTTGTTCCAACTTACCTGATGCATCCTGGTGGTTTGTCCATGTATGGAATCAGAAGACCTCTTCAACATCCCCCACCAAACTAGATCCAAGATCAGATATCCACCCTGTGACACTCAGGAATTTGAAGTAGATTTACAAACCCTGTGTTATGAGGGGATGTGGTTGGCAACAGCTCTGGTTTGTAACCAGTGCAGATGTAATGCAGCATCACTGTTAAAGGAAAAGATGGAAGTGATGGGGGAATTCACTGAGGCGGGAGAAGGAAGGATCTCACAGACTTCTGTTTAAGCATCTAGTGTACAAGGTTTTGCTAACATGCAGCACTATTTCATTTTGTTATTGCAGCCCTATTATTAGTTTGGTTGGAAAGATCCTGCTCTTCTGTCCCTTAACAGTTGACTTATAAATTTAAATAAGTAAAATAATTTAACTTTGATTGTAATTGGCAGAATACTACCTTTCATATTTCTGCAGTGTGAATGCTCTGCGGAGAAACAGAGGACTTCAATCCCCAAGCCTGCCAATCCCTTATCTTTTGTGAACTTTAAATTAATTTTTAAAAACCTATTTATTCAAGGTTGACTAAACTGCTAGAATAGGAAAGATCAGACAAATCAGAAGCAAGAAATGAAGTATGGGGAAACCAGAACTCTTTGACAATGGATCCCCTGAGGCTAGTGTGCTGAATGAAGCCAGTAGGGATATGATAAGGGCATTTACGCTATGGTTGTAAGAAAGCAATTTATCAAGAGTACATGAACTCTCCAGTGACCACAAGCAAAGAAGATACCAAAGTACAGGAGGAGGAAAAGGACCTCCTACAACATTATTTCAAAAACTGACAAAGTTCCATTAAAATGTACATACTATGCCATCGTGCAAGTTCATTGCATTAAACTTTGAAAGCAGTAATGACCTTTGCTTCCTTATGTAATAAATGCTCTTACCAAACAAGTTTTCACTCAATAACACAGTTTTACTAGCTCAATCTACTAACTGTACACTTGTCCCTAACTAACACTGCAGTCTGCAATCCTAATCAAGTGACATTGAGCATAAAGAGTCATACTTGTTAACAGACTTACTTTGGATTGTGCTGTAAGATTTATTTACAGCCCAGGGATGTGGGTGGCGGAAGTGGTTAAGACACTGTGCCTATTAACCAGTAGGTCAGGGTTCGAGACCCAGGTCCCCACAAGACAGGGTGAACTCCTATCCTTTGCCCAGCTCTGCGATGCAGCTGGAACCAATTTTATCAGCTCTGCCTTTTCATTGGGCTATTTCAGTGGTGTGGAAAAGGGGGATTTGCTGCTTGGGGATTTGCTGCTTAGGTAGCCTGTCCTCCGTATCAATCTACCCAAGCCTTCGTGCTTCGCATGCAGCATCGAGCATGATACCATAGTCTTTAAAGACTGATGGATGCCAATACAAGTAGGCTGCTACGCTATAGCACAGGCATGTCCAACAGAGGGCCCCGAGGGCCGCATCTATGGGCCTTCTAAGCCAAATGCGGCCCTTGAGCCTCTTGGACATGCCTGCTATAGCATGAAGCCATGCCAGAGGGGTCATTGCTACATACGGGCAATCATACTGTTAGCATGAGGTTCATAAAAAGCATTTTTATACAGTGTACCTCTATGGGTCTCCTTGGATCCAGCTGTGTTCATTAAAGGAGATGTATGTTAAAGATGTACTTGGAGGTATATGTTAAAGGAGAGGAAGGGGGGCAAAATGGGTGGAATAGAATCCAACACATGCCTTTGCTGCCAATATATATTATCTACAGTCAAATCCCCAACCCCTCAGCCTTCCTGAACTTCCCCCGCCCATAGTCCAGCACTGCTGTCACATAAATTGGTCCAACACTGCATTTGGGCAAGTCTGGCTCAAATGTATTTACATGCCACTGCGATGGAGCCTACAGGATGGCAGCAGATTTCAAGATCTGTTACCATAGGCTCTTGATATGATTGGGACATTAGCTGTACACTTCCTAAGTTTGGAGGGGCATGAAAACAATGGGCACAATCCTAACCATGTCTACTCAAAGGTAAGCCCCATTCTGTTCAGTGGGTCTTACTCCCAGGAAAGTGTCTTTAGGATTGCAACCAAAGTGTTACTAATTGTGCTAGAACAATACACACTTTGGAAAATGTCTTTTAATTCAGCCACTTTTTTCAAGGGGGTTTTGGGGATTGGGATTAATTGGCTACACCAGAGGCAGGCAACCCTTCCCAGACCCCAGAACATCTTTTTAGCCATGATCAGATGTATGGACTTGAACAATAGACCCTTGTGAGCAAAACTAGTGAGGTGCCAGTTCTTTCCTCCTGTCTCATTATTCTTTGAGAATGAGGTGTTAGCTACCCTGGCATTGCCAATAATGATCCCAGGTTGATTTTTTTCAGTGGATGTGCATGCTGCAGTGATCGTGATAGCAGGGCTGTCCAAGTAGACTGTGCAAAGTCATGGTAGTTTTGGAGTTCCTGGAGGAATAGAGGAATAAGGAAGGCTTGACTGTGTATGTTTGCAAAATAGTGTGTGGATGAAAGCTGAATGAATTTTAAAAACTTTAAAATCTAAATTAGTATTTGCCAATAGTGCATTTATTATATTTGACAATTCCTCAATGAATACTATTGTTGTAGAAGTATATTTTTCCTTATCTACTTCTATCAATAAAGACAATAAAGATTTTTTAAAAATTGGTAACATGAAACATGAGTTAAATCTGTATCTGTTGCAGAATGAGGGTATAACGCAGTGGTTGTCAAACTGGGGATATTGTGATACTTCAGCCTGAGAGTCCTGGGCTCTGTACCCTTAAGGGGTGGGAAAGGCAGAGACACAGTTCCTAGGATTGAGACTGCAAGATCAGAATTGGGTTGTTATAGCTTTTTTCACTATTTTCAAGTCCCCTCCAGGACTCCCTACCCTGGCTGAAGGTAAGGCTTGCTAGGAAAAGTCACTTATGAGGGGATTATGTCCTAGGGATTGTGTTGCCGTCTCCCCCTCTCAAATAATTAGAGCAACATAAACTGTATGTGGCAGTTTGAGAAACGTTGGTGTAACAGTTATACATATTGCATTTTATATGCTATCTCTCCAGAGTTATTACATTTTTTTAAAATAGTAAACTAAAATTTGTCTTATGCATAGGAATTCATTTGATAGAATAACAAATCATTTTTCCTTCTTCTTCCTCTCAGCTTTGGACAAGCTTAGCACCCAGCATCTGTACCATCCAACACAAGTAGAGATTGTACAATCCAATGTTGTGTTCGATATCAGCAGTCTGATGCTCTACGGTACCCAGGCCGTGCCTGTGAGACTGAAGATATTGCTGGATCGACTCTTCAGTGTATTGAAGCAGGAAGAAGTTCTGCACATCCTGCATGGTCTCGGCTGGACACTTCGGGACTATGTTCGGGGCTACATCCTTCAGGTAGGAACCAACCTAATGCACAAATTAGTTGAGTGTTTTATTCCAGATCAAAAAAACTAGAGACCCTTAAATTTTTCTTTTTAAAAAATACATGCATCTGGTGGTTTGGTGAGTTTGTGTATATCAATAGCAGGTGTGCAGTGTTGGTGCCATAAGCTTGGCCATCATAAATGCTGTGGCAAAGGGCAGTACTGCAGGTGTGGGATGGAGAGCCTATGCCTTGCAGACACTCAACGGATTCCTGATGATCCCAGCATTTCTACAAGTAATACTTCTAGCCTTCATAATCACAGAGGTAAATTTGAAATCAAATAAGCCAAAGGACTGTAAAACTATAAGAAAACTCAAGTTAAATTTTATTCAGCTTGAATGATTTAGAATTTCAGTTATGAAGATTTTACACGTTTTTCACGTTAGAAGGTAGGAGTCATAGGAACATGGGACTGTTTTATAAAGAAAGGAATAATATCAGTTAATAAATAAGTATAGGTGTCCCTCTTTATCCACTTAATGTCAGATTTGTTCTGATAATGTGCTTTCCTTTTCTGTTCCTAACCTTATTACAAATCCTGTTTCTCAACTTTGGATACTTTTAAAAAACCTTATAAAGGTACTCGGGAAATGAAGGATAGGAGGCTACTAGAACTTTATTAATTTGCTTTTAAGGATTTAAAGAGTTGCAGGTGCCTAAATGTAAAATGTTAATCATGTGTAAAGATTACCATTGATGCCCTCCCCCCCAAAAATGTGAACATGTGCCTTCACATATGCTTTAGATTCAAGCATATGCCTTGCGCTCACAGATGTATGTTTCTCTTTTAAATATTGCCATGTGTGCTTATGCATTAAAGTGTAAATTCCTGAGGTCTGAATAATGTTGTTTAAAAGGTGAGTAAAAAGTCTAGTATCTCGATAAGTATTCTGTGCTCCTACAAGAGAGCTTGAAAATACATTTGTTTTCAAGTGTATGGAGCAAAAGAGCATTTGAACTCCTAAGACTGGATTCTGTAACTCCTTAATGGCAAGGGGAAACTCATTGTGGTCTCCAAATTTTTTTGGAATAGGCTTGTTTCCGCTGTTTAAATGGTCTGATGGAATAATTATACTCTAGTAGGAATGACTTGCAGAAGAACTTATTCCATAGGGAATGCTATGTTAGTTTGTTAAACAAGACTTTAAAAACAAGAATGTTTTAGCACCTTTAAGATTCATATATCTATTATAGTATAATCTTGCAAGGGACAGACAGCCCAATCCAGAGCAACTAATCTGTCCACATAAGAGCCCTTAGGTTGCCCTATCTAACACTAGGTTGGAGCAACTGCAAGATGCTCCAGCCTACTTACTCTGAAGGAGGCTTAGGGCAGAGCAAGGCAAGATAGGGTGCCCTAAGAGAGGTGGACCTGCTCTGCCCTAACTGGGGCACCCTAAGCAGCTCAGGAGAGGCAAGTTGAGGGCATGTTTAGTATTGCCTAGGGCAGAGCAGTTACTCTGTATCCAAAGCCTGTTTCCAAGGCAGAAATGCCCTCTTCCAGCCCTCTGAGTTATACCACCTCAGGAGCAGGTATAGTAATGAGTAGACCCATAGGGGTCCATGATAAGGCCCGAGTAAGAATGGCAGTGCTGACCAAAAATCTGAGTTCTTGGCCATCCTAGGTGCAACCCCTGCCTCTCAACCTCAGGATATGGAACAAACTACAGCTGCCCACAAACCTCAGGATACAGCAGGCCACTCCAAGAAGCCCCTTGTATTCACTGTAGAATGTACTGGCATCTCATCAGGGACTCCTTATAAGGCAGGCACCCAGTGGCGTCACCAGACTGGTGCGGCTGGTGTGGGCTGCATTGGGGACGCGCTCCGTATGGGGTGATGTGCCGGAGGAGTTTGACTGTCCTTTGGCAGGCCCCGGGCGTCAGCACCCCCATTCAGGCCTGCTCCAAGGCGGAGCAGCAGCCAGAAGCTGCCACTTGTCTGAGGAGCTGGCCTGAACGGCCATCTGAGATGCACTGCGCAGAAACACACTGAGCATGCCGAACAGCTTCAGAGGAGACTTCCTTAGAGCAGAGAAAGTCCGCGCCTCTGCACAGCCATTCGGCCTCACTCAGGAGGCGGAGCAGCAGCCGAATGGCTTCAGAAAGAATACTGCACAGGCACCAACTCTGACGCCTGCACAGTCTCCCCCGAAGCCAAAAGGCTTCAGAAAAGTACTGCGCAGGTGTCAGAGATGGTGCCTGCGCAGTACTCTTTCTGAAGCCAGTTGGCTTCAGAAACAACTGCGCAGGCGCCAACTTTGGTGACTGTGCAGTCCAGGTGGGGGGGGGCGCATCCCAGGGATGACGCACAGACTTCCGCACCAGGTGATGTGCAGAGTCATGTCACCACTGTAGGCACCACAGCTGTTCCTTGTTCAGTGTGATCTGAGGGGTGTCTCCTCAGGAGCAAGTCTTCCCCTTGTGTCAATTACTTAGCATGCTCTGGAGCAGTAAGGGCAGCCCAGGCTTCCTGACTCTCTGGATTCAGCATAACTTTCTGCTCTGGATACAGAATAGTTAGGAGAGTGCAGTTAGGTCAGAGCAGGCTGAATTTGCTCTGGATTGCAGCCAGAGTCTACCTCACAGACTAATGAAGAGATGAACTGTGTTCCCATTAAGGTGCAAACAGTTCCCTTGTTTTCAGCAGAACTCAATGCTTTATAGGTATTAGAGAAATATTGTGGATGTTTCTTTTCCTTGAGTTTGTTAGGTTATGCCATTTACAAAAGACAGCCTAAAACTATATGAAAGGAATCTACCTTTGTATGACCTTTAAACTACCACTATATGAAAGGAAACTATCACATGAGTTCTTCTTGCATTGTAGCCATTGCCTTGTGGGGAGAAAGGTTGACAGTCAAATGGTAAGAGAGGGTGAACAAAAATAAACTATAAAAAATATAGTTACTGGTGTAAAGCCTCCATTATACACCGTTAGGTGAGAGGTCAGTTTATATGATTGAAGTTCAATCATACTGTAGCCTCAAAGGCATCAGTATGACTATTGTGCTCAACAATACTGAACTGAGTATTTTGTCAGTTAAAGGAGAATAATTATCAAAGCAAGTTAGAACATCTGTTAAGTCTTGTAAGTATTGACGGTTACTATTTTGACTGTAGATGATGTTGCTGGGCAAATGAAGGGATATGGTAAGTGACCTAGGCAAGCATGGCTATTCAATGGCTTCTCTAATTTTATGCAAAATTAACATGGGAAGCAGAGAATTATGGAGAAGCTGAAGAAATATGGGAAATTACATACTAAGTAAAATGTGAAAGAATAAAGCAAACATTTTACAAGCTAACTTTTATGTTCTCTTAGTGTGTGCTGTGGAGGAAGAGGATATAAATAAAGGAATTATATCATTCCACAGTATTATTGCAACATAAATTTTTATCCATCATGAAGAGTAATTACTTCTTTTAACTTGAGAACTAATTGCATTTCGTTCTTGCATTTCCATCAACCTCTCATTTCCTTCATCCTCGCATTACTGTAAAATTGACAGCATTGCAGACAGAAACAAATATTTCCTAGGAATAAGAGCCCTCTTAGATCAGCCAAAAGTCATTCAAGTCAAGATTTGTGTTGCTTAGTAGAGCCAGATGTTGTCCAGAAAGTTGACAATGGAAGCAAAAGGCAATATCTGTCCCCAATTCTCCTGCAAAAGGAATTCAAGGACATAGTGGACTGTATTGGGAAAAATCAGACACTGGGCCTGTATAAGCTCTTGATGAACACTCGGACACAATGTGATGAATATTTTGTTGAGGAGTATCACAGTCACACTGAGGCGTAGGTACAAGATCCCAATTAAACAGTGAATCCTGGCTTTAATAGTGCATTGTACCAACTGATTCTCTGTATGTGAAAAGTGCAGTAGGTGCAGTTCCGTGTACTCTAACTACTTGGGCACTTACCTGTTTATAAAAACCTGCTACTGAGAATTGTTCTGACTTCTAAGCAGAAGTCATTTGTGTTTCTTTAAAAAAACTGAATTGGAAAGGACTTTCTTTGCCAAGACCTAAATTCATAGGTCTGTTTCTATTCTGAAGCAGCTGACAAAAAATTGCTAACCCATAAAACATAACATGGAATAATTTATCATGCTCCCTTTTGCAACACTTAAATCTGACTGAGGCCATCAAGATTATCAAAACAAACAGAAACATATACTTTATAAATGAAGGGGCTGTTGACTTTAAACATTTTAATAATCTGTTCATTTTACTAAATCCTGTTTAAACATTGGGGCAACAGGAAGTCAGTGTAAGGTTATTATTTATAAGATGAGATGTGGAAGGAGTGTCAGTCTCTGGAAGGGCATGTGTGGTTGACTGAAATCTGGGGGATTAGGTCCACTTTCTAGTGCTTCTGACCTCTAAAATCCAGAGATATAAACAGTTTTGACCACAACCTTGGCATCTCCTGTCTGATAAGGATTCCTTCATGCTATGCTCTTTGTATGACCACAGTTATCCTGTGAGGAGAGGCACATCACTCCTTTTCTCCTGTACTAGTTGTAGCCTATAGCAAAAGGTGAGGTTATTTTTCCTAATAAAGGGGTGTTACCTAGAAAAAATAACCTAGAAAGGAACATGATGGTAAGCTGCCATCTGGATGTTTTCTAAAGTAATTTTATAAGATTGATGGAACATGAAGCTTAAACCCATATCTGTGTTCTATGTAAACAGAATAACCTGAATAATAAACCTTTGCTAAATGGAACCCAAAGCAACAAGTTATTTGAAAAGATAATTCTGTTCACTGTCAGTTATGAATGTTTGAAATAATATTCTCCAGTACCAAGATCACTGCAAGTCATAGAGGTTTCCACAACTTATCTGAATTTTTGAGAATAGGGACTACTTTTGCTTAGTAGTATGTAGTGGTGTTCGCTTTAGGTGATCATAGAACCTGGAACTTCAGATACTTTAAAAACCATGAGAATCAGAATTGCCATCTTTCTAGCATCCATTGAGTTAGTGCATTTACTTGAAGTCTAAGGGATCTCAAGGGGAACTTTTCCCTTGCAGCAATGATCTTTCATTGAGGTACTAGTGCCTGTCCTAAGTAATAACAAGATATAACAGTGAAGTGTGAATGACTCTTATTAGGGAGGGTAAATGTCATTAACACTTAATGTTGCCTTGAAGGCAGCCAAAAGTACAGTGCTAAGGATGGCAAGAAATGAAATTCTGGCTTTTAACAATGAATAAATTTAAAATCTGTAAGGTCAGATTTTTTTAAAAAAAATTAAGATGTGGAGTTAAAAGTATTTTAGGGAAACACAAATTTGTTTTTAACATTTTTTTTCCAAAAAGAGGGAGCCTCCTACACATGCAACAAATTCTACAACTTTTTCTTGAGCTATGTTTGTTGTACTGTTACATAGGTCACCCTTCCTGACATGAGTAACATGATTCCAAATAGTAATTTGGCATTATCTGGCCACAGGTTATCAGCTTTTGCAAAGCACAGAGGAGAAAAAAAAGATGCAGATTAAAAAAATTAACAGACCAATCAGAACCATATTTACTGTGCTGATGCAGCTTGCAACGTGGTGGAACGTGCAGCGTGCAATCCCTGAGATAAGGGATTGAACTTTATTGACTCCTCCCACCCCCATTTGCAGAATGCAAGAGGTGGCATGGCTGAACCAGTGCTGGAACGTTGGTATGGATTCAGCTGTTAGATATTCTGAAGTACCATTGCCATGTAGAATAACCTTCTATTAAATGTTAAATATTAAAGGCATTAAACAATAATAGTGAAAATAATGGTAACTTCTGAAATGTCAGATTTTCTCCATATACCACAATTATGTGACAGAAAACATGTGGATGCCACAACATATTAATATTTCTGCAGTAAGGTGAGTGTGCATGCATGTGTTTACTGGAACTTAAAAGGATTTTGATGAAATTTTGTATATCCAACATGAAATCTCTTTTTTCGCAAATGAAACATCAAGGCAGCAAAGCTGTAGGATAATAGTGTACTTACAGTGATATAGCACCAATTGAGAAGTTATCTAGGTCATCTTAAACAACAGTTGCAAAGTATTGCCACATATTCTGGTGTAGAGGGAATGGAATGCCATAATTTAGTAGCATGAATTCATTCATTTACGTAAGTACATGTTGAAAACTGATTGTTGTGGTTGAATTTTAGTTTCTAATGGAAAGCAAAAGAGTTTGCACTTGCATGTCTAGTTATTACAAGATATAAAAAGTAATAATAACACATGTTTTAATATGCACAGTGGATCTTTTTTTCTACTCAGATATTCTGACTTGTCTTGATATAGTGTTGGTGTATCAGCCAGGTTGCAAGAGCTCGTCTGTAGTTTGGGAATGCTTCTGGACATGGCTTTACTCTTGAATGTCCAGGTTATAACTGCAACCAGTTTTGCTTTTGATCAACTTTTGACAAAAAATGTCACTCATTATTTTGTTTTGTCTATAATAGCTACGTGTTTGTATTTTTTGTTTGTTTTAATGGCACTATGGTACTTTGTTTTAGTGGCGCTATGGGCGCAATCCAGAGTAACTACGGGGAGTCCTTGCTCCGACATAAGAACAATTTATTCTGGATTGCAATATGAATTTCCCATAGGTTTTTACTAGGTAGTGACGTAACTACATCAGCGTAAATCTCTCTTATGTGCTCCCTTAGTTACTCTGGATTGTAGGATCAGAGTCATATGAAGTTCCCCAATGAGAGAAATGGGTGAGATTTTTTAAAATAGAAATAATTAATTGAACTAACCAAGGCATATCGAGCCAATTTGGAGCAGGATGCCTCCTGGACTTGGTGACTGCCAGTTGGGTATCATGTTGTAAAATGGCCACATCACTGACAAAATAAAAAAAAGTTGAGGGCAATCAAATCCTATAGACCAATTCAGGACAATGTTTCTGCATCAGCAGTCTCTTTCCAAGCAATCCCCCCACCAGTCATCAGAAGGGAAGGTGCCTTTTGACAGGGGCAGAAAGGGTTGTGGACATCTCCCCATCCCCATCGTGGACTATTAAGAGCAATACTAGCAGTACTCAGGGAAAAAAGTCAAGCAAGCAAAGGTCTGCTCACTTTGAAAATCAAAAGGTAGTAGGGAGGTGCCAAGGGAGGTGGTGGACTCTCCCTCACTGAGGATCTTCAAGCAGAGGCTTGACGAGCACCTGTCGGGGATGCTCTAGGAGGATTTCCTGCTGCAGGTAGGGGGTTGGACTAGATGACCTACTAGGTCCCTTCCAACTCTATGATTCTATGATTCTAATGTAGTCTGGATTCTAGAAATTAATACCTAGTTAGTTAGCATGCAAGGATATGCGTGCACATATCCTTGAACCACAAAGACAACAAGCATTCCGTCAGCACTTTCTTGAAAATATAATGGACCCTTTATCAAAATCATTTCTATTGCTCTTAGAAAACTTGGATCTGTAAGACAGTTGTTGGTCTGGATTTGAATCTGCTGAATGATGTAGAGAGAGGAAAAGGGGAGTAAAGAGGAAGTCTGTAACTGTTTTGGAGCAGATTTCAGATGCATATTTTCCTTCCTGATCCCCCAATACTTCTCCAGAGCAAACCTTTGTTACTTGAGCATCATCCCCACTTAATACTTCTGCCTATGGTATTGAGCTCATTTAAGAACAAGTTACTTAAATGAGCTGCAGCTTTTTTCCAAATGTTTCTGGAAATGTTTGGCTATAACTAAAACCTTTATGACAAAAAGGAATGGAGCTTTGCAAAGCTCTTCTCAAGCTGTACAAATACATGATTAACTAGACTAATGCGAACAACACAAGACAATCTAAGAATCAGATACCGGCAGAGGAAGCCTTTTAAAATGTTATGTTTCCACCAAACCTTGGCACAGTTTAAAAACCAGCCTTCCTTCCTAGTATCCTTGCTTTTTTATTGCTGTTGGCAATGTGTAGTTTTGTCACTCAAGAATTCATAATGAATCCATTTTTCAAAAGAAAATATTGCATTTTGTTTGTAAAAAGCAAGAGATTTCCACTTAGGACAATTTATTTACATGAGTTCACAACATAAGCCTGGTGTGTGTGGTTTGAGGGTGAGGGAAAAAGCTGGCCATATTTTGTGTATAGTCCTTTGAGAATTAATTCTTACCAGATTACACTGTAAATAAAGTTAGCTGTCATAAAATAAACACAGCCATGGTGCACACCATATGTTTTATAATTATTTGTGGCTTCTTTTCTGTTTGTTTGTTTGTTCTTGTTGAATGCAAACCACCTGATAGCTCTGAGGTGAAGTTTATACATTAAAAAAAGTAAATTACAGTCTAAAAATCGGTTGGCTAGACATGTGAATAGGGTTAAGTGTATTATTGTTGTTACCTTCCTAAACGTATATAAAAGCCTACAGGGTTTTCTCTTCCTTTTCAAAAAGTGAGATTTCCTGGGATTTGTAGTCTCTTATGTTGACTGTCCAACAGTAATGACCCTTTGATAAAGTAGCATTTCTTGGCAAGCAGAGCTGTGCGTTCATAGCCGAGTGGGGTATTTAAAATGTCTTCGAGGTCACTGCTGATATGTTAGAAACAGCAGCAAATAAGACAAGTCTGCCATTTTCTCCTACAAATAGCCTCCAGCACTGTATAGGAAATCCAATTTTAAAACTGAGATCGGCATGCTTAAATAAATTCAACAAGTGTACTGGAGAGACTTGCCATAGGAGATCATGAAGAATAAAATTTGAAAAGACTCAAAAATCTGAAAAGATAAAATTTGCAAAGATTTTAAAAGACTCAAAGGAGGATTGTTTGTGAGCACTGCAAGACTTCAATAGGGACAGTGACAAGTATGAAGCTCCACATCCTGAGACAAAATATAGACACCCAGCATCTCTTTTGAATGGTATTCTTATACATTCATAGCCATGCCTTTCAACAAAATGCATAAGAGAAGCAGTCACAAAAATGTATTTCCATGTATTTTTTCTATGAGAAAAGGAGTAATATGCATGCGCCATCACAAGTAATGCAAAGCACATGTAATACAGTCTCAGACGAAGCTGTCAAAGAAAAGGGAGGCATGATGTCCATTTAAGTAAAGATATTTGGAACGTGTGGTGGATTTGATTGGCTCAAGGTTCCCAATCCAATGATGGGAATCCAGTAAGAGATCCCAGAAACAGCAAAACAGACTGGCCTGTGTGGTCCTGGTTTCTCATGCAGCATTCTAGTCCTGTGGGGATTGCACTCATAGCAGCTCAGCTGGATTAAAGTGCTAGATTTGGAGAAGGGAAGGAGCAATCACAAAAATCTATTAATAGAAATGTTGTGTGACCAATTTTATAAGTTCTGAAAATGGGTTTCTGTTTCTGCTGCAAACTTGCTAGCTAAAAGTTTCAACCCAAATATTTAGAGCTGAAGTGCTAAAATGAAACTCAAGGGAATAAATAGTCATGAGTACATTGTACTTAAAAAAACTTTTCCATTTTATTAATATCATGTTGTGTGCAACATCTGAGTTGTAAATGAGAGCTGTGTTTTTAATATGTATCACTTTTCTAGCATCCCTGTTGCCTGACATTTTGACTCTATTTTTAGAAAGCACAGACCATGCTTGAACTAAAGTTAAGCACTTTTAAGCCCATTTATTTCCATGTAATTTCAATATAACTGCATGCTTATCTCTCTTATAAAAATCAATTAAAAAGTGGAATCAGATTTTGGTTCCTACAGCTTCCTTCCTATGGCTGCCTGACTCTCTCTTCAATGACCAGCCATTGCTATGCTGAAACTTGCCTTTTTTGGCAGGCATGAGATCCTGTGACCTGCTACGTGGTATTTGTTTCATCTGATCTTTCATCTATTATATTTTTGATCAATTTTTAAGTCTTTGTACTTAAATTGTTTTATTATGTCGTAAACTTCTCTGAGCATTTTAACAGAAAGGTGGGGTATACATAGTTTCATAATTATAAAAAGTACGTAATTTTCAGGATAATCCTGAGCATGTCTACTCAGAAGTAAGTCTCATTGTATTCAATGGGGCCTATTCCTGTGAAAGCTAGTTTAGGATTGCATTTTTACTGAGCAATCCTAATCTCCAGTTAGGCCAGCATAAGTCTTGTGCTGACCTGAGAGTGTTACAAAAGTGCTATAAAGCACTTCTGTTCTGTTCCACTTTTTTGCTGTCCTTGCTTAGATCTCATGTTGCAACAAATATCATTGTGATTAATTATTATTGTCCATCAGCAGTCCATCAACATAATTCTTTATAAAGTTCCATGAGAAAAAATAAAAGTCTCTTCTTACAAGGCAAATGCAGGCTCAATAAGCAGAGAAAGTAATAAATGAAGGAAGACTAAAATCTTCATTATTTTCTACCCATCATATTCTGTTTTCTCTCCCAAAAAACATGCTAGTTAGGATAGGATATGACCTGATTTTATATTTTGGAAAAAAATATTTAGACAGTTTGATAAAATTTGTCTTGTTCTGGATAGCATTCTTCTCTCACTCTTGAAGCTCACCGTAGCAAATGTGGTCTTTAAAGGTAGCCATGCTTGTGTTGTTCAGGAAGTTGTGAATAGTATTTGTGCCCTCACCATCTTAAGTACAGAAATGGGTTGCATTTATTTTACTGGCCTCTTCCCCAGTTTTTAACTGATGTGACAAATCCACTTTCATACTGGTGGCAACATATGTGAAGAAATTGTTGCAACCACAAAAGTTGGTTATTCCTTACATTCCGAGAAAACTTCTCAGAAGATATTCCCTTTTTTGCTTTATTGTGATTTCCTCCTCATTTATTTTTGTCAGCGCTGGATCCGTGTGGCATCTGTTCTCCCATGAAAAAGCCCTCAGGAAAAATTAAAAAGCTGTTCTTGCCAATTCATCGTTATTATTAAAAACTGTAATTCACCTCATGGTTATCTCGACTCTTCTTCGGTTCTTATCTCAGCCTCAGTGATGACATTGCCTTCTTGAGTGAGGCATCGCTCCAGCCTCGTCTCATCTCTCCCACCTTAATTTGTAGCGATGCACTGCAAGTTTGGTGACAGGCAGTTGTTCGTGCTTGAATAACTCGTGATTTGAATTCTACAGTTTGTGGCATCCATGTAATGCTTAGCAGTAGGTACAGCTGTTAACTATTCGCTTATAAATAATCTTTTTTCCCCTCAACCTGTCTCCCAGGTAGTGTACCTGTCACCATTAATAACTCATCGCTAGCTCCCCTGCGATTTGGCCCATCACCTGTCATTCACACTAGAGCAATGCTCTGGCCTGCAACTGACGCTCACGCAAGCTCCATCAGCTATTCACTCATTGCGGCAGCTGTATTGTTTCAAGTTTTTGACTTACGGGAAATTACATTGATGCATTTCACAGCTAGGTACCAAGCTCATACCACATTTAACCCTCTGCATGTGAACACAAACAAAGTTTTTCCTTGCCTTTTAAGAAATGCCATATCGACCACCAATGGGAGCAATAAGCTTCATGGAGCTCTTTCTGGTGTTAGCTATATTGATTTCAGTGATGCTACCCCAGTGGTTTGTATTGCCTATAATATAGCATAATTAAGTTTATGTAATACTATATGGTATACCACATAGATTGTGATGCTTTGCTGATTGCCCATTGGGAGGAAAAAAGCAAAGTTTGTCTCACCTTCTAAAGAGCTTTGATTGTGGCATTTATTGTTACCTGATCTCAGTCTTTTAAGGAAAAAAAGCTATTACTGTGTTTTCCAAGGTTGTGAGTTGCACTAATTGTTAACTATAGAATATCCTGTAGTGTTACATGGAGAGCAGCTGTATAAGTGTTCTCATGGTATGCAATCAGATATTGGAGCACAAAACTTTAAACTTTTGAAGATCATTATTAACTTTATTTCTTGGTTACCATGATTCTTTAAACACCATGTGCATTGAGAGAGCTATCAAAATAAAAATTCAAACTTTTAACATTTACAATAAAGCACAAAATCATTCAAAATCAGTCTTTTCTATATTGGAAAAGAAAGAATATTATCCTGTTTGGGCTAGACCGGTGAATAGATTTGATGGTAATGGGATTGTGATGGTGATTGTGCAGCACATGTTAATGATTTTGCAACTTTCTTATGTTCAGTTCAAAAAGAGGCAAATGAAAGTAGATAAATAAGTATCAATTTGGTGGGAAGGTAAACAGAGTTTTGTGCCAGCGTTAAGGTAAACAGCATTATGGAGATGTATTTGGATAGCGCTGGTTCATGAGTTTGAATACTGCACTCAATAGCTGAGGCTGATATCTGTGTAGGTGGCAGGGCAACCTGCAGCCAGTCATAGCTGGCAGGGCAACCTGCCAGGGACCTTTACCATTTAATGACAAATACATTCCTATGGTAGGTTATACATCCAACTTTCCAGAACCAATGCAGCAGCAGTGCAAACCTGAAGAGAACATTTGTTTGTTTAACTTGAAAAGGCCTTTATGATTGTCTCACCACCATAGGATGCAGCAGTTGCTCCACTGGTAAGGCTCCATCAGCGCCAAAAAGTTGTACAGGATATTCTTGAAAATCCCATTATACAGCTCAAATGTGTACTTCAAGATTGCTCAGAGTAAACCCTATTATGTTACTTGTGCGCCTTACTTCCGAGTAAGTGTACACAAGATTGCAGCCTGCAAAAAGATGGATAAAAGTAATACTTCTATCCATCTGAGAGTAGTGTTTGTGGGTCTGAGACCTTCCATGTGTACAGTCAGCAAAGTCTGTACAGGTTTACAAAGTTCTGTATTGAACTCAAAAGTAATTTCTATGAATTTATACCAATATATTGAGAGCCAAATCCTATTAAATTTTCTAGTCCAACTGTGCAAGTGGGAAGTGTACTGAATCCTATGGTGGAGAGACAGTCACAGAGGCCATCTTAAAGTAAGGGAACATTGTTCCCTCTGACCTGCATTTTGGATGCACCGGTGCTGGAAAGTTGGATAGGATTGGGCCCTAAAAGAGATAGTTAAATGTATAGCCAAGTGATATTTCACTAGGAGATAAAAGTTCATTCACTAAAGACCCACCCTCCCTTTTTTGTTAGCTGCAGTGGCCATTGGACTATTTTTTTCTCTAAGGAAGATGAACAGTAGTAAAATTCATGTGAAAGAAAAGGTATGTTGGTATAAAAGCCATTCGGGCTTTGGAGAATAGATGCACAAGCAGGAACAGGCAAGAATATCTACTTGTGAAATCCATGTGGAGTCTGAATTCTAACATAATGTATCTTTCCATGGGCATTCCTTTGAGGAAGAAAAACATTAGTTAGAGCTGGCCCTCACCATTCAAGCCTTCAGTGACATAAAGTTTTCTCCTTTCTGTTCTGCACAGGGGGACTTGTCTGGTTTTTAAAACACGCATATGGATATTTCTGGAAATCGTTAAATCAGTCCATGCATGCCATTAAGCTCTGTGACTGAATGGGGATGATGGGAAGCTCATGGTGACATTTGCTTGTTGGATAAATAAAAGCTTCTTTTATTCTAATTAATAATTAAGCATTTTAGGGCTGTATTATAAATTTATGTGTTCTCTGTAGCAACTCTCACTTACTGTCTTTGCTCACTATTTCTCTTCTGCTAGTGTGTATATATGTATTATAATGTCATTTTGATTGCTGTTCACTCGCTTCGCTTCCCCTTGTCAGTTTGTGGCCCTTTCACCTAAACAAGATGACACTCTAATGCAAAGGGATCCCAATAGCCCAGCAGCACAAGATGAGCATGTACGTTTGGAGAAGTTGAATTTGCTTATATTTTAAAGAAAAAAAATAAGTCTAGCTCTTTGCTATTTGTGAAATATTAGAATCCGCCCTCCCCCTACCCCTTGATGTTCTGCAGTCTTCATCTGATGGTGTTCTTTGCATGTCACGGCTGTTTCCCCACAACAGTAAGAAACAGAGTTCAATCTTAAATTGATTTTTCCATTCTTATGCATCTGTCTATCTGTGTGTTTACAGTCACCAGTATTAAAGGATTTTCTTGACACTCACCCAACCCATTGATTTAGAACAGCCATCACTTAAAACAATCCTCAAAGAAAGAAAAATTATTTTCATGCTGTTCCCTCCTTCTGCCCCATCCCTCCCATATTTAGGTTTTGCTGGATATAGTGGGGTTAATAGAGAGCTAGTCTGGTTTGGTCTTTTGGCATTTTCCAGCTGCTCTTCAAGAGAATATGAAGTGCTTCGGGAGGGAATCCAAACCAGTGGATGTTTAAGAGACCAGGGGGAAGTTAGCTGGAGAGTCGCATTCTTGTGTGACTTAGTTACCTTTTGTTGCGTTAAAAAGTGTTGTGCTGGACAGTTTTAAACACGCTTGTGTTCACTCACACACACACACACCCAGACACACACTTTCAAAGACCAAATGACCTCCAGGCCTGTTGGCTCTTAAAGTACAGTTTATCAAGTCTCCTCCGCCTCTTTCCCCGTAAAAATCCAGAGTGAAGTGTGAAAAGCATCAGAAAGTCTCTCTTGTGCCAGTGTAGCCTTTTAGTCGCTTGCCAGCACCTTCATCTCTTCATATGTTTCTAGCTAAGGTCTAACATGGAACAAAAACCCGACAGCAATAGAGACCAGATGCTGGTATTTCTTCTCTGTCACTTGGCTGCTGAGCAGATGGAATTTATATCAATCGGGCATGCTCGGAGGAAGAGGCCGTGGCAGCCAACATGTGGAACTGGGGCTGAGTGACATTTTTGCTAATGTTTTGTCCTTGTAGAACATTATGCTTCCTCTTTGCTTATGAGCTGTGGTTTTCCTGACTCAAACAAGGATCCAAGCCCAGCTGGAATGGCTGTCCCCCCACCCCCTCCCTTCCTCAGGGAGTGCTGGGAGCTACGGAGGAGTAGAGGGGCCCTGAACAATGGAGCTCTTTATTAAAATACCTGACATCTGCATGCAATGCACCCAAATCATTTTAGCCAAGCATTAGGAATTCAGCGGGCATTACAAGTCACTTTGTGTCCATTTCTGTATGCTTCGGTGATTTATATAATGAACAAATGCCTCTGGTCAAAGGCTATTTTTAGTTTTGTTATTTTATTGGACAGGAGCCCTTTTTCTAAATGGTATTGTCATAGATTGTCTCCGAATAAGAGTATTCAAAGCAAAAACAGGTTGAGGGAATGAGGGACAATTTTTTAAATTAATTTTTACTGTCTCACATCACCTTTTTTAAAAAACAGAAAGAAAACCGCCAGCAAAAGCTCTGGTCAGCTTCAGAAACGGCAAACATTAGCATTTAACCGTTTTACAAGGCCACCTTTAGAACTGAAATCTGAGTATTCTGTGTGTGGCATGTATGGCTAACAAGGTTACACAAAGCCAGTACTGTTAACCAGTTCATCTACACATAGAAGGATAAGCATGGGGAATATCTAAAAAGGGAAAGGAAAATATGTTATGAAAATGAGAAACAGAAGTTCAGCACTGACTTCAGCTGTGCATTCAAGGACAGGGCACAGCATCATAAAGCCCATCAGGAGTTGCCCTTGTACCCATGTCTCCCTCCTTTTTTTCCCTGTATGGCTGTGTTGGATATTGCAGGCTGTCTTGATTATTGCAAACCCCCTTATTATAAAGGACTAAAATTTTCTAAATAAAGAGTGCTTGCAACCTGATAATTTGTTGATAAAAAGACTTCCGTGTACATGATGTATGCTATTTATATGAAAACTGCTTGCTACACACACTCATTTGCTATGGGGTTTCTTTTAAAAAAAAACCTAAATTTGATCTCTATTTGTGTGGCTGTCTTTCAGCAGGATCCAATCTATACAAGGTATATTAGGGTAGTAAATTGGTGTTGAGACCATATAGTGAGATCTGCTAGCATAAGTTGTAATTCTCCAATATAGTGAAGATTCAAGACTTCTTATTTTCAGGCTAAAGTTATGTTGCTGTAATTGAGTTAAGCAATATGTCATCTGTATGGAGTGAACATTTGCAGTGGAATTTGATGGTAGAGTAGAGGAGTAATGGGGGGGACTTGTGGGAACTAAAACAAGGGAGTGTTTGAAAAATGACTTTTTTACCTTGCAGTATGAAGTACTGCATCAGTCTTGAGGTTCTGCTGCTTATGTAGACGAAGGGTGAAATCCAGAGTAACTATGCGGAATCCTTGCTCCGGAGTAAGACCAAGTGACTCTGGATTGCAATATGAATTTCGCATAGGTTTTCTTTAGGTGGTGCAGTAACTACGGGTTCATGTAATGTCTCTTACGTGCTCCTGTAGTTACTCTGGATTGTGCCCAAAGCCCTATAGCTATATGTACAGCCCTATGTATAGCTTCCTATACAACTCACCTTCCTATAGCTAAGTTTTTTAACCATTTTAAAATGATTAAGCTGGTTGTGGAACCAGCTTCAAGTTCAACTTTGCCATGATTAATATTGGTATAAGACTTACGCAGTTGTACGTGGTGGATTTGTGAAGGCCCAAAATAGTAGAATAAGGCTGCAATCCTAAAGTCACTTTCCTGGGAGTAAGACCCATAGAAAACAGTAGGGCTTACTTCTGAGTAGACATGGTTAGGATTGTGCTCTAAGTGTAATTTGTAATATGATCCTGATAGTTAACCTTGGTTAAAGCTAGACTTTTATACATGCCTGGGAGTACGTTCCATAGAAATAAGTGGGATGTATATCTGAATAATGATTAGGATTGCACTGTAAGAAACCCATTTTGTCACATTTTAATAACCCAGTATAGCAGAGAAAATTAACCAGATGGTGACCAAGGAGAGGATCCTTTCACAGCATACAGAATGTCCTCTCTAGAAAAGCTCGCCTGGCACCATCTTTGTATTTTTTGGCATCAGATGAAGACTTTTGTTTGCCAAGTTATTTCAGCATGTTTTATAACTGATGTTCTGTCTAGATTTTGTTGATTTAATAGCTGCTCCTCTATTTCTATTGTATTACCAGAAGTTGTACTGTAATTGGTTTTATTTATGCACCATAATCATGTTGAAGATCTTGTCCTGAAAACTATAAATTGACTAAACATATATAGAAATGAAGAAATGGGTGATGAGAGGTAAAAACCCTGAGGAGACATTTTGAATAGCTTATTCAATGGCAATTGTGGTTATAATAAAATTATTTTGGGTCTTTATTGTACACATTTGTAAGTAAACTATAATGTGGCCCCATCTAACAAATTGGCTTGCTGTCGGTGAGACTAGATGTAACACTTGAGACCTGTAATTGGAGCATTTGTCTCTTTTAAAATGTTTAATGCAAACTGGGATTTTGCTTCTGAGGAAGGCTTAACCCTTTCCCTTTACTGATTTCCTGAAATAAATTAGTTACTTGCAAAATAAATAAAAGAAAAGAAAAGGGAAAGCCTGCATTGTTTCTAGTCTGGGTTCAAAATACTGGCATATTTATTTGTCCGTTTTCACTTAAAAAAAGTATAGTACTGTTTTGATCAGGATTTCAGAATCTGTTTGGTTGTAAACTCACCACAAACAGACATTAGATGTAGAATGCAAGAAATCATAAGGAATCCTGATAACCTCAGAGTTAGTCTGTCTTGCTTTTGTACAATTAAATATGCCAAGGTCTGGCCTCCAGGTTGTTAAATGAGTGAACCCAGAAAGCATGTTGGCAGTTTCTGCTATAAATGTAGAAAAAAGGAGCAGGGCCAAGTGGAGTATAATTCACTCAGCATAACCACAGATTCTTCCCTATGGTTTCTCACACCACTTTTCCATGAGCTTCAATGCTAGTTTTTCCTGTGTCTGACAGAGGTTTTAAAGCAGAGTATTCCAATTTGTTGTTGTTTTTTCAAACACTTTCCAGAAACATGAACTTTGCAACTGTGCAAAAGCATGTAAGTTCAGCACTTGTATGCATAGTTGTCCAGATTCTTTAATTTGTTGTAATTGCAGGATTCAGTTTCTGAATAGAAAGTTTGGGGTTTGTAGTGCAGAATTCAAGACCATTTGTGTGATTAGTTTATCTTCTGTAATTGAGCCTGTACATTTCAATATTTGGAATGCTTTGTGGACACAAGCCACACTTGAACTTTCCAAGAGTCAGAGCTTAGAAAAATAAGGCTACAATCTTATACACATTCAGGAGCTAGTCCCATTTAACTTAGTAGGACTAAGCAGACATGCATTGGATTGCCTGCTTGTGTACATAACTTTTATGTTTGGAGACAGAAAGGTTGATTCCTTGGGAGTAACAAGCATGGTTTCCTTGGTTGGTTTTCTCCTGATGGTTTCTTCCATCTTCTCCTTGAAGAAACCACTCATTAACTGCTTCCTTAAAATAAAAATCACAGGCAAGAGTTTTCATAAACCATGTTTCTTACTGCAACTTGAATGCACAATTCTACTTGAAATCTCTAGTCTACCTTTCCTGCAATAAAGAAGTAGGGAATGAAGATTCCCTTGGAAAAAATGCTAAACATTTGGTTTGACTTCTAATTGGTCTTGTCCTATGACATTCTCAGCAGGTGGTATTCCGATTGCATAGGAAAAGCAGATGCAATTTTTAATCAATTCTTTTTATTTTCACAGGTGTAAACAATTTGTGTCTCAATCCTTCAGAGACTTATACCCCACCTTTCCCAAAGCAAATGCTCACAGCGGCTTAGATAAGCTTTTATCCTTTTGTCCTCACAACAACCCTGTAATCACAATGAACCTATGCTAATGTGAAAACTATAACATCTAAATCGGTTTCAAATTTTACAAAAATGTAAGCTTGATTTTTAATCTAATGCAGATTCAAAAGGGCCTTAAAGCAGTTCCAAAGGAAAAAAGAGACCAATATTGCAGTGTGTGTTTTGATTAGACTTATTAATGTGTATTAGATCAAGTTATATTGCTTCAAATTGGTCAGTGTCATCATGACACAGCTGAATCAAAGGAAAAGTGACACACTCTAAATGAAACACAGTGAAGAGCACAAGGGAAAATAAATCACTCAACCATGCCATGGCTGGAAAATTTGGGAGCTGCCGTTCCAAACCTATCTGAGATTTTGCAGGCTATTCAGACTGACAAGCGTTCCCTGAGATCCCCCTGAATGCTGTAGTTTCAGATAAGATTCAGATTTATTAAGTTTATGCACACTTGTACCAAGAAAGAGTACTTATGTATGTCACTAGTGTTGTGGGAGGTGAGCTGGGCTGGATTGTGAAACAGAAGTTTCTATACCCCTATATGGTAATTTCTCTGTTTTACTGCACTGTAGGATATAATGAAAACCGGCACAAATATTGCATGTCTACCTTGGTCATTTGTTACTTTTTCTGCGCAGTAGCCTGGAGTGAAGGAAAACCTTGGATTGAGTTTCCTCCCTAGTAGATACATTTCTGGGTCAGATCAGGATCTGTTTTCCACAAATATCTGTTGTCAGGAGTTGCTTATAATTACAGTACTGACACTTCAAAGATAGGCAGGAAGAGTATGGACTCGGTGGCACTTAGATTGAAGTTTAGGATATGGCAACAGTTGGGCTTCTCTAGGAATGTCAGAGGACATACCCAGCAATGAAGAACTGATATGTGTTCTGATATCATGCAAATGCTGTGATCACACCTCTCTGACATGGAATGTAGCAGCATTTTTCTATCCTTGTACATTCAGTGTGCAACCAGCCATGAGATTTGTACAAATGGCCCAGATTTAAATGGACCAAACAAAAATCATTCCTAGTAGCTACAGTAGACAGATCAGCCAAAGAAGAGAAGATTTATTTTATTACATAATGTTTCACATTTACAAACAGACAAAATATAATAACCTGAAAGCAGGCCTTCGTCAGTCTTGAAAGACTATGGTATCGTGCTCGGCACTGCATATGCTGCATGCGAAGCACGAAAGCCTGGGTTAGACAGTTATGAAGGATAGGCTGTTACCCAAGCAGCAAATCCCTCCTCTCCACGCCACTGAATTAGTCCAATGGAAAGGCAGAGCCAATACGATTGGATCCAGCTGGCATCGCAGAGCTGGGCTAAGGACAGGAGCTCAACCTGTCTTGTGCTGACCCAGGTCTTGAAACCTGGCCTGCTGGTTAACAGGCACAGAGTCTTAACCACATGCACCACCCACAGCCCAATAACCTGAAACACGGCTACATACATGTGGAAATAACCTGAAACACCGCTACATACATGTGGAAATATCTGGATGGACATAAACACAGAGCATACGGCATAGTTACTACATCTGCCGAGCCATCACTGACACCTTGCAGTGTTACAATTCCATCTTCTCAGCTTTCTGCTCCTGGGGCAACTATGCAAGGCACAACTATACAAGGCACAGAGATATGTGCTGTGTACTTCTCCGTTTTTCTCCTGAGCTGGGTTGGGTCTTTGTGGATTTAATGATCCAGCTGGGCTTACCAAGGAGGAAAATCTTCTGCAGCCTCTGAGGAGTGGGCACTGCATGCAAATTTGCTCTCTGGTTTGCTCTCCAGAGATCTAATCTCCTGCTTCTGGGAAACCAGCCACATGAATATTTGCATCCTGTAGTAGTATTGTGTAGGTTGGGAAGCCAAAAAGATGCAGAGTGACTTTGAGCAATGTACCTTTTTTTAAAAAAAAAATTTTAAATTTTTACCTTTGTAGGCCATCTTCTGCCTCAGGGCTTGTGTGTACATATTGGTGTAACTATCATGGATGCCTCTTGGAAGATCACCCACAATAAATAGCACATTCATAATGCCATAGAACTTTCAGAACTCAAATATTATGTTCACTTAATTTTTTAATGAACAGATGACATCATAGACACATGTTCTCTCTCTCTCTCTCTCTCTCTCTCTCTCTCTCTCTCTCTCTCTCTTAGTGCAATTTTCCTTAAATCTGAGATTATGAGCTTTTTGTAATTTGTTGAATTGTTTGTTTTAAATTAAACAAATAAAAACATTAATTATGAGATTAATGAGGGAAAAAGGATGAGATTGACCAGACCAGAAAATTCAATTTTTACTACTTGGTTGATTGGTATGGGACTAGAGTAATTGCTGCTATTAAGAAAATGGAGTAACAATGGTATTTCTTTCACACATCTGTATAGCCATTAAGCCACAAACGTTGACTCATGGCTAGTGAAATTGGAGCATGGCTAATAAGGGAGAAATTTATGTTGCTGTAGGTAAAAATCTGTACCATGGTCAGAGATGCTAATCTGTACATATTTGAGTTACCCAACGATTTAAATACAGAAAAAGTGTGTGCTTACATAACCCTCAAAAAACAAGAGGTTTTCATAAACATAAATTGAAGATAAACTATGGGCGCAATCCAGAATAACTGTGGGGAATCTTTGCTCCTGTGTGAGAACAATTTGCTCTGGATTGCAATATGAATTTCCCATAGTTTTTCACTAGGTGGTACAGTAACTATGGGTACACATAATGTCTCTTATGTGCACCCGTAGTTATTCTAGATTGTAGGGTATGTGACCTTTTGAACATCTTTGGGTGGATGGGTTCTCTGTTGAATCAAGTTACAGTCTCTCTCTTAAGGTCTTCACAGTGAGGAGTTATTTTGTCAGGAGACTTCTTCCATTTTTGGTAGTGGCAGACTGATACTTTTTGGATGTTTGATTTTTTCCCTTCTGAATCTGCCATTATCTCTCAAACCTGTTTCATGTTATCATTGTCAGATTCTTCTCCTCTCAGTTTCTCAGAACAAAATATTTTTAAAAAGAGGAAGAATCCAGGCATGGAATTGAGAGTCATATGGTTATGATTTGAGAATGTCAGGCTGGGTGTTTTTTTAATTATTATTTTTTTTTAAAAAAATTGGTGTACCTTTTACTTTGGGCAAGGAACTTGCTGCAGAAACATCAAAGAGAATGAGTGCTGGATCAAGGTGATTCCCCCACCACTACATTATTGCCAGCTGTTGTGCTTATGATTACAGGCAGACGTCCTAGACACCTTAGAGTCGTCTGTAAGCATCAGATCTTTAACAGGATCCATCCCAGCTGAGTGACACTAAACAGACAGCCAGAGGGGAGACAGTGGGGTAGAGCAGGAGGGAGGGATGGGGGGTCCTCTGTTTCTCCATGTACTCAGAAGCCAAGCTTTGTAACAAACTTCTGCTAATGCCAGTTTTTACATTGCCCAGAAGCCCTGTCTCTTGGCTTTCAGGACTGCTTTCATTAGCACCAGGGATGCCTAGAGCTCAGTAAATTCTGTCATTGATCCCCTTGCAAGGAGTGCTGTGTTCGTGCAGCATTCAGGTCACAGCCTACTCAGCTTTAAAGCAGCTCCACTTCACACTCTTGTCAGTTGCATACTGCCAGTTTCCAAAGGCTGACACAATTCCCCTCTTCAATCTGATTCTTTGCTTTTTGCAACTAACTACTGTACACTGAATTCCCCTTGGATCATCTCAGTAGTGGAAATATTAACACTTGTTTACTGGGCTTGTTGACATAAGAATTCTGCAAATGGGAAATCATACTGATAGCAGAGTTCCATCACTAAACTGTCTCCCTCCTCCCTTCAGTCTTCTCTGTGTTGTCAGGAGTATTTTAGCTGCTTCAGTTACCTTGGCCTGAAAGCAGACAATCATTTTAAGAGAGATGAGGGTGTATGGTAGGGGCACTGCTTTCCATAGTATACACATGGGAACAAGGGATTTGGGAAAGATTTTGAGTTATAAGAGAGGAGGGCAGGGAGTAAGGCTGAGTCTGGAAGGGTGGTCTCAGTGGCAAAAGTATATGCTGGATCCTATCCCCCATTTTCCAGTCTTCATTCAGATCCAATCCTTTGTATCACACTCCAGAAGAAATAAGTCAATTTATTATTTGGATCTTGACCATATCACTTGGAAACAGATTTCACTGGACAGAAACTGGGAAACACCACCCAGTTAATAGCCCACATCTCCCAACAAATAACAGATGGGTTGCAGATGTCTCTTCAGTGATCTGCTTGGACTCTTCAAGTCCAAGCAGATGCAAAATTTAATTTTACCACATACAATGAGTTATATGATGATAATAATAATGGTGTTTTTTACCTAGTTGAACTACTCCAGCTCAAGCAGGCCTTAGTCTAACCTGCCAAATATAGCTAAATGAGAAAGAGAAAAAATTCCACAAAGTAGATATATAAAATTTCATCATATCTTTATCATCTTCTTTATAATTGAAGCAAAACACTAGATTTATACAATTCCATATGATGAAATGTATCATGGGCTACCATGCCTTCACTGTTTCTCCCTTTTTTCTTTATTCATGTCAGAAACACCAACAAATGTATAATTTTGTATATATAAAATAACAGTATAGAATTAAAAATGTTAAAACTTGAGCAAAGTTAAAATTTGACCAGAACCACTGTTGAAGTGGTCCCGTAACTTGTTTTCATGCTCATGATGATGTCACCCGTAGCCAAATCAGATTGGCTATGTAGCAACTGTTCACTATTTGGACCTTGATTTATTTGGCTGGATATATAGCAATCATAAAGTAGCAGAAAAGTATATTGGCAGCTGCAGCTGCCAAAAGTAACAAAATGTGGATGTTCAGAAAGTGCTGTTTCCTAAAATATTTCTATTTCCACCAAAACAGCATTCTTAAATTAAAATTCAAACTAAGAATATTTTGTAGTTCAACTGTATTTCTAAGAGGAACAATGGTTTGCATCCATACTTTATCTGGAGCAAGAAAACTGAATGCTACCTGCTGTGATTTGATTTCCCTGGTAAAATATATGTATTTATTTTTTGTTTCTTTCAAAGCATTAACATGCAGTTTAAAGCAAAGGTGGCCTTGCTAGTAATGAAAACTTGTGTGATGTATTAAATCTTCAGGCTGTGGGATTTTATTCACTTCTTTTTGTTTGGGGCAGCTAGGAAATAAAGGTGCTATTACAATGAGCAGCATATTAATTATTTTAGAAATTAAGCTGTCAGTAAAGAACCATTTGTTAGTATTATGAACACTATGAAAAATAGATTTTTAACAGAAGATAATGACTAAGATGCAAAAGCAATGAGGAGGACTTTACTTAAAACTGTTGCCCTGAAGCACAGAATACATTTTGGGTGCTCTTTTTTCTTAATTAAAAGATTTCAATCTTGGTAAAGCTGCAACCTCTAATTTAGGTCCCTTTCTTTTTAGACCTACTAGAGCTAAGCACTCTGAAAAAGAAGCATGTTGAGCCCCAAGGGGGGGAGAGGCTCAGGTCGCACACACAAATCGCTCAGTCTTGCTGACGCAACAGCAGCAGTGAATACAAGTTGAACATATAAACGCATAAAATCCTCCCTCAGCCAAAGGGCCTGAATGCCCAACTGAGTGACAAGATTAAGAACAAAATATTTGACTTTTATGTTGCCCAATCAAATTTCTTCTAAGCCTGTTGGCTGAACAACATGCCTAATTTGGAGATTATGGTGCTTCCAGGAGCCACTCTATTGTTTTGACCAATAATATTAATATTAATATTGTCTACCAGCAGTAGAGTGGAAGGGAAGCTGAGGGGAGAGAATCGCTCGAACTTCTTTTATAGGTCATCAGCCAGAGTGCTTAAGTTTTCTGTTCTTCAGGGGTATATGAAAATTATCAGGCTCCGAAGAAGGCAAGTTGAGAAAGTTTTCTTGAACATCTAGTCTAAGCTAGCCGTTGTTGAAACAGTTCAAACTGTGAGCCTGGTACCCACCAGGGGGTCATGACCCAGTTTTTGGTGGTTTATGAAACTGTCAGGACAGAATTGGCTATGTGAAGCAAGAGTTAAACGAGCTGCTATTTGTGGGGAGTAGCACTGCTGCCCAGTTGGCATTGTCGAATGCAGAAGCCCTTAGCATTTATAAATCAAGAGGCAGTCTATATGGGCTATGAGAAGTTTGGGAACCAAAACCTTTCACAAAGGTTGCCAGAGAGATGTGCCAGTTGTTCTGGGAAGTAAGTCCTACTGAACTCATCCCTTGAGGTGTGTGCATGCAAAGCCATTTTCTGTCCTCTCACGTCCTTCAGAATCAAATTCTTCAGGAGATCCTTTTTAGAGGTTTGAGACAACTCCTCCACTTCAGAATTTACCACTACTTCACTCTGCTTTCGACCTGGGATCCATCTTTCATCCAATCTGCAGCATTGTACCCATTTTATTGGTGGTTGTGGAGTTTTAGGTTTGTTTGTTTTTTAATGAGTGCAAAACCTTCTGACTACTTCTAACCTCAAATCAGGAGTTTACTCCTGCAGAAACATGTTTTACTTCTATACTTGTCCATATGGCTGGTCTAGCTAGGTGAGTAAACTGGTGAGTAAAAAATCAACATAAAACCAAGGACTTTTATATATATATAAAAGACGACGTTACTCTTCCACTGTGCTGTGAGCCTACCTTATTAGAGAATCTTGCAGACTAAGGCCCCTGTCAGTCTTGAAAGACTATGGTATCGCGCTTGGCGCTGCATATGTTGCATGCGAAACACGAAAGCCTGGGTTAGATTGTTATGGAGGATAGGCTGTTACCCAAGCAGCAAATCACCCCTCTCACGCCACTGAATTAGTCCAGTGGAAAGGCAGAGCCAATACGATTGGATCCAGCTGGCATCGCAGAGCTGGGCTAAGGACAGGAGCTCACCCTGTCTTGTGGGGCCGACCCGGGACTCGAACCCTGGCCTGCTGGTTAACAGGCACAGTGTCTTAACCGCTTGCGCCACCCACAGCCTAGCAGAGCTGTTAAATGAATGCTCTTTCAAGTGCTTCAGCCTTGTTCTGCCCACTTTGCTGGCTCCAAGCATTACCACCAGTTAGCACAACATCCCCCATGATCAGAAGTTTGAGGCATAAGATGAGTTAACCCTTCGTGGTGCACAACAACGCAGCAGTAGTGGATGAGCTAATCCAACATGACAATTACGAAGGTAGACTCACAGAATGTGTGCATTCAGCTTGCATTAGTCTTATGAACCAGTTACAAATAAATTATTTCTTTAAAATGAATCAAACTTTATTACAACTGTGCAGGGTAGATGCTTCATATTAGTTCCATACAAAGAATGACAGCACAAGTGCACCCCCAGTTAGGATGTTACCCTTTCTACAGAATGCTGCTCTGTCGCAATGTGCTTATGAATGGACTGTTCTGGCTTATCTGATCACTGGAGGTCTCTTTGACTTCAACCACCCTTATGTAATTTATAGTTTCTCATGTTACTACCCAAATACTTGGTACACAAGGACTTTCATTCATTTAGATTTATTTGATACACTTTCTATTGGCAATCATTTCAGAAAGGATCTAAATCCAAATTCCTGTAGCATCCTTCCATTCCAAGCACGTTAATTACTATAACACTGGATAATATTTTGCAATGTTGATACCACTTTTTACTGTGCATAACCACGTTTCTTAAATGTTAATCCCCTTGAGTATGGGAGAAAGGTGGGATATAAATTCTTCAAATAATGATGTCCTTCTCACTGTAACTTACTATGGTAACTTGTGAAAAAGTTGAATGCATATGGCTCAGTACACTTCATAGTTCAGTGCAGAGGGAGGTAAACTGTCATGCAAATTCATAAGGTTGCCACAAGTTCAAGTCAAACAGAAGAACATTCCCTTCCCTTTGCTGAACCTGTACTATATTACACACCATGCTTCTCTCCTGGGTGGTCCTGTGCAGGGGAAAGGTGTAGGCATAATTGAACAATGTGTTTTGGAGATACAATGTAGAAGTTCTGAAAACAGCATGATGGGTCTTTTTTCCACCATTTGATAAATTACCTAAAGCTGGAAAGGGTGGGGGTTTGGAACATGATCTCTGAAGAACAATTTGGCAATCTCAAATCTCTCTTAGATGAGGGAACTGAATGCCTTTGAAGATTTTGGAGAAGAGTCAATACCCAATTTTGGAGTTTCCTAGTAAGGTCAGTTTTAGCAGTTCGAACGATGGTAAGATGAGATATTCAAATCTGCCATGATGCTTCAAGCCACGATGCTTTAAATCTGCCATGATGCTTCATCCCAGATAACTGAAGGTGGTTATTTCAATGTTCTAAAATATGCACAAACTAGGGGGTGACTTTTCCCTGTTCAGATCACCTACCCCAATTGCCTTGATCTCTCCTTCTTTCAATTCTGTCCAAAATAATTCAGTTCTTTCTGGAAGTCTAAAATTTTTGGAATGGAAAGGTGCGAATACATTATGCAAAGTAAGCAAGCAGAACAAGTGAAGAACATAGAATTTGGATAGGAGCGCTTAGTTTTCGCTAGGCCCATCTCAAACAAGTGTCTCTCAGTTCAATCAAGTTGTCACACATGGTTGTAGCAAGTTTAAAAAGTGAGAATTTCAGAAATAGTCTAGGGCTGGTAATTATAAGTTAGGGTGCTGTTTCTCAAAGTAGGTGACAATATTCTGGTGTCCACCGTTTTAGAAGAAGGGAAGCAAGCTAGGTGGCACTATTTTGGAAGCTGGCAAACTTGGTTGCCACCATTGTGAAAGTTTCCAGTCGGGCCCTAGAAAAGCTTCAGGGCTGAACTTGCTGGAGTGATTGAGTCCAGGAGCATGTGAACAGGGGTGGGGAAATTGGGAGTGAATTAAGCAAGTTGGTAATCAGCAGGAGTTTTGAAATGGAGGGGGGAGAATTTGGGTAATGGAATTAAGCATTTTAGTGATTTGTGGGGGGTATGTGAAATGAGCTGAAAGAATTTCAGTGATGGCAAAGGTGGTGGTTGTCCTGGCTTACTGTGGTTCTTAACAAACTTTGATGCTAACCTTCTTCCAAGCTGACCTTTACATAATATTTGCTCTGGCAACCCTGTAGTCCAGGATATTATTTGATGGTGTCAAAGTTGTAAACAGAGTTTTTTTTTCCTCTTATGCTCTGCTATTGGAAAAAAGGCTGAGAAATAAATAAAAGCTAATAAAATGTCATGAGATCCTCTCTCTTTAAAACAGTTTAATACACATGGTGTTTGCTGTATTACAGGGCAGTGATGCTTCCTGTTTGATAAAATAACTTCTGGTGGGTCCCAGGCAGATTGTCATTGTCAACAGTTGGTTCTGTGTTAAAAAGTTTCAGAACCACTGGGATTTTCACCAAGGATGACCTTGATCTGTATCATCTAGCTGTGATGTAGGATTCTGCATTTGTTCCCCTACAGTCAATGGTAATGTTAGTATAGAAAACAGCTGCTTATTTGTAATTAAATGCTAATTATTGAATGTATGCATTATATCACAAAACAGGCATGAAGAAAATAGTTACTGGTTAAGTAAATGGAATATTAAATATCAATTTGTGCCTTTTGTAATTTTTAATCTCAGGAGCACATTCTATCACTGGTTGAGGATGATGTACAAGCATAGTTGGCACATTTACATTTACCACTGTAATAGAGCAAACTGATTGCAATACTCAAATCCAACCCACAAAATACTTCTTTAAAAAATGTAATGATTCTTTTCCCCTTTCCTTTTCTTAGCTCCAATATATGAAGTTTGTGTGACTTTTGGAATGTAATAATTTATGGTGTGAAAAACAAGCAACATTCTATCAATCAGAAGGCAGCTCTATTTTCCAACAGCCCTGATGTTTCCAAGTCGGTAGACTTCTGGTTCAGTTACTGGTGTCAGGCATTTCCTATCAGTTATTAACTAGCACTGCCTATAGGAATGTATTTTGTTTGGAATTTTTTTCTTTTCTAGCAGAAACAGTTTAAGAAAAGGCATTAACCCCAGACTTAATATTTTTAGCAGGCATTGGAAAAGTCCTTTATCTCTATAAAAAAGACATAGAGGGCATTTATGGTGCTGTAGTATCAATGCATGTCAGATAGGGTTTAGAATCAAAACTAGAACACTTAATGGGAAGTTGACACCTCCACAGAAACATTGTGAGTGAAAATATTAAGCCCAAATAGTTTAGTATGGGAACATGCTATCACCCCTCTGGATCAAAATGTTGAGGTGGTGTTGACTTGGAATGAATCTGGGACGCATCCAAAGTCAAAAATGTTGTAGGAATGGGTGACTTGAATTACCCTTGTATGAGATGAAGATTTCCATGCCCATTTCATGACAGACAGAACATTTCTAAATAATATTAGAACATTTCTAACCTTGCAACCTATGCATATCTACTAATGTAAGCCAATGAGTCAGTAGGACTGACTAAAAGTAAGCCAATGAGCCAGTGGGACTGATTCCCATGTGAGTGATGGCAGATTGCATGCTAAATGACTGTGCTGTAGAGTAGTTAGTCTTGGACACAACAAGAAAAGAGACAAGTAAGTGTAGGACTTACTTCTGTGTGACATCTAAGACCTAGTGCAATCATGTAGCTGAACTGATAGGAAACAATTGCTATAGCAGTGTCCAGTTCAACTTATTTGTGATCGGCAAGTTTCGAATGCAATGTTTCCCCTTGACCAGTGATAGCATAGCAGCAGCCCCAGACAAGTCCTGGATTCAGCATATGCCAAATGGCCTGCCTATTCCAGTTCAAATTAGGATTCCAATATCAGACACTTTTTAGTTGTAATAGTATATTTTTCTTTAAAATGAAGCAAACTTCATTACAACTGTGCAGGGAAGATGCTTCATATTAGTTTCATACAAAAATCTAATACTCTATCAGTGAGCAATAAAGAAAAAGTGAAAAGTGAACCTTTTCAAAATAATAAAAAGTTGCACAATAGGTTCATAGTGCAATCAAAACAATGCACACCAAAAAAATTAAGATTAATTTAAGATTAAGCTTTTGGATTTTTGTTAAACCTTAAAAGAAGTTCCTGACCCACAAACTCCTGTATTATTTTACAGAATTACCTCCCCACTTTCTGTTCTAAGAAAGTGGTTCCCAAATTTTATAGTATCAGAACCCAATGAAAAAAGTTCATTTTACCTATCACTAAAAGCCTTGGTTCTTATAATGTACTGAACTTCCACCTATCTTCAGCTGTACTCCCACCTATCCTTCGTAGCAACCCATGATGCTCAGAGCCCAACCTGCCTTGCCAGTCTTGTGTCCCACTAAAAATTGGGTTGTAACCCAATGGACCAGGCCATGGACCTACACTTTTTAAGTGGTACTGAAATGCGCAGAAGCACACCATGCGCAAAAAGTTCTATTTTTGAACTTATAATTCTCAAATTAAATATGAGGCAACCTGTCTGGTCCCTCCTTCCCAAATTCTCCAAGTTTCCAATTGAAACTTGGATAAAAGAATTTGAATAAGGAATTATTTGAATAAAAGAATTCCTCTGCAGTCTTTCTTTCCCCTCACCAGTTAGTCCTCAGGCTCCCACCCACAAAAGCAAAGCTTTCTTCCTTTCTGATCCTACTTACCTGGTTCCTCCTTTAGCTGTAACAGAGGAGAAGAGGAAATAGCTTTAGCTTTAAGGCTATCTCAACTAATATGATGAATCAAATCTTTCTTTGAAATTGAGATATTGCTTGATGGGTGTGCCTTCTTTTATTCTCAGCTTTTTTCTGAATGATATTCTAGAATGTGATAATCTTATCCATAAGTATATTTAATGGGCTTACAGACTGCTTGGGAAGAAAAAAAAATCCTATATGCCATGATAGTTCATATGAGAGTGCTTGGTGAGATTTATTAAATAATGGTACTTAAAATATTTATAAAGGAATTATTGATTAGATGTGTGTGTATATATTTGTAATGTACTAGGCACTGAAAAGCAGTAATCAATCACCTCTGTTCAAAGTACACTGTAATATTACAGAAAAATTCTTGTAGTAGCAGCAAGGCAGGATAAAATGGCATGTGTATTTACACCAGTGACTACTAAAGGAACAGAAATTTCATCCTATGTGAGAGCTTTGTGATTTCTTGGAGATTAGATCAAGTATCCCAAATGCAACTAAACCATGTTGCATGCTTAATAGCTAAAGCCACAGATTGCTATGGTGGTAAAGAGAAACGATATATTATATTGAATAGGCCAGCAACTGGATTTTATCAATGCGCAAATGTATAGTCGAAGTTGAAAAATGTATAGTCAAGTATGCACTTTCAAGCAAATCTTGAAATATCATCACAATTTCAGACACAAAGAGTGCAATCATAGTCTAGGCTGGCCTAATTCATTGGTTTTCGCATTTCCATGCTGATGGAGGGAGGAAAGTGCATGTTTGTGCATTGGCCTAACCCTCCCCAAAGGAATGGCGCAGAAGTGAATTACCGCACTTTTGTGACATCCCCCGCTCCTCACAGGACTTGTGCTGGTGCTTATTCTGGCCTAACTGTGGGTTAGAATTGCAGCTGTAGTATCTTTGATTCTTCTTTGGTATATGGAGCCATCTCTTAGAGACACAGAAGACAAACTTCAGACATTAGGCGCAATCTTGAGTAACTACGTGGAGTTCTTGCTCTGACATAAGAACAATTTACTCGGGATTGCAATATGAATTTCCCATAGGTTTTCACTAGGTGATGCTGTAACTACATTAATGTAAATATCTCATACGTGCTTCCGTAGTTACTCTGGATTGTTTGAAATAAATAAAAATGTTGAATGTGTCCACTCTGTGTGATTAATATAGCATGTAGTTTGTCCCTCAGTCTGATTTTAACTACTTTTTATTATTGGAAACTGCATTTCTGGACTTCTGAAACAAATGATACTATGCTGAACAGTTCCACAGCTAAAGAAAGCTTAAAAATATTTTTAAGATTCCCAGTATTGCATACTTAGATGTCATGAGAATGGTTCTATGTAGCTTTACATAGATATTTTCTGCATGGAGAAAAAGTGACTCTATTGCTGCCACCCACTCCTGCAGATTGAGGTGCTCATTAAAATCCAGTCACAATTTTTCAAGCTCATCTATTTTCTGCATAGACCATGTATTCAGATTTTGTCATAGTGGCACATAGCCAGCTGGTTAAGGATGTTGTCTAAAAGTAGCATTCACTATTAAAAAGGAAACTTTCTTTTTTCCTATGAGATCCTCAAGAGGGAGCAAGGAATGTGACACAAATACCTGAAAAATATGAACAAAGTGCCATTTATTTCTTGTGGTAGTACCTTTGAAACAGATTACCGTCTACAAGCAAACATAACAGTAGCAGAGTGAACTATACTTATGTAAACTTTAAGAAAGGAAATGTTTTTCACACAGAAATGTTGGCAAGAATTTGTGATTTTTTTTTACTTGTCGTATCAGACCAAAAATAATAAAGTACTAATATTGCTTTGCTAAACCATATTAGAATTTAATGTTCTGTATTCGGTTAAAAATCTGATGCCTGCCAGCGGTGCAGTAATAAGATGGAAACAAATAAACTGGCTCAGGTTGTGGCTTTTAGATCTTATACGTTTTTATAAAGCAGCTGGAAGAACTTCTTTCTAAAATGCTATATCATGTTGTTACAAAGAACAAATGGCCTTAGCAACATGTATGGCATGTGGATATGTCCATATGGCAGCATAAGGGTTCTAATATAGAATACAAAGATTATTGTTGTTAAGAATATTTATATATTTTAAAAAGAAAAAAAGTAATTCAAAGCAGGAAAATAAATGGTTCCTTATCTCCAAAGAGCTTTCAAACACAGACACACAGGGCAAAATCCAGAGTAACTATAGGGAGTCCTTGCTCCGGTGTAAGAACAACTTACTCTGGATTCCAATATGACTTTCCCATAGGTTTTCACTGGGTGGTGCAGTGACTACGGGTGCACGTAAAGTCTCTTACGTGCTCCCGTGGTTACTCTGGATTTGGGGGATAGAGAGATACACGGAGGTCTTTTGCAGGTTTGCAGCAGCTGAAACATGCACTGAAAAGGGACACTTTAGCAGAAGTGATGCTGATGCGATGTACCAGGCTCTCCTGGTACCCTAGCAACTTCTCCCTCTCTTACACCTCTTGGTCTGCTTCTTCTGGATCAATCCTCACCCTGTGAGGTTTCCTTCCATCTCTACTTCCCAGGGCCTCAGAAGCTGCAAAGATTCTACCGAGGTTGACACTGCTGATAGGAAGCACTAGAAGTCACCAATTATAATGCAGTCTTCCCTTTCAGCAGTGACATGTCAGTGCTGCTGCTGAAAGGGTGGCTGCATGATACATGGGTTCTCCCAGCACTGCCCTTTCAGCAGTGCCATTTCTTCCAAATTATCACTTTGTAACTTAGCAAAGCTGATGGTGATGCTGGGAATGCCCAATAATCACAGAGGCTGGATAGAGAGCTTCAGTAGGTCACATCTGGATCATGGTTTGACACCTTTGTCTTACATAGTTCAATGCTGAGGGGGCAGTGACAAGGGTGAACTCCACCTCTCACAGCCTATCCATCTGCTTTCTTGGGTGCCTGGTAGGTGAAGAAGTGAAGAAAGTGGTCAGGAAGTGTGACAGTATTGGAAGCTGTGATTGCCTTTTTCTTCCCTTTCCTTCATCAGCACCAAAGGAAGAGGTTGCCCGTCACTGCCCTGATCAGAGGGCCAATGGAAGCAGCTTAAGAGATGGTGACAAAAGAGGAGCAACAGATGGGAGTTCAAAGGCACCCAGCTTGTGGGTTCCTTGTCCGTTTGCCTCCCTTGCCAACCTGCCTGTCAGAGTAACCATTTCAGTCAATCTCCTCATTAAACTGGTCCTGATCTAGAACATGGTAGTCTCCTTTCAGCCCACATTGTGACCAGTGCAAGCTGCATCAGTCAACTTCCTGCTTGCTTAAGCAGAAAGTGAATCATCTGTGGTCAGTTGTATGGTTTTAGCAAGCCTGAAAGTGTGAAACTTCCAGTTTTTAATTCAGTGCAATTCTGCAGAGGTGGTGGCAGCGCTGTGGGTGGTGCAAGTGGCTAAGACACTGTGCCTGTTAACCAGCAGGCCAGGGTTTGAGACCGGGTTGGCCTCACAAGACAGGGTGAGCTCCCGTCCGTAGCCCAGCTCTGCGACACCAGCTGGATCCAATCGTATCAGCTCTGCCTTTCCATTGGACTAATTCAGTGGCGTAGAGAGGGGGGATTTGCTGCTTGGGTAACAGCCTAACCTTCATAACAATCTAACCCAGGCTTTCGTGCTTCACATGCAGCTTATGCAGCGCCGAGCACGATACCATAGTCTTCCAAGACTGACGGAGGCCTGGTGGCAGTGTCAGGCAGTGTCCCAGGTCATGCTGTCTCTGCTGGAATAGTTAAGTGAGTTTATTTTGAAGAATACTGATTTTTCCCAGAGCTTCCAAGCAGCTGTGTTTTCTCTCCCCACAGACACAGTGTGTCTGAATATACGATGCTCCTTTAGCAAAAGCAATTTGCCTTCTTTAGTTTATGCCCTTAATTACAAGAAGATGTCTTAAGGGATCCAGAACTCATCTCAAAAAGTTCTGAACATCTTACATTGCTACCTAATGCTCAGTTTGTGCTAGGACTCAGCCCTATGTTTTCTAATATCAGGAAAAGGTGAATCAGTAATAAAGTGTGTTGGTGCATGAACAGAGTTCCTCCCTCCTATTAAGGAAATCATAACCCCATTCTCAAAGACTTAGGGTGCAATCCTAACCATGTCTACTCAAAAGTAAGCTCCATTGTTTTCAGTGGGTCTTACTCCCAGGAAAGTGTCTTTTGGTTTGCAGCTTTAGTGTGCAACTCTCCCTAGCTTTGAACTCTGGCACCAATTCCTTGTAAAGAAACCTTGTACTCTAAGCAATGCATTCTACCTTGCCAATTCTTCCTATAGAAAATTAGTTTCTGTGAACTAATTAATTTTCACAGTGGAATAAACAAACAAACAAACAAATAAAAATGATCTAGATTAAGATGCCTTTATAAAGTTTTGCTGAATAAAGAAGCACAAGAACCGTTCCAAGAGGGAAAGGCAGGTGTTATATGAATTCTGCAATGCTCACAAATGCCTTCTCCAATTAACTTCAACTTTTTAGGGAGGGTGGAAGTTCTCAATTACCTAGAGAATGCCCATGAAAACTTTTAGGTGAAAAAGAAGTGAGTATCATGGGAGTTTTACAAAACAAGGTAGGTAATAGAATCTGTCTAACTAACTTAACTGCTGATTGTCTGTCAAAGGCTCAGTTGTGTTGTAGTCCCCCTTAAAGCCGTTTTAGTTTTGTCTTTCCTAGTGTCTAATGCCAGTTATGCTTACATAACACATTAAAAGCAAAGACACAAAAGAGGCTTCTGACTTCCAGTCCCATGACATAAACATGAAACCTCTGGTTGCTTATATAGTAACTCCCAGTGGGATTTCTGTGCAGTCATCAGTTATTTTGGCATAACTTCCGTAGAACTCACCTCCATTGCTTACCAGTTCAAAGGGGGGATCTAGATGGTTTAAATTTAGACCTTTAAAAATTAGAGGTTTTTGACTTGAACCAATCCACACATTATGTGAGAGAAACCCATGATTTTCACCTTATATACATGACTCCTTGCTTACTGAGAAGTATCTATACCTGTAATATGTGCTGTTCTCATTCATGTTTTGCCTTTACATGTTGATCTAGAAAAAACAGCATAAGAAGGTGGCTCTCAGGCTTAAATTAGGCCTGATCTAATTTAAGAATTGCAGGGTAGTTATCACTCGGGAGTAGAGTTCAAATTTAATAATAAGCACAGTTTCCTGGAAGTGATTCATTCTGGGGGCAGCCAGATAATCATGCCAGTATTTTAAAATGCTCCTTTCTCCACACACTTAATAGGCTTAACAATTTTTGGAGGCAACTTGTATTTGTTAAACATGCACTTTTTAACATGCATTTGTTAGTGTTTTGGTATTGCTTTGATAGTGTTTTGGTATTGCAAGGTACCAAGACTGCATGATATAGCCCAAAACCTGCTCTTCTTTCTTACCCTCATATAACAGAAAATGCCACCCCAGCAAGAAGAAGCCATGAGAACTGAGGTTAAAAATGTGACAATTACCTTTAGGCAGTTATTACTAAAAGACAACTGTTGTGTCACAATGCCGCTGGGCTAGAGAAAGATCAATTCCCTTGTTCTGTAAATGAGAGTTGCTTTAAAGGAGCACCAGGGGCTTCTGCTGCTCAGTCATTGAAGTTATTTATATTCCGAACAAAGAAGAGAATCCAGCATTTGAAAGTTGCCCATAGCACCCTTAAAACATAAGCAACTGGCAGAAAATTCCACATTCTCCCAAATTGTCACTTCAGAACTGCTGAGATCATAGTCTCTGGAGGAAGTAGAAAACAGGCTCCCTAGAGAGCTGGAGATAGGATGCTAGATTCTGGGAACAAAGGCCTTCAATGCTATAGGATTGCTAATTCAGTAATTTTCAAGCTTTTTCATCTCAAGGCATACCATCAGCTTTTTAAAATTTACAAGCCATACCCCCAGTGCAGGGTCTTTCATCCCCTCAGTGGCCCTACTAACAAATGCCCACCCCAGAGTCTTGCAGCATACCTGCAGATTGTCCGCAGCACACCAGAGTGCAGTGGTGCAGTATGTGCCACAATGCAAGTCCTAGACTCTACATTTTTCTCCAGGTGATTCACCCACTTAGCTAATCTCAAATTATTATACTGTACTAAGTTTGTGGGGAGGGCTTTCAGGTGTTCTAATCTAGAAACTTCACATTTATTATCCCATTTTTCTTTACAACAACCTTGTAAGGTTAGTATTATTTTACCTATCAGTCTATTGCAGATGCACTTACGGCACTTTCGTAACACCTCCAGGTTAGCACAGGACTTATGTATTTTAATTGTATTTTAATTATGTTTTAAATTTGTATTTATTAGCAATTTTAATGGTGTTTTATTCTTTAATGTTAGCCGCCTTGGGCTCCCTCTTATGGGGGAGGAAAGGCGGGGTACAAATTGAATAAATAAATAAATGGCGGGGCTCAGGCTGGCCTAACTGGAAGTTAGGATTGCAGCCATAGGCTGCAGTCCTAAAGACACTTTCCTGGGAGTAAGATCCATTGAACATAATGGAACTTACTTTTGAGTAGACATGGTTAGGATTGTGCTCATAGTTTGTCAGACTCAAACAGAGAACTTCCCAATTCATAGGTTGGCTATACCAATCCATAGCTCTCACTACTATGCTACATCAGTAACTGAAGCTCTGCTAATATTAGCTGGGTGTGCTTGAAGAGCCCATGTCTGACAAACATATCTTAAGACTTTATTGCTATCAAGCAATAGCTATCATCTATTGCACATTGCAGGAGTACTATTTGCTGTTACTTGCTTCTTTCTCCCAACTCATTATCTTGGTCAGATCAGCAAGAGAATTAGGTTGTATTTCTGCCATCTCTTGGTTCTACAAGGATTTATCTTGCAGAGAATTTCAGACAAGTTGATTTCAAGTCATCACAGTCAATAGAACTCATATATTGTATGCACATCCTCAGCATGTATACCATTTCCCTCCTTCATTTATGAGCAATATTTACTGTGTTTCCCTTCCAGGCGACTTCAGCATATCTAGTTGTTCGAAAGAGAACATATGCCAGCTAGCTGTGTTTTGAAACACATGATTATTTTATTGGGGTTTACATTAATTAATCCTGAAACCAGATCCTGTGTGACACTCAAAGTTGTGTTGAGTAGCACAGAGTTTAAATATTTTAGCTTTACAACTCTGTTATGCTGGCAGCAAACAATAGTGTCTCAGTGAAGTCAGCATATGAACTCTGCTTGTGATGACATCTGGAAGACTTGTTTTATCTATAAGCACAGTTGTAGACAAATGAAAGCAGACAGATGTAAGGCTGGTGTGGCATCTTTGCCTCAAGCACTCTCTGGCTGTACATTTTCCAGTGTGTCAAGAACAGGGAGCTCTTTTTTTGTACAGAATAAAAACATCCTGTCACATCTGTACACCAACTACTGCGCTACCTTCTTGAGACTCTGAGGTATGAAACAGCAGATATTCCAAATTTTTATAAAAGACCAAATTCTTAAAATGCTGAGCATTTGTTGGGGTATTATGTATATTGTGTATAGTGACACAGAATGAGAAAGGTTTTAAAAACAAAACCAATTATTAGTCTTGTGTCAATTACAAAAAAAAAAAGAGAAGTGTCGTGGTATTTATGAAAGAGTCTTTTAACAATTTTTTCTACACAAGATTAGGCATATGTAACAATGGTCTGCATCTCTATGAATTCCTCTGTATGTTCACCTGTGGCTCTTTATCACTGAATCTGAGTCTGTGGATGGTGTGTTAGACAATGCGGGGAGACCAGGGACGATGCCTGTGATTTTCATGCATGTTCAGACAGATGAGCTGTCCATGCATTCTGGGCATAGCATTGGTGTCCATCAGTCTCAAAGACTATGGTATCTTGTTCGACACTGTATGCGAAGCTGGAGTGTCCTCTCCAGAGCACAAAGGCCTGGTAGTTTAATAGGGAGGATAGGCTGTTACCCAAAAAGCAAATCCACTGAAATTAGATTTCTCCACATCTCTCTACACCACTGAAATTGTCCAATGGAACCAATACAATTGGTTCCAGCTGCGTTGTTACCAGAGTTACCAGAACATGACTGTACACAGTCATGAACTGCTTCCGGGACTCCAGCTCCGGTATCTACAGTGGCACCTCACGTAAAGTATCCACGTAACACAGTATCCGTGTATGTTCCACGTAACAAACAAAAATTTCTCTAGGATTCTGCTTCACGTAACAAACTGTGCTTCATTTAACAAGCACACTCATTGGCAGTTGGGGCAGACACGCTGTCCGGCAGCCCTTTTAAAAAGCATCAGGGCTGCCTAGCATGCCTGCTTATAGTGAAAGCAACTTCTGAACTGTTCCTCCTGTGGCCAGCCTTCTGCTGGTTAGAGGGAGAGAACAGCTTTGGAGAAGAGGGAAGCAGCTCAGGGCTACTCAGAAGGGAGCAGGGGAGATAGGCTCAGGATGAAGAGAAGGAGAAAGCGGAGAAACACTTGGAAAGTGTCTTTGATTACAGAAGAAAGGGTCTTTGATTGCAGCTTCCTAACCATGTCTACACAGAAGTAAGCCCCATTGTGTTAAATGGGGCTTACTCCCAGGAAAGTGTCCTTGATTGCAGCCTCCTAACCATGTCTACTCAGAAGTAAGCCCCATTGTGTTAAATGGGGCTTACTCCCAGGAAAGTGTCCTTAGGATTGTATCCTAAGTAGACTTCATAGGATCATGCACACTGAATGCATGTTTTGAATTCAATTCCAGTGTTTTGTCATCATTTTTACATCCAGTTAATATATTTTTATGAATATTTTTGGGGGTTGTGGAACCAATTGTCTGAGTTTCCATTATTTCCTATGGTAAAATCTGCTTCATGTAAAGAACATTTCACATATCAAACATGCCTCTGGAATGAATTAAATTTGTTACATGAGACACCACTGTTTTTATCTACTTGCATTTCAAACTGCTGGGTTGGCAGGAGCTGGGCTGAGGACAGGGGCTCACCCTGTCTAGTGGGGACCCAGATCTCAAATCCTGGCCTGCTGGTTAATAGGCACAGCATCTTAACCACTTGCCTTGTATATGAAGGCTTTGCTTGAAATTTGAATATCTTTCCATTGGATGACTATGGAGGGAGGAATGAGTACCTATTTGTTTTAATTCATTTTTATGTGTTACTTTTATTTCATGCCTTTTTTCTATCATGGTAATCAAGAGAGTGGATGAACAGTTCTCAGGCAGTCACCCATTCCAGGGATGATGGGAGGCTAAACAACATCAAGATTGAAAAGCACTTTTCACATTATAGGTGCTATAGGAATTGTTACTTGTTGTTATGCAGCTCATAAAACAAGTTAGATAGTTCAGCTAAGTCAAGACCACTTACTGAAAAGCCAAATCACTTTTGAGCGTGAAAGATGGGGAGAGCATATGCTTTGTGCTTGTGTATGCATCATTTACTGAATTAACATTTGTGAGATTTTCACTGAGATTTTAAATTCTCTGCCAGAGCAGGAATGCAAACCTCCATATTCTCAAAATCTGCTCCATTTTGCAGAAGTGTATTTTGCCAAAATGACCCTTTACAGAAACTTTGTAATAAATTTAATGGTTTTCAGCAGTGAAAGATTCTGAAGTTGGATTTGACTTGATCACGCTTTTATTTTATTTATTGGGGGGGGGGGGTCTTTTAGTTCAGTCTTCTTTATAAGAATTGGAAGTTACAAGTGCTTAGCCAAAAAAGAAGGATCATGTTAAACCTTGTATCAGTGGTAAAAACAAAAAGAAAAACCATTGAGTTGCAAGTTATACAGGTTGGCAAATTAATTAACATTGTAACATTCAGGGCATTCTTTTTATGGGTTCCTGTCTGATTTTCTTCTGAAGTACTGAATATCATGTGACTGCTTTGGAAGCATCAGTGGAAGAACTGGTGAAACTTGCAGGGGGGTTTTAGTAACAGAGAATCATTATGCTATTAACCTGGGAAATATGCCCTTGTCCATTTCCTGTAGTGTCCCCACTGCTCTACCATCAATCCATATAGAGTGCTTGGTATTCAGAGCCCATGGGCTCCAGATAAGTGCCTTTGTGTATATGAAATGGCACTTTTTTGTTTTACATGCTGTTATCATGGGCCAGAGGAAGTGAGTGTGTAATCGCATCTGTACAGCAAATAACCATTTGTACCTGCAAGGAGCAAATGGGCCCACTCAAATGGATGTATCAGACTTTAATTGCACTTGAGTGAGTTGACAGACGGACGTAGATGTACCTGTTACACCAGAGAACTGAGGCCCTTGTACCTTTGCATGACTTTTCACTTAAAAACTACTGTTTGTGGTTCAGTGACTCCATCACTCTATTTATGTTCCCTTGCTTGTAAGACCTCCGCCTGCTCCTTGGAGTTTCAGTGTCTAAAATTTTAATGCTGTAATTTTGACCCCTTGGTAATGTTTCTGTATTGGAAAGCACATTAGCCTTAACCTGAAAGATGTAGTTTAACAGCCAGCAGTAAATATTTTACCTTATGTCTTCTGAGCTAGCTTTTTCTGCAGCTTTATTTGAAAATGCTGAATCCGGATCAGAGTTAGCAATTCCCATAAACTATAGGATGAATACTACTGCTGCAGCTTCTACTAATTTGTATCTCATTTATTCTTGCTCTTGGACATGGGTATGACATTTTGCACAATAAGCAATAATTATGGGTGAGGTGCTGTTGCTCAGTGGGAGAGCAGAATGCGCTGTTTTTCTGTTCATTTCAGTTTTACTGTCTTACAAAAGTTTAGAGATTAGTGCTCAACAAAGTGAGTAGAGCATAAGGGTCCACTCCTGTCTAAAATTTTCAGCCCCGCTATAGCCATGCCAATGCCATATCTGAATTCTTGGCAGAGCAGCCTTACCTTAAGCAGTACAGGAAACTTGGATTTGATTGGCCCCTTAATTAATTTAAGGACGCAATCCAGAGTAACTACGGGTAGTCTTTAATCCAACATAAGAACAATTTACTCTGGATTGCAATATGAATTTCCCATAGGTTTTCACTAGGTGGTGCAGTAACTACGGGTGCATGTAAAGTATCTTGCGTGCACCCGTAGTTACTCTGGATTGTAGGGTAAGTGTTTAAGAATTTCCTAGTGGAACTAATGCAGTTCATTGCACCAGATACCTGAAGATTTAACAGTACACATAGATTCCAAAAAGGACTAGACAAGTGGCAGAGGGATTGACAGTGACTTGATTTGTGCTGCCTTCTTTTCTGGTACTATTAGAGCAATGAAACTCTTGGGTTGGGCTGAATGGTATTGTATGTTCAGTACATTACAGAGTAGCTGCCTGGACAGGAGCTGTGGCTTAGTTATCTCAACTTTCTCAAAGTGCAAATTTTATATTGAATGGGGACAATGCAGAATTCTCTGTTTACAAAGACTGTGAACTTTAGTTGTGTCTTTAGATGAAGAAACACAACAGGCATTGTTCATGTTAATTCTGTACTGAATTCATATTAACATCAATATGGTATTTGGGAAATACTGGTGAGAGTTTTTGAAATTTTTCATCTGACAGTACAAGTTCTTAGTGTGCAAGTCTAAACATAATTGTACTTTTCCCGTTAACGTAATCTCTTCCTTACACACACATTGCTCAGCCAAACAACATCTTTAGTTCATATTATGAGACTGAAGGAATGAGACTGAGGGTAGATAGATTTAATGTATAGACAGTTATTAACAAGGAAGTGCAAGGTATAAATACATGAAGGTCTGGAAATGGCACAGTCAGACCATGTACTGCTGTGCAGGACTGTGTCCAGCCAAAATTAAATAAGGGCGCAATCCAGAGTAACTACGGGGAGTCCTTGCTCCGGTGTAAGAACAATTTGCTCCGGATTGCAATATGAATTTCTTATAGGTTTTCACTAGGCGGTGCAGTAACTACAGGTGCACGTAAAGTCTCTTACGTGCTCCCGTAGTTACTCTGGATTGTAGGGCTAATGGACTAAGTATTCGATTATGTTAATTTTTGCACTGAGCTGGAGAGCACCTCTGTGATAATGCCAGTGACAACAGAGACACTGTTGGGTGTTGCAAAATACATGCATGGGAAATTTTACAATTATGGGAAATTTACTTTTCTCAGAATGAAATCTGCAGTTAAACAAGCTACCATTTAAACAAATCTAAAATGAAATATACTGTGCTTGTTTCACTTCCCAGACTTCTGTCACAGGATGAATTACTGTATTTACTCACATATAACACTCACCCTTTTCAGCTGAATTCAGTCTCCAAAATCAGGGTGCACATTAGATTTGATGTTAATTAGAATTGAACAAATACGGAATTTTGTTCTTGGGTATAGGGTGCGCATTATATTCGATTGTGCTTTATATTGGAGTAAATACAGTAATATAAAGTCATTTTATTGCTAAACTCCAGTGATATAAACAGCCACGTTTGTCATTGTATTCTTCAGTGATTCTAGGGGATGCAAATACATATCAGGGATTCCAGTTATTGTCCTTTATCAATAAATGGTGTGTTATCTTAAGTGTTTTACAGGTTTATAAGGCATCTCCATACAAAAATTTGCAAGTAGTTTTTCACCTAGAATTATCATATGTGTGTGGTACTTGTTGCACGTATATACAGGGGAAGCTACACAATGATTATGCAGGATATATTAAATGCTCAATTATTTATACTATAATAAAAGTTCAATAAACTACTTAGATCTTCACACAATGAATGTTTACTACCTTGTATATTCAGTTTTCCTACAATTCCCACTTCACATGCAAAAGTTTCTGGTTTTGTAATATGTGAATGACCATGTTTCAGTTTAAATTGCTTTCTTTTGGTCGGATCTTCTTTTGAAACGTACAGAACCAAAGGCCTTATCCCTGGCTATTCTTTCTTGGAAGCATCTGACATTTTTTTGAATTACTGTAGTATGTAAGCTACCCCCTCCCTTTCCTGCTGCATATGATCTGGTTCATTTCTTTGGATCCTGTGGAATTCTGCTGCTGCCTTCCTACAGAGTCACTTCTTTTGCAGTGACTAATTGTGGAGAGGATTTTCTTGTCTTGTGGCACATCAAATCTTGGATGGGATAGGTTTTTTATCCTTTCAAATGGCCCTATCCTGTATATGGGCGACTGGTTTTAGTTTGGCCACATACCAATTGACTGAGGGACATTAAACATTGCCTCATTAAATTTTGGCTCTTAAAGGAATTGGGTTTCAATAAAAATGAGATTGTGGATACAATCCGGAGTAACTATGGGATCTTTCTACACTGACATAGTTATGGTGCCACCTATGAGAAACCTATGGGAAATGCATAGAGCAATCCAGAGTTAGTGCTTCTTACGTCTTCTTGTAGTTACTCTGGATTGTAGGGAATGTTGGATTCTGAGATAATGTGTGTTTTAAACATGCAGATAAGGCCCACAAAATGGAAAGCATTGTTATTGTCTTTACCTATAAAGCAGATTGAAAGGGGAACAAAGAAGAAGAGCAGTGGCAAGAAAGGTGAGAATATGAAATTTATTCCTGACAAATATTAAGTTGGTATTATTTTAACCTGCATGTCAAAATTCTAAGCTGATCATAACCTAGGTCTGAGCTGTTAGCGTGTGATTGACAGAGCAGTCTATCTCATTCCTACTTTGCTATCTCCTGTGTAGTTAGTATTTCAGATAATCTGATACTCCGATTAGTCCCATGTTCCTCATGGAAAGATGACATTATAACAGAGGAAGCTGTCAACTTCAGTCCTTTGACAAGACTGCTCCTCTCTGTTTTTTAGGTGGTCAGGGATTAAAAAAGAGCTGATACCTAGAGCTAGGGCTGGGCAAAATAAACGGGTCCATTTTGTGTTCTGTCTACTGTATTTCATTCAATAGTGCATTCATTCAATTTAGCTTTCTTCAGGAGTTTACCTTTTTATGGATGTTTCTTGCTGCATTTACAGCCAAGATGAATGGACTTGATGGGAACCTCAAGATATGTCAATCCTTTTAAATTTCTTTAATTGATTTTATATAATATGTTTGGCAGAAGAGATATTCTAACCCATTAATAATAATGCCAATAAGAAAATGGATTATAATCCATTGATTATAAAAGCAGTGATTCACTTTTAATTCACTATTGTTATATGTTGTGTTGCCCATCAAGTTTTCAAATAGGGTTTGAAAAGTTTTCAAGTATCTTTCATGTATTTAGTAGAACCTACAGCTCAATTCTGTGGATGATTGAGCTGTCATACTGCTTGTGCAGACCCTTTTATGACATTTGAAGAGACTTTTCCTACTGTAAAGTAGCTGCCAGTAGAGTGAAACTGAGGGAGCGAGTGGAAGGAATGTGGTGGGGAGGGTGCAAGAGTAGGTAGATCTGGCAGGAATGTCATGTGCCCTCCCTGCCCACTTCATGGCTTTGCTTCAGCTACTTCCCTTTTTCCACTATACAGCTGATTTGCATCTTCAGCAGAACCCAAGTTGTTGCTTATACAGGTATCCCCACTTTCTAATGGTTAATTTTCTATCCACATTTTCAACACCTTTCAGTTATATCCAGAACTCATTCATTTAACACATGTGCCGCTCTTTCAACCTCTCTGCTCTTTCAACCTCTCTCAGCCAAAATTGCCCTCCACAATGTTGTAGTGCCTGGTCTAATCCCATTCTCAAAGGAGTTAATGAGAATCCATTTGCAGATATCTTTGTGTAGCAGCAGGAATTTGCAAGTTAAAAGGGGCATTTGTAATTTGCTAGCTAAAAAGCATTGGAAGCAACATTTATAAACTAAAAAGATTGGGTTCTGCTTTTTAATTGTTTTCACTTTTGGACAGTGCAGTCCCTAACTCATCCAGTATGTGGGGGATGCCTGTACATTCTTTGCATTAATGAAAGAAGCTTCATACATGGAGAGTCTCTGCTGCCACAAGAATCCACTGCTTCAGATTCCTTCAAAATCTGAATAGAATGCTCCTGGCCCTTGTTAATGGGCCAGCCCACTTTATCTCCCCTCCCCCCGGCTGGATGGTATGGCCGGGAGAGATGTTGCAGCCCATTGGCTGCTTGGGCCAGGGGGCAGCGACTGGGGGACACAGCGGACGTGTTTGCCCGCTGGCCCTCAGTCGGTGTGAGAGTGTTGTCCTCACCCTCCCTCCCTTGTGCAGTTTAAGCTTTGCTGGTTGCATGTGGGTCGGGTAGAAATTTTGGGGGTCCCTGCTGATTGGCTCTGGCCGAGACTCTTTTTCACCTACCCTAAACTGTACTAGTGGGAGTGGGGTATTAAATAGGTCACTTTATGGCAGGTGTCGTGCTGGAGTAGGCAGGATAGGCCCTTGGTGATTGCCTGAGACAGCAAGGGTCAGTGCGATGCATAGCAGACCTATTGGTCCGGGGTACCAATCCGGACGTAGGCCCAGGTGGCTAAACCTGCACATGGGATTTAGGCAAAGTCAACTGGGCAACTGGTTGACCGAACACCCAGCTGTCTCGACCTTCAGTGCGGGGGTGTGGCCTGAGCCAGGCTTTCATCTGTCCCTATTTTTGTAGCTACCAGCACGACTTTGTTAGCAGTCCCCTGTTTTAAACTGCTGTTTAGTTAAGTTAATAAAGTGGCCCTTTAATCCAACATCTGTCTCCGGCTTTTCATTCTCGCCGTGGGGGGTAAAAACCCTGTTTTTTAATTTTTAGAATTTGGCACATTTTTGCCAAATGTGTTGGTCACCAGCAATTATCAGCAAGCCTCTGAATTCCAATTACTGAGAAGAGAGTTTATTTATTTATATTCCAGTTTCTCCCAAATGTAGGGGGAACACAGGGCAGCTAATAGTAAAAGAATAACACCTTTGCAAAAGAAACAGAACATTGCCTTAGTACCATAGGCACAAAGATGCTGCAGTGGATGAGCATTTGACCACTCACTTTGACCACATCTGCAACAATGACATCAGGCAGCGATATGGCGTTGCTTCTGTCATTGATAAGATGAGAGACGCTTGTCTCCAGTGGTATGGCCACGTTCTGTGTGCCAACAGCAACACCATAGCACAATTGGGCCTGCAGTTGAAAGTCAGTGGCAACCAAAGGGTCAACCAAAACAGCACTGGCTTGACACAATGCATGGCAACCTAAGAACCACCCACCTGCACCCAGACCAAGCCCACAACCAGGAGAAATGGCACCAAAGATCCAGAGCAGTGGACTCCAACACTGTGCGAGATGACACTAAAGAAAAAGAAGAAGATTGCCTTTATGCCTTTTCACTATCCTTGTGATCTTCGTGAACTAGCTGGCCATTGCTGAAAAATGAATGCTGGCCTCTGATATTATTCCCTAGCAGCGTTTTTTCATGTGTTCTTATTATGTGTTGATATTAAGCACTCTTCTGTTGCATGGCAAAACATCCCTAATATTTAGCTGCAAGTGCACAGAGAAACCAGGATTAAAGTACAATGTTTGATTTATTAATTTCTAGAGGATTAGATCTACAAATGTTTGTTGTGTTTTTAATTTGCGAAGAGAGAGAGTAACAGCAGCTTTTAATTATGCATTTTGCAAAATGCCATTCTGAACAGGATGGAGGAAAATTAAAATTGTGGATCAAATGGTAAATCTGAACAGAGGCTGGAGTAAGCTGTAGCGTAATGCTAATGGTTTTGCGTCTTCCTGGCATTATGTCAATAATGGCTCTAATCACATTAAGTAGAGAGGCCATTAGCTTATTCTTTTCAGTAGCATGCTCCATAGCAACATACTATTTGTCTTGAAATAACTGTTGGGCTTTTTTTCTTGAAGAATTTCCATGTTTGACAGAAGGAGGAGGCCAAAATTATAGCATTCTACACTAACTCAGTATTTAAAAAGGAAGGGTTTTCAGCTGAATTAGTTCCATTTGGTTTTTGTTTAGTAGTTTGAAGAACTACTAAATGCTTCCCACAAGAACATCCTACTGAGTCAGACCAAAGGAAATGCTAAACCAGTACCCTATTTCCCACAGTGGCCCATCACGGAAACCCATAACCAGAAAAGCATCCAGTTTCTCCCACCATTGGAGTGCCTGGAGCTAGTACATAGCCATCATGATTAGTACTCATTGATAGAACTATTGATACTCAGTATGGTAACATCATTACAAAATCATGCTTGGAGGTGACTATGGAGCTTTAAAATATTGGATTGGATACTACATTTGATGTAACTTGTAAATGTTCTTCCCATTTCTTTTTATGTTTCAAAAGCCTGCGTCATAAAGCGTAAATATTTATGGGTCATCTCAAATAACCACCCTCTGCAGCTCATGTCCATTCAACAGTGTCCATTAAAGGGTCCATCCACTGCAGATTTCTTAACAGTTCCTTTGGACCTGATTCCCTTTCATGGTCACAAAAAGGGCATGATATGACCCATATTTTTTATATAGGAATGTGTCCCTCCCTCTCTTTCTATGTGTATGAATTTTGCATTTCATGAAAATTTCTTTTTGTTTGATTTGAATGAAGGAAGGGTGATGCTATATTCTATTTTTTGAAAGTATGCAGTTTATCATTAATCTTTCTTTATTGTTCTTAGGGTAGCATAGTGGAAAATTTTGTGGTGTTGAGATTTTTGTGTCAACTTGCCCTGTATCATGGTGTGTAACTGGTTTGCACTATATGCTCCGCAGCTTAGATGGTTACTAGGAAAACCTTCTAAAGTGTGCCTGCATAAAGCTGCAATCCTAACCACCACTTAGGCTGGTGTAAGACCTTTGCTGACCTGGGGGTGTCACAAGATTGCCATAAGGCACTTCTGCCTCACTCCTGGAGGGGTTAAGCCAGAGCACAGGAATACACTAACATTCCCACACCATCATGGGAAGATATGCCAAATGAGTTAGGCTGGCCTAAATTGGTTAGGATTGGTTAGTCTTTGATTCTTTGTGAGGGAACATCCCCCTTCCCCACATACTGAGGAAAGAAACCAGACTGGTAGAATGTACAGACCAGAATAGTCCTTGCAAGTACCCTAGCCAGTCATGTTGCCAAGAGGGTGTCTACAACTGGCTGAAGCATCTGTGTGTATGTTATAAGGGGCCTTATTGCACTGCTGCACATCTGGTTCTATATACACTGTGTGGATGTGCTCTAGTTTTTTTCTTTGTTAACTCTCAGCTGTTAACTCTGCAAAATATTTGTACATCCAACATTGTTGAAATGTAGGTAGGACTAGAACCAGGCTTTGTGCCATTGCCAATACTTAATTAATTAGACCCATCCCCAAAATTTACCAACTTCATTTTTCAAAACAGATGCCTCTTAGGAAAAAATGGAAACACAAAACTTGAAATTATTTTAAATTGCAATAATAAGTATAAAATTGGGCCCCTCAGTGTTCAGTACTCTGAGGTTCGTATCCTAGGCAGCTGCCTAGTTGGAACTAATAATAGCACCAGCCCATTATGACTATCACGTAGCCTATCACAGAACATTAGGAGGAGTCTTATAAATGCGTCTGCAAACTGGTTACCTCTAAAGTGACCAATTTAATTAGATATTCATTAGTCTCTTCTTCCACTGACTTTGTTTTTAAAAAATGTATGTTATATTGTTGGGATACAGAAAGATTTTAAACTCAATTCACAAAAGAGCAAGCATCAGGGTGGCATACTGCTGTAGGCTAGCCACACCTGGTACATAGTTTTCAGACATTCTCATTAGTCTGTTATGCTCCTGGGAAACCAGCAGGCTTGTTTAGCCAAGTGCATTAAAATTTACAGCAGGGGGTGGGATCCTTTGGGTGTGTAGGCCTTGGAGCAAGCACATGGGTCACGAACCCCATAGATTACCTTTGGTCCATGATCCTTCATATATTGCACAGCTGAGTATCCCCTTTGATTGCAAAACAGCTATTATTTATTCACACACTTTTTTTGCGGTGAATCTTATAAAATGAATCATGCATTTGATCCCCATGGCTCTGTAGATACACATTTCTAAAATATGGAAGTGAGAATTTTGAAATACAAGATTCACATAAGAATCTATAGTCTTTTATTGTACTACTACTCTCTTGCTCATTGAGTGCTCTGCTCTTACATGCATTTTACTTTGTGCAAATTCAGATACTGCGTACATGTTTGTCATACAAATGAACAAAAAACAAGAAACAACAGTTTAAATAGAGCCAATGATTCTGCCTCATGTGGTTTATATCCCAGAGTGAGTATAAGATGGGAGATGAACCTACTATTCCCTCCCTGACTGTTTTTATAGTGTGATTTTAACTCTTTGAGAGACAGTAGTGTTTTTGGATTTAAAGTAGTTTCAACTGTGCATGATTTTCCTCTTATCACTGATTTCATGTCTATAATTCATTTATTTTGGTTTTTAAAAATAAAGCCAAAATTTTTGGCAGTGAAATAATGTTAAACTATTTCAGTTTGAACACAGTCTATTGTGGGAGGGGAAATTTGGCGCAATTGTCTTATTAGGTGAATAGGCAGGGCGTTAAAACCCTCACAATTAGGTCTTTAAAGCCTTCACATACTGCTTTGATATGCTGAATGCCATTAAAAAAACCTCTTCAAATACTCTCTGCACAAATAAGATTCAATTACTGTCACCTACTGAACTTAGATTTTTGCAGAGCACATTAAATCTATTTTAAAAATGGCTTTTGGCCGCAATCCTAAAGACAGTTCCCTAGGAGTAAGACCCATTGAACACAATGAGGCATACTTTTGAGTAGAAATGTCTAGGATTGTGTTCTTTGTGTCTGTGAGAGAAAGAAATGCTTGAATTTGAATTTCTCAAATACTCTCTCACAATGCCACATGGCAAACTGGTTTTGAGAAGGTTGAAATCCTAAAGACACTTTCCTGGGAGTAAAATCCATTGAACACAATTGGGCTTACTTTAGAGTAGACATGGTTGGGATTGTGTTCTAAGGGAAGTTCCTGAAGCAGTTTGTGATAGGATGTGAATATCACTTGCTCTAACAAAAAGTCCAGAATCCCCTGGCTATATGAAAGCGAATATTTCTTAGTATATAATTAGAAAGCAAATGTAAAATAATCAGCTCAGGCAGGATTCTATGATTTGTTGCTCAATTAATCTTGGTTTTAGGCTTTTGGATGTGTATTCCTTGGGTGTGGGAAGAAGAGTTTGAAGATTCATCATTCAAAAGACAAGAGCTGGAAAATCCCAGCTAAATCTTCCTCAGCTTTATATATAAAAGCATCTAGAACACTAGCAATCATGTACTGTGTAGATTTGCGATAGATGAGCATGTTTACAGCTTTGTGGCAGGCAGAAGACATTGTTATGGTCTGAATACACTTACATCTGAATAAATTCCCAGGGAGGCTGAGAAGCACTGACATGGTAGGTATGTAAAACCATGTAACTGACATCAAGGGCTGTTGCACTTTTGTAGCCTCATTGAATCAGTGGAGCGCTCAGTCCCAAGTGAGGGGAAATGTCACCACCATCTGCATTCCTGACAAGAAGTTATATCTTGAGATTAAGGGGACAGACATACTCCTGTTTAGCCCTATGTCACTGAGCTTTAACACACTTTTTGAAAAATATATTTTCTTAGTTGTAAAATAAGAGCATGTGTATTTGCACACACACATGCAAATGGATGGGTGAGAGTTATAGGTTTAGACAGGTTTTGGGGCAGGAACTGTCATTCATGAAAAAGGGTTTAACAAGTAGAAACAGAACTCACTATATTGAAGTTTCAGTAAACTACCAATGTTCAGCTATCACAAAATTAGGATAGAATTTTTATTTTATATATATAGTATATAGAAACTTCAGAAGCTTTATGTCTCATAAAGATTGTGTTGGTGGGCAACTTGGGACAAAATCCAGAGTAACTATGGGAAGTCCTTGCTCTGGTGTAAGAACAACTTTATCTGGATTCCAATATGAGTTTCCCATAGGTTTCACTAGGTGGTGCAGTAACTATGGGTGCACGTAATCCCTTATGTGCTCCCGTAGTTGCTCTGGATTTGGGGGTTGGTTTACTTAAGCCTGTAAGGAGTATCGTTGTCTTTCATTAAAGAGAGAAGGCGCAAGAAACATGATTATTGTTGTATTTCAGAAATATCAGTGTGATGTTTCTAGAAAGTCACTGTGAATGTATAACAACAGCAGAGAAGATTGCTGAGCATTATTCATATGCCAAATGCAACACAAGAATGCAGCACATTTGTGTATTTTTGGCATTGATTCTTCAAGGCAGCAACGTTCCATTGATGTACCGTAGCACATTGGTATGCTGCAGAAGTTCTGTATGAGACTAACCCTACAATTCAGAGTAACTACAGGAGCATGTAAGAGACATTACAGGTACCCGTAGTTACTATACCACTTAGTGAAAATCTATAGGAAATTCATTTTGTAATCCAGAGCAAATTGTTCTTACACCAGAGCAAGGACTCCCCGTAGTTACTCTGGATTGATCACTAATAGCACAAGCCTAACCATGTCTACTCAAAAGTAAGCCCCATTGTATTCAATGGGTTTTACTCCCAGGAAAGTGTCTTTAGAATTGCAGCCTACATCACAGTATCTGAAAATCACTGAAAAACTCTTCCAGGTTCTGTGAAGGTTATGATATGATAACTTTTTTTATGATAACTGTCAGTAGTAACTCACTGTCCATTCATCTTCCTCTGCCAGTGGAACCCTGTTTCTCTTGGAACCTGGAAGGGGCCTCGCAAGAGGTGAAGACCGTAGAGAAGATCAGTGATTCTCAAAATTTTAGCACCAGGACCCACTTTTTAGAAAAAGATTCTGTTAGGACCCCCATGACCAGAAATAACATCATCAAGCAGAAAAACGTTAACAATCCTAGGCAGCAATGCTACCCACACTCATCCAGGAGTAAGTCCCTTTAACTCTCATTCTTAAAAATACATACACATTAGCTTGTTAAAAGTACAGATTTTAACATTTCTCTAAATGCAGTCATATATCATACTGGCATTAAATCTAATATATTAAAATATTTGTTTTATTTGAAATGAATGGGAGCTCACCTGAAATTGGCTCAAGACCCAACTAGTGGGTCCCAAACCACAGTATGAGAAACATTGGAGAAGTCCATAGAAATCCATAACAATTGAGGTAGTTGAAAATTCATCTCAGACAGCCTTTCATTCCTGGCCTTACCTAAAGATGATAAGTATTCAAGCTTGGGTACCATATACACTATAACTGTTACAATTACAAGCTGCAATCCTTAATACACTTTCCTGTTAGTAAAACCCATTTAACATAAGGGGCTTATTTCTGAGTGTACATGGTTAGTATTGCAACCACAGTTTCATCCACTATATTACTGGAAAGGTAATCTGGAAACATGTCTCTTTTGTTTTATATTTACAATTTTTGTTATTTCCTCAGGGCTTGTGATCAAGTACACATTTCACAGAATTTATTGATTAAATAATGGATATGTATTTGCTCCAAAGAAAAGCAGTTCGTGAAGGGGCAATTCTGCTACCATAGATCCTTCCTTCAGCTTAAAAAAACACTTTCACAAATGTGACAAATTTTGTATTAGAATGGAAAATTTTATTTTCTAGAACAACCTCCTCTTGTACTGTTCCTCTAAAATGCATAAGAATTCAAACCTGACAGTTTTCTATGAGTAGTTCTCCTGGGATATTATTATGAAAACATTTTGAGGGGAAAATCAGATCCTTTATCAGGTGTACAGTGGATTCAGTAGCAAAGAATGTGGCATCATAAAGAGCATTGGCTAATAAAAGCAGAAGCATTTATAGAGTTTCACTGATATTTTTTAATCAATATAAAATAAGTATATATATATTTGAAATGTATATATATATTGGAGCATTCGCATGGAAGTTGGGGCATTTTGAAAAGGTGGTGGACGCTCCCTCACTGGGGGTCTTCAAGCATAGGCTTGACAAGTACCTGTCAGGGATGATCTAGGAGGATCCCAAGAAATGTAGATTGAAGAAAAGAGATCCCAAGAATGTAGACTGAGTTTCCCATATTTGTAAATCAAATAACCATATTCATAGAACATACATTCAATTTAAAAATGCCTCTCCCGCTTTTTATATAGCAGTAAATCATTCAGAATTGACATGTCAAGGACTATTAGGTGTGTTGATAGCAGTTACATGTGTTGAGACTTTACATGCACCATAGTTACTGCACCACCTAGTGAAAATCTATGGGAAATTCATATTGGAATCCAGAGTAAATTGTTCTTACACCGGAGCAAGGACTCCTCATCGTTACTCTGGATTGCACCCATAGTTGCACGTAGGCCTTGAAATTAAACAAATGCTTCACTTATGTTTCATTAGTTCACTAGGTTACCACCAGTGATGGGCTTCAAAAAATTTAAGAACCGGTTCTCTGCCCATCTGGCAGCTACTTTTAAATGGCTATTTTTAAACTTTATATGTCCTATCTCTTGTTAAGAACCGGTTCTATAGAGTAGGTGCGAACCTGCTGGTGCCCACCACTGGTTACCACCCTATCTGCACTTTTCTAAAAGTAAATCCTATTTAGTAGACTTGCATAGAAGTGCATTAGCCTATGAGCTATGTCAGACATGTGATCCTGTTTTCTGGAAATGATTCCTTTCGTCCATGAATATAATCCACAGCAACTCTTTCTAAATTTGTAAAAGCTATAATTATAAGAATAATTTCTGGTGTCCTGTATGTGGGAGAATTGTGTAGCAAATACATAAAACTGAATCATAAGTATGAATGAGTCCTTAGGTGCCCCTAACTTTCACTGGAATGCACCTGTGGTGTTAAGTTACAGGTACCTGTGCACTAAAAATCTGTTTCTTTATTGCTTAATACAAACCTGTTATAACAAAATACTGCGTGAATACTGCTTCTAGCTTCTAAAGTATTAATATTTAGGCTAAAATGTGTTCCTTCTGTTGGTTAGGCTAATTTTCCATGAAGTGTTTACACTGTTGAGCTTTTATGGTTTTATGACAGCATCCAGAGTTGGTAATTGAAATGTAGTCTTGAAGGCATCACTTATTGCTCTATGGTAATACAATATAAATACTTTAAATGCGTAGTATTCTTAGTTTTCTGGCATTTTTTCATGCCACAAATAGCAGAACTGGATGAACTTGATAGATTTGCCAAATCTAGGTTTCTCTCTGCTAATGATTGAAAAAGAGGGTGGAAAAGAGACAATGGTTTTCCACTAACTTTGAGTACATTTCCAATATTTATTTATTTTTATCCATTGGATTTTTTTCCAATTCCTACTTGATAGAGTATTCCTGAAGGAATATTCTTAGTGCTCCTTTTTGAAAATTTGCTGTAATTAAATTATTTTTACAGATATTCCCCTTACAGTTTTTAAAGATATTTACACAGATTTGCAGAAATGCAAAGAATTTGATCATATGAATCAGGTTAGGAGCTCTGTATAAGAATGAAAGAACTCTCATTCATTCTTGTGAAGTCACCAGATTGCTTATCATGGCAATTAGTTCAGCTTTGAGAATATGCATGCGAGTTATATATAGCAAAAGACAATAAAGGTAGTTGATGGCATCAGCAAACTCAAGAACTTAAAAAAACCTATTTTCACAACTCATTAGTAGCAGCAGGCTACTGGTAAAACCTTGATCTCACTATATCAACCCAGATATTGATCTATTGTAACTGAGCAAGTGAAAAAATACAAAGGAAATAAACAAATCTGCTTTGTAATCCAAAATGTAGGGATCAATCTTTGCCAATTTAGGCCAGCACAACTCATTCTTCTCCCATTCAAATGATGGTGTGGGGAGACTGGTGCATGTTTTTTCACTAGCCTAATCCCTAATCAGTGACACAGAAGTGCCTTAGAGCATTTTTGTGACACCCCTAAGCCAGCATGGGACTTGTGCCAGCCTAACCAGGGGTTAGGATTGTGCTGATAGTTAAGAAAATACATTAGACTTTAGTTCCATTTGTTACATTTGTTACATGAGTTTCAGGATGGAAAAAAGTATCTGTTTTTCATGTTTAAAACCCACCATTATTCCAAGGAGTTTAGGACAGTGTACAACCCTTTGTGGTAAATTTGACCTAGTGGTTGGACCAAGGAATCTTCTTGACTGAGCAAAGATTTTGTTCTTAATCCCTTTTGTTGTTAACAAGACATTTTTTCAACTGTACTGCAAACAATCCAAATGCAATATGCTGCTGCCCTAGATACATGGTTGGATAGAGGGTGATTATTAGGACTCAATCCTAACACCAAAGAAATTCCTTTTATATTTTCCCTTCTGTTTTCTTTCACAGGAGACGATAGCAAGTAGGGGTATGTGTGTGGTTTTTTTGGGGAAGGCAATTTATTAGTTGGGCAGTGGGGAGATTTGAGCCCCCTACTAGCAAATGGTGTGCTTCGTCAATGGTCAAAAAACTGATGGTGTGCCTTGACAACCTTAGCACTGCTTAGTGTGCCATCAGATGAAAAAGGTTGGATTCATTAAGTAGAACACATGAATGCATTAATGTTTCTGGATCTGGGAGTAAACAGTATATCTGGCAGGCATTAAAATGAACCTGTGTGGTTCAAAGTGAATCTATGTGGTAAATGGGGGTTTGTTAGGACTTTGTTTCTCTAAAGGTTCAACAATGATTCAACCTCATGCTCCTTTAAAGGGAAAAAAAAGTTTTATTGACCTTTAATGGAACCCTCTTCTCCAATGGAAATTGCACATTGAGGGCCTCAATCATGATTAGAACTATGATAGGACAGCAACCTAAAGCAAAGCACCCCCATTGTGGTAGCCCAACCCTACCTTTCACATAGAAAAGGTGGCAAAATGGTGGATGCTGTGTCAGCAGGTGGATGGATTTGGGAGGCTTTGAAGGGAGCGGGTTTTAAATCACCTTGTCTCTCTGTAAGCCTCTTGCTCTCCAATAGGTCTTCTCAAATCTCTGCAAGCTCTTTAGCTGGTGCAAGTCCAAGGAGAGAAAAGGGGTGGGGAGGCTTTCAAAAAAGAGGATAAGAGCATGTGCCATCACAGCTGGATACATGCCTTCCTGCAGCCTCCCTGCGATGTAGCTTTGGAGCATGGGTGTCCAAACCTTCAATTTTAGAGCTCTTGAACCTTTAACAATTGTATAGAAGAAGGAATTTCAGCAGGTTTATCTTGTGATCTGTGAGATGAGCAGCTGCACCTTCTGAAATTTCCTCCTCTAAACAATTGTTAAAGGTCCAAGAGGCCTGAAAATAAAAGTTTGGACATCCCTGCTTTGGAGTGACAGGCAAAAGGAAAAAGCTATCTCTATGTCCTTGACTACCATTTTTCACCATGTGCTGTGACACATTGGCATGCCACAAATTGTCAATAGGTATGGGGTAGAAGTTTGGGGCAAGATAGTTTATTAGTAGTGCCAATTGGAGGATGTGAGCCTCTTGCCTCAGTGTGGGGTGCCTTATTTATTGTCAAAAATCTGGTGTGGTGTCAAAAATTCAGGGTGGTGTGCCCTGAAAATTTCAAAGCCGTGTCAGTGAGCTGTGAGATGAAAAGGGTCGAAAATCACTGCCTTAAGACCTTCTTGCTTTTATCCAGCTGTACCTGTGCTTCTGTCAATCACCTGCTTCTTGTTGTATCTATGACCACAGTATGATCGGTCGTCACCTCTCCTCTAAAAAACGAGTAGCCATCATTTATACTATGTGGTTATTCACCATTACTATAACCCCTCTTGTTGCAGTATAAATTCAACATCTTTGGACCACTAAAATTTATAGGGGGAAACCAACCTGCTAATTTTACCTTTGCTGCTGCTATCGCCATTGCCGCCTGTTACATCATTGCTGCTGAGTTTGAGCTCCTGTGTGATTATTCCAATGCACGCAGCCCTTCTTTGATGTTCTTCATATACTGTAATTTGTTTTGATTAATGGATTTTGCTAAGGTGTGGTCCCTTCATCCTGTGTTGATTAAGACCACCGGGTATCAGGTCATTTTGACTATTTAATTTCACCAACTTGAATTAATTACAATGCAGTAGGTTAAGAACATGTCATAAACAAACCCAGCCATTGGCTCCATAGCAACGGTAGTGTTACTGGTTTAAAACAACTTGGCAACTTGCAGGACTTTTTGTCTCTATTTGTGAAACAAAAAATTAATTGCCGAACTTCATGCAGGTGTGCATTATTTTAAAATGATGCCTTCATACATAGTGAAATAGACATATTGTTCAAAGAGCACATCAAAAATGCATTTCAGTTTATCTCATTTCCCTTGGTACACAAGCATGCTTTTTCTTTTGCCTATATCTAGAGTGTAGGTACGCAAACAGTATGTTTCACAATATTCAATAAAGTATTGGTACAATCCTTATTAATGTAATTTATCCTGTCTATGCATACTTCAGGTTGTTATAAAGGGTGTGTTCATTTAACTGTTTAGTTTTTTTGAGTGGCATCTTGATACTCTTTATCTATATGTATCAATCCTATTTTTTGCTTGAAGCCAAATTGCAGAACTGAACCCAGGATGTGTCAAGTTGTTGTACATATTGACTAGCTATGGCATAACACTTGTGCTTAACTTTTTTGTAGGATCAGATCTGGGGTGCTGTTTGTAATATTAGAGGTATCAAGTGCATTGTAAACGCATTCTGTCTCTCAGTTTAATATACCTCATATGATTAATGTTAGGTGAAAAGGAGCCTTTAGAGGCATAGCAGTGTACAAATGTAAACAGTCATTGGGCACAATCCTAACTATGTCTACTCAAAAGTAAGCTCCATTGTGTTCAATGAATCTTACTCCCAGGAAAGTGACTTATTGCAGCCTTTGTCAGTATGATATAAACTCCGGTGGTCCACTTTGCTTTGGTTTGTATGGAAAATAGAGCAACCCAAAGACAAGCTGGTGGATCCTCCATACCAAAAACTGGGTACAAAAGTTTTTTAAAAGCTGGCACCACAGTGTTTCATGGCTCCCAGGGACCACTGAGCATGCTTAGACTACATGAGGTTGCTTTTGTATGTTTATTTAGTAGTAAGTAATGCATGTTTATTTAGTAGTAAGCCTTACTATATTCACCATGACTTAGAGCACAATCCTAACCCTGTCTACAAAAGTAAGCCCCATTGTGTTCAATGGGTCTTACTCCCAGGAAAGTGTCTTTAGGATTGCAGCTTTACACCCTAGTGAGTGTGCATAGAATTGCAGCCTAACCCTACAATCCAGAGTAACTACGGGAGCACATAAGAGACATTACCTAGTGAAAATCTATGGGAAATTCATATTGCAATCCAGAGTAAATTGTTCTTACACCGGAGCAAGGACATCCCGTAGTTACTCCAGATTGTGCTCTAAGTCTTTCTGGCATTTTAACTATAAAATAAAAATCAAGTACAGCTACCATGTATTGATTGTTTAAAACTGAAACACAAAGATAAAGTGCTTTATCAGTTGCTTTTGGCCCAAGGATGTGTGCTATTCTGAATTCTAGTGATATACCAGATACCATTGTAAGGAAGTATTTTTTCAAACTGCATGTTAGTATATAGTGTGTTTTCCTCCTTTTGGCCAAAATGTAATGAAAATGGCAATTTTGTTCATTCCAAAGTGAGGCTCTTGAAGGAAAGACCCTCTCTATAGATATTTTTATCTTCTAATACAAGCACACTATAATCTGTTCTCTCCTCCCCAACCATGGACACACTGTGCTCATGATACTTATTGCTTTTCTTGTATTTGTGATCTTGTCTTGGAAGAATCTGTTGACAGATTTTCATTTAACTTTTTAAACATGCCTGCTTAATAATCCAGAGCTAGCAAAAAAATCTGAAAATCAAAAGGTAATGGAAACTATTCTATTCCATAAATTCATTATTACCAGTTTATTTTTCTAGTTGCCAGTTAAGGAAAAGAAACAGAGAACCAATTTACTACTGATCTAATTTGAATAGATTAGGTAAACATTCAAGTACCCATTTCCTAATAAATCATATTTTTTTTCTTGTGGCAGCAGGCCTCATTGATTCCAGCCCAACCTCTCTTCAAGTAATATGTTTAGAATTGGAGTGATAAGAGAATTCTTTCTTCCTTAAAACATGGTTTGTTTATGCAGAAGAAAAGCTCATTTAAGTAATTGTGTCTTGAGTACTTGATATTCCTAAAGTTTTATTGTCTTCAGTATCTTTCCCAATATTGACAGACCTCTTATATATAGTCGCCATAATTGCTGCTGATGTTTGCGAACAGATGCACGTACTCTGCTGGTGCCCAATGTTTTGTCCTCTTCAGTTTAGAGGTGAAGAAGGAAAGGAGGCAGTGGCAACCATTTTTGCCTATCTTATACCACCTTATACCACTTATGGGTATTGAAAGTGACCCTCTTCTTGATCAGAATTTCTGTCTCTACTGCCTTAATTTTCCCCTGGGATGCTGAGGTAGGTACCACCAAGCTTGCCCAGTTTGCTTTTTTTCTCATCCCTGTTGTGCGTCTGTTTGATGGAGTGGTAAAGCATGGCTATCTGGGTATTGCTTCTTCCATTTTCCTTATTCTGCCCTGCTGTTTCCTACCCTGCTACTTCTTTGAAATATTTCCTGAGGCAGAGCAGTAAGGGAAAAATAGGACAGAAATGGGGCTAGTTGAGGCAAATGTCGTCTGCCACCTGTGACCATCAGCTTCCTGGGGCAGTTTGCCTCACCTTTCTTCATGACTGGACCTTGTCTCTGCTGGAATTGTAGATTTTTGTGCTAATCCAGCAGAGTCCTTCTTAAGGCTTTCCAAATGACTTAGAGGGCTGCTTTTCATGTCAATTTTAGATGAGTCAAATGATTATTCCCACATCTCAAGACACATGAATATGTAATTTGGGAAGAGTACTACACATCAATATTTCCGTAAGAAGATTTCTGCATGATTTCTGGCTCTCTTGTAGAGCATAAATGTGCTTCATTTGTCTTCCCTGGGGAAAAAGCTATTCATTACCCTTAACCTGTTACATGTTCATTTGGCTGTGTGTATGCAGTATCTTCAGCTAACATGGGAAGTACCCTGAGGACACTTGAGGAACTTTGGAAACATCTGCTTGCTTTTGTAATTCTTTTTAGCTCCTTCTGAAATAACATAAAATGTTCATCAAAAGCAATATCAAGTGCCAAACAAGACTATATGGAAATTAACAATATTCATTTGGCTATTCAACTCAATATACAGCTCCAGAACCCTGGAGCAAAATTGAAATTATTATTTAACAATAATGATTTCTGAAACTGTTCTTGAAGCAAATCACTCACACCCTCTTCATATACATCCTTACCAATTATGAGCTCAGGCTGCAGTCCTAAAGATACTTTCCTGGGAGTATGACCCATTGAATACAATGGAGCTTTCTTTTGAGTAAACATGGTTAGGATTGTGCTCTCAGTCGAACATATATTTAGGATACTGAATGGAATGAAACAGACAAGCCATGCTGGGTTTTGAAAGTCAGTAGCTAAATGTCTTTGTAGTATACGCATTGCATTTTGTCTAACAACTTAATCCTGGCCTCTTTGTAAATGTTTTATATTGTTGAAGATACACTTTATACTTGCCCAGTAAAGCAGAGCACACTGTGCTCTCCAGCACCAGTTAAAGACCAAAAGATCACTTGCTGCTAATGTAAGTCCTTGCTTACTTATCCCCACTTGTTTCTGATCCAATGATTGTGTGTTTATGCTGTAAATTTGATCATTATGTACTTAAATAGGCATCTTCCTTTTATGTGATAGGTTAGGGCCTGAAGCTGTGGTAAAAAGCAGAAATGGTTGAAAAGTGAAACCCAGGGTTTTATTAGTTTAAAAATGTTTCTGATGCTTTTTTAGCTAGCAAATTGCAATCTTTTTGTCTTGCAAATTCCTGCTGTCACACAAAGATTTCAGCAAATGAATTCTCACCAACTCCTTAAGGAATGGGAATAGACCAGTTGCTAAAGTGAACATGAAAGCTGTCTCTCTATTTTAGTCTTTAGATCAACAGAGAGAAGTTGTTACAGTGGAACATGTGTTGAATGAATGACTTATACAGTGGAACATGGAACATGTGTTGAATGAATGACTTATAATTGAAAAGTGTTGAAAAAGCAGATCATCAGAAAATGAACCATCAGAAAGCAGGGGATATTGAAAGGATCTATAGGCTGGATTCATTGCATAATTCTTGAAAATTTGTGCCAGCAGATCTAGCACTCTGCTGGCAACTTATTGTCACAAATATGCCATAAACCACGCCATTGTAACCCCTTGGTTCTAAGGCCTGTCCAAAGAACATTGCCTGACAGAGAAGGTAAACAGTGGGAATGGGCTGGGTGGGCAGATCAGACTAAAGAGTGAACAGGATCCCAAGGCTGATCTGCCAACATGTGGCAATGCAGACTTGCACAAGTAATTTTGCTGGCGCAGGCCCAAGCAGCCATATTGACACTTACCTTGATCCTTACCCTTCCAGAAGCTGAAATTTCCCTCAACAGAAGCTGTGCTGTCACCACAGCATTGTTGGGGGGGGGGGGGGGAGGTAGGATTGGTATGCCAGTTTGTGTTGAATGGGAAATGTTGTGACAAAGCAGAGGCTAAAACAAGTCTGATAATACTGCCTTGCTAAAATCATAGCAGCAGTGCCTTACCACTCAGATATGTGATGAAGTCTGACCAGGGTACTTTTATAGGGCCAAAAGATTCGACCACATGACCTTCTTTGGCCCGTGGCTATGAAGACAATCTGTGCTATGCTGGCTGTCTTCCCATAGTTCCACTCTTTGGCCAATGCCACAAGTTGGTGTATAAGCTGAAACCTAGCATAGTTCAAGGCCTGTGCTGGCTTGAGTCCTGACACCATGCCAAGTACAATTTTTAATTGTTTCTTTTTTACCCTTTCTGCTATAGGGATTAACACGGTGATATGAAAAGTATGAACTGCAGTATGAACTCCATAGGGGGAAAAAACTTCACAGGCTCAAATTGTGCATGATGGCAGTCAAACTGTGTGCTTAAATCCAGGGCTGCCTCAATTGCATGTAAAAGAATAGGAAGATATTCTAAGGGCCAAGTTAGTATATGATATGGAAATTTTGTGCTCTCCCTTCTGCAGCTTCTTCCCTCCCTGCTTCTTCCAGTTACCTGGTATGCTTCTCTCAACTAATTTTGTGTACTAGAGCCCAACAGGAAGAAAGGAGCTTGGGTAGAGGATTCTTAGGGCAAAATCCAGAGTAACTACGGGGAGTCCTTGCGCCAGTATAAGAACAATTTACTCTGGATTCCAATATGAATTTCCCATAGGTTTTCACTCGGAGGTGCAATAACTACGGGTGCACATAATGTCTCTTATGTGCTCCCATAGTTACTCTGGATTTGGGAGTTGGTATTCAAATGGGGAAATTCCACTCCCCTTTCTTGTGTTTCCCTTTTGCTTTGAACTGGGACCCCACCTCTCTATTATACATGATTGAGCTGGACCCATGTTTCAACAAGCAGATCTGCCACTTACATGTAGTTTGAGCCTCGTATTGCCAAGGGTCATTGTGCTATTATTTTTATGGTTGATGTTGTATATGGGCTCTCGTGTTATACAACTTCCAGCATAGAATCTTGTCATATAATTAATGCTGTGAATAATCAGAATGGTAACAGTGCACACATTTTGAATTTCAAATTATTTCCTGCTTACCTCAACCTTTACCTCCTGCTGGGTTTGTCCGTGCAAAGTGCCACTCGGCTTTTGAATCGACTTCAGATCAAAGAGACATACTTGCACTGGAATGTAAAATATCTTCCGCAAAACTAAATAAAGTTTACCATTTCCACCAGTCTTAATGAGACCTGTGCAAAGAAGTTCATTTTCTCTGGAGAATTCTTGAAGAATGCTGATGAAATGAGACTCTTGTAAACAAGAGAGAGAAGGATGTGCTCATGAATCCAACACTCATTGCCTTGTTTAGCTCAGACCACATTCCTGTCAGTTTTCCAAAACTTTCTTTTGACACTGTGGCAATGCAGGCCATAGTATAAATTTGGTAACCTTCTTTCCTAAAATTAGCTTTTCCCAGCAATCTTAGGTGTGTGAGTTGCACCCAATAATCCCAAAATGATCTAGAAATTTGCATAGTTGTTTCCCTGATGATACTACTTCTTCCTTCTGTTCTTTATTGAACTTCTATAACTAAGGAATATTTTAAAGGATAAAATTATAGTAACTTGTTAAACCTATTTATCGATTTTTGACATGTTTCAGCAAAATGGCAGTTCTCCAAATGAGTACAGCACAAAAAATGTAAACAGGCTTGTACTGTATTATAAAACACCTTGGGGTTTTTCCTGGTTTTTTTTAAAAAAAGTCTTCTTCATCACCCCCTGAATCTACAGATACCTTTCTGTAGAACTGGTACAACAGTGTTTAACACCTTCTCTGGTTTATATTGGGTTTATCTTGCCCTCTCACCAGGTGATAATCCTTTCCTTTGCTTGACAGAACAGCCCATTTGTCCAGCACAACATCATGCAGTTTTATTCTATTAGCAAGGTCAAAGGCCAGAACAAAATGGATAGTGTTAATGACTTGGCTGTCGTCTCCAAACTGTTGAATAAGTATTTACTTTCGAGCACAATCCTAACCATGTCTACTCAAAAGTAAGCCGCATTGTATTCAATGGATCTTACTCCCAGAAAAGTGTCTTTAGGATTGCAGCCTATCTGTGATTTTTAAGATACATTTTATCTACCGGTATTTGCTGTGTCAGGTTTTGAAGACAAAAAACTCCTTTTGTCTTGACAAAAGCGGGAGATTCAGGGGTTGTTGCCTTTTAAAGACTTTTTTCCTACTCTCCAGTGGCTGTATCATTCTGTAACTGATTTGAATGAACTCAGGTCATGTATGAAGTTCAGGCTCACTGGAATGAAGGACATTCAGGCAGCATTGTGTAACAAGTGATTAGAGTTTTCAGCATTCCTGTGAGTGCTGCCTTAAATACATACACCTACATAGTTTTGTATCAAGCCATTCTTCTCATTTGTCTGGAAGAGCTGACAAGAAGTATCATATGCATGCAGCCCATCTGATGATTGTTTTTTAATATCTCAGCTTACCCAATCTCTTTCTAAAACTTCTGCAGAAGAAAATTATCTTTCACTGTATCATGGGCTAAAACATCTCTGCTGTGCAATTACATTACTTAATACTCACTTTTTCTTATTGTGAGACACAGGGGAAAATCCATAGCAGTTACAGGTCCATGCAGTTACTTCACTCTAGTGTTATGGAAAGTCATCTTAACTGCTCCAGAGCAAGGAGCTTAATTTCACTTTAGAGTATAGGCCGGAGTCAGAGAAAATCTCACTTTTTATTATTGTGACACAGAAAATCTTACTTTTTATTATTGTGATACATAAAAACTCTGAACACATTTGAAGATAGTGATGCTGTTATTGAGAACAACTTTTAAATATTGGAAAAATCTCTTCTGATGCCACACCAAAGTTCCATTTCCTTCTTCTCAGAACGTTTATCCTTTCCCGTGGGTCAGATATTAAAAAAATACTTCATTGTGTTCATGGAATCAGGTGTGATATTATCCATGATAGGAACATATATCAAGAAGACCACACACACATTAATGCTTTATAAATGTGAGCCTTAATGTATGAAGTGATGCACTCAGAAGAAGGCCTGAATATTATCAGAATCTTGGCAGTACAAAAGATGTGCTGTCTTGCTGGGTGACAAATGAGATCTCTAGGCAAAACAATAGTTATTTGCCAATCATTTGCAAATCTTGCCAAGTAAAGATGGGCTAGTTGCTCTTTGCTACGTTTTGTTAACTGATTTGATTGAAATTTTCAATATTGCTACTTTTGTTTTATGCTGTATTCCAACTGTTGAAGCCAAATTAAACATTGACCTGCTGTGTTGCCATACATTGGCTAGTGAAAGAAGAAAGTTAAGAAGCAAATATCCTTACTAAAAGGAAATGTTATCATGTTTGAGGTACTATGAAAAAACCTGTGCTCCTAGTAATACATCCTCCAGACAGGACTGTAATCTTTATTTTTATTAGCCACTTCATATCCTGAACTTCCTTTAGATAGCTTATCCCACTGAAAGCAATCTAGCGTCCATCAGTTAAGCGGATGGCATTACTGTAGTGGTGTGTGGCACTTGAAGATGACAGCAGTTTATTTTTCTCCTTAGAGGAATTTAGCTAAACTACTCAGTTGTCACTATTTGATTGGGACAATTAGGATTTTTCTTAACATGCGCGTCTTTGGCCTAAAGGCTGTTGCCAGAGTCTGGAGTTAGCAATAGCTCCATGTTTTTTAGGGTATCCTTTGTTACTTAAAATAACCAGGAATTATCGGGTAGTACACAAATTTATGTAATAACTAACAACACCTACTGATTAAGCTAAACATCCATTAAAATTGAGTGTTTGAAAAGTTAGTCCAGACAAAAGAAAATATTCATTTACCAAGTGTGTAATTAATCTGTGAAACTCTTTGGCATGGGGTGCAGTGATGGTATCTGGCCTAGATGCCTTTAAGAGGGAACTGGACAGATTTCTGGAGGAAAAGTCCACCACAGGTTACAAACCATTACAGGTATGTGCAACCTCCTTATTTTAGACATAGGCATTAGAATGTCAAATTAAGGGGCAGAGATTAGGATGTGGTTCCCTTGTTGTCTTCTGTGCTCCCTGAACTATTTGGTGTGAGCCACTGTAAGATACAGGAAGCTGAACTAGATGGGCCTTTGACCTACTCCATCAGGGCTTATGAAAGGGCCTTGAAGTCTGTATTTACTAGGTAGTTCACTGAGATGGTTTAAGGTAGCTAATTCCTTCAGTCTCCTGATATTTCTTGTCTCTGGCTTCAGATAAGTCTTCAGTGAGTCCATTGGGATATACGCTTCCTATAAAATTTGTTTACCTCTCATGGCACGGCATGTGAACCAAGATCTTCAAGTGGTTCTCAAATTTTTTTATCCCCAGATCCCATTTTTTAAAATGACACTCTTACAGGATTGACCTAGCTTTATGAGACTTTTAAAGAAAGATAATGAAGCAGCGCTAATGAATAGACTCAAGACTTGAGGGGCTGAGTTATATGATACAGCCTTTTTCTGCTCCCACTACCTGTTATTAACAGGTAATAATCAGAACTGGCACAGATCTGAGTAACTTCATTGGGACTACAGTGGCTGTCCTTGGAATAAGAGGAAAGGTTTCACTGGCTGCCTGAAATTTGTGCTGCACATTTGCCTGGCTGTTCCAGCGCAAATTAGGATTGCTCCCTCCAATATTTATCTGCCTCTATTTGTTGTTTACAGCAGGGGTGTGCAAAAATTTTGGCTGGAGGGTCCCATCTTCTCATCATCTGTCAGGTGCCAGAAAAATGAATTAATTTACATTTCAAATCTGAATGCAATTACATAAATTTACAGAAACAATAGTGCAATTCTAACCCCCAGTTAGGTTGGAACAAGTCCCATGCTGTACCATAAGAATTAGGTCAGTTCACAGACATGCGCCAGCATCCCCACACCACCACAGGAACAGGGAGTGGGTGAGTTGTGCCAGCCTAAATTGGTTAGGATTACACCTGAATATATTAAGGAAGGAACTTGCACAAATGAATGAGTTCAAACCAGTTCTTAAACACTTTCTAATACAAAGAGAGGGGTGTGTCTTCAAACCAGTTCATAAGCATTTTATCCACACACAGAGAGGATATGTGTTCAGCCTCCCCAGCCCTCAAAACACCTGGAGGCAAGGGAAGCAGAGCTCCCCTCACTTCTGGAAGATTATAGAGCTCACCCACTGGCCAATGGAGGGGACTTGCCATGGGCTGCAGCTCAGCCCTGGTCTTACTGTATTTTCGTTCCATCTTTCTCCCTGAAGGGACCCAAGCTTGCAAAGTGCAGGAGCTCAGTTATTTGCAGGGCAGTTAATAGCTCTCTGATTTTTGAATAACCTCAGGGATTATGGCAATTAGTTATCTGAGCTCTCTGCGTCTTGTGAATTTACTGGAGACTCAACAAGAGCCACCAGAAACCAGGTCACAACCCACCAAATGGATCCCAACCCACAGTTTGAGAAAGACTGATCTATACAAATGCATTAACTTTTGCTTCAGATGTTCTGAGGCTGAGCCAAGCACTGAAAACCAAAAAATTCCTGTGCCGAACCATGGCAAACTCTTATTCAATCCATTAAAATGTGATAGAGGTAGCTGCCAGGAATTAATAGTAGCATTACTACTGCAACAGCTTATTATCCCTCTCTTGTTTGTTTCTTCCATTTCTTTGGCACCTCCTACCAAATCATGTCTCTCAGCACAGAAATTAAAATACGAAATATGGCTGGTAGGGTGGGGTGTTTAGGTGTGTGTTTTCGTTTAGTTCACTAGGCTTTTCTAAAAGAAAAATCCAAGCATCGCTCATGCAGTTTTCCCTGTTAGGAAAAAAAATCAGAAGTAGTATTTAAGTGATGATACCCAGTAATTTGTTCATTCTTCTGTCAGTGTAATTTACAAGGCAACGACAGATAAACATAGCTATACAAGATTCATTTACAGTGACACAATGGCAGATACACAGAGCAGAACCCTGCCTATGAGATAAAGTGGACTGAGTGACTTATGCAGTAATTAGGGGATAATTGTCATTAACCTCGCAAACAGTAGTTTACCCATATTGTTTAAAAGGCTCCAGGATGCATAATGACAAGGTAATCTGTCAAAGCGCTAGGGGGAAATATTAATAAGATTTGTGCAGGCCTGGATAGAAAATATGCAGAAAGCGGCCACATTAAGCTAATTGGTGAATGAATATACACTTGTAAAAGTGCTTCTAATGGCACGTTTGCTGCTCTCCAAACGACTACTGTTAATGTGGAGAAGTGGGCTGCCTACAAAGGCAGGACTGCTGGGACAAGAGGGTATTAAGTCATGCAGACACTGTTGTTATTACCTTGAATGCCACAACATATTTCCCACTTTTCTTTTGCATTTCAGATACTGTAATATATATATATATGGATAAATACGTAGATATATCTGTCTCCACCCCTCCTCTATTTGACGTCATCCTGCCACTCTCCTTCTTCCATCATACATTATCCTTAGCTTAAGGTTTCCATTCCATGGAAGAAGTTCTATGTACGTGAGGTTGTATTGCCATATATACACACATATGTGCAGTATATATGTATGCATGTACCAGTAGACATCAACTAGCATATTTGATCTGTTGTTTGCAGTAACGCAATAATTTATTTCTCCTGAAAGAATCCTAAACCTATATCACAATCTTTATGTTCTGTTACAATCCATACATAGCATTGTTTGTCTTCAACTGTAGTTCTTGAGTGACCCAGCATGACTCAATGGTTAGAATTTTGAATGTATGACAAGCAGAACCAAACAAACCAATTCTATATAAATCCCCATGTGGTGATACAGTAGCAACCAGTGCTTGCAACATTACATGCCATGGGAAATTTTTGACTGCTGGAAGTTTCCTTGGGATAATGAGGGCTTTTGCCCTTTGCATAGGGGTAAGCCCAGCAGCAACAATGGGTCAACTCCTTCTGGGATAAATAGTGGCTTCAGAAGGGCAATTTACACCAAGAAGACAATGAAGGATGAAAGAATTATACCACCCTCTTCCCCATAATGCTGTTGTACCAGTCTATACCAAGCCTTATAGTACCATGAGCTACCATATTTAGCTTCATGACTTGTTTGACCCCTTGTCAGGTTCCTGAGGTACATTTTTGAAGATTGTCTCCAGTCAAAGAAGATCCTTGGAAATGACAGCTGTGTTCCAATCAATCTGTTAAGTTTTAAATAAGATTAACTTACAGTTGATTATATTTAGTCCAACCTTCAAATCCACATAGAATTATCTTTGTCATCCCTCTCCAAATATGTTGTTTGTGAGTCAGGAAATGCTCCTTCCTAGAGTCTGGTATTCAGCCTGTTTGCAAAAAACAAAATGCCTTAAAGCCCCTATATGATTGAACAGGATGAAGAATTGTCCACCAACTGCAACTGGAACTGGTAAGAAACATTCTGCTTATTTAAGATTGAATGGGTCATATATGAAAAAGCTCTGGGTGTTTCAATATTAACATCATCATTCTAAACTTAGTTCCCCATACCACAATGGGGAACTAATCACCAATGATGTTGACCACCCCTCTGAGGATGAATCCATTAGGCTCTTTTTGTAGATTATCCTATTTTACAAGACATCAACACACATCCTGCTCCCTATGCCATGTTGACAGTACTTCAGGGTCTCACCGAACTAGTGAAAGGCTTGTGGGAGAACTACATCCCAGATAGTGGAAGGAACCTACAGAGAAATGGGTCCTTAACTACATTCATATTATCTTGGCTTGCTATGCTTTTTCATCAATTTTCTTAAACATACAAGGTAGAGGATAGACTTTGAAAAAAGTTGGGAAAACTGTCCATATTATTGAGAAAATAGGGTGGATCTAGTGAAAGCCCAGCATTGGAAGTATTACTTGGTCTGTTAGGACTCAATGAAGCAAGATTATTTAGAGCTGTAAAACCACAGGCATCTACTATAACTTCAGAAATTAAAAAATGCCATTCACACTGTTCCTGAGAAAATGATCTGTTTTATGAATTTACCAGTGGTTAAGGGAGTAAAATTTAAAGAATGTTTGTGGGCACTAGACGTAGCTGCATACCAGTGGGCACTGCTGGCACCAGCAGTCTCCAGACACCAAGCATCATTGACACCATGTGATGAGCATCAGTGGGCACCTGCAGGCAGAAGGCATTAGCAGGCACCAGTGAACAGTGGGCGCCATTGGACAGTGGACACCACTGGATACTAGGTATCCCTACTGGACACCACTGGGCACCAAGCTGCTCTGTCAGGCAACAAAGGGCACCAGGCAGCGGGCACCACTGGGCACCAAATCGGTTCATAGTGGGTGCCTACATCACAGAAAGAATATCCTTCCCAAATTCCATGCTTCTAGGTCCAAAGGTTTTGTCTGGGCGTGATGTGACTGAGTCAGTCAGACTGCAATCCTAACTTGAACTGGAAACTGGTGGGCTGGTGTTATGAATGTGCCATCAAGCTTAAGGAGCATAAAGCATCCATAACAGTGCATAAGAAGCACCAGGGGAGAGGCCTGCCCCACTCTTGCGACACTATTTCAGTGGCCTGGCGTCAGTTGAGGTAAGTGCACAGCCATATGGCATACGGCTTAGGACAGGGAGGCAGAGGGCATTTTTTGGTGGGGAGAGAGTGGAATAGGGTCAGGACTGTCCCAGGAATGGACAAGATCAGTGGAGTATCTGCAGTATCCTTACACCTCTCCTAGTCTTCCTGTTGTTACTTGAGGCTGCTTGGACCTCCCCCAGCTAAACAGCTGCAGAAGGTCCAGGCCACTGGCACTACTAGTTGAGGATGTAGTAATCTTTTGTTCATTTGCTTCTTAGTGTGGCTACATGTGTGTACACTTATCCATCCATCATCTACTCAGTCCCAGAAACCATGGCAATACACATTATTCCGACTCTTCTTGCTGGAATAGTAACTGTTCTAATTTGAGTGAAAGTAGTTCTGCAGTGAGACTACTAAGATGATTAGGACATTTTCTAAATAATTGGCTTAGTCATTCAATAGGAATTAAGGGAGCATATTTCAGCTTTCCCCAGTTGGTTAGCATGCTGCTAGTTGGCTCCTCATTTTGCAAAATGTACACAGTAAAGTAAAACTTGCCTCTTGAAATTCATACAGTCTTGCACTGCCCAACTTATTCTCTTTGTTGTGTATTTTACAACTTTCCTCTCTGTGCCAGAACTTCATTTAATCAAGAGAGACACGTTCATTTCACTTTGTGCATTTTCATATAATTTGTTGCAAATGCTTCACCTCATTATGCCGCAGTCCTTTAGGGCCAAGCATTCACAATGTTGTAAAGAGTGTAATTATTATGGAGATTTAAGGTAGAGTGAAGCTTATGGAACTAGGAAGATTCATATCAAAATGAGAATTACTGGAGATCTCTAGAGAAAATTCATATCCTGCATGTGATGGTATTAATTGGGGATCTAGCAGATTGTGCTTTTCAAAATCAGTGCAGGGCCAGACCTAAGTATTTTTTAGAAGGGATCTCTGCTGCTGGAAGTGTTGTTTTAAGAATTAAGTTTAAACAAAAAAAGTCCTAGAGATCTGTGGTCTTCTTAAATTCTATATAATTTTTTTTAACTTTGAGTGATAGTCTTTACTTCTGCTTAGGGCACAATCCAGAGTAACTACAAGACCTTTTACACTAACATAGTTACGGTGCCATCTATGGGAAACCTTTGGGAAATGCATAGAGCAATCCAGAGTAAGTGCCTCTTACGTGCTCCCGAAGTTACTCTAGATTGTGGGTTTAGTTTTTTTCCCTTCCTGTGTATTCCACATTTCCTTTACTCAGTTCTTTAGCTCTCATATCTCCAGTTTTCTATGAGGTCAATGTTATTGTGATGTGTTTCACAGATTTATTAGGTGACAATCTGTCAGTCATTCCTATATGTAGGAATTAAATCTAGGGCTTCATGCTTTCCTGCTGTCATTATGGCATTAAAACATGGACAATTTGTGCCCTTGCACCATCAGACGCAAACAAGCAGCCCCAAATGCTGCCTCTGCAAACTCTCGCATTCATGTGCACATGGGCTCCAATGGATGTGGAGGGAAGGCAAGCAAGCAAGCAGCCATTCCTCCTTCCATTTTATTTACAGCTAGAATGGCATCCATGGTCCATACTGATTATTTTTAAAATGAAGTGGAGAAGGAGATGCTAGGAATCCAGCACCCCTTTTCTTGTTCACTGCAAACAGAAGCAGTGCAGAGGACAGCAAGGATGCTTCACACTTTGTTCATCACAAGGAAAGGAAAGGATACAGACTCCCTGACTACTTAGTACTCTCCCTTACTACTCTATGAACAACAAAGAGGTTGGGAGAAACAATTTGGAGCCTTGGCAGTTTTTTTTATTTTCTACTTCTTGCACTAGCAGCACAAGCAGGGAAGTGTGCATGTTAGCAATGTATCTTTATATCATGGTCATCCTTTTTTCAATATTTGCCTTCTTAAAAAGTATGAGCCACCAAAAAAAAATTGTTAAAATGTTTATTAATTCCAAAGAGATGCTCTTGAAATGTAGTACACATTGCGTCAGTGGCAACTACTTTTTGGGAGTCACAGAAGAGCCTTCACTGGTGCATTTTGCAGAGGACTGGCTGAGAGGCTGAGTGGCCTTCCACATGCCAGCAGATTCCTAAAGACCCATTGAAATGGGGTAAATGGGGCAGGTGGGTAGGGACAGGCAAAATGGGGCAGTAACATGGCAGGGAGGAGGGATATCAGGCTTTGGTGAGATGTGGGTTTGGGTTGGTGCACACCAAAACCTTACTCTGTTCCTGAACCTGACCCTCCTCAAGGATCAACCTAGATGTACAACAGCTATCAAGGCCAAGTTGAATCATGCAGCCCAAGGAGGTACGTGGCCCATTCCTCAGCCCAAGGAGACCTCTGGAGCCTGAAACTCCCCTCCCTGATTCAGTGGAGGTCACACCAGTACCACTGCATCACCTTGCAGAGAATCGCAGTGGATTGGGCTACTTACTTCTGATTAATAATACATAGGATTGTGTTGTGAATCTCAAAGCAAGTGACCTTTATGTGTTATACACCTTTGCATTATTATATTCCTATTATATGATTGATACATGCTAAGGAATTAATTACGTATTCGGTTTCTTAATGAAATAAATAATGCCTAAATTATTTTAAGTACTTCTCAGAAACGATGACAACAGTGACAGAAAATATTCTCTAAGTGCTTCCCAGAATTATATTTTTAAGGAGAATGTATTCTTTTTGTTTTAACCTTTTTATTAATTTCAAATTCTATATAATTATTTTTCACTGAATGGACAGACATGGATGCATATATGCATACATTTACCTTCACTTAGCTATGCCAAAAAGTAAATTAGAGAGATAAAAATAGACTTGCAAATAGAGATAGATATATGATAATTCACAATTGGCTAAAGGTACAGTAAATCATAGAACATTTTCAAGACTTAATTATGAAAAAAATTGAATCCATAATTACTTTAGAACAAAGGTTCAGGGTACAAAATCTTGCTTCAGAGGGTTGTGTGTCTGTTAAACAAGTAATAAAAGCTTTCGTGTTGTATCAAAAAGTTGGTTTATGAAGCAGAAGCCCTCAGGAAATCATATATCCTACTTTTCTATCCCTATACCCAGGACAACCCCCTCTCCCAATTAAATTGGTGAAAATTACACTGATTCTTGTGTCTTCAATTCCAGAGGTCGTTCTTTCTAACCCAATTTGTATTGTCTTTGATCATCATCCTGAGCAAATCACTTGTTCTCAGATGACCCTCATGTTAGGAGAACATGTATCTTAACACGTCTTGGCATAACTCATCCTAACCTAAGGTCAGCAAAAATCAGGAGATGAGTGTAAGATGATTAAGTCTGACACTGTTTCACTGACCTAATTTCCTAGTTGTGAATCCAGAAATATTTGTTTGTACTTCTGTAAAACTGAAAAAATACATGTGTGTTTAGACTGATGGAAAAATAATTTAAGGTTATAAATCTTGTACTGTTGGAGGTTATTCTTATATAGCTCAGGGATTTTCAAAGAATCTTCTTTTTCGGAAATCAACAACCTGTATTTAGAATTAAGACCTGAGAAGAAGACACATTACAGTGCAGAGGTATGGCACCCTGGTCCTATGGACTAGGAGCTGACGCTCCTTGACTTCCTTATATGTATTGCACAAGAGGATTGTCTTATTAAGTAATGAGTTGGTGGAAATAATAAGAATTGAAACCTTTTGTAATGAAAAATGTAAATGTTGATAAATTTTAATGGCATTGCTGAAAGATCATGAGAGAAACAAGAAACCAGTTACATGTCAGAAATGATGTGAACTTCAAGCCAAGTATTACAATACACAAGGGAATCTAAAGCTATTTTACAGCATAGTCCAAAGGGATGTTTGTCTTTGTTTCTTATAACTTTTTAATCTTAAAATTATATTCCTCTTCTCCCTTATCTAGTTCTGAATTATACCACATTGCCACTTTTCATAGAGCTCTCACTATGTGACTACAGAACACTGATAATACCACGGCACACATTTGCTGTATTATATGAACTGTATTAAGTCTCACTCTATTTCTTTGTGATACTTAACATTTTCTAGCAGTAGAAGGTTCAAACAGTGAACTATAAAAACAAGTTTCTATCTACAGTTCAGTATTTAGTTAGTTATAGTTTATTATGGTCAACCAAGCAGCCAAAGCACAAAAAAATAAACAGAAATTCATAAAAACATAACCACAAACCCTAACAACACATATACACATCATATTAAAATACATATACACATATTAATCAAAGGTTAGTGCACTCAAATTTCCTCCTAACCAACTGAGCAGCATGACAGAAATGGGCAACCTTCAGAGATATTTCAAATCTGAATCAGATAAAAGGAAGGCAATTTGCACAATTTGCAAAAGTGCTGTTTGCAACCCCATTAAAGTGCTAAGGGTCGGAGAGTTGAATTTAGCCCTGAGATCATCGTAGATTGGACTTTGTAAAATAATATGGGCAGTTATCTCTGTGAATAGGGCTGCCTTGCAAAACATCACAAAAGCCTGGCTTTTGTAAAAGCAATCCTAAATTTGGGAATAGCAATGTTGAAAAAATATCTAGCTGGGGAAAAAGGAAAAGCTTGATCCCCAAGAAAAATGTAGGCAGGAAATCTGGCACTTACAGATCTCAATTCAAGGTCCTCCAACCTCCAACGTAGGATAGTTTTAACATCATCCAGGTTTGTTAAAGTCTCTAGGGAGAGGTCACACTTTTGTAAGTATTCCAAGCAACTTTTTTCTCAAAAGCCCCCAAAAAGCTCTGAAAAAATCAAATAGGTGAGATTATCCTGCCTCAGGAGGATCTTTAAAAAATAATCCAGGTTCGTTAAAGTCTCTAGGGAGAGGTCACACTTTTGTAAGTATTCCAAGCAACTTTTTTCTCAAAAGCCCCCAAAAAGCTCTGAAAAAATCAAATAGGTGAGATTATCCTGCCTCAGGAGGATCTTTAAAAAATAACATAAAGCATTTAGCCACATCGACATCCCTATAATTGGAGTACTGGTTTCCAGTCTAATCACCGAATTTGACACACATCTTGGAACGTACAAAAGTTTGCGCAAAAATTCGGTCTGACTCACCTCCAAAAATGGGGACAGTATTTCAAAATTTAAAATTTATCTTCACTTCTGTTTGATCACAGTTTCTCTTAGTGGGTTGTCAAGATACTGCACTTCAAAACTTACCACTGTGCTACCAATCAGTAAATCCTAAACATCTTTCCAGCACCAAGGCAGCTGCAGTGCAGCCCAAAAGCAGATGCAGCATTCACTCAAAGAGAATCAGTCTTCCCTTATTTGAAGAGGCCTCCATGATTGTCCTCCCTACCACAGGATGCCGCTTGCACCCTGCTTGCACCCAGCTTGGCAAGCAGCTATATTGTATTGCTGCTGGGAAGATGGTTAGGATTGGTCTGTGAGTGTACAATGTGTCTTAAAAGAATGAATCATGGTATGTTCTGTGTGGGAACTGGAAGAGAATGAATGCCAACCAGCAGGCTCACTTTCTTGACTAATGAAACATGTATGTACGTATCTATGTATCTATGTATGTACAGCATCCCCTCTTTGTTCTCCAGAGGAAAGGAGATCCCCATGCACTATCCAAGATACCAATGCAGCTGGGGAGCTGTGTGCCAGTGAAAATCAGTCCACATGCCGAGCTTGGCACTTGTGCCATGGATTGCTGACTCCTGGTTTGTGCTATGCTAGATTTGTTAACCTTTAAGCTACCTAAGACACATTGTTATTTTAACTGGCTTTGTAGCAATTACTTTTGTACAGGTATAAGGGTCCAATCCTATCCAGCTTTTCCAGTGTAGCCCCAGGGTAAATTGATACATGTTTCCATACTTTAAAAAGGCCCTCCGTGACTCCCCTCCACCACAGAATCCATCAGTCACCCCTCCGGCACAACTGCACCAGCAATGGAAAATTGGGTAGGATTGGACCCTAAGGGCTTATTCAGGCAAATTCTGTGGTGTTGTTTTTTTTTCCTTTTTTTCTCCAAAGAAGATTATCTTTGAATTCAAGACATCAAAAATGTTGCCTTGAAATGCTAATATGGGTTTTGCATTCCATTTTAATGTTCTTCACATGAATTCCCTCAGAGAAAGTCTGGGTCATGGTGGGATATGGGTGTGGGAAGCCATTTGGACAGAACTGACTTTGAAGTAAACAAACACCTTGCTTTTGAATATAGTTACTGAGGACTAAATTGATTTCTATGGATTTTACCACAAAGTAAATTTTCCTGATGTTACAATAACCAAAACATACCAATTCCATGCAGAATTTTACTGCTTCTTCATCTGGTTCAATGAGTAGATTTATCTGTTTGTTTGTTTTTTGAAACTAAGCAGGATATAAGAACTTTTACAGACCAATACTATCTAATCTTCCCAACTGGTGCAATGCTGATGGAGGCATGGATAAGCGAGAGGATTTTCAGCCATTATTGTGCGCATTTTTCATGCCTCTCTTTGTCCTGGTCTCTACACTATTCTTCCACATCTCATTCCACCTGTCCCTGAACTGATTTCTTATGCCAGAGTTTTTCCCAAGATTCACATGTGACCAAGGGTGGCTTCTTGCCCTTTGGGGGAATGACCCACATGTGCAAAATAATACACCACCTTTTGTGACCACAGTAAAGCATGTGGCACCACTTAAACATGGGTTCCAGAAATGCAGCTTCCCCTTACAATTTGACCTGTAAGGCTTGCAGCCTATGCAAATTTATCCAAGAATACGTTCACAGAATAAGCTCGGTAAGTAACACTGTGGTACTTACTTCTGAGTAGACATACATAGGATTGCACAAAATAAATTTGCTGTGTTAGATGAATCCAGCTAATCTAGAATTCACCTTTTTACAGAGGCAAGCATAATACATCTGGAAAGCTTACAAACAGGGTATAAGGACCAAAATGTGTTCCTGCATCTGGCATGCAGAAGGATATTTCCTTCTGAACAAGGATGTCCCATCTAGCAATTGTGCTTAGTAGTTGTTGACACATCTCTGTGTTTGTCTAATTTCTTGTTAAAGCTATCTAAGCTAGTGGCCATCACCACATTTTGTGATAGTTAATTCACCTAATAAATGGATGATGTGATATGTGCAGAATTGCTTCCTTTTAAAAATTGGAGAATCAGTCATATCCATACCTTATGCTTTTTCTTATTGCTTCTTGGGAGATTTTCCTTTTTATGTTCAAGAGTAAAATTAAATCTTTTTGGTTATTTTGTTTACATCTTATTTTGAAAGGAAGATGCCTGAAGAGAATCATTAAACCATCTACTGCTTAGTGATCATGGAAAGTGTTACAAATGAATTACCAAGGTGGCAACTTGACTAGCGTTAGCCTATCTAGAAAGTTGCCAGTGAAATGATGTATTTATTATCTAAACATTCTTATTCTTTTATCAATACATACTGCAGTGGATAACCTGACATTACTGGGCAGAATTTTTAACTTCTACCTCGAGGCAAATCTCATACTTACTAGCAAAAATGAAAGTGTGAAATGCTTTTTAATGTATATTTAACAACAGATAGTCTGGTGATTGCTGATGTGTATTCTCTCAGGACTTTTCCCTTGCTATCAGAACACAGTGCTAAGAGACAACATTTTTACACATTTATGCTATCTGCAACTATCAAGTGTGTACTTCTTAAAATATTTGCAACTGCCATTTATTAAAAAGTGGCAGAAAGCCATCACATTTTAAGTCTAAACAAACTCAGATTACAGAATAACAATCAATTGCCTGTAACACAAGTGGTTACATGAATCAAAACAGTGGGATTTGCTAAGTCTTTTGATGTGATAGTATTAAATTCAAAGTTAAACATTGCTCTAGAAGGAAAATAGTATAATAAAAGAAACCCTTAATATTTAATGTGCCATTCTAATTTCTGTCAAGGTCACTTTTAATTCCTAACAGTGCATTTTATTTTTTTTTAAAAAAAGATCCTTACAGTTTCATTCCTTTGGATTTTATCTGAGAAGTATGTACTGCTGCACTTTTTTATTTAAATCTTTTCTCTCATAACACTTTGTAGTAAGGATTAAGCTGCTCTCTCTCTACATTTGCAAGTATGGTGCACAGCAAGAGTTCATATTTCATTGCAATGAATGTTAAGCAGTTGCACAGGACCCAGATCTTTGTTTTTGAAATGGCATTATTGAAGGTATTTTAGATCACAAAGCCTCAGTGGTCCACATTTTTGTTTGCTTTGAAATTATTAAACCAATCTGTTTCTTTAACTATTACTCTAATTACTAGATTTGCATGGCAAGAAAGTTTGCTTTGTGGGTTGACGCAGTGTCCACATGTAGTTTTCTGAGCTTAGCGTTTGATGAGCAGTCAGCACAGTGTTTTCAGTCGAAGTCAATAATTATGCAGAATCAATAAGGTTTTCTTCTTTTGTGTTTGTCTTTGTTGTTTCTTTGATATGGCCTCTAGGATGCTGCAGGCAAAGTGCTGGACCGTTGGGCCATCATGTCCAGGGAAGAAGAGATTATTACCCTTCAGCAGTTTCTGAGGTTCGGAGAAACCAAATCCATTGTGGAGCTGATGGCAATTCAAGAAAAAGAAGGGCAGGCTGTGGCTGTACCGACTTCAAAGGCAGACTCAGATATAAGAACTTTTATTGAAAGCAATAATCGAACAAGGAGCCCAAGTCTCCTTGCTCACCTGGAGAACAGCAACCCTTCGAGCATTCATCATTTTGAAAACATCCCCAACAGCCTAGCATTCCTGCTTCCATTTCAGTACATAAATCCAGTCTCTGCTCCACTGCTGGGCCTGCCTCCAAACGGTCTCCTGCTGGATCAGCCAGCGTTAAGACTGCGCGAACCAAGCCTTTCAACTCAGAATGAATATAATGAAAGCAGTGAATCTGAAGTTTCCCCAGCACCTTTCAAGAACGAACAGGCATCAAACAGGAATGCCCTGACCAGCATCACAAATGTGGAGCCCAAATCTGAGCCATCTTCTGTGTCACCAGTTCAGACATCTACCCCTGTCAATGATCTGTCCAAACCAGAACATCCAAAAAGCTCTTTTCGAATGCACCGAATTAGGAGGATGGGGTCGGCATCACGCAAAGGAAGGGTTTTCTGCAATGCTTGTGGCAAAACCTTTTATGACAAAGGTACCCTCAAAATCCACTATAATGCAGTTCATCTGAAGATCAAACATAGGTGTACTATTGAAGGTTGTAACATGGTCTTCAGCTCGCTTAGAAGTCGCAACCGTCATAGTGCTAATCCCAATCCACGGCTTCATATGCCCATGCTAAGGAACAATCGAGACAAGGATCTGATCCGTGCTACATCAGGTGCTGCCACCCCTGTTATAGCAAGTACAAAATCTAACCTAACATTAACAAGTCCTGGTCGACCTCCAATGGGTTTTACCACTCCCCCATTAGACCCAGTACTACAAAATCCTCTACCTGGTCAGCTGGTGTTCCCAGCTTTAAAGACTGTACAGCCTGTTCCTCCTTTTTACAGAAGCTTGCTTACGCCTGGTGAGATGGTGAGTCCACCAACCTCATTACCTACCAGTCCTTTAATGCCAGTGGCTGGTACTGTAGAGCAGCCTCCCCCGCTTTCTTCAGAATCAGCAGTACCCACAGTGCTGATGCCCATCCAAGAGACAAATGCTGATCTTGCCCCCAAGAAGAAACCAAGGAAGTCAAGCATGCCTGTGAAAATAGAGAAGGAAATTATTGACACTGCTGATGAGTTTGATGATGAAGATGAGGATGTTAATGATAACAGAAGTGTAGGGAACGATGGTGGTCATGACAATCATTGCCATTCTCAGGAAGAAATGAGCCCAGGACTGTCAGTGAAAAATTTTGCAAAAAATGGAAGAAATAGGTGCATTTCCAGGATGGAGTTAAGAAGAGCAGATAGCATGACATCAGAAGACCAAGAGCATGAAAGAGACTATGAAAATGAATCAGAATCCTCTGAACCAAAACTGTGCGAGGAATCCATGGAAGGGGATGAACACATGATGCATGAAAGACTTGACAAATCAATAATGAACCACAACAGGCCGGATGAGAACCACAACGAAGCCTCCCACCAAGATGAAGTGAAAGTTAAAGAAGAATTTACAGACCCTACCTATGAGATGTTTTACATGAGCCAATATGGACTTTACAATGGAGGCAGCGCAAGTATGGCCGCACTCCATGAAAGCTTCACTTCAACTTTAAACTATAATAGCCCCCAGAAATTCTCCCCAGAGGGTGATTTGTGCTCAAGCCCAGATCCCAAGATCTGCTATGTGTGCAAGAAAAGTTTCAAGAGTTCCTACAGTGTGAAGCTTCACTATAGGAATGTTCATTTAAAAGAGATGCACGTCTGCACTGTGGCTGGCTGCAATGCTGCTTTTCCCTCACGGAGGAGCAGAGACAGGTCAGTAAATACTAACTGATTTTCTAAATATTTGTGTTAAGTTATTGAAACAAATCAAAAGTAGGTTTTAAGCTGTATAGACACAACATACAATCACTGATGTTTTTTGTTAGTTGTGTTCTTCATTGTTTTCTGATATCTAGAATACTATGAATTGCCTTAAGTAATGGTAAGGTATTCTTTGGAAACAGGTTCCATTAGTATATCAAAAGGTTTCTGTGTGCTTGCAAACTACTTCATTAAATTTCTGTACATCCAGTTTTCTAAAATCTACTGTTGTGGATGTAGGACTCATTTCTCCAGATTATCATGCTTAGAAGTTTCATGTAGCCCAGTCCTATATATTACACCACTTTTTGGCTGCAATCCTAATCCCCAGTTAGGCCAGCATATGTCCTGGCAAATATTCCTTGCCTGCCTAGGGTGTTGCAAAAATACCATAAGGCATTTCTGTGCCACTCTGGGGAGGGGGGGGGGCTAGGCCAGTGCACAGACATGCACTGGCCTCCTCACACCACCATGGGAACAGGTAGTGAGTGAGTTACGCCAGTCTAAATTGGTTAGGATTTCACCTTTTGTCTCAGCTTCATCTACACCTGGGAGCAGAAAGTATTGAACACAATACTTTATTTTCAATATCCTTTGAACACAACTGATCTTTCTTCTGAGTATACGATTATACTATGAGAGACAAAAATGATTCCCTATAGATGTTTATTTCTGTTACATTTTTTCTTCCAAAATTAAGAAAAGCTCTTATTTAAATTAATGGAAAACTTTACGCAAACCTCCACTCTCCATTTCAAATGCATGTTCAAACAGATGGTGACCATTGATGTTTTGTACTATTTCAGGTGGGAACACACAAAATATCCTATTAATACTTGAAATGCATGGTAATATTGATGAAGTGTATCATTGGAGACCTAGAGAAGCCCTGTTGAAATGAAAACAGGAAACACAGCAGCAATGATTATGGATGGTACTTCCTTTATACGTGTGGCTGTGTTGTGTTCTTTGCATGCCTGTAAGTCCCCATTCACTAAGAATAGGCACACAAATAAACCCTTAGGATCCCAGGATTTTTTTTAATCACTCACTGCCCTAACTCTGGATTGTGCCCTGTGTCTAAGCTAGGTGTGCTATATCCAATGGAGGGAGTGGTAATGGGTTAGTGTGCTTTAGAGAGAAAGGGGAATTTAAATCTTTCACTCCCATGATCCACCCTAGCGAGGCTACAGAAACTCATGATTGGATCCAGCACATGCCATTGTCATGGATCCATTCAATCCTGCAATCTCCCTGCCACATTTCTCTGACCACTCTTCCATTCTCTCCCTGCATCTCCCACCTGAACTTCTTCAGTGGGCAGCTGGAAATCCTTTGGCAATGACAGAAAGGCTCTGGTCATCAGCCAGCAATCCTGCAACATGCAACTCAATGTGCTGTCAGACAACCTTTGTGGTGGGTGCTGACTGCTTTTCTGTAGTCAGTGCAATGGAATGTGAATTCCACTGTCACCCAGGCAATTAGGATCAGGCCATTTTTGTTAAAATTAGTTTTAAATTTATTAGAAATACGACGGTCATATGTATACAGCCATTTTAGTGCTGCTGTTGTGCATAATCTTTTGATGCCCACAATTCATATGAGCATTTGCATTGTGCAGAATTGGACTGCAGTGAGTTCCTATATTTTTTCTCAGTTGCCATGAGCCCAAATGAGCTCACAGTGTGTGTTCTTAGCTAGCAGATCTACCAAACAGATCTGGTAGAACATAGTCTACCAAATAGATCAAAATGAGCAATAAACCATTAAATCTGATGCACAATCTTCTTAAATTGAAGCATTGAGGACATGCTCACACTCTTTTTTTAAAAAAAAAAATAGACAGCAAAATAGATTATCTTTGAAACCAAGGGCACTGTGTGATGTGCAATGAGGATCAGCTAGCTGTTCTAAGAAAAAGTTCCAAATTTCCACTAAGTGCTCTGTGTGAGCTCAGGTAGCTCTTTTAAATCCATGCTTATACAGAAGTCTTCTGTGAGAATTACTTCTTGACAGGGCACAATTCTAACCAACTTTCCAGCACTGGCATAGCTGTGCCAGTGGGCATAAGCAGCAGCCTCCAGTTGGGTGACAGTCATGGAGATTTCCTCAATGCTCCAAGACGATGCTTGTTCCTTTACCTTCGAGTTGCATTGTCTTTACCCCAGAGCTGGAAAATTAGTAGGATTGTGTTTGCAGTGGGAAAATTTGACTAAATATTCTTCGCCTTTATCTGGGTTGTAAATCTCATCGTATGAGCCACAAGAATTTTTTCTCAAGGAATATACCTCCTGAAGGTCTTTTGAGTTCAGTTTGGCTCTACGCTTCTGGAAAGGTTCATGGATAAGCATACTGTAGTGCTAGGCTCAGAAGCTAACACACTGTACTACACAGGCAAAACACACATAACATTTTCTCTTAAAGTCAGAAAAATGGCTATGATGTAATAGTTGTTGATGTGTATTAAAAAAGGAAAAGCTTATAGGAATATTCATTATGTATAAAATCTAAAATATTCCAAAAACAAAATTGGAGACTATATTTGATGAAGGTAAATATATCAGAAGTAACAGAATTATGTCTATATGCCAACTATAATATATTTATCATAATTTATCACACAGAGACATAAAATAGTATGCAAACTTTCATGGACAGCATTCTTTTAGCAAATAAATTAAATCAATGTGTAATAAATCAAATCAACATAGTTGGTTACACTGCATCCTTTAATATTATTTTTAAAAAAGTAGATATTACTCTACAATCATATTTTTTAAAATCAAAACATTAAGGAACTATAGCACTAGCAAAGTTCAAAGTGAAGCTTTTCTTAATTACCGGTATTTTGTTTATTAACTGTTATTAATAGACTTATTTAAAGTCTGGAAGACTATTCTGTTTTTAAAATCCTAAAATTATTATCTTGAATAATAGTCTAGATTTCTATAGCTTATGAGAATATAGGCTATGAGAATATCAGACCACAGAATATTTGCAAAAATCCCTTGGTTGTGCAAAACCAGAACTTCTAGTAACTTCTGCAGACATTTGAGCAGGAAGTAATGTGAGCACATTTTTTTGTACTCAGCAATTCAGTGTCTGGCGCTAGCCATAGTTGGGAGGTCAACTATGACAGAAAAAATGAGCGTGAGGAAGGAAGGGTGTGAAGGAATTAGAGATTGGCTCGCAGCTGCTTAAAATCTCATATGTTCTGGAAATGTTCACACACAAGTATATAAATATATTTGAGACCTAAATGTGATGGTTAGTCCATCACATTTGGATGGTTAGTCAATTGACACTATAACAATCATTATTTCTAGCTTTCTGGGGCTGCAATCCTAAAGACACTTTCCTGGGAGTAAGACCCATTGGACACAATGGGGCTTACATCTGAGTAGACATGGTTAGGATTGTGCTCTAGGTGAACATTAAAGGTAAAATCACAGCCCAGTGAAATTACATTTCTGTAACTTTAATATTCCCTAGTTGGATTAGTTACAGATTGTTTCATTAATGAAATTTTACTAAGGAAGTCCATTAAATGTCTAGTCCTTCAGTAATCAAAGAAGACCTTGAAAATGTAAACCAATGCATAGTGCCTTATTGACTCTTCCACCAAATAGATGGTTAGTGTAATAACACATAGAGGAGAACTTATTTCAGTCGTCTTAATGGGCTGTTAACTTTAGAACCCAATTATAGCCATTTCAGCACTAATTGCTGCACCAGAATTGTGATACATCCAACCTAATGTGCACATGAAGAGTGTCACATTTTCATACTATATTTAAGACACTGTTTGATTGAGCACTTCTTCAGAAAATGCTTTGAACTCCGTGGGTAAGCTCATAGGTTTTTTAAGTATTATTTAAACTCTTTCACTGCAACAGTTATCAAATTGCAAGAAGAAAAATCAAGGGGATCTGAATATGTTCATGGCTGTAAAAGCCGTTTTTATTTTGATATTATAAGAGACTTAGGATGCCAGTCCTAAGAAATTTAGGCCAGCGTAACTCACCTGGCCTTTCTGTGATGATGTGAGAGGGTAGGCGTATGCCTGTGCATTGGTCTACCCCTCCCCCCCAAGGAGTGGGGCAGAAGTGTTTTATGGCACTTTTGTGACATCCCCAAGTCAGCACAGGACTTATAACCTGGTTCAGTGAGGTTAGGATTGTAGCCTTAATTTTAACAAATGATAAATATTTCTACCTGAACTATTTTTTTACATTGTATAGTTCATGTATAGTGTAGCACACTGTATAGTATATGAGTAGTATATTCATATACTATTCACTGTATAGCACACTGTATAGTATATGGGGGCTTCGTGCTTTCTAACACCAAAGTAAGGACAATTTTACTATGACTTAAGGGAACAAGGACTCCCTAACCTGTGACTGTGTGGATTCTGTGACTGATCCCCCCAATGGCACAGTTGTGTCAGTGCTAGAATGTCCTGAGCTACACAGTGCTTGACAGTGCTACACAGTGCTGAGCTACAGTACTAGAATGTCCTGAGCTGTTCTTTTCATCTCTTCCTCATAAACTATGGGCACAATCCAGAGTAACTACGGGGAGCCCTTGCTCCGGTGTAAGAACGATTAGCTCTGGATTGCAATATGAATTTCCCATAGGTTTTCACTAGGTGATGCAGTAACTATGGGTACACGTAATGTTTCTTACGTGCTCCCGTAGTTACTCTGGATTGTAGAGCTAGATAAAGAATCACAAGGGTGGAATCATGCAGGCAAAAGATCTCTCACCCATGTTTTAAAAGAAATCTGTTCATATTTGGAGTGCATCATTTTCTGCATCTTGAACTATATTGTTTGTATGGGCTGTTCCATTTTGGCAGCATACTTGCTTTCCTGCATGCCTTTTTAGTCTTTCCTCATTTTTTTCCTCATATCAAGTATATCTTAAATGTATCCAAATGTCAGTTCTCAGTGGCAGGAGGCAACTCAAGAGTACAGAACAAGAATAGGAAAAATGAAAGGATAAAAGTAGAGCATACACTTTCTTGGTCATTAGGCTAGTCCTTATTGAGAGAGGATGATTCAGTGTAAAGTAGATAAGTGACAGAGAAGCAAAGAAGGTTTTTGAGGTCTTCCTAACCTCAAAAAAACTCTTGGTCATTTGGAGTCACCAGACTGTTGTCTCCCAATGCTCAAAAATCTCTTGGCCATTCATGTGTACTGATTCCCCATATGAATCAGCAAAACTATTTTCTCCAGGACTTTCTCATGCCACCATGCACAGGTTAAGAGAGTCTTTGGGATAGCCCAGGGACTATGCAATTTGGACCCTATGAATTTTATCATCATGGAAGACACTGTTTATCTTAAATCAGGCTTGCACAACTTGCAGTTCAGCTCACTATTATGACCATCTATAAAACCTACAATAAACATTTTTTGCTGCCTGCATTGATCTGCTAAAACAAGTAGGCTTTCAGGCATCTGTAGGAGCACAATATATGAATAGTAGGTTACATTTGGCTTATTAGATTCCAAGTCTTGCAGATTTTATTTAAAAGTGAACTGTTCAAGGTCTTTTAAGATGACAGAACCTATGGTGTCTTATGCTGTAATGTACCAAAGATGACCCAAATGCTTTCTTCCTCCATTCTCTGTTGACACAGATCAAATTTCTTATTCCTTAGGGTGAAGTAAAAGTTATGCAGGCATGTTTTAAGGTGAAAGAAACTTACTTTCTCCCTTGTTATCAGTCTAAGACATGTTAATGAGTTAATATCCATTTTCTGTCGCTATCAGCAGTTGGCAATGTAAATCTCTCGTTACTGTGGGCTAGATTAGGGCACAATGTATAAGCAGACATGTTACTTCCCTTTTCATTTCCTAAATTTATGTAAAATAGATGCACTTCCAACATAACTGTTAACTGTTCCAAGTTCGAAAAAAGGAACTTTGTGCCATGCCTTCCTTTGAGTAAGGGATGCTAATTGTAAAGGTTGGTCTTTAAATTTTCACAGAACGAAAAACATGTGTATGTTTCTGTAAGGTGGAAAAGGTGATCTAGCCCCATGAATAAATTTAAAAACAAAATAATATTTGCTCAAGGTGACTTATAAATAAATATGAGGCAACTATTGGTGCCAAGTGTGATTCTGCCATTAGGTTGCTAGTTAAATCAGGCCAGATTTAAACTTGTAAACACTTTGCTTTGTAGGGAGAAATACATCTGTATTTGGTTTATTAAAACCTGCTGATGTTTCCAGAACTAAATGTGTGTGTGGATAGGCCTCTAGGTGGTTATAGCAAGCAGGCGGAAGCCTATAGCACATGCTCATCTAGTTACCTGACTTCCAGCCCTGTACAGGTGTGTTTGAATAAATTAACATCAAATACCTCTGATGTGCCACTGAATACATTATCAGCAAAGGTGAAGATGTGAAAACATGCTACCTGCCTCCTGTTATCACCTCTTCGACACAATAGCAACCTTCCCCCCCTTACCATCATCCCGCTATGTATGAAAACTTGGAAAGCTAACTTTTTGTGAATGCTTTTTCAAGAAATGTACGCAATCTTAGGAGCCCGTAGCCAGAGGAATGAAGGCACTTCACACTAGTTGGTGGCACCTTTCTTTTTGGTATATATTCAGTTAGCTGAGACTTAAAATGCTATAGATAGATAGATAGATAGATAGATAGATAGATAGATAGATAGATAGATAGATATTATAGCTAATAACATAAAACAATTAAAAGTTGTTAACCCCTTCTTTTCTTCTTAAAAATCCAGCTCTGGATACACTTTCTGTGATGCACAATCTAGTAGCCATTATACTGATGATCACACTGCTTTGCAAGCCTAGGAACCTGTTTCTTGCTTTGAAAAATCAACAATACAATTGGACAAAGCCTAATTGGACAGTTATGTTTTCATTCTACCATCAGCTAATAACTATCTCCAGGAACAATTGCAGAAGTAAGTTCAATCTGTACTTATCTGGCCCCCACTTTTTTGTTCTCATTTTGTTTTCAAAGTGATGTTGGTTTGAAAGTGGTTAGGGATTCCACTTTCCTAATATGCTTGACAAAATGGGATATCGTAGTGTGAAAGCTCACAAGAAGACCAGAAGTTTCCAATGATAAATGGAGTGCAAAATTCTTTACCCAATAACAAATATCTTCCAATTGGATAAGGCATTTTTGGTTGAACAACATCACCTCAAATGCTTCTCAGTTGAAGCTCTCTTGATCATATAGCAGCACATTCTCCATTCATTTTCAAGGAACTTTTTCTTTTAACTAACACCATTAACATCATTTTAAAGTGTCAAATTAGATATAATACACTATCACTTTAAAAGCAACAGGTAGCCTTATTGGAAAGAAACTTTTCAGAGTTTTTAAGTTGTCTAAAATCAATGGTCTTCACAAAGGTATGCAGAGAAATAATGAAGTTGATAGAAAAGCTGATTGTTTAGTACTTGTTTTCAGTTTAGAAGAGTATCTAAATTCACAACTAGATGTGATTTAACCGTAACCGGGCAATTTTAAAACAATGCAATCCTGTCAATTAAATTGATATTGCAGGAAAGTTAAACTAAAGCATGGAGTTAATTGCTTTTCTCAGCAAGTTGCAGGTGCCTTTCTTGAGAAATAATGAAGGCCAGACATACATGCTGGTGCAGAAAAAGAAAAAAGGAAGGTGTTTTTTTTAAGAGGAGTTTTTGCTTGGTCTAAATATATACTATCCCGTAAAGATTGGGACAGTCAGCAGAGATAAGAGACAGATTAAAAGCACTTGTTAAACAAAGCCATGCATGAAAGAAATCTCTACTAGGATTCATGTGTTTCACGCTCATTATTACAGATGAGAATTACTTGTATGGCTGAACCATATGGCCATTATGTGGTTTTTCCAGGAGCAGCTTTCAAGGAGTGCCTTCGTCTCAATTTTGAGCTCTGTAGCTGTATCAGTCTTAAATCTTCTTTCAGAAAATTAGCTGTTAAGGCCAGCTATGTGAGCTATTAGATACTCAATATTTACTTGGCAATTTACCATCTAGTGAAGTGTACTAGAGCACTTATTAATTACCCTTTTAGAATGTGATTTTTAGATAGCAGTATGGTGTCATAGTATTCATAGCTGAGGATAGCAATACGTATTTGGGCATGTCAATGGTGGGTACTTTTTGCAAGGTTTGAAACCAACTTTTCTAGTATTCTATTGGAACAGAAACCAATATACAAGTACTTCTATCTTCCTACCTGCAAAATTATAAGAGGTCATTATCATGAGAAGCAAAGGAATTAATAATAACTAATTTCACATTTAAGTTTGTCCTGAAAAAACTGAGTATCATTTTAAATGCCCCTTCTTTATTATTTAAAAAGGCTTAATTTATTAAATTTACAATTTGCTCTCTAACAGACCAATCACACATTTGGAGAGGAAAGCAAAGAAAGGCTTAATTTTTTTTAAAAAAATGCAAATTTGTAAAAATATAATATAGATTTTTTTATTACAAATATGTATGTGTTTATGCAAAAGAGAGAAGATTCATTCAGGCAAAATTTTGCATTCATATCATGCAATCCTGAGCCTGTCTACTCAGAAGTAAAACCTGTTGTATTCAGTGGGACCTACTCCCAGGAAAGTGTGTTTAGCATTCCAGCCCAATGTTCATAACTTTTTCAAATGTCAGCCTCCATGCCAAACTGTATAATTTCAAATAAGAATAGTGAATTTATTATGAAAAAAGCAATAGTGGGTAGCTTTAGTACTGTGTGAAGTTCCTTATATATTTATTAATTCTACCCCAGCATTTTTTTCTCATTAACTTTCTTTCCTAAGTACAACCTTTAGCTCCATTCGTAAACATGAGATAATTTTGACTGAACATACTGCATAAACAAAAGGACAGTTAATTTTTATTACTATAAGTCTAAAGTAATTCACAGTGTAGTCATGAAATTAAAAACTAGCCCAGAAGTTTGTTAATCCATCTATATATTGACAGCTATTCTTCTACTTTTATTAAATAAAGTATTCAGAGAATCTTAGCTTTTAGTATGGCTCAAGTAGCGAGGCTTGTATTACATACAATCCTTTGATGTATTACATACAATCCTTTACTTGTTTACTCAGAAGTAAGTCCCATGTTGTTCAGTGAAGATTATTCATGGTAAGTGTGCTTAAGATTGTAGCCTAAGACACCACAGCAATCACACTATGTGGTAGATGGAGTACATAAGAAGGGAGCTAGGTGTTGGAAGAGAGGACAGCACCTCTGTTCTGGGGAACCTCTAAGGCCTGAATGCCAGGTACAGAAGTGACGCTAATTCTAAGTCTTTTTAGACTATTCCGTCACAAAGGGGGCACAGCTGGGTCACTCGACTCACTAGTAATTGTGTTTTACAGACTTCTAAAGCAATTGGCTCAGTCAGTCCCAATTCAATAAAAGTGGAGAGCGAGAGCACTTTTGTTCTATTTTTTTTACTTGAAATTATTTCATTCAGCAGTCTGTCTTTTTTATTACCAGGACTTGACATTAGCACTCCAAGCTATATTAGCATCCATTTCAGCAGTTCAGTAATGGTATTAAAAAAACACTTAACTTCAACGGTGAATGGTTGTATGACAGTGCCATAAAAATCCACATTAAAAAAAACTTATGTATTTGTCCCTGCAATATTTCCCCCTACTTGTTTAACTGCTTCCAAACTGTGCTGTCATCTGCGAAGGCTTTTGCCCTAAGAGAAGCCTAAGAGGTTACCCTCCTCCCATACATACAAAAGTGTTCAAAAGCAGAAAGTGTTCAATTGTACAGAAAGTACAATTTAGAAGCCAGAAAAATGGTGGGGGACTGTGTGAGCCCAAATAATCTGCTCTTTAGGAATTGGAAAGGATAGCCCTCCATTTACCATGTATTTTCCAAAACATACTGATGTCAGTGAAAACTTGCCTGTTGAGTTCAATAGGTAATTAAAAAAGAGCCAATCAAGGAAGGACTAATAAACTCAAACTACCTGAGGTAAAAGTCTTTGGCACCTTTCATGTTTGTAGGACTGATTTTGAACCCATTTCTTTCTTTGTACTTGGAAGGAAACCTCAAGTAGTGGGCAGTGCCCAGCGCTCATAAATGACAACATTAGGTTCTAAATTTTGATTAAACATTCTGTAATTAATCAATGGTAGATATGAAGCAGTTCTCAGGATCCAGAGCTGCAAAATGCTTGAGACATAAAATATTACAAAGTAATTAGAGTATGCTCTTTCGCAAGAGAAAGGATTGCCTTCAATAAAGAGGTAAATGATAGCACCGTGTTTATTGTGGACGTAGGCAGCCAGTGCAATATGATAAACTGCAGGAGATACACATATCAGTAATCATCTCCATTATTAGTGTCATTAATCATAATTCTAAAAATATGACAGCAGCCGCCAACTTTTGACCAATTTTCCTTCTGCCTGTTGGCCGTTATAACTCCACTAATAGACTGCTGAGCTCCTATGTGTGTGGCAGTTTTGCATTGAGAATGGAAGGTTAATTATATTTCAGCTGCTGATTCCTTCTCTCCTTGGAAAAGCCTTAGCACATTGACAATCCCATGAGCTCACTGCTGTTAAACCAGTAAAACTACTTTATTGAAATTTTCTTTGTTGGTCAGGAGTGAGTAGATGTTTCAAATGAGATATAAGAGTCAGGCTGGGACAGTTGCTAACAGTTCTTGCTCCAAAGTAATGCTTGGAAAGCAAGCTGAATTTCTACTTCCTTCTTTGCTTAGTCCCAGTGGATAGGTAAAAAAAACCCGTAGAATTTAATAATCAATAGCAACAGTAAATAGCAAACAATTTCATAGGATTACTGTGCCAAAAATTAGAGAAGGTGTATATAAATTACTGATGGTAATGGGCAATTGAAGTACAGCTAGGCAATTACTAAGGATATGAGGAAAATTATGTGACCAAGACTGTAGCACTTACTTGGGAAGAGGGCCCATTGAGCTCAGTGGGGCTTGCACACACTGCAATGGACTATTAGACAATAAATGAGTTTTGAGTGCATTTCTGCTGAATGTGAGTGATTGACAATCACAATAATCAGAGAGCCAAAATATTGTACAAGACCAGGTGGCATTTTCACTGGCCCAGTGTATTTCAGATTTTATCAAAGTAAAATTTGGACTCGAAACAGAAATGCAATAACACCTTCTAATTTTAAGAATCAGATCCAATGGTGGGCTCCAGCAGGTTCGCACCTACTCTTTAGAACCGGTTGTTAACGAGAGATAGGACATATAAAGTTTAAAAATAGCCATTTAAAAGTGGCTGCCAGATGAGCATAGAACCAGTTGTTAATTTCTTTGAATTAGAAAGAATTCTGAATTAGAATTAGAATTCTAATTCTTTGAATTAGAAAGATCACTGATTAGATCTGTAGTTTTGCTTCATCATGGCTTCACATTTGGTGGTATTGTCTGAAATGTGACTTTAAATCCTAACTTTTGACTTCTAAGTTATGCCTGAAATTATAAAGCTAGATAATATATGGTGCAAAAATCATGCCCCTTAAATTAAAAAAATATCCTATACAGAGGTGCAAATTCACCAAATTGGTAAGTTTTCTGGTGCATTAATAATAATCCTAACAAAAATAAGTGACATTTATATACAGTAAGGCACTTCTGCCCCACTCCTGGGAGAATAGTTAGGCCAAAGCACTGACATGCACCAGCCTCCCCACACCACCACAGAAACAGAGAAATGGGTGAATTGTGCTGGCCTGCATTGGTTAGGATTGCACCCTTAGCACTGCAGTGTTTTAATGTTTACTTTTCTCAGAATAAGCCCAGTTGAACTAAGGAGTAATTTACATCTAGATGAACATGCAGTCTATCATCACTCCTGAGAGATTCCTGAGCTGTAAAAAAATGCAGCTTTAACAGTTTGATGAGAAAAATAAGGATTATGGTTGGATTGGCTATTTCATTTTCTAGGAAATTCTTCCTAATTTTAGGAAATTGGCATTTATTATGAAGAAATTTTCACTTTTATGTGGATATTCTGCTAGCCCATTAAAACAGTAAAGGCTATGTCCACATGCTCTTGTGAGTGGATACAAAAAGCCCTTAAAAAGTTTTATTTAAAGACCAAGCTATCAAGATGGCATAATTAAGTCACAGCCTCCATGATCATTGTAAAACTGTTGAGAAATATTTACTTAATTTGTATGGTAAGTTCATTAAGCAAGGCTTACTTAAAGTTTGTTTACATTTACTTGGCCAGTGTTGGATGTTAAGCAAGAGCCCTAGCTATTTTTTTAAAAAAATATTATAAGACTATGCTGCCTGGTGAACTTGCATCCAGGCAGCTGGTAAAGTGTGAAGTTGAAGTGTTGCGATACAACTTATGCCATTACTGAGTAACTCTGGCATCTACGCCAGTGGTTATGCTTCTCATTTGTAATTTCTTTTGATCTTTAACGAACAACAATAGTAATACATTAAGAGTGTGCCTTGACCTTGATGCTTTTGAGCATATGCAGCTGTTGGAAAAATGTAATTCTGTTCACACCGTAAGAGCCATCTCACTTAACACCTCAACAGGTATGTACTGAATTACCAGATCTTTCAGAAGTAAAGAGTGCTCAGGTTTTATTTTTCCAAAGAATGTGCACAAGCAGAAGGCATCGCTGACAGATCATACCATGTTAAAATCAGAGGATCCAGTCTCCCAGGTGGACCAAAACCAGCCTGCCCAAATGTCATATCAATATTAATGTTTGTATGAATTCCCTAGTGATAAGGAATTGTTTCCTTTCACTTGGGCTCAGTATTTGGTATGCAAAAGGTTCAGTCACCCCTGCCAACAACCCAATAATTCTCGCTAACATCTTCAGAGTTACAACATTTATAAAGTTGCAAAGTGGAGTAAACAAACCATCTGTTTGGCTTTACCATATATGTCATGCTCTCTTATTAGCATATTACGATTCATTTAGTAAACAAATTTGGTGATTTTGTTCATGTCAAAGTCAGAGGGAGCTTGAAGATGATTAACATTCCTGGGACAGGCACATTAATACATTGCTTCCTCTGCAAAGTTAAGTGGCTTCTCAGGAGAATCGCCCCTTGTTGACAAGATGAGACTGTCAATTTTGTTTGCCTGCCACATTAGGGGCCGTAAGGGGATGGCAGGCTCTGAGAACGAGGAACGGCGTAGGCAGCATCATTCACTGCGAATTGAGAAAAGAAGTCTAATTCTGATAAATGGTCGACCCCAATACATCCTACCTGTTATTACAACAGACGTGCAGTATCTGTGCAGTAAATTAGTTAAACCCCTAAAGAGTTTGGTGAGAGCTTATCTTCAAGTGAATAATTTGAGTGGAGAGGGAGCTGTCTTCGTGACCAGTGTGAATGATTTGTTTCATATTGAAAGGGAGTGTAATGACTGGGTTCCACGTCTTTAATTGCAAGAATTTGCTTGTCCTTTATTTCCTGCATTTAATAAGCACTTCTTTACTTTTTTTTAATAGGTGCTGAACTGTATTTTACCTTTTGGATTTTCTTCCTATAAAAAGGTTAATATTTTCTCAGATTCTATGCAATTTGTAAAAGCTTCAGAAACTAATGTTGCTTATGCTGTTGGCGTAAAATTTCCCATGTTCACTGGGCAGCATAGTATTCTGCCTCCAACCACTGTTCTAAAATATTAGCAGTGTAAAAAACTCCATTTAAGCATCACAATTATGGGAAAATCAGATGCTGCACACAACAGAAGAAGATACACATATTTTTCAGACCATTTATGAAATTGGCTTGGGTGACTTTTATCAGTGCAGGAAAAAAATAGGTTAAATGAGAAAATGTTACATTGAGCAAATCAAGTTAGGGGATGGGAAAAACGGGGAGATTGGAGCCAGAACGTGAAGTGCCTTCTGAGAGACCAGCTTGCCCGGCCCTATAGACAATGCAGCTAATATGCTGCCCCCATTTTCCCACCTCTGCCTGTGGTGCAGTTAGTGCCAGGCAAAGGGGGACAATGCACTATGATGCTCACCCTCATTTTCACTAATTGGGAGTAAAAAAGCCCAAATAGGTTACCTGCTTATTGGGCTTTCAAAGACAATAGTGAAACAATTTATTTTTATTTTGACAACCACCAAGGCTTATCTGTTTTGATAAGCATACAAAAATTAATCAGATTGTTCTGATGCTTTGATTTGTGTGACATGCTTGGCTATAGTAGACATGGGAGAGTTGCCCTTTGGAGGAACAACTGAGGCCAATCCCTGAATTTTCAGTTTTTATTTTTAGTAAGTAGCTAGCCCCTGTGAATGTATACGGGAAAACAAGAAGTTTTTCCTCCAGCTGCTCAATAACAAGTTAGCCTGCTCCCACCTTTCAGTGTACTGGCCAATGGGTGGAAAGGCACTAGTGTGGCACAAGTCTTGGCACAAGTCCTGTGCTGGCCTGAGGCATCAGAAAAGTGCCATAATGCACTTCTGTGCCACTCCTGGGTGGTTTAGACATGCAAAGACATGCACCAGCCTCCTCATGCCACCCTGGGAACAGAGAGATGGGCACATTGTGCTGGCCTAAATTGGTTAGGAGTGTGCCTTTTAAAAAAATATTCATATTTTAAAATTAAATTTAAAAAAATATACTGTACAGTGGTACCTCGCATAACAAGTGCCCCACATAAAGAGTGATTCATATAACAAGCACAAATTCCCATTGCCCGTAACAAGCACACTTAACAAGCCCGTTTCACTTAACAAGCCCCAGGCAACTGCCCCCAAGTTCTCCATGCTGACACTCCATGTGGAGCCTATTAAAGGGCTGCTGGCCAGTGTGCTGCTGCCTCTGTCTGCCCCCAAGTGCCCCCACTGGCCTCCAACCTCCAGCAGCAGCCCAGGTAAGCCTACTATCCTCAGTGCAGCCTCCTAACTATGTCTATTCAGAAGTAAGCCACATTGTGTACAATGGCGCTTACTCCCAGGAAAGTGTCTTTGATTGCAGCCTCCTAAACATGTCTTCTCAGAAGTAAGCCCCATGGTATTAAATGGGTCCTACTCCCAGGAAAGTGTCTTTAGGATCACAGCCTAAGGAGACTTCATAGTATCATGCATATTGAATGCATGTTTTGAATTCAATTCCAGTGTTTTATCATCATTTTAACATACAGTTAATATTTTAATATGAATATTTTGGGGGTTGTGGAACCAATTTTCTGAGTTTCCATTATTTTCTATGGGAAAATCCGCTTCACATAAAGAGCATTTCACATAACAAGCATGCCTCCAGAACGAATTAAACTTGTTATGTGAGGCACCACTGTATATAATTTCTTACCAGAAAGCTATGTTATGCCTGCAGGGGCCCATTCAAAGGGAAAAGGAGGACATTTCAGTTAGTTTTGGGATACAAGGCCTAAAAAGAGGACATGTCATGGAAAAAGAGGGTAACTGGTCACCCTGTCCTCTTCCAGTTACAATTCCACTCTGCTCCTTCCTCATCACAATCTTACCTGGTCCAGTAGACACAGAGAGAGCACTACCACCTCTAGCAACATCATTCACAAATGGCCACCAACTGCATTTTACACCTCTTTTCCACTGCTGTTAAATCTTCCACATTACAGTGCTATGACTTTGCTTGCATTTTCCTTTGGGTAAGAAATGCTTCCAATGTCATAAGTGTGAGTGCTGAAGTGACATCATGCATGTTTGCCGTAATGATTAGTATGATCAATGTTTGGGAAGAGATTTGGTGTATATAGATTCAGTCCATAAAGGAAGGTGCCAGAGCTCCCCTTTCACACATTATTTGATGCATGGAAAGAAGTTGGTTGGAAGGAGCTTTTGTATAAAGTACAAATATTCCTAGAATTTTATTTTCTGAGAAAGAACATTTTAGGTGGAAACACTTTTAGGTGGAAAGTACATTAGACAGCAGCAATTAGACAGAGTATGTATCTAACAAAGTCCTAGCTTATACAGAAGTTGTGTTCTGTGTATGTGATAGCAAGTGCCTGAAATCTGGTGATATTTGACATTGTTGATAAGCATTGTTGATAAACATATTTTCATGTTGATAAGCTAAGAGAAATTTTGTAAATTTTTCAGATATGCTGTTGAATGCTGACAGTCACCTAAAAGTAATTATCAGTATTCAAACACACGGTTTGATTCTCATTGTACGTCCAAGAACTAGGGAAATATACATCTATTTTCGAACTTTAACATCATTGAGCTAGTGTTGTTGGTATTCCAGATAACTGAAAAACATTCAACAGATTCTGTAGAAGTTGTGAGTTAGACTTGTGGCTCAAAAGCCATGCATTAACAGATCTCATTATCTTGTTAGCATTAAATCCTTGTCCACCATCATGTGAGTTGCTCCAACAGCGAGAGGCCACCATACCAACTTCAGCTAGGTGGAATGACCTGTGCTGTCATCTGCTTGCTGATGAAGTGCTGTCAGAGAAGAAAAGGCTATTGAGTTGATTTAATGGGACTTTTGCAAGAAGTTCTCTTCTAAACATTTATGGCATATTATCTAGCATTAATAGGACTTCTTGGCCCCCTAATATTTCTGGTTAGATTTTTGGGTGAAGGTGCTAGACCGTGGAGTTCATGACAAAATCAGAAGGAGCTCCCCTACCTCCTTCCCTGTACCCGCCCTTAACCCACCCTCTTCCTGCACAACCCACTCCCTGGAATGCCCTTCTCACCTCTCCTGCCTCACCAGCCCCCTCCCGACCCTTCCTCTACCCTCAAGGCTTGCTGCATTGACTGTGAATTAAGACCCTTTGGTGGTCAATGGCCAGAATTTCTGGTGGTCAGTGAAATGTGATAGGGCTGGCTAGGCGATCTTAAACAAGCTGATATGGGGGGGAACACTGCACCCCAATTTCCAGTATAGCCACACACATTGGCATTTATAAACCAGGCAGCACCTTCGAAAAAGTTTCAAAAGTCTATTGCATTAGCTAATTTGCCTTTTTAAAAACTGATATTAAAAATTACTCTTAAAATTTATTATCAAACTTTCTTGAATGTTCTATGAAGTTATTTATTTATTTATTTTATAGAATGTTATGAAGTTATTTATTTTATTCCAGAAATTATAGTTTCAATTATGAAAGAAAATAAATTGTTAGTTTATTGTGGAACTGTAAAATGAGTAAAAAACTTAGGAAAACATTAAAAGAAACTTAAGGATATTGGAAGAAAACAGAAAATGGTTGTAGCCACAAGTAGGCAGTACTGTGAGCAGCTGTCAGTTAACATCCAAGTACCTTGATCTAGGTGCAAATGAAAAATAGGCAAGCAAGAGGATTTTGAAAAAATGGCATCATCTAATGGGCAAAATTGAAAAAAAAATTTAAGCCATCTTATTCCTATTAAATGTTATTCTGATAAACCTCTGCCAGAAGGAAAGTTTTCATCCTGCTTAAATAGCAAAGTTGATGGAAATCCTTAAAATATATTTAAAGACTGAACTTGCCAAAAATGTGCTTTTCACTGTATGAAAAGGAAAGAAAGAAATTGAGTTGCCACCCAAACTTTGCTTAAAAGTGAATTCAAAGCAAATTTTCTGGGGAGTTCAAGAGCAACATCTGACAGCTTTTAAGGAAGCCAAAAAAATTTCATAAGATTAATGACATTTCTTTCAAGCAATTGTAACACTTCTGTAAACTGACGGAGTTTTGCCTCCCCTAAGGCAAAATCTGAGAGGTTTGTAGGAAGCAAATTTTCAGTAAGACTAGCCAAGGCTAGCCAAGATATGCTAGTTTCACAGATCCACCGAAACAAAGACAAAAATATTTGGCCCATCTTAGTACTGAAAGAGATGTCACATGGACCACAGCTGAAGCACTTACCTTTGTGAGCATTCCCAGCCCATTTGGAGTGTAATTGTGCAGTGGCCAATTTCTGGGTCGGATTAGGATTTCTGGGTCAGATTAGGATTAGCACTTTTCCAAACGAGGCCAATGATTGTGGACATATCATAAGGAGAATTTCAATAGGCAAGTAGTTCATATGTATCCCATGTCATGTCTCTTTTCACTCAATAGTTCACCAAACATTTTGGGATTCTACTTTTTGGGATTTCTACATTTCTGTACAGCACTCCTAGTTTTAATGGATTCTTAAACTATATGGTTTCAGCATTAATCTAAAAATCTAAAAACCACAGAAGCCCAAAGATTGCTGGTTTTTTTTTCTCCTAATATATCTGGTTAGATTTTTGTTTGTGTGTGATTTTGAGAAGGATTTTTCAACACGAGTGATATAGATTAAGAAATGAATGTAACAGAATCAATGCTTTTGAACTGTGGTTGCATAATGGAAATCGACTACTATGAATGAACCCATGTTCAGAAGTTATGAACAGCAGAGCTAATGCACTGCAATGAGTTCATCTTTATTATTGCATTACACCTGAATCAATTGATAAAGCAAGTTTTTTTAAAGCTAGGAATGGCACTTAATTGAGTAAAAGTCAATATAATTATATTAGAAGAAGCCAATGGTACTGCTGACAGCGGAAAAGGAACCTCGCCGACGGGAGTGCCAGAACTGGTCCACACATTTCTGCACATCGTTTGCCTGACAGATATTAAGGACTGGTACATAGTTTAATTAGATTACCGATAGCAACTGCTATAAATGATAAGTGAATGGGTATGGCATCACTTTCTACTGATATTTAAAACTGGCTGCATCTTTTAACATGTCATCATCAGGAAAGTACCTTCTACTGAGAGGGAAGGATGGGTGTTTCTATAAAGATAAGATTAAAAAGTCCTTGTGTGTTACATTTAGGATGCAATCCTAACCTAGGCGGGCACAACTCATTGGTTTTCCAGTTCCTGTGGGGATGTAGGGATGCAAGCACATGTCTGTGCACTGTCTAACCCTCCCCCAGGAGTGGCACACTTAACACAACAGGAGTTATGGCACTTTTGCGACACTCTCAGGCCAGAATGGGACATATGCTGGGTCTTATGCCAGCCTAACTGGGGATTAGGATTGCAGCCCTAGTAGCTTATTTACTACACATATTATTTATGCTACACATCTAGCAGCCAAATCATGCCAAATATGATGTGAAGAAACTACTGTCAGGTACTACACAACAAGAACAAGTCACAGTGTATTTTAATGGACATAAGAAAAATGCAAAGATAAAGCTGTGCTTATTTCATATAACAAACAGCATGTGATGGCTATTGCATGAAAGCTAGTGTAGAAAAGTTGCTCAAATGGAGGATTGGATGCAGGATACCTGAGTACAAAAGCTTACTCAGCAGCAGAGAATCCATTAGCTCTTAGGTAAATCACACTCTTCCAGACTAGATTATCTCTGGTTGTGTCCCAGATAATGCACACACAAATGTACATGATCTTATGTACCAAGAGGTGGGGCAACTATGGCATCTACCACCTGGTACTCCTGCCCATTTCCCCACTCTGTGTGTGGCATATTTGGATTTCTACTTGACCAAACCAATAGCCAAACCAGACCACTGATTTCTGACATGTTAATATGCTAGAAAACATAGGAACATTAAGCAGGCAAGTTCTTTGTGTACAACAGGTGGGCTGGGAAGAACTGGATAGAGGAAACCTACTGTGTCAAGTAATTTGAATCTCCATATATGTTGTCATACAGTTCTGGGTAGGCTAGTTCTAGGTACACTAATTACCAGTTAATTGATAATCCAAACAATGATAATTGTTGACAGTTGGCTAGTTAATCCAAACCCTGGGCTGTGGATGGCGCAAGTGGTTAAGATGCTGTGCCTGTTAACCAGCAAGCCAGGGTTCGAGATCCAGGTCGGCCCCACAAGAAAGGGTGAGCTCCTGTCCTTAGCCCAGCTCTGCGACGCCAGCTGGATCCAATCATATCGGCTCTGCCTTTCCATTGGACTAATTCAGTGGTGTGGAGAGGGGGGATTTGCTGCTTGGGTAACAGCCTATCCTCCATAACAATCCAACCCAGGCTTTCGTGCTTCGCATGCAGCGTATGCAGCGCCGAGCACGATACCATAGTCTTCCAAGACTGACGGAGGCCTGCTTTTTTTAATAATCCAAACAATGAGCTACGACAGTCTAAAAATTTTATAGAGGAGGCAGAATGACAAGAACAAACAGGAAGCTATGCAATGCTTGCCTTATGTTTCTCAGACAATTTTCACCAATTCTGGACAGCAAGTTGCTGGATAGGCATATCTTCTGCTTGCTCGTGAAACAATTACAGTACTAATTAAAATGGCCAGCATTCTTCATCTCTTCTTTGCATTCTTCTTCCTTCAATTAGGAAAGCACAGTTTCATTGTTCATTTATTTGAAAAGATTTGTAACACACCATTCCCCTTACTGAAAAAGAGACTGGGTGGTTAATTTCAAAACTTCCTGTAATTTCAAAAATCAAACGAAAATGCCATAGTTGTAGTTTCCCACTGTCACTTACTGCAGCATGGAGCTCAACACTGTTTTTACACATGTGCAGCAACTGACAATGCAGCAGCAATTCAACTTGCAGACATTCACAGTTAAATGCTTCCTGTACTTTGCTGAGTGACTTTCCCGTTGAGTCATTTGCCATCTGACACCAGAATGGGCAAGAAATAATTCTGCCTTATGACTGGAAGGCCTACTTCTGTTTATTTATCATTCACGTATGTGCACACTGCTTACATCTGTTCAGAACAAATCTGTGGATGATGTGAATTTGCCTTCATCTGATTTGATTTATGATTTTCGATTGTGCGGTTGGTCCGGTAACCATCAGGACAACAGTGTAAGTGAGATGATGGGTGACAGAAAATGATCTCATGGTCAAAGCATTTTTAGCTGTATTTTATTGTTTTAAGATTCTCTTTTCTTTTTTTAAGCCAGATGTGACTAGATTGGAATGTGAATTTGTTCTTTCTCTTTCTCTCTGTCTCTCTGTCTCTCTCTCTCTCTCTCTTTTTCTTTCTTTCTTTTGTGATCTCGATTTAGCAAAAGATTAGAAAGCTGATCTTATCACAAGGTAAGCTCAGCATTCCTAAGTGCAGTGTGGGGAATATGTATAACACACGTGTCTGTGCTTATTAAAAAACTATAGTGCAGCAGTCCCATTGTCCCCATGGGAGTCAGTGGACAAGACATGTCTTCAGTTATTTTTTTTCCCCTTACAGACATATCTCTTAGTAGCTCTTCTCAATAAGAGACACCATTTGGGACTCAAATTTATCTTAGATCAGTCCAATCTTTATCAAAGAACAGCCACCTGCCTTCCCTCAAAGAAGAGTAGGTGGATATCCTAGTTTACTTTATTTAATAGAGTGAATTAGTTGTGACAGAATATGATGAATCTTGTAAATCAATATGTAAAATTAACTGTACATTATTCTACAACTTTTTCCTAATGTGATGCACACTGCTACATTTGGGAACCCAGCTGGTTGAGAGATATGCTCTTGGTGAATATATTATTTGAACAGTCAATATTCAAATAACATAGAGGTGTCTAATTTTATCATCTTAGGTTTCTTATGTTTAGTCATAAGAAAGCCAGCAAGGGAAAGCCATGTGCTTTGCTGGATCAGGATCTGCACATAGATTACATCCAGATGTGTATCTGCCTCACAATGCATGTTCTAATGTCAGGCATCCAGCAAAGCCCCCTACAAAGAATTGATGGAACTACAAAGAATTGATGGAGAGGGGAGATGGCATTTCCATCCACATTTGATGAGGTTGAAAAGGTGCATCCTGGCTACTGTTTTGGGGCAGGAATGCATTTGAAGAACTATATCTAGATTGGATCCTGATATACTTGGATGTGTTGGATATCTTTAATTTTGGAAAATTAGTTTTTCCTCTTCATTAAAATTATTTAAGTGCGCAATAGATCATCAGATATGACCTATGCTGTGGCTCTAACCCAGAGCTGTGTTTGAATAATCTTACAACAGTCCACATTGACTGTGTTTGTGTCCCTGGGGTTGGCATGTAGAGGGATCCCACTTCCCAGTGGTTAGCCAGATATATCTAAATAACTTCCAATGTCTAAATGCAAGGATATATAGCTATCAGCTCAATCCTATAGCTCAATCCTGTAACTAACAGCTCAGTCCTCCATACTATAACATGCTGCTGTGCCAAAAAGCTATGTTGGGAGGAGAGAGATTGGAGATATGCAAAACTATTTTTTAACTTATTCTCAGTAGGCTGCCTGATCATCTATGAGTCTCACTGAATCTATGGCTTCCAATTTCCTGGGATAAATCTGAGGAAAGCTAGGGGGTAGTCTGAGCAGGGCTTCAGGGATCCCAGCATAGGTTGCTGCTGCCAAGATGCAACCTCTATCTTCCCTTGATCCTCCCTGAAACTTTCCCTGCCCTCCCTGCCTCACACACAATACATCCCTGCTGATGGCTTGCCAAGGCTTATGTAGTCCTGGGCCCACAGAAGCATGACTTTAAAGCTGTCATTACTTAACGACAGTGGCTTAAACTGGCCAAGCAACAGTGTGCTATATGTACTGTTGATGGGTGTTTTTATCAAGGGGATCTCATTGTCTCTGTATTAGGCTGTAATAGAAAAATACATTAGCTTAGCATACTGTGCCCAATTTAGATGTCCTGTTGCCTGTAAAGATGTCACATGCGGCCTGTTTGAAGCCTAAAATTGTGGTTTGCAGACAAATAATTATGGCTAATAAATTAAGAATAGTAGTAAGTAATACAAATCTAAAAGTTTAGAATTTTGTTTCAATATATTTTTGTTCTTTCTTATATTTTCTTTTTAATGTATTGTTGTCTGCCCTAATTCTATAGTTTGTGGGACAAGAATTCAGTATAATTTCGTTTAAATAAGGCCACTGAAGCAATTGGCGTTTGTGTCACTAGGCTTAAGCAGTGCAGTATCACTCAGTGGCACACAGCTAATTTTAGAAAAACTAAATTTTATTTGTGACCGATTGTTGACTGTTCTTCTCAGTGACTGGTGTAGCCCCCAATTTGGTTTGTGATTCCTGTGAGTAAAGAGCTGCACCACCAGAACCTCTTAATCCCATGCACGACAGATTTAAGCCACCAATAACTTATAAAGCACCCATTTGAAATTTGTGATACCTGCTACTAGGTGCCTGCAGGATCAGTCTCCAAGGCTCTTTCTGTTTCCATTCAATGATTTTACTGTTTCGTTCCAATTTGACCAATTAAAATTGGCTTGTCCAGAAATACTCCCATGTGAGTATTTTCATGTTACCAGAATGAAGGTTAACCTAATCCACACTCTTAAAAAATCTGTTCTGGTTACCCTTCCATTGATCCCTGCAGTGATCTGTTCAGTAAGGATCCCAGGCTATTAAAGGGTCCAAAGTTCTGCATTTGCAGAACTCAAGTGATTTTTTTTCTCTCCTGCCTTATAAAATAGTGCATTTTGGAAGAGCAGCAGCATTAATCTGTTGATTTAAAAAATTCTGGGATAGCCTGGTAGATGTTGTGAAAATCAAAACACAATGGCTATTCTAAGATCAACAATGTACAGGAATTATTTGAAGTAACATGAATTAGTTTGGATATGTGGGATGGGGCACTTTGCCTTGCATCTTATGGAACTTCAGTGTACCTGTACTATATTTACTCAAATACAATGCTCACCTTTTTCAGCCAAATTCAGTCTCCAAAATCAGGGCGCTCATTATATTCAATATTAATTAGAATTGAGTAAATACAGTATTTTGATTATAAGTATAGGGTGCACAATATATTTGATGGTGCATTATTTTCAAGTAAATACTGTAGTAAAGATTGGATTTCCAAGACAAGGGGGAGCAGTCATAGATCTTAAGCAAAATTGTTCATTGTGAAATTAATGTCATCTTTAAGTTTTGGACTATAAATGTAATCAGCTGTATTGTATGCTTTCTTCCTCCCCATCCCCTTCCCTGTCTCTTTCCCAGACATAGTGCTAATATAAACTTGCACCGTAAACTGTTGACCAAAGAACTGGATGACATGGGACTAGATACTTCTCAGCCCTCACTTAGCAAGGACCTCCGTGATGAATTTTTGATGAAGATCTATGGCACGCCACACCATTTGGGGCTTGATATAAGGGAAGATACGTCCTCCCCTGCAGGTACTGAGGATTCTCATCTGAATGGGTATGGAAGGGGTATGTCCGAAGAATACATGGTGCTAGACCTGAGCACCACCTCCAGTATCCAGTCAAGCAGTAGCATCCATTCTTCCAGAGAATCCGATGCAGGGAGCGATGAAGGGATTCTTCTCGATGATGTTGATGGGGCAAGTGACAGTGAGGAATCATCACACAAAGCTGATGTTCCAGCCTTAGGGGTTGGCATAGGTACAGAAGCCCCAGGATCCCTCTTACTCAACAGTGTTTCCATGAACAACGGGGGGATCATGTGTAACATTTGCCACAAAATGTACAGCAACAAGGGGACTCTCAGGGTGCATTACAAGACTGTCCACTTACGGGAAATGCACAAGTGCAAAATTCCTGGATGCAACATGATGTTCTCCTCTGTCCGCAGCCGGAACCGGCACAGTCAGAACCCTAACCTGCATAAAAACATTCCCTTTGCTTCCCTAGACTAGTTCAAAGATGGATGTGGTCAAGGCCAGCTCTCACTAATGGCCGTACTTCTTTGAACTTCCATTTACAGACTATTCTATAAAAATATAAAAATATAAATATAAATATATATCTTTTTTTCTTTTTTTAACAAAACAGAAAAAACACCAGGTGCTTTTTTTTCTATTTTTGTTTTGTTAAGGTTTTTATTTGATGTGGGATGGGGTAGTATGTTTAACCTGGGATAAACTTTCCACGGCTAAAAAAATGAAAAAAAAATGAACAAACTTGCATTTTCAAACCCTACTTTTGTTATAAAATATGTGGTCATCTCCAAAGAAACTGTTACTTCTGCCCAAGGCTGTTGTCTGCAAAGAAAGAAAAAAAATCTGAGGAAACAAAGCACTCCAGAAAGCAAGAAAGCGACAAGAACAACCTCTGTTGTCTTTGTGTGTCTTAAACCTTTGGGAGATTTGTCAACTACGCATGGCTGTTACACTTGTATATATTGAGCCTTGAAGGGCCCATGATGTAAAACAATTGTATTGATGGTGGTTTACCTTTTTCATTTTTGTTTTAGGGGGGTTTTTACATTTACATCCAGCTGTTAGATATGTGGGAAAAAATAGTTTGCTGGCTAGCTCTATTCATTTATATTAGCTTCAATGCACATTTTTTTAAAAAAGAAAAAAGAAAACACAAGGTCTTGTTTTTTAACTACCTGCTAGAGGTGCATAATGAGGAGGTGCTGGCATGCTTTAGAGCACCTGATCTGATACAGTTTGGGTTTTTTATTTTTTATTTTTTGGTCTCTTTACTATTACATAAATCCAGTCATGCACTTTTTTCTTACACAATATGGGGATGTGTAATAATATCCATGCCCTTTTTTCCCTTAAAAGTATTGCCATACTTTCAGTGTCTTATTAATTAAGAAAAATACACTTTGTTAGAAGTGGTCTGATCAGTATGGAACAAAAAAAAATAAAGTGTTAGTATAACAGTGCCAACTTTAAACAAGTTTTTAATAACTAAAATATAGTGCGCAACTGAAACAATAGGCCAAGGTTTTGGCTACCAGGAAAAAGAAAAGTCCTAGGAATTTGGGCGCAAGTAAAGAATATACAGGAATGTGCTTCTGAAGTTCTAAATATTATTAGATCCACAAAGAAAATGTACAATTTTTCTATGAGAGAAGAATTCCATGGCATGTCACAAAGACAATTGGTTTTCAGGCAGCAGGTATCTGAAACATTCACTAAACAATTATAGATGTCCTCTCAAGGTATATCCCTGATAACATTTGGGAGAGCAACATGTGATTTGATGTCATAAGACATCAATTTTTACCAGTTTAGGTTCCCATTCTGGTTATCACTCACAGGGAGTGTAAAAGTACTGGACACAATAACTACTTTTTTAAAAGGTGATGGAGGAAAAGCATGTCAGAAGTTCTGGCAAGCGCCATACATCTCTCCTACTGTTTAGTTAGAGCCTTGGTTACTTAAAGATTGAAATTCATTCTGGAAATGAATTGTGTTCTCTACTGGGCTGTAGTTGCATTAAAAGAAAAACAATTCCAACCTCTGTAAAGTCGTCTGGTGTGCACTGAAAAAGTGCTGTAGTATGATTAAGGCATGTTTTTTATAGAAGCAATCAAAAGCCATTAATGGCACAAGCACTTAAAGCTTGGAAAATATGTGTTATTCATTTTTATTGGGTAACTTTCCCCTTTGGAGAAATCAGAAGCTGGTTTGGGGTGGGGAGAGAAACCCAAAATGAATCTAAATTTTTTAAAATGTTTTATACTTTCCCAACATGATTTGTCGGAAAAGAATTATGGTAGAGCAGGGAAAGAGTGCATCAGAGAGGAGGAAAATGATTGAGGAAGACAGGGAGACGCTGCTCTCCAAATCTTTTTTGTTTCTGTTGTTTACACGTGTTGTTTGAGCATGGCAAACCACACTGGCAGCCTGTGTTACCACAGCATTCTGACTGAATGATGATATTTACTTAAGTTCAACCTACAGCCAAAACCATTAGTGTGTCTGTCACATAACAAATCTTTTTTTCCTCACCTCTTTTTTCCTTTTCCTCAAGGTACACAAGGAATATTTTTACATATAATGTAATGCTAACTGAAAGAAAATATTTTTCTTTCCTAGAACATTTCTTTTGAAGCTGCAAAGCCAGAAATGCTGGTCTGATTTTGGCTTCCAGGTTGAAACCATTGTGTTATTCAAACCACTGTAATTTTGTATTGACATCAACAATCCTGTTTGTTAATTTTTCTTAAGGAAATTATTACAGATCAAGAATCCTACTTTTGATTGGACAAATTGCCCTCCTCTTCAGCTATATTTAGTTATGACTTAAGTGCCATTGGAACCAATGGAACAGCTAGTTGTGACTAACTTCAGTCTCATTCTCTTCAATGAGATATATTCACAATAATTTTATTGTATGCTACGTTGTACAATGGGAGGGACACTGTATACTATATATTTTTTCCTTAAAATTAAAAAGTTGTTGCTGTACCTCTACTTGCATAAAAACATCTTTTCAATGAAAATGTCTTATTTTAGACCAGACTTCTTTGCTTTTCAATAGTGAATACAACTCTCAAAATGATTTACAGAATTCATACAGACTCTTTTTAAATATTACCGACCAGTATGTCCAAAAATATGTTTATATCAAAAATATGTTTACATCCAACTTCCACAATTTTTGCTGACTTGATTTTTGTTCAGTTTGTGCTCTGTCTTTTTTCCAAAGTCTTAATTACCTTTGTTTATAAAACTGAATGGAGAGATGCTTTGTTTTGTTTTATGCTGCATATGTACAGTATGCTTGTGAAAGGGACCATAGAACAGTAAAGATGGGTTCTTCCCAAACATATGAACCTTTGTAGTGTTATCTGTACTGCACTGTTTCTTAAAAAGAAAACAAAAACCCAAGCTATTAGGAACCAAGCAAGAACAAATACTGAAAAGACAAAACAAATTCTAAAAATTGCTTAATGATATCTAAGGAACAAAAAACACTGTTTTTGAAGTATGTATGGTATAAATAAATATCATTTTTAATGAAAAACATATTTGAGGTATATAAATAATTCTTTTCTGAATAAATCATGGTTCTGCATTCTCATTTTACTCTTGTTTCTGCTAAAGGTCAAATGGTTCTGTTAAACTAGATTGGAAACTTTTAAACATCATCAAGAAGGCCTTATTCAGCAAATGAGTTGCACAGGCAACATCTGTTTGTTACAAAAAAAATGAAACATGATGGTAGATAATGGTAATGAAACAGAAAAAAACAGACACACTGTTTAGACATTAACATTTCTTCATATCTACCTACATTTGAAAGAAAGAGACTAAGGGCAAAATCCAGAGCAGTTATGGGTCCGTGCAGTTATTTCACCCTCTAGTGTTATCTTATAGAAAGTGTTATCTTATAGAAAGTGTTATCTTAACTGCTCCGGAGAAAAGGGCAAACCCTACAATCCAGAGTAACTACGGGAGTGCGTAAGAGACTTTACGTGCACCCGTAGTTACTGCACCACCTAGTGAAAACCTATGGGAAATTCATATTGCAATCCAGAGTAAATTGTTCTTACACCGGAGCAAGGACTCCCCATAGTTACTCTGGATTGCACCCATAATTTGACTTTAGGATATGGGCCAAAGAGTCTCTGTGTGTGTGTGCTCCATAAAGATATACATTTTTAGTGTAAGCATGTTTTCTAGCTATATAGTAAAACCTTGGATTGACAGTAACTGGTATTGTATTTTGCAAGACAAGCAAACATTTCTAATCAATTTTAACTTGATATACAATAATGTTTTGATAAACAAGAAAAAATAGTCCTGGCGAGGATACAGCCAGTTTCAGTGCTCTGCCAGCACCTGCTCAGCCTCTCCTGAGAGACCAGCCTATGTATCTCTACTCTTAAGTAAGTCTATTACAGTCACTCCTATGGAAGTGGGGCTCACTCCTATGGAAGGGTCAGAGGAAAAGAGCCTGAGAGACCTATGGCCTAGCTGTCATATAAGTGATGTAAGCATTTTCCAACAGCTGTTCAGTGCACTGATGGGAAGGCCAGCATTCTTTTCTGTAGTGAGGTTCTTATTTTAGCTAAAAGAAATGCAATGCAACACAAACATTTTAAATTCGTTGCTGTTATTTCACTTATCAAATAAGTATTTTTTTACTGTACAATGTGCTCCTTTCTCAGCTGATTATTTATAAATGGAAAACAAAAATTTCTTGCCATGGCTTACATTTTATCTTTCTTTTAAAATTACCTAAACAGAATTATTTTATAGTGCAAGGAAACCCGAGTAGCTAAATAAGCAAAACTGTCGGTGGCAGCTGGAACTTTCCAAGGAGAGAAGGTAAGTGGCAGAACCTAATGGTGTACTTTGCTTCCTTTTTTCTTTCTGAATATCACCAACCTGCTGCTGTAGAAATATAATAAAACGAAGAGGGCCATAGTAGAAGACAATCAGTCTGGTCCACACTCTTGTTATCACATCACAGAGAAGAGCCATCCAAAAATGCTTATTAATTTTTTTTAAAAAAAATCAACATAAAGAGTCTTCCAAAATTTTAATAATTCTGTCTGGTGTGATTCTTTTATACCCTTAATGGTTTTTTGCCTAAAATTCTTGCAACACTTTTCATTTCTGTCCTGCAGCCCATAATGTTCTCTAAACTGGCAAGAAACTTAAACTTGGGTGTGCCATGCTGAACAGAGATATTCTCAGGGTCTACAAGGCAATGCAATTCTGTTTTGTTTGGAAATTCCTAGTCTTGAGCATCTATCAGAAACATTGATATACCCTTTTCTTTAAACTGGCTTTTAGGGAATGGCATCCAGCCATTATGCTGAGGGAGGAGGTAGTATTGACTATTAAATAGAATTTTAACTGCACTTTAGTGGAATTTTTCATACTTGCCTTCTAGTATTATAGTTACTTATTCTAAAGCCTTTGGGAGCATTATGTTATACATAAAAATGAAATATACCACTGAACTAGGGAAAGGCGTTAAAACAATGTGACCACGATCTAGAAATTTTCCTACATACAAGGATACATTTATGCTTTTCTTCCACCTTCTAACAGAAGTTTTTGTAGTTGTTGATAACCTGCTTGGGGGTGGGGGTGGGGGAACAGTTTGGAATTAGTCACTCTTTTCACACCCCCTACACCCTATCAAGTGATTGTCAACGCTGGCAGAACCAAACACTTGGTTGTAGTGTGCTTACACTGTGCATACATGTTCTTCCAAGCAGGTGGATGGAAGAACATTTATGCTCATTGTTAGCACACCACATCGTCAATGCAACAAACTATTTCCTCCTTCCCCAAATAGCACCTTTTTATGCACACATGGTGTGTTTTTAGAAGTGTGATTCTTGTGTGGATCATCATTTCTAGGTTGGGGTGTTATGATTTTGTTTCAATTCACTCTTGCACATTTGTTTCACACAGCACAATCCTAACCCCTGGTTAGGATGGTACTTGTGCTGGCCAGGAGTATTGCAAACATGCCATAAGGCCCTTATGCACCATTCCTGGGGGGATAGGCAAATGCACACATACACATCGGTCTCCCAGTGCCACCACAGGACAGGGTGATGGGTGAGTTGTGCTGGCCTAAATTGTTTAGGATTTTGTCCACAGTGTTCACTAAACAAAATGAATGAAAGTGTATCTCATGTTACGCCCACTCTCGACACAGAGAAGTTTTCAAGACAGCATCCACCAGTTTTGGCATCGGCAAAGAGAAAGGGTGACTATTTCTTGACGCAAATGGGTTAAGAAAAAGCCATTTGGAGAAGACTGCCAACTTGTGCCTGTATGATTGTTCATTATGAAGAAGCTGTATTGTTTTTAAATCCTGACGTACTAGAGTTGTCATAAAACACCCTTTTTCATTTCTCTCTCCTAATGTGTTGTAATAAATTCATGTGACCTTTACTGCAAAAAATAAATACTTCTGGTTTTTATATATATAAGAGATCAAGCCAAGGCTCGATTTGTAACAAATAGCGGGCCATTACCAAACAGGGAAAAGCCGAGGCGAGCGGCAGGAAGGCTTCAGTTCAATTTTGCCTCATATCTTTCTAATAACTTGCTTGTCACTTTATTACCTTCCACTAATGTGAACGCGGCTGACAAAACTGTCACACTAACAGCAGACAACACCCTCTCATCCTCTGCTCCATCTCTCCCAGCTACTTATTGCGCTGGCCCTGAAGGGACACAAACTAATAGTCTCCTTTCAAGTTCAGCGCTTGGCCATCAACTATAAAAGGATGCGTAATTGCCTGCTTATCCCTTGTGAAGGGGAAATGGAGTAAAAGAGCAGGGCCTTCCCTCTGAGGTGCCCCAAAGTGCGCATGTGCATCTTTGCACATCTGTAGTGAGTGAAAGGAGGCCCCATCTGGAGGGCTTCAATTTGTCTTTGGGATACCCAAGGCTGCCACCGGCTTCTCGGTCCCGCTATCAGGCAGACACTAACAAGATGACTTCTTAACAAAAGGTCAGCGGAGAACTGCTGTCGGTGATGGCACTTTTGCCTGTTTATGTAGAAACTAATTGCTTTATGGCAGCATTAAGCCACAGTATGCTGGTCGGGGATCAGCGCACAGGTTTTGTTCTGGCTTTGCTGCATGAAGCAGAATAAAGAGAGGAATTTGTTTGCTGTGTTTTGCTGGCCAGGGCGAAGTTCCTCTCCTTCATTCACACCAGTCTCGTCTTGTAGAACCAGAGAATACACTTTGAGACACCGCTTTGCCAGGGGAATTGAGAAGCTTGAAACTTCCTGCTCTGACCATCGTGACAGTGGTAGTCTCATGAATACTGTATGCACCCTAAACAAGCCTTTTCCATTAGTTAAAAAAAACAAGAATTAAAAGTCCTGATGTTAATTTGACATTTCATTTCTTCTATTTTCTGACCTGCCTTTTCATATTAAATGCATAAGGTAAATGTAAACTGAACTAGTAAGCTGAAATTGTAAACTGAATGTAACTGAATTTTACCACTCTTTCAGCCAGTGTCTCCTAATTTGGAGAATGCATTCTTGTATTAATGAATGTTGATATGAAAAATTAATCGGCCTTCACTTCATTGTTTCATTGAAATGTTTGTATTTTAGGAAGAATTGTGGAAATGTCTTTTGTAATACACATTCAGTCACACGTTTCTTTGTGCACACTTGTCACACCTGTTGAGTTCTGAGCACAGGTCATACAGGATTTGCAACATTGGCTGCAATATAATACACACTTTTCTGGGAGTAATCAGCATTGAACACAATGGGGTTTGGACATGCATAGAATTGAGCTGTTTAGTGCTGCTGTGATGTGTGACTAAGATTTCCGATGGTTGATATGCTATAAGCAAAGTTCTGTTTAAGATAAAGGTCTGGTCACTTGCACTGGAGTTAAGTGATGTTGATTCCGAGGATAAGTAATTTACTCGGCATACGTCTTTGTTTTCTTTCTTACAGGATCAAGACATATGAAACATATGAAACTTACAGTCCTCTCATACCTGTTCCAGCTGGCATACTAATGCCTCTTATGCTTGTGCTGACTGCTGTTAAGCAGCCTGTCCCAGTCGTAAAAGGTGTTATATGCCAGCGTTTTCCTGCTGGCTCCAATGGATCGGAACTGCCCATTGATCCAGGTAAGGTGGAAAGCAAGTGGGAAATAGCGAGATACATGCTTGGAGCCTACATATGGGCTATGGGAAACATATTCAAGGGTTGGAGGAGTAGTTTAGGAGAATGCAAAGGGAAACAGATGATTCTGGTCATGGGAAGGACATTGCCAAAGGCTGCATATGGAACATTTGAAACCTGAATTAAAACTAGGTGTCTTGCAGCTTAATTTCTTGAGTAATGGAAAGAACATAATCTTTCCACTCTTAACACCAGCCCCCGTTTACGTAGTACGGATGCATTAGTTACCTTCACAAGAACAAGATTTCCCTGTGATGTAGTAATTTTAAAAGGCTGAAGAAAAGACACCAGTTTTGGTTTGCCCCTGTTTATTACACCTTCATAAGGAGTCCAAATGAAACTCAGTGGATTTCAGTTCGGTTTATATTTTGTGTGGAAGTACCGAGGATTAATGATATGATAAATCTTGTACTAAAATATTTGATGTTCAACACGGAAGCTACAGCAATGACACTCAACTTAAAAGCAAAATTAACACTCAAATTCTGGAAATAATGCTGTTGCTCAAAGCTGACAAAACTCGGGTTTCTTTTTTAACATGCTAACTAAAAATTATTGATGACCCATTTAAGACTACAATTCATATGCTGGTCAGAATTGGGTGCAACAATTAGTACCCCCAGCCCTAAGATAGATCATAGGGAACATCCATCTCTAGTGGTATTTAAAAATACATCCAGCCGGTCCAGGTATGTAAGGCGATATAAATGCACATCCATATTGGCAGCACACATGGTACACATATCCACTCTGATGAAATAGGGAGTGGAATTTTTTTTAACATAGAAAATTAGGAACACATAGAAAATCAAGCAATGTGGCATAAGGTATCTTCTGCATATTGCCCTCTGATATTTTATGTTGTAGATGTGTTAATACAATCCTGCAGCAAAAGCTCAATTGTAATTGCCATTAACTCCCTGGAACCTATTTTTTATGTACACCAGTTTTTTATGTACATTAGTTTTTTATGTACACTAGTTTCTTTTTAGCAGTGATTTTTTTTATGTACATTAGTTTTTTATGTACACTAGTTTCTTTTTAGCAGTGATTTTTTTTTAAAAAAAAAAGCTCATGAGAAATGAGCAAAGTCCCTGTAAAGGTTTCTCACTTAACAGTCAGAGAACAAGCCAGTTTGAGTCACTTGAAAATTGTCTGTTCATTTGCTTATTGTGACTTGACAGTACAACAGTAGATTAAGTGCTTGTAATTTAATAAAGCTACCCCTACAATGATGTTGATCTATCAACAGTGTGACAATATGCTGAAAAGTGGGGGAGGGAGTATTCAGCAGCCTGAATTAATAGAGAAAAAAATATTTCTATTGATCTTTCATAAGGTGCAGTAATTTCGAGTCACCTGACTCCTGCTTGCCCAATCATTATCCATATTCATCAGAGACAGTATAATGAACCAAGGTATTGATTAGCTGGGGCAGCTGCAGAGATTTCCCAACAGTGCTAGCTCACGTTGATAGGTCTCCAATGGGAATACACATGAGTGTAGTTCTGTAACATAACTTATTGTGTTCTAGGTCCTTCAATTGATTTTTGTTTCAGCGGGTGAAAAAAAAATAGACAGTGGCTCTCCCTTGACCTTTAGCTATAAGCTCCTTGGAAAGAAGAAAAAGAAATGCCAGAGTGAATCAACATTATCTCTTGCATGTGTGGATTTGACAACCTGTACAGGACCAAGAGAGCATTCGGCAGGCACGACATGCAGGCCAAAGTGCAGACAACATTGCAGCAGCCACAATTAGCTCCTTCCCTTGAAAAACTTGAGCTGCAGAGCCACAATTCAGCCTCTCTTTTGCTCTCTATGTTCAAAACAAACAAGAGAATGAAAGCAGCCTCGCTGGTATTAGCTGCAGTCAAGACGACAGATAGAGAGACAGAAAGAAAGAACGAACGAAAGAACGAACTTTATTACGGTCAAAAGACCAGCCACCATATATATGGTCATTAAGAGCCAGGAACATTAATGCAGGGGTGTCCAAACCCTGGCTCTCTGGCCAAATGCACCCCTCGATAAGCCTCAGTGTGGCCATCAGCAAGACCCCTCTATTCAGCTGTGGGCAAGCCTTGTAATGTCTCTAATGCAATCTTATATGTAAATTTATTCAAATTTGAATATATCATTTTTCCAGCTCCCAACACAGCGTCAGAGAGATGATGTGGTGCTCCTGCCAAAAAGTTTGGACATCCCTAGTCTAATGGTTAGGAAGTTGGACTGCGATCTAGAAGATCCAGGTTCAAATCTTCCTTGGCCGTGAAGTTTCATTGGGCCAGTCACTCATGCTCAGCCTCACCTACCTCATAGGGCTGTTGTGAAGACAGCAGGAGGGGCAGGAAACTAAAGCTTTATAAGCCTCCTTGGGTATTTGTTGTAGCATGGGAAAGGTGGGGTGTAAATCCAATAAAAATAAATATCACAGAGGGAAAACAAAGAACAGTACCGTTTAATAACAATAAGTAGATTGTTGCAGTCCTGAAACTGCTCTGACTGATTTTTTTAAAGGCACAAATGTATGCTCTTGACTAACTTTTCTTACTTGAGCACAGAAAACCTGTAGGAAGACATAGATGTAATCTAGTTTTGTGATAGTGTACTTCTAAAGCGATGTTGGGTCCACATTTGGAGAAAGGCGGGGTAAAAATCTTTTAAATAAATTAATTAATTAAATTAATAAAGCAAGCAGGGATCTCCAAACCTGGTCCAGGAGGCCAGATATGGTCTGCAGTAAGCCTGAAATTGGCCTATAGCTGGCCTCTGGTCCCCTAACGGCTCTGACCCAGTTGACCAGTTGTCTTGATGGCAAGGAAGGGACTGGGGGTCCATTTAAATGTGTGCTTTAGTTATGTGCTATGTTTTAGTGCTTACAGAAATCCTGAAAATTTAATTTTACTCATTAATCGAATTTTCATCTCTAATGTATTTATTTAAATTTTATATTTATTTTTTTTCCAGCCCTTGACACTGCCAGATATTCAATAAGGTCTTTTTGCCGAAAGATTTGGAGGCCCCTGTTCTAAAGAAACATTTTGAAAATGCCTGGGTGGTGGTAGAATATAAACTAGAAAATGGCCAGTATCTAGTGGTTCTACGTGGGTGAAATATGTGAACTTTCAGAGAAGATTCTGGATATTTTTTAGAATGCCTGACTCAAGTCCATGGCAGGCCAGTTTGATACTATGCCATATGGATCTTCAAATATAATGTTCAATTGTAGAGCACATAAGATGAATGTAGACAGTACCAGGCTTATTTATTTATTAATCTGAAATATTTATGGCCTGCCTTTCACCCTTACATTGGGCTCTTGACTAATGTTTGGCACTACTGGTGTAATGGTGTAATGCTTGGCATCTACAGTTAGAGTTGTCTTAAAATGCAGTCTTAGATGTACTTGTTCAAAAGTAAATCTCACTGCCTTCCACAGATTAAAGGCAAGTGTGTAATTCCAGGTAAGTGTGCATAGAAGGAGGGGGACTTTTTACTTGAGACTCTAACAACACAATTCTATCCATGTCTATCCAATTCTGTCCATTGTATTCAAAGTGTCTTACTCCCAGGAAAGTGTATTTAGGATTACATACTTAAGCATTTTCAGGGTCACAGAACCGACAATTACCACATTTACTTGAATCTAATATGCACCCTATAATTACAATCAAAATACCGTATTTACTCAGATTTAATTAACCATCAAATCTAATGCGCACCTTGATTTTGGAGACAGAATTCGGATGAAAAAGGTGTGCATTAGATTCGAGTAAATACCGTAACTCAGCATATACTGGTCTCAATGGAACTTTGATCTGTCATAATATTACAGTAAGTACAGTAATTCTTTACATTCTTAACATAAGAAGCAGCCACTGGGGTAACTTTGCTGTTCCTCTTTTGTCCATCTGAACTATATTGTCTGCACTCAGAAAACTTGGAATCCAATAATGACCGTTTTACTTAACACTGATGAAGAACTGTTCGCTGTGCTGGGTCCTGGAGTCTGCCTTCATACCTGGACTCTACCAGAGTCATGGGCTCTACCTTCATACCTGCCATCATGTACTAAAGAGCTACCCAGTACACCTTTAAAGCTCTCATACCAGAACATAGAATAAAAACACCTAACACCACATTCTGCCTTTCTAATTTTTTTAGTCGTGAAATCTAAAAAATTTCAAACACCTCAGCTATAAAAGAATTGTGTTGAACTGCATCAACAGGAGCCTCTTTGCTGTATTATAATTCCCTATTCTCTACTATGACATTACAATGAGCAGTTCTGACGTGGACGGCATTTCAGATAGTAAGTTCTGTGTTCTAAGTCATTAAGTCCAGGGTATTTTAATCCATAATTGTGGGAGATTTATTTAATTTAAGATTTTTTTATTTATCATTTGATCGGGATTGTAATGTATCTTCTGCACTCCATGCTGAGATCTGTCAATTTTTACGGCAACTTTTAATTGTGTTCTCAGAGTCCAGGTGCCAGCAGTTTTTTTTTCAAAGTCGGCAAGAATGACTTTAGCTTATTCAGGCTATTGAGGAAGGGAGGAATGAAATCTAATCTTATTTCCATGAAAATGATGTGGAAATAAGGACACAATCCTAACCAATTTAGGCTGGCATAACTCATCTGGCATAATTTCTAATGGTGGTGTGGGGAGGCTGGTACATGTCTGTACAGTGGCCTAATCCCCTGCCAGGAGAGGTGCAGAAGCGCCTTAAGGCACTTTGGTGACACCAAGAGCAATTTAAAATTTCAACACACCTGGAACTTCCACCGAGTGAACACTCCAGCAAGGAGTGGCAGCCAAACCTGGTCCTCAGCCAAGTGTACCCTGTCTGTCAACACAGGTTTTCCAAAATGTAGGCTGCAATCCTAAAGACACTTTCCTGGGAGTAAGACCCATTGAACACAATGGGGCTTACTTTTGAGTAGACATGGTTAGGATTGTGTTCCTAGTCTTTTAGGTGTACACAAAAAATCTATGAGTAAGGAAAGGTTCAATGTCTGATGATGTTGAAAGAGCTATGGATGGGTCTGATCCATAGGAACACTTCCCACTTGAGCTCTCCCTGGCATGAAGGGCTCCATCCCAGATCACAAAGCAAATATAGGTCTAACCTTGTTATACATGGATTTTTTAATAAATGAATTTGACTCAACGCGAATGGCCACTGCAAATTACAATTTTAAAAACTGTTTTTCTACTATTGTAGAGAGGCAATCATGAAAGCAATCATTCCACTTTTCAGGCCCAGAATCAAACCCTTGCAGATATTTAGGCACTACCTGATTCCATTAGGTGCAACAGAGGAACAGGACACTTGGAAGTGGGTCTTTAAACCTATTTTCTCCATTGTTTTCTTTAGATACAGGTCTTTTTTTAATCCATGGGAGGTTCTGGAATCAAACCCTAGTGGATAATGAGGGACACCTGTACGAACAATTTCTATCCACATCACTGGACATGGAAGTCAGAGCATCGCTGGCATGGAAAAAGGTTCATGCTGTATCACAGAGTTAAGGGCAATGCAACACCATGGAAAGGAAGCGTTTGAAGAAATGTCATATCTTGAGGAGGTTTCCCTGACTGCAAAACGAAGCACATGCCCCACAGGCACAACTATGGCAGGGCTGGAAATTTGGTTTGGATTGCATCCACAATTTTGTATGTACAGTATCAAATAGAGACATATTAGAAGTACAGTGGCAGCTAAAAAGTGGAGCAGATTGCTTCTAAACATGAATATATATTACAACCTAATCTTGCAGTTTGCAGGAGTGTAGCTGTGGGTGACGCAAGCAGTAAAGACATTGTGCCTGTTAACCAGCAGGCCAGGGTTCAATTCCCAGGTCGGCCCCACAAGACAGGGTAAACTCCTGTCCTTAGCCCAGCTCTGCGACGCCAGCTGGATCCAATTGTATTGGCTCTGCCTTTCCACTGGACTCATTCAGTGGCGTGGAGAGGGGGGATTTGCTGCTTGGGTATGCAGCAAATGCAGCGCCAAGCACGATACCATATTCTTTCAAGACTGACGGAGGCCTGCTTTTTTTTGGCACAGCTATCTCTGTATCCCACAGGATAGTTGGATCCCACAGTGATTTCTATAACCTACAGTGATACACAACTGTTTCTGTATACCACTCATCCCCAATATGAGTTTCAGACCATCTTGGAGTAAAGGTAGATTATCAGCCCCAGCAGCCACTATGGGTTGACCCAGACCTGCACCAGCTCAATCACCAACACAAGCTCAAGTTGATCTGTTCTGGCAGTTCCGGCCCAGGAAGGGAGATTCAGTGTCACAGTAGTGTGCTGCCAGAGTGTGCTTTGCAACTACTTTTCAGCAGTCAGAGCTGGTAGTACATACATCTGCCAATGCAAGGAGGCCAGCAAAGAGCCATAGGGTCTAGCAGCTACTTTGGCAGGGACAGAATAAGAATAAGGCGCAAGGATTAATGGGACAATCAGCTGTCATTGGGCAGGATGACAGCGCCAGAAAGACAGCGTTATTTCACTAGTGATCAATGACTAGAGAAAATATTTGGATGAGGTGTGTGTGTTTCTGTGTCTGTGTGTGTGTGTGTGTGTGTGTGTGTGTGTGTGTGTGTGTGTGTGTGTGTGTGTGTGTGTGTGTGTGTGTGTGAAATAGCCTTGGCTTTAGTTAGGATACTGCAAATTAAAAACAAAATCCTGAGTTTTCACAGATCTCCTTCAAACACCATCCAAGTCTTCCTTGATGATGTGGAGGAAAATTGGAAAATCTAATTTCCTCATTTTGCAATTCTTAATCTAGATGTGCATCTAGATTTTCAACAGAGGCCTAATGTGTCATTGTAATGAAGGAGGAGGGCACTGTTAATACATCTGCTGTTTCATTCAACAAAACCACCTCCCTTTCCGTTCACCTCTTTTCCCTGCTTCCAGGAAATAATCTTGGGGAAAAATAAAGAACAGCATGTTCCTATGGTGCACGCACTGCAAGCACCAGTGTGATAAGCGATGAGGTTTGGGCTTATTAGCTTGACAATCCTTCACTAACGGATTTCACTAATGCTTTAACTTCACATGATTGAGCAGGGCTTTCCCTCAGATGACTGGACAAATGAGAGTGGAAAACCGACAAGAGTTCATAAAAGTGTGCTGCTCTCTCTCTCTCTCTCTCTCTCTCACACACACACACACACACCCACCCCAAGCCCACCATTGGTCTGGTGCAGCCAATGAATCTGCATTCCACCAGTGCGGAGGGGAGAGGAGGAGCATGGAAAGTTGTACAATCGCCTCCTAATGACTGCAAGTCGAGCTAAGTACCAGCTAGCTTGTTTTTCGGAGGGCGGATGTGTCTGTATTTGTTACTATTATCTCCCAGGGGCCAATTTCTGCTTCCAGGTACAATGGCCTGGAACATTGTTCTGTCTACTGGATTTACTCTGAAACGGCACGACTTTAAATTATCTCATACCCTGAAGAACAAAGCCCTCAGAGAATACATGAGAGACCCAGAGAGGAAAAAATATGGTGCCATTTTGATAGTAAAATAAATCCCTCCTTTACACAGTTCATCTCTCTTTAGTCCCTAAATCCCAGCTTTCACCACAGCCGCAGCGAGCGTTCACGCAGGTCTTCTTCCTACCTTCTCGGTGGCCAGTGTTTATTATTATTACTACAAAAAAAGCACAACACCTGCTTTATTATTCTTTTTACCCTCAATGATTATTTTACTTCTACCAGCTTAGCCTGCACTGCCAGCAAGAAGCAGGAGCAATAAATCTTAGTCAAGGCATCTCAGTGTGGGGTGAATAAGCAGCGCTGACGCTGATTCCTTAAAAAAACTCATTTCTTGTAACGTGAGCCCTGCTGAGGATGGCCATGTCAACTTATTAGACTTTTTACTTGGCCGTATCGATTCTGTTCTACACTGATGCGGCCCATAATGCTGGCTAATGTTATTGACGAGCCATCAGTCTTGCGGAGAAGTGTGGGGCTTGCAGCTCTTTCTGAACCACAAAATCCTATCCATGGACAATGATGGAGGGAAGGAGAAAAAAAATGCAAGCCCAGCACTCGGGCTGGCTTCATTCAGCCTATGATACATTAATGAAAGACGTACACTCGGTGGGGGAGAGACAGATGTGGCTCTCCAGCAGACATTTATTTATAAAATAATTATGAATGCACAGCCAAGTCATGGATTTTCAGGATGGTGAGCATCCAACACCCTTTCTTTGCTCAGATCTCATTCCAAATTGTATCCTGGCAAGTATCATTCTAAATTGTAACCGGGCAAAGGAGGCTCAAGACAGATGCCCCTTCACCCTGCCACACCTTTTATGTTCAGCCTTAAGGACAGGCATAGTATAGAGATTCTCTTAAGCACGGTTTTTCTCTGGAAGATGCACTTTGGCTGTGACACATCAGGTCAGCCTCCTCAGAGGTGTGACGAACTGCAGTCTTCCAAAGACTGGCACTTCTTTGAACAGCAAACAACCATGGTTGACTGTCAGCAAGTGTCTGGGACCCATTTTTTCATGGCCTGTTAACCTGAAGTCAAAACTACTGTACTCTTTATTATATGTCTTCTAAGAGGGCCTCTTTTGTAACAGATGAGCACACGGTACCTTTGAATACCAATCTGCCTTTTTCACCCTGCAATTGTCAAAGGATAGAGTCGCAAGTCGGCACAGCTGAATGAAATGTGGAAAAAAAGCAGGCGTCATAAATCTGTTGAGAACCATATGCGTGTATTACTGAGTGCGCCATTTCAGAATTTGGAGGGAGAGCAATTCACATCAAGGTTCAAAAATTCACTTACATTTAAGATTTTAAAAATTATTACTGTATATTTACTTTAAAAGTATTTACTGTGGTTTTTTATAATATCATAAAATAACTACAGAAAAGGAATCCATACACTTCTGCCGGTTTTGAAGCAAAGGTTTTACATACCTTTCTGTTCCACAAAAATTGATCCATAAATCCATTCATTGTTTGCAACCCTAAATTTGTGTCCCTTCATCAGGTCCTGCCCCAGGGCAGAACCAGTTATTATTGGTCTTCCACAGTCAGCTTCCTTGTCACAGTGTGCAAAGGTCATTCTATTGAACTTGATGAGCCATTGATTCAAGTATGACGGAGGCAGGAATTACCAAGTCCCGGGTCAGCTGCAGATGAACACAAGGTGAGCTACTAATTCAGTAACTGTCTTAGGTAATCCAACATACTGGATAGGTATCAAGTTTCACCTGTCCAGCTTTGCTGAATCAGTGGGGAATTTTATGGCTCAGCCATATTTTGTTTCCTTTAGGTCTTGGTAGTGGTCATGGAGTACATCCAAAACCCACAGTCCACCTGTTGATACACCAGAGTAAGGAGCATCTACTGTTTTTATAGCTCAGACTCTTCATCTCAGTACCACCCCTCAGACGCAACTGCACCAAAGAGACACCTAATGTAATTGGGGAAGCAATTTGAGGGCAAATGGGAGGCAAGTATGAAAATTTATAATTAACTTCAAGTAAATTGTGGATCCTTGAAAATTTGTAATTAACTTAAGTAAGTCATGGATCCTACAAAAATTTATAATTAATTTCAAGTAAGAACATGGATCCTTGGACTTACCCAGCATTTTTGGTGATGTATGTCAACGGCAGAAATGGAATGGGAATAGGATTGCCATATGATCCCAAAAAGAGGGACAGTCCCAATGGGGGGGGGATTGTGTTCACATAATGGCAAATGGGACAGAGGTCTTGTCCTGATTTTGTGGAAGAGAATTCTGGCAGCCCTAGATAGGGATATGGAATGTGCCATTGCTACTGGATCAACTTCCTCCACCCCATTCTTCCCCATCCTTCTATTCTCTCTCCACCCCAACTACTGCCTTGTCTGGTATGGCAGGGTCCAGCTGTGAAGCTGCAGTGACTTCCATTGTTATAATGGGCACCATATGGCAGCCCAGTTCACAATAGTATTAGGTTGCTAGATACATATTGCATCCATCCCATTTTGTGCTACATACAATGTACAAGTTAACATAATGTGGTTAACTGAGGCCTACATCACCCCAACTTCAAAAAGCCATTGATTTCTCCCACCATAGCTAAGACTATGTATGCAATCCTAAACAGACTTTCCTGGGAGTAGGTCCCAAAGAATACAATAGGACATACTTCTGAGTAAACATGCTAGGATTGCACTGTATGCCTTTCATACTAGCACAATGTAGTGCCTTCAAGTGCATTGAATCGCACTCAGTATATTCCATGATTGACTAAAGTCATCTTGTTAAGTAACAAACTGAAGCTTTCTATTACCTGCTCCCAAATCAACTTTTCCTTAAGGGACATTTAATGTCACTCACTGCTTGTGAGTCACTCAGACCATGCTCACTGACATACCCCCAAATCCAGAGTAACTACGGGAGCACGTAAGAAACTGTACGTGCACCTGTAGTTACTGCACCACCTAGTGAAAATCTATGGGAAATTCATATTGGAATCCAGAGTAAGTTGTTCTTACACCGGAGTAAGGTCTCCCCGTAGTTACTCTGGATTTTGCCCATAGTCATGTGTATATGTAGCACACCTGTAGGATTAAACCATGAGTCATTCACTCTTATGGAGGAAACTGAAGCACTGCATTTTGAGATGTTGTGGGGATGGTAAAACTTATATAGCTAACATGAGATGGTAAGAACCTAAGAAGAGCTTTCACTGGATCTGACCAAGGCCCATCTAGTCCAGCTTCTTGTATCACACAATGGTCCACCAGATGCTTCAGGGAGCACATATGACACCTGCATCCAGGTGCCCCCCCTCCATCTGGCATTTTGAGGTTGTCCACATCTACCACACTACTCATGGCCTGTAACACGTGATGGTCCTTTCCTCTAGGAATTTGTCCTATCCCTTTTTAAAGGCATTGAGGCTAGATCCTTTCACCACATGCTGTGGCAGGATGTTTGTGGTGTTCCCATAGACCCCCTACAAGTAGCTGGCTTTCCCATATCCTCTTCCACACAAGTCTGCAATGCACAACACACACAGACACACTGAATTCTCCAGGATTCTTGCAATATGCAGGCCTACCCATGCGTACTGTTGCATAATCATTGTCACTGTTGTTGTCATCTTAGCATAGTGTTTGTTTCTTAATTCCAAATCCTTTCAGCTAATATCAGTGAGTCTGATGCATGACTCTTTATTCCAAGCAACCCTGTGCCGAGATGCTATAAACACCTTTTTAGTAGAGGCCCTTGTGGAACTTCAGAAGCCAGTGCAACCTGATCAGTGTATCCATGCACACAGTCATGCCAGCACTGCGAACGAGGGCCCCCCCCCCATACCTCGCACATCAGCCCTTGTTACAAAAGAGTCATCTTTTGCTGACACAGGGCAGGCTCTTTTGCTGATGCGACTCAGAACAGCAATTTGAGGTTGGCTGTTCTGTCGGTCAGGCAAAAGAAGTCAAAGATACGTCAGGATGAGGATGACGTGATCATATAATATTCTCTTTGTCTGATAATGAGACAGACATTTTTACAGCCTACTTTGGTGTTTGGTATGTTGCTGAAGAAAAAAAATGCCCCAGGGCATTCTCTCTAAAAACTGTATCAATGATTCTTAAATTTGCAGTCTCCATTTCTTCTGCTTTTAACAAGGAACAGGACAATAAGGGGGAACATATTTCTTTTGCAGGTTAACCCAACATCAACATGCAATATAGTGAGGATTACTCAGGCGACGCTCAATCTTAGGAGCACCCAATTGTGTCAATGCCTATTGATCTTTCACGGGGGCTGTTTCAATATTCACAGCCTTTAATTTTCTTGCTTTATTTTCTCATTAAGCTCAAGTGCGGCAAATGCTAGAATTATATGGCACTTTGGCTTGCTTGCAGTTGGTGGGGCTGGAAAATCACCGAGGGCTCAGGGAATGAGTCTGAGAAACATTCAGAGTATATTATTAGGTCATAATTTGAAAAGATACAGCTGGAGGGATTTGGCACATGCTTGTGAATTATGACTGGGTGAAGAAAAAGCTGATGCAAACCAGAGGGACCAGGAAGGGCTGGGCTGGCAGAGTCTTCTGCACATTTGATTTGTCTCTCAAAGGTCTCTCTCTGCCTGGCATCTGATGCCAGTTTTATCTACCAGGCTAATTATGCTGAGCTGGGCCTTTCCAACTTCATTTTCTGACACATGATTTAGGGAGTCATTAGTTATTTGATTTTCTCTGTAGACCGCTTTGTGAACTTTTTGTTGAAAAGCGATATAGAAATATTGATTGACTGATTGATTGATTGATTGATATAATGAGGATTCACTGCACTGTGGGCCTTCTTTTAGCTGACAAAAAAGGACTCAAGTCCCGGCCCTCACCCTCACTTCTGTTATGACCTCTTCTCAGGTTGGGGGAAATCCACAATTTTTTCTCACAGCATCTCCAAGCTCAAGCCCATCCTTTACAGTCTGCTCACTGAAATGCATGTTCTGCCAGTAAAAGCATCAGAATCCAAGAATTGTGGTATTTGTTCCAAGGATCCAGGTGGATTTGGTGTCTGTTCAACACTGTCATGCTCTCTGACACCACAGTAAGCACAATGAAGGGGCCAACAAAGACCATGGCAGCCCCATGTGCTCACTGGTGGCTAACGCTGCAATCTGAAGTGCACTTTCCTTGGAGTAGACACTTCCTTCTGAGTAGACACAAGAGTCCAGAAAAAATGTGGCAAATCTAAAAAACTTGTAAATTACTTGTAAATAATTTGCAATAAGTACAAAATTACTTTGTAAAAAACTTTGTAAAATTACAAAAAAACTTGTAAAAAAACTTTACCTGGCTGCTTGTTATTCAGGGAATTTTTAAAATTAATCCTTTTAAATAAACTCTCAAAGCTTAATGTTTTACTCTTCGGCCTGCTCTAATAAGGACAAAAATATTTAAATGGTTCTGTTCAGCTGTTCAGGGAGCAACAGGAGAAATGAAAGCCCTTCCCTTTCTGCCAGAGAGATTTTAGGGGTATGTCTGTATGGGGTTTGGACAAGAGGAAGACGGGAAGGATGTGATACGCTTATTTAGTGTGTTAAATTGAGCAAGGGCTCACTAGAGTTCAGTGCAATAATTTATTTTCAATTGTCAATTAAGTAACCCTACAATCCAGAGTAACTACGGGAGCATGTAAGAGACATTTACGTCAACGTAGTTACGGCACCACCTAGTGAAAACCTATGGGAAATTCACATTGCAATCCAGAGTAAATTGTTCTTATGTCAGAGCAAGGACTCCCCATAGTTACTCTGGATTGCACCCCAAGTTTGCTACAGAAGGGATAAAGTGCATTTCTAACAGGAAATTTTTGCATCTCCCTGCTATATTTCTGAGGGGAAAAATACAACATTTTTCATTAATTCTCTGACATCCTTGAGGATATTCTCTCAATAGTAATCTCTGCAGTTAGTGAAGATGGTAGCAGAGTTAGCTATCTAGTAAGTATGCTTCTGATTGTATCCTTATTTTAATTGCCAGTTCAAGGCTTAGGGATGGGGATAGGTTGGCCCCTAAAGAAGCTTTGTGCATGTTCTTACCATGCTGTTTAGGTTTTATATGTATGGTGTTCATCACATGTATAAGCATAAGAAAAGCAGCACATTTCCAAGAACACACCACTGAATTATGAGTTTATGAGTTTACCTGTGGACAGAGGATACAACTGCACTTATGTAGGTGGTCCAACATCTCGGAAAGGATGTCATATGATCAAAAACTGTGCCCCAGAGTGAGTTCCTTAGTCCAGATTATTAGCACATCCTGATAGCAATGCCAGTAGTTGTTCTTTTCTCCCTATTTGCAATAACAAGTGGCACCACAATATTACTACTTAAAAATGGGAATGCAAATGATTCTAGAACATTCTTTTTTGTAAGCGTAGGAACCATGGCATGAAATTTCTAGGTGACTCTTGCCTAGAGTATTACAGAAAGTATTTCAGAAAGTAGTAATATACTCTAGCCTGCTGGGAAAGCAGATGAGCCTTTATATCTATCACTTAATTTTTTACCATCTGGTCTGCTCTTGAATTTGCAGAAACACATGCAAAGATCACCACTGACACATATTTTTACACGAACATATGGAAACTACAAGTATGTAAGAGGTGTCAACATGGAAAGTCACATGTTTTGCCATGTGGTGGGAATCCAGATATGCTACATTACACCCAAATGGGTTCATACATATAAGGGCGATACCTACACAGGGCCATGAGAAGAGGGTATAGAAGGTAATTTGCAGTCAGGCCATGGTTAAGGGGCCAAGAAGGGGGGCTCAGAAATTTTCTGGCATCCTATATTTTCTGTTCTTATATTTTCCTATATCACCTGGAATTGCTGCCCATGTAGGTTGCATTGCTACTGCTGTTGCTACCAAAAAGCCATATACTGTATGTTGGGCATATTATAAGCTCCTTAACACACTGTTAGATCTCGGAGGGAACATAACTGTGGAGCTACAGCTGCAGCAGAAGTATGTTTTGCTGTGAGTAGGATAGTTTCCATTCCAGGAAACTAAATAGGATGATGCTAATTTTCTGCAATGATTTTATATATTTAAAATCATTTTAGAGAGACTTGATAGTGTATTTCTGGGGTGTCCAAACTTTTTGGCCAAAGGAACACATCATCTCTCTGACACTGTGTTGGGGGTTGAAAAAATGATTTACATTTCAAATTTTAAAAAAAATTACATAAATTTACATGTTAAGAGTGTATTACAGACAGATGTGGAGGATTACAAGGCTTGCCTGTGTGCTGGATGAAGGGGGTCTTGCTGTGGGCCGCATTGAGGCTTGCTGCAGGCTTCATCTGGCCTCTGGGTTGGAGTTTGGACACCCCTGGTGTATTTGGTTTTCCATTTTGCTCTACCTGGCTGCTGATGCTGCACGGCAAGTAAGCTCTGCATTAGGAAGCCCAGTGGCCCTGGACTCCAAAGACTTTTCTGGTATACTGTCCCTATCTTCTTTTGCCCATCTTTGTCACTTCCTTCCTCTGTATAATGTCCTCCCCCTCTGAGAAAAGGTCCAAAAGAAACTTTGTACCTCCTGATAAAATTCCTTTCAGAGGAATTACCTTTCAACACACATACCTCAGCTATCCTTACACTACCCTTACACAAGGCTTCTCATCATTCACAGAGACCTCCCCTACTCATCCCATTCTCACCTCCTAAGTCATCCCAGCTTCAAAGCATTGGAGGTTCTTTTCCCACAATTAGCCCTGTTGGAGCATAGTAAACCCCATTGCTTCTGTACATTGGAACAGAGTAAACACTGGGCAGTTTTAATGTAGTTTGATGCAGGTTTGAGTCCATCATGTAAGGGTTTGAGTCCATCATGTATGTATTCGTTTTCCTCTGCTACCAAAAGAACACAAGGTAATTTTGAGGTTCTAAAGCGGTAAAGGACTAACCCTTTAACCACCTTGAAAAGAACAACTGTCATTTTCCAGATAAGACAACAGTTGTGTAAAAACTGCAACTGCACAGCGTGAGTTGTTTATGTATTGGTCTGTGAAACCTGTGTGGATCTGGATGAAACCAGCATGAGTTGAAGCACACCACAATTCTAGACTGAAGGTCTCATCAGCGTTAAAATGGTGCACCTGATCCCCAAAACAGAGAATTGCCTGGATGTAGCCTTAAGGAAAAAGGAATATCTTTTTTTTTTTAAAGATAGCTTTGAACAACTTCAGAGAGATTTCTCCAGTAGAAGCGTACATCTGGCTTGAGGTGAAAAGAGATGTTGGTGTCATCTGTAGAGAAAGGAAAGGGGGAGCAAGAAGAAAGATAGTTTTCTTCAAATGTTTTCCTCCTTTTTTAAAGAGAAAGCAAAAGAGCAGCAGACCCAAAAAGTCACACAGGATGGGAGAGCAAGTTCAGGGGTGAAAAAAAGAAGAAACAAACAAATAAAATGAACCTGTATTGTTTTAAGAGGACCTATTAGGCTGAAAATGAAGTGTCACGCTGAGATCTGCTTCAGAAATGGTATCTTCTATTCAAAAGAGCCATCACCCAGTAAACCCATTTTAACAATTCCCTTCAGATGAAATATAAAAAATTAAAGACATTTACAGCCCAGCTTAGTAGCAGATGTAGTCCTATTGTTAGGGTTGAGATCAAAAGGTGAGGTAACTCTCCTCCTGTCCTCCCCCCCCCCAACACAAGAAGGGAGTTATGGAGCTTTTGAGAAACTCTCACCAGAAAAAAATCTTGGACGTCATACAAAATTTGAGGCTTTCTTTCTGGATGAATATTCTTTCCCATCGTCAGATTGGTTTGATTCTCCCTGCCCCTGTTTACTTCAAAAAGGAGGTAAAAAGAATCAGTTTTGTTCTTGAATGCTTTTCACATTTTGTAATCCTTTCTGAGTCTCATGCAAGGCTATTAAATCAACACCAAGGCTTTGTTGTACGAGGGACAGGAATGTATCGGTACTCGTACACTTGTATTGTCTGCATTTAAAAACTATGCTTTGAGAATGGTCATTAAAAAGAGGAGGATAAAAATAAATGAGATGGTTTTGAACATTTATGTTGACTGCAGGCATGTTGTCCGTCACCATATGTGTCCAAAACTTGCTTTTTAAAAATGAATTTTTGGACCCCTGCTTTTAACACAATTTTTTATGTTTCGGACCATTAAGATCCTATAAAGTGGTAAGATTAAAGATACAAAACATGACCCCCCAAAAACCAGGTAATAAAAATATCTGGATTTGGTACTAATTCTCAACACTAAACTTTAATTACCTCAGTAATGGTCTAATCCTAAACATGCTTATATTGGAAACAAATTTCATTGAAAATGCCAAGGTGGTGCTGCTAAATTGTCTGCAATTACAATGAAGCAGGCCTCCATTAGTCTTGAAAGCCTATGGTATTGTGCTTGGCGCTGCATACGCTGCATGCGACGCACGAAAGCCTAGGTTAGATTGTTATGGAGGATATGCTGTTACCCAAGCAGCAAATCCCCCCTCTCCACGCCACTGAATTAGTCCAATGGAAAGGCAGAGCCAATACGATTGGATCCAGCTGGCGTCGCAGAGCTGGGCTAAGGACAGGAGCTCACCCTGTCAATAGTCTATAATACACTGTAATACAATTACAATACACTATCATAGTCAAATCTCTTTGCCCACTATAGAATGCAGAGAACTGAGATGAAGGCTGCAATTCTAAACACTTTTCTGGGAATAAGATCCACTGAACACAATAGGGCAAACTTCTGAGTAGACAAGCTTAGGATCATGCTCAAAGATGGGGAAAGAGATGGTGAAGTGCCAAGACAGGAGACACAGCAGTGGTATAATATCCTGATACTCAGGGCATGCATTGTATAGTGAAGGTCTAATACAACTAAAGGAAGTGCATGACATACCGTCTCTATATGTGAAATTATTCCAATTCCAATCATGCTTTATTCAGTGGGAGAGGGTACTTGGGAGTGATTATGGGCACAATCCTAACCAACTTTCCAGCACTGGCACAGGAGTGCCAGTGAGGCATGTGTTGCATTCTGCAGTTTTTTGGGGTGGGAGATGGTGCAGTCACAAAGGCCACACCAAGCTGAGGCCATCTTTGTTACCTTATCTTGCATTGTCCCTGTGCCAGTACTGGAAAGTTGGTTAAGACTGTGTCCTCTGTCAACCATCTTTGCATTTCTACAGAACAATTAGAACTTTGACAGGCATCCCAAGTGTGCCACCTGAACACTCATTCTGGATGCTCAGGTATCCAGCTATGATAATTGTCATATACAGTTTTTTGTGATTTTTTTTCAGTGATAACAAAACAACAATGCAATCCCAAGCATGTCTATTCAAAAATTAGTTCCATTGTGTTCAACAGAACCTTCTCCCAGGAAAGTGTGGTTAGTTTTGCACTCACAAACACATAACAATATTTTCCCCATTTTCTCATTTTTCTAAAATAAAATAACCGAAACCTGCAAAACACATGCACTCACACACACCTCCACACACATACACAAACCATTTCCTTACACCTAAATGACAACTGTGGCTGCATCTGCTGACACTGTACCAACAATATTACCCACTAGCCCTACAATCCAGAGTAACTATGGGAGCACGTAAGAGACATTACGTGCGCCCGTAGTTACTACACCACCTAGTGAAAACCTATGTGAAATTCATATTGCAATCCAGAGCAAATTGTTCTTACACTGGAGCAAGGACTCCCTGTAGTTACTCTGGATTGCGCCCTTAGTTCACTTTTAAAACTATTATAATTTATCATAATAATTTATAAATCTACCCTCTTGTAATCTACTCCCATAACACTGCTATTTTGCGCTTTTCCTCCTTAGGGAGGAAGAAACAAACAATCTGTGAAAAAAATACAAACATTTAAAAACTTCTCTAGCCAAAGGTCCAGAACACTTGTAGAATAAAAAGGTTATCTTTGAGTGCACTAACCTATTTTTTCTAAGTGTACAATTTTGTACCCAGGTGCTGGTATTTTAATCGAGAAAAGTAAGTTGATAGAAAAATGATGACTTTTTAAAGACTCTGGCAAAAAGTTCAGCACATTTCTAGATACAGCCTGAAGTAATAAACGTAAAGGTTTTATTTGTTTTTAACATTTGATCCAAAGTTTGATATTAAGCAGACTTTACTATAGGGAGGCTGCGGCTTATCAGTCTACAACTACACATCTTTGGGTTGTATTTTATTTCTTTAAATCCCGCTCTTGTAACCAGCGTACACACTCCTGTTACCGTGCGCAGCAGCTGCCGCAAAGTGGTGGTTTCAAAGTGTCAATGTAGCCATTGAAATCTATAGTTCAGTCCTTAGTTGTATTTAGAAGACTTTTTTCTTATGTTTAATCCAGCTTCCTTCCTCTCAACCAACAGATTCTTGCCCTGGTCACAATTTCCAGGGGGAATGTGTTATTTCCCTGTTTCACAATAGCTTTTAAGTACTTGAAAGCATGCTTTCCCTTGCCTTGCTGTGGGATCAAGAAATTAGACAGTTCCATCATCCTTCTCTCTTATATCCTGACTTCTCAGATTTTCACAGTTTGGGCTGCTTTCTTCACCAACTTGACTGTTGCAGTCCAGATGTCTGTGCAAATGTGTCTCTCCGCACATGTGTGTCTTCCCCACAAATATTCGTTCACAAAATAAAGGCTCACTAAAAATGAGTCATGCCAAGACTAATCCAATAACCTTCTTAAGAAGATGAACTGGTTTCACAGACAAGCGAAAATGCCCTCAGTCAGTCTAGTCTATTTTGTTTTTCGGAACAGCATTTGATACAACACCACATGGGAAATTACAGCTTAAATTGGAAAGGACAGGATTGTGGATATGGTAAGATGGGCCAGGAACTGGTTAAAGAGAGAAAGTGGTCATGTTGAAAAGAAAGCTTATGCAAGTTGGAAAAAAGTAGATTGTAGAGCTTATGAATAGTTTCTGGTTGGTAAGATTGGATTACAGTCTAATTTTTATTGAACACAATGGGCTTACTTTTGAGTAAAAGAAATAACACCATTTTCAAACACCTTGACTTATGAACATTTCCTAGGGTTGAGTTGAATCAACTTACCCTACAATCCAGAGTAACTATGGGAGCACATAAGAGACATTACGTGCACCCATAGTTACTGCACCACCTAGTGAAAACCTATGGGAAATTCATATTGGAATCCAGAGTAAATTGTTCTTACACCAGAGCAAGGACTCCCCATAGTTACTCTGGATTGTGCCCTTATCCAGTTTCACATTCACTGTTGCTGGAAACATTTCTGCTTTCCCCAATTTAAACAGCTGACTACAGTTTTGCTGTTTTTCTCTCTCCCTAGCTTATCTCAGTTTAACAGCTTATGGTCCTTAAGGGTTGGGACAAGGAGGAGCAGGGATAATTGGCTACAAATGGAGTGATAAGAGAAACAGAGATAAGCATGGAGAAACAGAAAGAGGGATTCCACATCCCTGTTTGTTTGCCAATGATCCACTCCAACTTACTCTACTGGTTAAACTAATCCATGCGTGTTTAAGGCACAACTTTAAGCAAAGAAGCAACGTTATGACAGCTAGAGGGACGGAGACGCTCTCTTAAAAGCTAAGCCTGTTAAGTAATTCAGCAACATAAACCATAAAGTATAAAGTAGGCTGAGAGAAGGTGGGTTGTAGAGCATTCACAAATACAGTCAGATGGAAAAATGTAACCCAGTCCTGGTTATGTAGGCCAGGGTTGTGCAAACATTTGGCAGGAGGGTCACATCATCTTTTTGACATCTTGGGGATGTCAAATCATCTTGGGAATTGGAAAAAAAGAATTAATTTACATTTCAAATTTGAATAAATTTATATAAATAAATATATGTTAGGCGGAATGAATGAATTCAAATCAGTTCATAAACATTTTCTAACATGGAGGGTGATCGTCAGTTCATAAACACTTTCAAACATAAGGAGAGCATGTGCATGCAGCCTCCCCAGCCTTAAGAACACCCACCAGAGGCTATGAGAGCTGAGCTCTTCCATCCTCAGACTAGATGGAGGAGGACTTGCCATGGCCACATGGAGGCTTGCTGTAGCTCACTTCTGGCCCCAGGCCAGGTTTGGTCACCCCAATATAGGGTAAAGATGAACCCAGTTAGAAGAAGGAATAGAAAATTGGTTGTGTTGTAATAAATAAAGACTGTACATCTGAAACATTTTCTGGTTTTTACTACTTGAAAATGTATTCTGAAGTTATTTTTGTACAAGATTGGCGGCCAATCCGTGCCACAATATAGGATGCAGATATGACAGGCATGCTATGGTGGGGGAGATGACCACGAGACCAATAACAGATAAGTAAACAGCTTTATTGCTTACCCTTTGGTAATAACTGGAAACCCATAGGGCTCCTCAGATCCACTTCAGTTATGTAGCCAGCATAAGAAAAGAGCCAGGATTAATTGGAAAATGGGGAACTAGATCAGGAATGCACTTTTTTATCAATTGAATTTGCTACATGTGGCCTCTAAATATTTATTTTATGTCACATCTCCTGCACTTCTCTTCACTATCAAGACTGCCAGTAGAGTTCACAAGAGAAACAGATAACATACAATGAAAAGCTCAATGAAAATTATAAAAAACAAAGGGACAACAATAAAATGAGGTAAGCAGATAAATTACAAATTAAAACTAGCTACACTACATGCCAGAATTTCCAAGAATATTTTTAAAAAGCCTTCTCTTGGCGGCACCAAAAAGACATCAGCGATGTCAAAAACAGGGCAGCTTTACTGGGAAAGGTTTTCCAAATGTGGAACTCTACCATCGAGAGAGTTTGTTCAGCTAACGCCACCCACCTAATTTCAGGCAGAAGGGCATGAGGGGGACCTGAGTGGAGTACCATAGGTCTGGACAGATCAATGTGGCATCAGGTGTTTGTTCAGATATCAAGATACTAAGAGGCAAAGTGCTTTAAAAATTTGAGTTTTGCACAGAAACTGACTGATAGTCATTATAACTGCTTTAAGTACAGCACAATGTATTCCTTGTAATGCATCCTTATCTAATACATAATAGTACCTTGATCCTGGATAGTGTCCTCAAACCGTTTTTATTTCTTGAAGTTTCCAAGGAGTCTTCAAAGGCACCCTTGCATTCAACACACTTTAACAGTCCCAGCTGCGTGACATCTTCATATTCCTGGCTTCCATGATTGTCACATTAGGAAATAGGAGTGAATATCTTTTGGGAAGACTGCTGGTATCTGTGGATTTCCATTTTCCTGTATATATTGTGTGGCTGCTTGTTTATTATAAAGAGAATCTCTTTTTTCGTAGGTAGCCCTGGTTCTAAATTCTTGCCTATATTTAAAAGAAAATTGAAAATCGTGAAAACAAATTGAGGGGGGACAGTTTAATCACAGTGCAACATTTGGGAAGTTGACACAGCTCTGGGGAAATAAATATTGTAGCGTGGACTCCTGGAGAGGCTACAGAATGTAAATGGATTTGGGATATTCCCTCCATGTACAGAAGTAGCAATAACCGTCGTGACAGGACATTTGTATCCACACATCACATTTGATGAAAATATTTCACCTGGGAAGTCTGCCTTTTATCACCTCATTTGATCTCTTTTGTTTTACTGCTTTTCCCACTCTAGATTTGTGAGTGGACTTCACCCAAATCACAGCTGGAAGTTGTTGTTTCAATCCAGGTGAAGGAAGGTCAGACCAGAAATTGACGCCAATGCATAAGCTATAGGAGAAACAGGCATTATACAATATAAATCCCATACAACACACAAAGAAGTAAATACCCTACATGGGGGAATTTGACTCACTCACTGTGAGTGAGATCAATCAACTTCTCAATCAGGTACATCAGCTTGTGAATAAGAAGTTGTCACCTTTGAAATAGATGGCATTAAATGCATCACCCATCGAGTCAAAGGCATCACTACGGAATCAAATATTACACTTCACCCAGTAAATCATGCAAATATTACTTGTAGCACAATGAACAGAAGCATTAGCAGTAAAAGTGACATGCTCCAAGGCTGCCACATTGTTCAAACCATTACTATTGCGGGTCAAATTTCAATGTGTCAGTCACTAGCCTTGTAAGATCTGTTTACTGGGTAGAGTGGAACTGCATTGCATTATCGGGGCTTATTGGGTATATATAATGCTGGCTTTTCCAAACAATGGAATGGAAAGAATTTACTAGGATATTCAGAGCCCAGTCTATCCCCCGCTGTGTGCCAGCTGCACCAATGCAGCATGCACTGCATGCTATGGTGGGGACCCAAAGGCCAATGAGAGGTAAGTAAATCATTTCTTATTAAGTTAAATTTTGTATTGAGTTCCATTTAATAAAAACATTTTTACTTAGTAACAAGGTACCATATGTCATAACCACAAAAGAGGATAAGGCCCCTAAATGTAGGACACTAAAGAAAAGTGTGGAACATGACAAAATAAAACCTAAAAACACTTATGCAGTATATATTGCTTTCATGTGCTTAATTTAAACTATATTACTTATTAAATTTAAAACTATTAATGTACATATAGGCTGCAATCCCAAACACATTTTCCTGAGTGTAGGCCCCACTGAATACAAAAGGACTTACTTCTGAGTAGATATGCTTAGATTGCACTGATAATCTTCTATATACTGTATATACTGTGGGCTGTGGATGGTGCATGTGATTAAGACACTGTGCCTGTTAACCAGAAGGCCAGGGTTCAAGACTCGGGTCCCTAAAAGACAGGGTGAGCTCCTGTCCTTAGCCCAGCTCTGCGACACAGCTGGAACCAATTGTATTGGCTCTACCTTTCCATTGCACTAGTTCAGTGGCGTGGAGTATTTGCTGCTTGGGTAACAGCCTATACTCCATATCAATCTACCCAGCCCTTTGTGCTTCGCATACAGCGTCGAGAATGATACCATAGTCTTTCGAGACTGATGGATGCCAATACTACTTTATATAGAAGCCCACAAATATTCCAGAAATTTTACTCCAGCAACAGTGGATTCATTCTGCTAGTTTATTACAAATAATTTATTACAATAATTTATTAATTACAAAAAGGCTACATGCTGCCTGCACCCCAAAACAAGGAGGACAATAAAAAATTTTCTAGGACTCAAGACTTAAAAGAGGACATGATCTGGCGTACGGTCCCCTTGCCTGGTAGGCACTATGGACCCCTCCATCCCATGCCACCTATATTTCAGTGAAGAAAAGAGGACAGGGTGAGCTGAAAAATGGGGAATAGGGACCAGCATATTCTTTTGCCACAGAGTTCAACCCCCTTCATATTCACCCCATGTCCTTCATCTGAATCTCCCACCACTGGCTTATTTGGGTCAGCACAGACTAGCTCTGTGCCAGTAGGAGGGTAGAGCTTCCAGCTATTCACACTGGTGAATCCGGAGCATCTAATGGTGCCATACCTGCTCTAAATGGGTTTATGGCAGCCGATCATGAGATCCACTGCCTTAAATAGGGAACAGGAGTAGGCTGTAAGTGAAAAAGGTATCCTAAGTATGCTCCCATTTTTCTATCATACAATTTTTCCATTTCTCTGTTTAATCTTCATGAATATTATCTAGAACAGCATTTCTCAAAGTGGGGGTCGGGACCCCTTTGGGGGTTGCCTGGAGCTTTCCTGGGGGTCGCCTAAAGACCTCTGGTGTAGGGGGCCAGGTGGGAAGACCTGGCAGAAACGCTGGAGCCATTGCAGCTGGAAGAAGCTGCTGAGAAGTGGCTCAGAAGGAGCCCCTGAGCTGGTGTGAGACCGATGTGGAGCCTTGGGGGCGGGGAGGCACCCGACACACTCACCACAGACTGCAGCCTTCTCCTCCCATTCCTATGGAGGTCTCCTCAGAAGTCAGTCCCATGATAGTGAGTGGGGCTAACTCCCAGGAAAGTGCTAGGATTGCAGTCTTAGAACCCAATTCTAGGCATGTGTACTCAGAAGTCATTCCCATTGAGTTAAGTGAGGTTTACTCCCAGGAAAATGTGCATAGCACTGCAGCAGTAGCAACGAAAATGATTTTATGGTTGGGGGTCCCCACAACATGAGGAACTTTTAAAAGGGTCATGGCATTAGGAAGATTGAGAACCACTGATCTAGAACGATGAATGCAGGACTCTGGTTTTGCGTAGAGCTATCTACTCTCATATAGGCAATGCTTTGGCAAATAATTCCCACTTTACATTTTTCTTCTCATTTACATCTCACATCTGCCCCAGCAACACTTCAGAAATAGGAGAATATTTCCCCAAGTTCTTATCCATGAACTACCGCAGAGAACTTTGAACATGAGAAATGAAATCTTAAGAGCTGAACAGTCCACAGCTGTAATAATAATACGATGATGTGCAATATGTAATTGTGAAACATGTCCACGGGGCTTCATCTATGGCATTATTTGAAATTTGGGCACCTTTTCCCAGACTGCAAAGTAAGCACATTTATATAATCGGAGGATGTTCTTGTTCTATTACTTTTAATTGAAGGTAGGTTTGCCATCTGTCCTGAAAAAGAGAGACAATCCCAATTTTGGGGAGTTGTGTTTACATACTGGCAAATGGGACAGAGGGTCCTGTCCCGATTTTGTGGAAGAGAATTATGACAATCCTACCCTACAATCCAGAGTAACTACGGGAGCACGTAAGAGACATTACGTGTACCCGTAGTTACTGCACCATCTAGTGAAAACCTATGGGAAATTCATATTGCAATCCAGAACAAATTGTTCTTACACCGGAGCAAGGACTCCACGTAGTTACCCATAATTGAAGGCAAAAGATTAATGGCACAATCCTGTTGCGCCTCTGCACTGATGGACTGAGCACTCTGCCATTAGACTGTCACAAGCATGCCATAGAGCACATTGTGATTGCATAGTACAGTGGTTCTTGAGCATTTCAGTCTGGGACCCCTTTCTGAGAATGGCAATCTCTGCAGGACCCACTCACCCTTGCCCCAGTAGAGATACTGCAGATAAATGTCATGGCCTGAACATGAAGTGCCATCACTAATGCCAGAGATTCTACATGTCTATTTGGAAGTAAGTCCCGATGTGTTCAATGAGACTTACTCCTAGGAAACCAGCTGGAATGCCCCATTCCAAGATGGCATAACCCACTAAAAGATTCAAAGACGGCAATGCTCAGCTTTTCGCAATCCCCTAATATTCATTCATTCATTCATTCATACATTCATTCATTCATTCATTCATTCATTCATTCATAATAGGCTTGTATCTGGCCTTTCTCAGCTGAAGCTGACTCAAGGCTGCTAACATAGAATAAAATGTGATAAATACAGTTAATACATGTAAAAACGTTTGAAAAAAACATTCATGTGATAAATGTGATAAATACATTTAAAACATGTAAAAACGTTTTTAAAAAATTCATAATATTAAAAGCATACATCAGTGATAAAAATTCAGCCACCCCAATCTCTGCCTCAATTAAAAGTGGAGACCCTCCAAAGGGATTCCTGACTCCCACTTTGAAAATCACTCACATAGAGCACAATCCTAATCCCCAGTTAGGCCAGCATAAGCCCCAGCATGTTCTGCATTTTTCTTAGGAGTATTACATTTTGTGATGGCCTTGTTCTCTTTTGCAATTACGATATCTGGTTACCCTGGGTCTGGGTCAATGAAAAGTGCAGTTATTCTCCATCTATAAAGACAGTTTGCCCAGCATGTTCCACCCAGCATGATCCATAGTGGACATACTCGTGTAATATGCCCTTCTTCTCGGAGATGTTTGTGCAAATTAAGGCACCATTGTAATTTCCAATCTGAGTGCTGCTTAGGCTCTAGTCAAGGCAGTGAAATGATACAGAGGAAAAATCTGTACCGCATGCATCGCATCTTCAGTGCCTGGCAAATGCTCCACGTACTGTAGAGAAACAAAAAGAAACCCCAGGCGGTCAAGTCCTTAATGAGAATGGCCTGAGCCTCCCCATCCATTGTCATCCTTGTGACAATCATTGTAAGGAGGTATTGAAAACAAGACATCCGAATTTCAAAGCCCAGTCAGCTGTAACAGACAGAAGTTGTACGCTGTACTCCTTAACCTTTGAAATATTCTGTATTTTTGAGTGGCTGGCTGTTCCACCTTTCCTCCCCCCACTCCAGGTTCCCAAGGCTGTAAAAATGGAAAAGAACAGGAATCAGTCAGCCAGTCAATCCAATTACAGTGTATAGAGACTACTGCTGTCTTTCATGGAGGGCATGAGTGAAGAATAGAAAAGGCTCATTTGCGCGACAAAGGTTATGGGGCGAAAAGGACAAGCACAACATGAATCCTTTCCTTGGCCGATGGTGAGAATGAAAACCAGGAAGAGTTAAACCACTTTGTCATTATCTTTTTTGGGCCAGATTTGGATGCGAACAATGCAAATGTCTAATGTGCGCATATGGTGTATCTGTAAATAATAATAATAAAACCAACAAAAACAAAAAACTGGAGCAGTGTTGAGATCCAGAACTAAACTTTCATGGATTCCAATAGAATAAACTGGCTCACATAATACTTTTTCATCCAAATGGCTACATATGTTAAAATACTATGCTCTAATGATGTGTGCATAACCCGGCACTTCTCACTACCCCAATCTTCCTAGTAAGTGTGCCTAATTATGTGAGGTTCAGACCAGTGGCATAGCTAATGATCATATAGCCTGGTGCAAAGTTCAAAATGTTGTCCCAAAAGTGATGTCACAACAAAAAGTGATGTCATCTCCAAGTATTTTTAAAAAGAAAATAGAGGAAAAACCTGCTACCTCCTCCTCAGCAGTTCATCACCATTTGCTCTGCTAGTGGCACAGCTAAAGCACCTATTTGCCATCTGGAGTTGAAGAAGATTTTGTTGTTGGCCCACAACAAGAAAATCAAATTTAATTAAGGCTGCAATCCAGAGCAAATTCAGCCTGCTCTGACCTAACTGCACTCTCCTAACTATTCTGTATCCAGAGCAGAAAGTTATGCTGAATCCAGAGAGTCAGGAAGCCTGGGCTGCCTAACTGCTCCAGAGCATGCTAAGTAATTGACACAAGGGGAAGACTTGCTCCTGAGGAGACACCCCTCAGATCACACTGAACAAGGAACAGCTGTGGTGCCTACAGTGGTGACATGACTCTGCACATCACCTGGTGCGGAAGTCTGTGCGTCATCCCTGGGATGCACACCCCCCCACTTGGACTGCGCAGTCACCAAAGTTGGCGCCTGCGCAGTACTCTTTCTGAAGCCATTCGGCTGCCGCTCCGCCTCCTGAGTGAGGCCGAATGGCTGTGCAGAGGCGCGGACTTTCTCTGCTCTAAGGAAGTCTCCTCTGAAGCTGTTCGGCATGCTCAGTGTGTTTCTGCGCAGTGCATCACAGATGGCCGTTCAGGCCAGCTCCTCAGACAAGTGGCAGCTTCTGGCTGATTCTCCGCCTTGGAGCAGGCCTGAATGGGGGTGCTGACGCCCGGGGCCTGCCAAAGGACAGTCAAACTCCTCCGGCACATCACCCCATACGGAGCGCATCCCCAATGCAGCCCACACCAGCCGCACCAGTCTGGTGACGCCACTGGGTGCCTGCCTTATAAGGAGTCCCTAATGAGATGCCAGTACATTCTACAGTGAATACAAGGGGCTTCTTGGAGTGGCCTGCTGTATCCTGAGGTTTGTGGGCAGCCGTAGTTTGTTCCATATCCTGAGGTTGAGAGGAAGGGGTTGCAGCTAGGCTGGCCAAGAACTCAGATTTTTGGTCAACACTGCCATTCTTACTCGGGCCTTATCATGGACCCCTATGGGTCTACTCATTACTATACCTGCTCCTGAGGTGGTATAACTCTGAGGGCTGGAAGAGGGCATTTCTGCCTTGGAAACAGGCTCTGGATACAGAGTAACTGCTCTGCCCTAGGCAATGCTAAACATGCCCTCAACTTGCCTCTCCTGAGCTGCTTAGGCTGCCCCAGTTAGGGCAGAGCAGGTCCACCTCTCTTAGGGCACCCTATCTTGCCTTGCTCTGCCCTAAGCCTCTTCCAGAGTAACTGGGCTGGAGCATCTTGCAGTTGCTCCAACCTAGTGTTAGATAGGGCAACCTAAGGGCTCTTATGTGGACAGATTAGTTGCTCTGGATTGGGCTGCCTGTGAAAGAATGAAAATTGTGTCCCTTATTGGTTAGGAAATCTGTGCTGGGACAAAAAGGGATGGTTGTTCTTTCCCTGCTAAATAGAAGAGGAGCACCACTTAGAAGTGCCTGTATACCCGGTTAGCGTGGTTAACTGAAACGAGAGCCTATTCGTATTAACACCTTATTAGTTCTGTACAGCATCAGAATTACAGCTCATTTGCTCTCGGAGCAATGAGTATCCTGGGAAAGTTTTGAGTTAAGAAAATCCACTTTTTGTTCCATGGGCTTTTGTGTTTTCATTTTCTGGTTAACTGGCCATTATCAGTAACTGAATATAGATACTCCAATGCAGTTTGTTTCCTTGCATTCTGCATTAAATTACTTTGGAACAATATATAACATGATGCTATTATCATTCATACATACCCCATTTTTCACAATTTTAGCCACTGGCTAAATTTTAGCTGAGTCAAACTCAGCTTGTTGCCCTCCTAAAGCCTGTTGCCTGGTGCAACTGCACCCCTAGCTATGCCACTGGCTCCAAATCTTTCCCAAATTTCTAGCTGTGATGCAGCTATGCTAAAGTGGCATGAGATACATCCTTCATAGTGGAGTCTTGAACTCTGTGTCAGGTCCTTTGGCCTGACATGGAGAGCACAATAATAACCATGTCTATTCAAAAGTACGCTCCATAGTGTTCAATGAGTCTTACTCCCAGGAAAGGGCCTTTAGGATTATCGCCTGGGTCTCTCTGTGCTGCAAAATAGCTGGGGATGAAAGTCTCCTTCACTGAAATTTTCAGCTGCTTCCTAGTATCTGCTGGATACAGCGGTATCTGCTTTGGCACTCTTGGTTCAGCAAGTGTTGAGAAGTCCAGGGTTGGGCTCCTATCAGCTGGTATATTGCACTCGTTTGGATGGATAACTTTGCACATGTTTGGATGGATAACCATTTAGCTATTTTTTATTCAGTTTCTAGGATTAAAAGTAATACCATCCCATGCAGATACTATCTCTCTGTGATGCTGACGCTGACCTTCGGAAATGGCTCCAGCATGCTTTGGGGCTTTTTTATCTGTGCAGAAATTGTACCCAGTGCAACTCAGTTTTGCCTGGTGCACATGTTGGATATTTTTCCAAAGCCAGATTCTACTTTGTGTATGTTTTTTTTAAGAAAAGGGTTAAAAAGATGACATCAGAAATCATGGGGCTGTCAGAAAAAAACTATCTTTTCCTACAAAAGATATGTCAAATTTATATTTGGATTTGGAATATGTGGTGCTTAGATACTATGCAGTGGGGAAAAAACTGAAGTGGACATAGCTACTGGAAAATATATATATTTTTAAAACACAGTGCAGGCAGCTATAGGTTGTCTTAATACTGAAGTTTCTATGACAGTCAGTTCACAGAACTTTTGTCTCTGTGCCACTCTTCCTTATTTGATCAGGTGCTGAAACAATTTATAGGAAAACAGAAATCTTGCTCGTAGTTATTGTACTTATCCGTGGCCTAAAAAAAGAAACGAAAGCATTAAGATCCAAGGGCTTCCTCTTCGCTATCTCCAAGCGCTCCCTAGAGAAGGACTGCTGGAATCTAAGAGTCCCGGTCTCAATACTTTACCCTCTTTGATGCCTCTAAATGGGATCAGCCATCACTTCTGATTAGTACAAGCAGCCTTTCCAGCAATGACGTTACACAATGTGCAACCTTCTGATTACTTGCAGTCATAAGGCTAGTCTTGTGGAAATAGTCCTGCGTCCCACTCAGTGCTGGGAAGAGAAGCATTTAGGTGCATAAAAGCTAATGCAGAGGTCTGAAGTCTCAAGCGGGCACCGAATGGAATGTGGCTCGTCTCTTGAGGTCACGTCTCTTGACCATCATCCTCTCTAAGTTTGGGGAGTGGATGTTTTACCTGACTATTCTTTTGCCTGATATACTTGAAATAGGCACACACACCTTCTTATTACTTTTAAGCAGCTATCCAAGGAGGCCATTTCAGGAGGGCGAAGCATCCTGCAAAGGATCTCTTCCCTCTCTAAGCCATTCCAGGCTCAGGGTACTCTGAGTCATTCCAGGATGCTTTCCCCTCCCATAATGGCTCAGAGAGGGAGGAGAGCCCTTGCATTCTGCAGTGAGGCTCCCTGCAAAACTTAGTGTATGTGTCTCTGCTTGTGTTGCATTGCATCCCTTTTCTCCTGGTACAAAAATTAGTTACCTTGATTTTTTTTGTTAGATTCTTTTGTATAATGGGCCAAACAGGTAAGCCCAGGATCATATAAAAGCAACAGCAACTACTTGAGGAACAGTGTGGCTTTAATCTTCCTCTTAACATTTGCAAATATCATTCAGCTTCCTTCTCTCTGATGTCCAGTCCTGGCTTTTGGAAAACCTCCTGGGTAGACTCATTTAGAAGTTGCTTTGCTGGGGACACAATATACGTAAATGGGAAGCCTTGGTGTCCACTCATTTGAACACACAATATGCCCTATAATTAAAATCACCAGCCTGGTGAGGCTCGTGTTAAGATGTTCAGTTTAATATTGATCCATATAGTGTACTCATATGGAACCAGTTCCTTCGCAGAAATGTAGATAAAAATGGGATCTTTTTTCTTCTGACTTTAACTCAACTAATCAGGCAAGATGACAATTCCAAGCCTTTTGATCTTCTGCAAGATGAATTCAAACTAGGACCAGCAGGCAGTGCACTTTTTTCAAAGAAGTTCTGCAGTACCTTTAAATTCAGTTCCAAAGCTTAGTGGGCTTTAGAAACCCTCCCTTATGTTTCTTTTTAGTGTTTGAAAAAGATCCAGATCCATGGTATTTGGGGGTTCAGTGATAGGGCATGTAGAAAGCCCCAGATTCAATTCATACCATCTCCAAAGAAATTCAAATAGCAAGAAATGCCTCTCCTTGAGACACTGGAAAACTGCAGCCTGTCAAAGCAGAGTCTTATGGTCCAACTGCAATCCTATCCACACTGTCTTGGGAGTAAGTACTATTGAATACTATTGAATATTGAGTACAATCTGTGTTAAGATTGCATGTGTATTATAAATAAGCTCAGTAAAATTCATTCAGGGCACAGTCCTAACCAATTTTCCATTTGCAGGGTAAGGACAATGCAATTCTGAGGTAAGGAAATAAACATTGCCTTACCTTGAGGAGACCTCCATGACTGTCCCCCAAATGCAGGATGCAACACATATCCCACTGGACAGCTATGCCAGTGTTGGAAAGTTGGATTGCCTCCTCACTGCCAAAAATACATTGCTCTCTTTCTTAGATCCAGAGCTCCTTCTGTCTCTAATATATTCATTTGTGTAAATTTATTCAGTGTCAAAAAGATGATGTGCCCCTCTTGCCAAAATGTTTGCCCACCCCTTGCACTTCATGAAACTCCACCCGACTCAGATGTTACCTGCAGCCAGTGGCATTTTAAGTATGCCAGTTCATGCTTAAAACTTTAACGTACATAAAACAGTCAGTGGCTAAATCAGTGATTTTCACAGATAGTCTGCGGATAGTCCTCAGGTGTGCCACAGGAATTTGGGGAGGAATATTTATTAATTGGAAAACTTGGGGATTTAACAGCGTGGTGTGCCTTGTCAATGGTAAAAACAACTGATGGTGTGCCATGAGATGAAAAAGTTTGAAAATCACTAATCTTCAAACTAGTCAATGTCTAAATTTCCTTAACTGGTGCTCTTCCAATTATACCACCTCAGACTCTAATCTCAATCTTATCATCTCCCAGTTTACCCTGTCCTCAGACTTCTCTGTTCCATGAATGCTTGCTCTTGACAAGCAAGCAAAGGAGCGAACATGGAGAAGGAGTCAGTCACCTCGCCGAGTGCCTGCGAAACCTCCCTCATAAATGTTTCAGCAGTCAGCAACATGGCAGTCCCTTCAGCACAACCAAGTGCATTAGCACAAAAGAACAGGCTATAAAGAGAGGTTCAGCATCGCCTGCTGACCCTCACTTTCATCTCTTCCCAGGATTGCAATAAACCTCACCTCTGTGTATGTTTCTTTCCTTCTGAACAGCGTCAATTCTGATGTCAGCGGAAAGAGGCTAGGAAAAGGGAAAGGTCTGTGGATTTGACAAAAATGGCAAAAAGAGTTTGCCAAAATGCAAGCATTCACACAAGCATGCGCAGACATCCTCTGTGCCCTAATGCCAAATGTTTCTCTGCACTGGACAACTCCCAATTCAATGCTCATCCTCTCTGAAACCTACAGCACACTGATTTGACAGAATCATTCGGTAAAGGTGTCAGTACCTTTAAAGTCTTGGAAAAATAAGATCAGTTTCTAAAAAAGTACCCTGAATTGGCACATGGTTGCTGGGGGCCCTGATACATAGTCCTTTATGATAGTGGTGCACTTAGATCATTTGGCACCCGGGCCCACAATTTTTTTGACACCATAGAATCACAGAATCAGAAGGGAATTTATAACCCTCTGTCTAGAGCAGGAAATCCTCCTTGAGCATCTCACTACCATACTCAAAATTATGTAATTAATTATTATGTGTATTAATTCATACAATTAATTAGATATTAATATTTTCATATTTTTAAAATCACTCTAACAATTAAGGCTGCAATCCTAATCTCTACTTATGCCAGTCGAAACCCCAACGTAAATCCTGTGCTGACCTGGTGGTGTCACAAAAACACACAAAAACTGACCCGAGGCAGTTTGCCCAATGCACAGGATTCTTCTGGAAAATATATGACTTGATGAGGTTATTCCAAATGAATTTAGTTATTTTGGTGGTTTTTGTGATTTTGGTGACACATTCTTGAGGACAGGGACACTCCAGCCCAGCTTTTGTTTTTCAGACTCACAACTTTTCAGCAGGAGCATGGTTTGCCTGGTACCTAGAATGTCAGTTTGTCTTTGTTCCTGATAGGCTGTTTTACTGATGGTTCAATAGGCCAGTTTTATTACTATTATTATTTATTGTTAACTTGTTAAATTTATTTATTTCTATAATTTATATCCGTTAATGATTTCATTAATGTATAAATCTTTCAGAACTTTCATCCTAGAGTGGGTGGGATAAAAATAATCAGGTAAATAAGAAAATACAGCAATAAGTTTGTACCAGATAAAGCAGGAGCTATGCTGGTCTGATCCCTACAAGGAGTGATTGGCAAAATGTGAGGTAAAAATAGTTGTGGACTTTGTAGGTCCAGTTAGACTTCAAACAATTTATTGCCCCAGACAAAATTTCATTCCTAAATTTTAACAAAGTGTTTCATTCCAGTACAGGTGGAGACAGACACACTTTCTCCGAAGAAGGCTTTACTCCACACTAAATTGGTGGTGTAGATAGAATAGAAGAGAGCAGCTTTAGTTCTGAAGTTCCCGATGAAATAAATAACTACCATTTGAGAGGCTATGGCTGCTATAATAAAGACAGGGAGTCAGACCCATTGAACACAATGGAGCTTACTTTTCAGTAGACATGGTTAGGATTGTGCCACGTGTGACTGCAGGATTCCTGGATGGTACAGACAGTGTAGGAGATGCATTATGGCTGGGGTGAAGTACTGCTGCTTGAGGAGTAAGGATAAACGTTACTACTGCTAAAGTTTCAACTTCTCACTTCTCAGATAGCTCCAGTTTAGGAACCATGATGGCAACCCCAGATTTCTAGATGGTATCAGACTTTCATCGCAGGCCCAAAGCCCCATGTCAATGAGAGGGACCATCCTACAATCTCCTGTAGCCCGATTATTTTGTGGCAGTAGGAGTCATGGAGGTGCATTAGTCTGGAATCAGGCTTTGCCCCAGATCCCACATATCTTGAGGCCAGCACAAAACAACTCCCACTCCAATCTCCAATGCTATTTGCTGTTTTTAAAGAGTGGAGAAGAAATGGATAATTTGTAGAGTTCCAGATCCTGTGCAATGCCAAAAAAAGCTGGCTCCAGTTTGGATTTTAGCACCCCTAAAATGTTTGATGGGGGGAGGAATTTGTTTCTTATTAATAAACCAGCATTCCAGCGCACATACAGCCATTGTATTAAAAAATTGTTTCCAGCATTGGTTGTGATTAGGTGAACTTTGCCTTTTTGAACCATCTCCACATAGATTCATAAAAGCCAGATTCTGCAGCTGCCCCGATGAGGCTAAAGCGAGCAAGTAAGTTTGGGCAGAACTGCGGGAGATGGCTGAGGAATTTATTTAACTCTGCTGGGATCCTTATTCATAGAACCGCGAGGCTAAGTGCTGTGAAACCCATTTGCTACTTTGCCCCCACGTTATATAAAAAAGAAACAGAAAGAAAGAAAAGGGAGAAACCAAGGAGAGAAAAAAACCCCAACCCTGCATTGACACAAAAGGGAAAGAAAAAAGTCAGGAAGAGATCAAGTTCTCGTGTTTTCTTTTTAAAGTGTAAGCTAATGGAATCCAATAGAACTGCTGAAACCTTGTCATCCTTCCTATCAGAGCAAGCCTTTGAATACGCTAAATCCTTAATCAGTACAGCCTAAGACCCAAATGACGAGTGTAGAAGTGTTAGGCCAGATAAATCCTCGAAGGTTTCAAAGATTTGAAGCGCATTGGCACTTTTCTGTGTAGTGCCTGCCCTTTGTCCTTTCCTCCATGATGTCATTATTGAAGTTTTACACTCACTATGCATGGTGTAAGTTGACATTGACAGTTTCAACACTTTCACACCGACTCTGGAGGATTGTTAGCTTTGAAGCTATTTGGCCTTGAGCGGTGAATTCTTTTCTTGAGCTCACACTGGCTCCTAATATAGCCGAGAAGGTTTGCTGCAATACAGCCCCAGCTCCGGTTTGTGATCGGAGACTTTTCCAAGCTGGATCTCAGACCTGAAGGGGAGGAATAGATGGGCAATTCTCTTTCTCACGGAGCGTTGTTGCAGGCCTTTGGGACTGTGTGGTAGGCTTTCCTCGTGAGCAACATTGACAGGAGGGATCTCCTTGTCACTCTGACAGCCACAGATAGAAAGGATGCAAGGAAAGCTGTAGGAATGTATACATGCATCAATGCTAAAAATCTGTTTGCTATTAGGCTTGGAGGAGGGGATCCTGAAGGGACTTGAAGCATGGCTCAGATGAATTTAATTAAAATAGTTTCTGCAAATTAAAAAAAAAAAGAAATACTTCGGGGTAGTTCACTTAACAGTCTGATCCAGTGCATATATACTTTCCCGCAATTGCCAATGAATTCAATGGGACTTACTCCTAAATTAGTGAAGATAGGACTATGAGGCTTCAGTCATATCCAACTTTCCACCACTGTGCAGCCATGCTAATGGGGTATGTGCTGCATCCTGCAGTGGGATATGAGGGGACATCTCAGTGTCATCAAGATATGAAAATGTTAGTTCTCATACCTCAGGGATACACCGGCACTAGGATTGGCCCCTAAGTTGATAACTAAGCCCTTTGCTTCAAAAACAACTGAGCAGAATTTTCACCTAAAAAAGACACTTGAAGGTATTTTGTATGCAACTTTTCCTGGCAAGAAAACAAATCTTCCTGTCCTCCTGTGAATTTTCTTTCACTGGTTGTAGCAAAAGGAAGCCTATGCCTTATCTATCAAAGGGTTAAAAATATGCGCACATACACAGAGGGGGAAATTTACAGCAGACAGTATTTACCTGACAGCAGTATCTTTTTGGTCTCTAACATGCTATAATAGACTATAGAGTGATGGCACAACATCATAGCCAGATTCATCCCCTCCCAGTGCCTCCCCACTCCTTTCTTTTCCCTCCTCATCTCTTCTCCAGTTCTGCCTCTCCCCATCCATTCCATTCCTCCATCTCTTCTGCTACCTTACCTTCTCCAGTAGGCTTGTCAAGGTCTGGCAGTGCACATGGAGTGCTGAACATGGAGCACTTGTGGCAGGATATTATCTCTTCTGGTGGTGCATGTGGTTAAGACACTGTGCCTGTTAACCAGCAGGCCAGTGTTAGAGACCCGAGTCCCCACAAGACGAGGATTTCCTACTTCAGGCAGTGGGTTGGACTAGATGATCCACTGGGTCCCTTCCAACTCTAGGATTCTGATTCCCAAAAAGGAAACCATTTTATGAAAGCAAAAAGGGTCTTCCACTGTTGTAAAGCCCAACCCCCAGCAGTCCCACCTGGCATAGGTTGTAGCCATTGTGTACAGTGGTGGGCTCCAGCAGGTTCGCACCTACTCTATAGAACAGTTGTTAACAAGAGATAGGCCATATAAAGTTTAAAAATAGCAGTTTAAAAGTGGCTGCCAGATGGGCATAGAACCGGTTGTTAATTTCTTTGAATCCCATCACTGATTGTGTAGCCATCAAGTGTAGCCATTGTGAGAACCAGTGTAGTTGTGGTGACTTAGAGACAGGGCTGTAAATCAGGACTCCGCTGGTGTAAATCTCACCAGGTGGCCTTAGTCAAGCCACTCTGCCTCTGTTCTCCAGCTGTATTATGAGAACAATACTTAGTTTACTGATCTTCATTCTAATCTTACTCCAATCCACTTCAAGAGAAACTTCGAGAGGACTTTTCAGTCAATATAGGGTGCCTCTGATTTTGCTATTTAGAATCATAGAATCATGGAATTGGAAGGTACCCAGTAGGTCATCTAGTCCAACCCCCTGCTTGTAGCAGGAAATCCTCCTAGGGCACCTCTGACAGGTGCTCGTCAAGCCTCTGCTTTAAGATCCCCAATGAGGGGGAGTCCACCAACTCTATATTGTTGCAAACCTAGGGGTACCTTTCCCAGAACACAAGGAAATCCTCTGAAATATCTACAAACTGACTTCGGGTACAATCCTAACCTATTTTCCAACTCCACAGTAAGACCAATGCAATTTCATGGTAAGGGAACAAACATTGGCGTACCTTGCGGAGGCCTCCATGACTGCTCCCCCCCTCCAAAAAAAACTGCAGGATGCAGAACCAAGCCACTGACACAGCTATGCCATTGCTGGAAAGTTGGTTATGATTACACCCTTGGTCTATTTCCTTCCTGTGTACATCTGCCTTAGTGCATGAAGTCTGGAAGAGGTGGAATTTCGTAGTTCCAAGATTACAGGACTTGTTCAAAAGCAAATTGATTGCCTGAGTTGATTATTATTTCATTAAATTCCACCTTTTGCAGAGGATTAAATGGAATAAAACCCAATGCCAAAAATACTTCAGGGCAGAACCTCAGCACATGTGAGTCAGTCTAACTCCTGAAATCAATAAAGCAGGCCTGATCTGCACTAGCTAAAGACATGGTTGTCTCTCTGTAAAGTACATCTATATAATATCTTAACGCTGCCATGAATTGCCCCTTCTATAAGTCAGGCACATTTGTAACATGGTTAGTGTAAGTGTGCCCACTCATAGCTTCTGGCAATCTTTCCAACCCATCATCTGTTATGTAAAGAAATCATTATGGGGGGAAAAATCTCCTTGTTGCTGAAAGCCTTAGGGGTCCATCAGAAGAATTCCTTTGAGGCTCCAAATCAGGATTTTCTTTTTGAGAAGTTAGCGTTTCAGTGCCAAAGAACTTCTAACATTTTGAAGCTGCTCACTTCTAAGGCACAACTGAGTTCGCTACCTTGGATTTTTCTTTTTCTTTTTTTCTGAAGACAGAAAACCAATTGCATCTCTGTACTGTAAAGAGCTGTGCGCTTCTGGCGAGTTTCAATGATGAGCCCTCTGACAAGAATTGGCCGTGCTGATTTGCAGCTGCAGGTGCAGATCCTTAGCTGGTGTAACTTCTATACTCTGCAGATTCTCTAACTACAGTAATGAGACTCTGGCTGCAATCCTAACCATACTTCCCTGGGAGTAAGTGCTATTGAACATAATGGGACTTTTGAGTTTGACTTTTGCTTAGGATTGCACTGTAAGTCTTGTTCAACAGATGAACACCCCACTATAGGAGGTGGAGGTGTGCAAAGAGCTCCCAAATTATGATCAGGCCAAATGACTGTTCAAAAAGCTCTTCTAAAATAATTGAGCAAGTGGATCTGGTCTCTTTCAGATGGAAGGATATTCAACCCCAAATTGCAGTCACTGTGACCTGTAGAAAAACAACCTTTTCTCTGATGGGGGAGGGCAGAAAAGCTGGCATGTCCCATTGATCAATGTGGAGAAAGTAATGCTGTCCATCTCTCCATCTTCCATCTCCTGATGCTGTCTGTTTTCCTTCTTTCCCCACCAGGCAATGGACAGCATCAGGGTTGCCATCTAGGAGCCACAGCCCCATTGACCGGGGAGGGGGGGATTGAGGAGGAAGTACCTATGTGAGCCTTGCAGAGGCATTCCTCTAAATTATTCCTCTCTCTCTCTCTCTCTCTCTCTCTCTCTCTCTCTCTCTGGGACATATATAGCAGATGGTTCTTTTGAAACCATGGGCCCTCATAGCTTTGGATTCCATTGAAACAAAACAGTATGAAACACAATCAAGGGCTTCGAAGGTTGAAATACTGTTTAATCTTCTTCAGTCCCAAAGAGTCCTTTCATTTTCTGCCGATCTCTCCATGTGACTAGTTATGTGACTCAGGGCACAATCCTAACCAAGCCAGTGCAACTCAGCCATCTCTCACGGTGGTGTAGGGAGGCTGGTACATGTCTGTGCATTGTCCTGACCCTTACATGTGTGGTATAGAAGTGCTGTATGTACCCCATCCTTGTGCCAGCTTAACCAGGGGTTAGGATTGCACTGTAACACTGTTAGAATAAACCTCAGTTCCTTGAGACTATGAAAAAGCATAAGCTCCAATCTCCTGTTCTTTGGGGAGTAGTGGAGGAGGGAGAAAATGAACCAGAAGCTGGGGAAAACTACCCCGAAGAAAGTAGTGTTAGTGGTGATGTCACTCAAAGCCTTCTAATGAAAATGGGCATAACATTTTCCTTCCTCAAGAGTTGTTTGCAAGATGATAAATACGATGTAGCACAAGCCTGGGCAGGTTTATTCAGAACTAAGTTCCAGTTTATTTAAAGAAGTATAGACATATACTTAGGAGCACAGCTTTGTTATTGAAGCTGTAAGGATTTGTGGACTGATCTGTCATCCTCAGCAACTTCATTGCCACTCAGCAATCAGCATGCATTGGCTGTTAATGGGATGTATTTGATCTGGCAGAGGAATTTCTTCCTGTGGTTTTTTTTTCCCCACCATAAACACACATAATTTACCATGAGCAGAAGTGTAACCCTCCGGTACACATAGCATATTCAGCAGTGTTAGTTGGCCAAGGGTATCTCTGCTAGCCACTGAAACAAAGCTTTCACAGTTAAACCACCAGCTCCTTGTCAAAGGAGAATGATGCTTCATTCTCCTCTGTTTCTAACAAGGTGCTCAGATTGCCATAATTTTCTTATCACTTAAAAAAACTGAGATGCAAATTGCTTTCAGAGACACAGTAGGCTACCTGTAATTTTCAAGAGTTCAGAGGTGCCTAAGGGAAGTGATGTAGTACAGTAAGTTAATGCCACTGTTAATATGGAAAAACTGCTCTCTCCCTCTCTGACATATTCTTGTGGGATAATCTTGATATATGGGCACGTGCGTTCAAAATGTCAGCCATTAGTTTCAGCCTCCCCCTAGAACATTCCTTTTCCATTCAGGAAGGTACATGTCAGACCCTTGGAAGAGGCAGGATCCAAATTATACAGCCGTCAGGGTTTGTCATTTGGAGCAGGACTCTAGGAATCAGTCATGTTAATTTCCTTTTACCCCCTTAACGCTAATGAGGAGTGCAAGGCTCGTGCTGTGTTGCTGCTCTCTGGTGCCCATCATGCAGCGGTGGGACGCCAAGAGGTATCTTACCGAGCCAACCTCACTACCTTCAGTGCCGCAGCCACGCAAATGGCTGGAAAGAAAGAGAGGTGAAATATCATAACAAGCAAACGTGGATGTGATGAGAATATAAATCAATATCATGACTATGCAACAAGGACTGAGGGCAAACCCAGAAGGCACTCCGGTGCTCACAGACCTCTAACCCTGGTGGATTTTTACTGATATGTGCCTAACAGGCAGCTGGTGATTTAATAGAAGTCATACAACAGAAAGTGGCACAGAACAACAAGATTCCCAAAGCAGTAATTTGAGTCTGTCACTAGGCTTGAAGCTCTTTCCAATCTAGTGTTCACTTAACACAACCAGTCTCTGTAACTGTCAACGATCTGTTAATAGTGATCCTCCAGTTTTCACAGACATGCCTGCAGGACTCTCTTAGTCTCTGCCTTTCTTCCTTCATTCTTGAATTTCCTCTTCCCTTCCACCTTTCACATCCAACCCATCTAGACCACTATGTAAAATCAGGTGCTGTGGAAAGATGTAGTCCCTAAACTCAGCAGTTCCACTACGTGGACACATCTGATTTCATTCAAAGCTGTCAGTGTGATAGGAAATTCAGGAAGTATTTACCATATAGACCTATAAGGTACATAACCTTTTTAGAATGAATGGGAGACTATCCTTAATCAAAGTGCAGAGAAAATTAGCTTGTGTGTGGGAGTTGTGTGTCTAATAACTTCAACAACACATGGCCTCCTCACAACTACGATCACCTCCTGGACATGAGTCTTGCGGTTGCATCCATGAAGTACAGGTCAATCTTCCTGAAGTGGGTCAGGACCCACACTGAGTCAAATCAGCAAGTCCATAACCCATGGATAAAGAGGACTGATCTGTATGTTACTTATTAAAATATCTATAATGTTATGAGACTAATTACTGATATTCATCACCCAACTTGTCAAGAAAACTAATGTGATCATATAGATTGAATGCTGTCCTTGAACATCACAGACAAGAATTCAGCTTTCTACACAACTGTGGAATCATAGACAGGACTTGAATAGGGCTCATAAGCCACAGTTTACTACCTATCAAATCATGGGAATAAGAGAGCCTAACCTTATGGGTTTTTGGTTGTCATTTTTTTGAGAGGGGAAACAAAGCTTTAAAGTGCAGGCCTCCGTCAGTCTTCGAAGACTATGGTATCGTGCTTGGCGCTAAATACACTGCATGCGAAGCATGAAAGCCTGGGTTAGATTGTTATGGAGGATAGGCTGTTACCCAAGCAGCAAATCCCCTCTCTCCACGCCACTGAATTAGCCCAATGGAAAGGCAGAGCCAATACGAATGGATCCAGCTGGCGTCGCAGAGCTGGGCTAAGGACAGGAGCTCACCCTGTCTTGTGGGGCCGACCCGGGTCTTGAATCCTGGCCTGTTGGTTAACAGGCACAGTGTCTTAACCGCTTGTGCCACCCACAGCCTGCTAAGCTTTAAAGTAATTTGTGCATATTTAATGTTATGCTGTGGAATTGTTATATGCCGACTTAGAACATGAACTATTGAGAGCCAATTCAAGAAAATGATGTAAAAATGAAAGACTATCTCTCAAAGACTGGTGCATACCTAGAGCGCCAAATTCCTGAGGCTGTCTTAATCACAAGCCTATTTGCAGCCACTTTGCAGGGAAAGGGGCAGGGAAAATAAGGATTTCCCAATACTTTATCTTCTCTGATCTGAACCTTCTCCAAATCCACATTAGGAAATAGAAGCAATTAGACCCAGAGCTCTTGGCTCTGGCCTTGCAATAACTACAGCTCACATTATTTTCAACCATCAATATTATTATTGGATGGTTATTATTATTGGATAACATTGTTTATATATTATATAACACGGTCTGTGGTTGCTGTTACCCACCAGTTGGCATTAACAGAGGGACCCATTGGCATAGCAAAATCACTTTATGGCTATTCCTAGAAGTTGTTATTCTAGCACCATCCATCATATAGTTGTGCTGTACATTGAAAAACAATTTTGTTCACCCCAGGTTAAGATTGTGTAAGACAAGGCAGGGGTAATGGAGTGGGGGTGGTTCAGAATGGGGAGGTGATGGGGCAGGGAGAAAACAGGACTGGGAAAAGAAAAGGGTCTAGAAAACAGTAATGTTTGCCAAATCCAAGCCCTAAAGATAGGCTCAATTCACCATTATTTGTTCTCGCAAACTATATCGCTGGCAATATAGTCCTAGTACACCTAGACCTACTAGTACACCTTCCTGGCTAGCAGGGCCTTCCCCAGAGAATAATGCCCTTGCCCTGAGGAGGCTTCCAGAGGTTGCAACTTCCCTGCACACTGCAGCTGACACTGTTCTCTAGGTTCTTTGCAAAACAGAGCGAAAATGATACATTTTGTGGAATCCAAAACAGATGCAGCATCATGAGATCCACCAACCAAAAAATTTAACTTTTTTGCTCCATATTGTGGCTGATCTCCAACCTGCTGCTATTAGCCCACATGTGCCACCGTCTGAAATTTTTTTAGAAAGTGAGATGGAGGCAGCGTATCATGTGTTCTTTATTGTATGACTTGATTTGACAATTTGATTTGAAATATGGAAATTGGGTCAGAGAGTCCTTACATGAGTGTTTTTCAGAGTCTTCCACTTGCCCGGCTTGCCAGTTAGCAAATCGGTGGGGAACATGAATTTTTGTGACTCAAGTCCACATCATTTGAATCAAGTTCCCAACACTGTTTGCCACTCCAACTTTACCACACCCAGCGATAGTTGTGAGTTATTTTATGTTGAGACAGATTTGTTGAGAAAAGTTCTTGCATTTGGGAAGCAACCAGATAATTTCCATTTGGAGTTGATGAGAACTGCACTGCATTCATTCAATAGCTTACTGGGATCATGCAGATATGAACCAGCACTTCCACATGGGCAGGATAATATGTGGACTGATTCTGGTGTTAAAAAAGCCAGTTGTTAATATGCAGTGCCTTCCGTGGGTAGACCAGTCACATGTAGCAACTCCTGCTAATGGCACCTCCAAACATTCCCAAAAACTCAGTGGCCAAATATGCCTCTACATTGCAGCTGCTGAATACTTGAACCAAGTTGGAATGCAAAATTAAATAAAGCCAGGTGGAAATTCTTAAGAGCAGGGATGCTTATGGCTGTCTCCATGCTGTTAATCATCACTGCCAGATTTTTCAGATGGAACACAAGGAACTAATAGTGTAACACTCTGAGGTCCCACATATGCAGGAATGCACAGGATTGACTCTGTTCCTGTACAAATGAACATTCACCTCCAAATGCCACTAGTGGCTACTTTAGAGTGGCTGTAGCCAAGTCAGCCATGTGTTCTTGCACCACTTTTTAACCTGGCTGATAACAATACAAAGAACAACTAGAACATAAACCCCCACACCAACATTGCACATCTCAGTTATATAAAAATCTCCTCACAGTGCCAGAACACATAGTATCAGAACATAAGGTTGCAATATTAATGCACAGGTCTGGTACAAGACCTCCTGGTGCCTGAGATGGCATACTAAGTGTGGCTAACACTTACAGGGTGATATGCCTGTTCTAGTCCACCACTCCTCTCTCGTCTTCCACATTTTCTCGTCTGTTCCACACTCCCTCTTTCTGTTCTAATCCAAAAAATGGGAGAAACAACAGAAGTAGAAACAGAGACGTGGATGGAGGTGGGCACCCTGCCAACCCACTGCCTGAGGCGACCATCTTAGGATGGACCTGCCCTGATAGCACACATACCTAGGAGTAAGGCCTACTTATTAATTCACTGTGACTATCCTCCACGTAAACATTTACAGGAGCAGGCTGCATGACTTCGGCAGCAATCATGAAGTGTACTTGGGCTAGCCTATCTATCCCTGGGCTGGCCCAATTCCAAGATAAGCCAGCCCAGTTACAGCAGAAAGGCTTGGGTTGGCATAAGTCAATATAGGCTGGCCCAAGAAAGATGGACCTGGGCCAGCCTAGCATGCTGCCCTTGTGCTGCTTCCTCTTCAGCAGCAGTTGGGCCAACCAGAGGACTTCCAATCCTGTGAATTTGACCTAACTTGTCAGTTCAGGATATGGCCTACTAAGGCCAGCTTAGTTGAGCCATTTTTCTGGCTTAAAGTCAGGACTGCAGCCTATGTCCCATGGAAGTCCTTATGTTTGTTCATTGTTCAGCCTTTATCAGACAGCTGAAAAACAGGCATGATAATCAGATGATGCTTCAATAGCCAGGAGCATCAGCCTTATATACCGTACTCAGTGGCATAGCTAACAAAAGTGCAGCCCACTACTCAGTGCAAAATTACACCCCAGAAGTGATGTGACTTCCAAAAGTGACATCAAAAAGCTGAACAACAGGGCTGTGGCATAGCTAAGGCATTATGCTGCCTGGAGCAGGGTGACCATATGACCAGAAAAACCCGGATTTGTCCGGATTTTTAGCCTCCTGTCCGGGTGTCCTACATTTCAGCTTCATTGTCCTACATTTCAACTTCATTTTGAAACTTCGCAATAGTGCACAGCACCCCATCATGCCATATGTTGTTGGATTTGTATTGAAGAGCAGAATGCAATGCAAAAATCTGTTTGGAGATATCTCCTTCCTATCAAAAGTTATGGTCAAAAAACCAAAAAAACAACAAAAAAATACACTTTTTGGCAATTTTTTAAAGCAGTTAGGAATTTTGGCCTGGGATTCGGAATTTTGGCCCTGGGGTTCAGGGATTTTGGCCCTGGGGTTCAGGAATAATCTGGTCACCCTGGTCTGGGATAAAAAAAATTGTAGAGACCCCCCCCCCACAAAATCAAATTTATTAAGTAAATTCACAAAATGTTTTCTGGTTAGTTAGCCATAATGTTTGATAGAACAGATATCCTTTGTTTCATTGAGATCAGGAATATATTACTTTTCAAATATATTTAAACAGATGATATTATTTGTAACATACTAGGATTTTCATAATTTTGGCTAGAACCAAGCTCAGCCTTTTGCTCTGTGCATTTGCTACCACCTGCACTCCCTTAGTTATGCTGCTGTATATGCCACGTGTGCATTTCTGTGTATAATTTGGTGGGGGACAACAACATGTTTGTGTGCAGCTGCTATAACAGAGGGATCTGCAGTTATTTCATGGTAGGAAGGCAGCTTCCAATGGGGACCTGGCTTAAGTTGCAACAGGAAAGCCTTTGTGTGTGTGTGTGTGTTGTGTGTGTGTGAGTGAGTGAGAGAGAGGAGAGAGAGAGACATTCATAGTAAATAATTTAAACTTTGAGCTGTGAGAAGCACATCTGATGGCTTTTCATCGCTGTGGAAGGCCTCTGATATGCATGCATATCATCACTCCATTGATTGATTGTCACATTTGCTTACTCTCCACTTGATGGATAGCAGAAGACTGTCTCAACTCACTCTTTTGAAAAGCACTGGATTTGAGTTGATGCAAGGAAGTGTGTGAGCTTGGCTTATGGTGTTAGATTTGATGGCCCATTTAAATGTGTGGCTCTTCACTTTCTGTTGCACACACTGATAATCATGCTTATATGTGCTTATGGGTTTCATAAGAGGAGGGCCTGGCAGGTGTAATGGACATACAGTATTTAATGCAACCACTACTATTGAGGTGTTTCCTATCAACAGTGGTAGAATATATGAGTATTTTTAAGTGTACGGATGGACAATGTGAATCTGAGAAACAATCTGTGCCTGTGTCTGGACTGAATCTAACACAACCCTAATATTGTGTTAGGCCTGTGCAAATCCCTTGCACCAGCCAGAGAGATGCTGGCAGTTAGACACTCCAACACTACCCCAGAGACTTCAGCACAGGACATGTGCTGTGCTGCCCTGTCACTTGGTGGGATCAGCATAGAAGGTGGGATGCTCTGGCTGAGCTTGGCTAGCAAAGGTGGGAAGGGACATTCCAGGTTGGGGGGAGCATGATCAGAGGGCAAGACCATGGGCAGCCACAGCGGGAGCAGGAGTCAAAGTTTGGACTTGCACTTACACTGGATCCAAGTCTTTGCCTGCTCCAGTTCTACTTGGACTCTTCCTTCGGCTACGGTTGCCTAATATGCACATATCAGGGTGACCAGATGCCCAAACCTTAAAAGGAGGACAAGGTCTTGGATTCCTCTCAGCCTGGCCTTTCTGGCAGACAATGGCATGTTTGCCTACTCACGAGTAAAGCTGTGATATTAGGCAGTCACTTTCCCATAGAGCTCAATGCATATTTTTTGTTTTTTGTTTTTTGACCATACCTTTTGATAGAAAGGAGATATTTCAACACTGTCTTGTGCATTGAATTTTGCTCTTCAATACGAATCCAATGACATAAGACGTGATGTGGTATTGCACACCATTGCAAAGTTCCAATATGAAGCCAAAATGGAGGACAATGAAGCCCTTTTGGAGGACACTCAGACAGGAGACTAAAAAAGAGGACAAATCCTGAAATTTCCGATCATATGGTCCCCCTGGCACAATATCTGAGGCAATCAAAATTAGTATACTAATTAGTATGAGTATAGTAAAAAATAAGAACCGGATGGTAAAGGAGACAGAACATGCTGCAAGACCATGTTTCAAAATTAGCAATGGAAATTGCAAGCAACTAATGGTCCTTAATGTATGATAGATACTGGCTGATGCCAGTGGCTGCCACCAGTAAGCTGGCTTGATGGAGTTGATATGGAAAGAGATTGGAGAAGATGAGATAGACTGAAAATGATTGGGGAAGGAGAAAGAATTTAGCATGAATATCAAGTACACTGAAAACGAGCTGAGAATCCCATATTTCTCACAACAAAGCAAACAAGGCAACCAGCAAGAGTCCTATTGGGAAAATGACATCACTGCAAATTTTTAGGGATAATCATTTAACTGGATTAGCCCCAAAGTGCTATGTCTAAAATCAGCATCCCTGTCTCTTTATGTACTCCAGATGAAACACATTAGCAGAAATATGGCAAGGGACATTCACGATGCACTGTTCTACACTCTCAGCATTTTTTGCAAATCTGCAATTAGTCTAAAGGGCCTGGGTAAATTAGGCCTCTTGATAAATGAAGCACCTAGACAGGTCTCAGATTTATTGGATCGAGCTGTCCTGCTGTCCAGAGCCTGTCGGCTATGTTGCGGCACAAGGAGGGTACAGTGGGAAAGATGGTGAAGCCAACAGAGTTGTGAAGTGCTGAGCAAACGGCGAAAAATCCAGAGACAAGTAGGGGCTGATGATTGCTTCGTCTTAAAGACATCTGCCAAGAATGTTAGTGCTGCACAGGGTGACATTCTCCCTAATACGGATCCTCTGTAACCCAGTTGTTCATGTGTGTGTAGCACACAACACAGACGCAGAGACTATGCACAGCTGCTTTCTAATATGCACATCAAATCAAATGATTTTTATATACACATACTAGGAAAACTATTGAATACCCATCAACAGGACATGCAGTATGTGCAGAGGAATGTGTGTATATTATATGGAGCTGAGAGGGCAATAAATCTACAGAAACTTTGCCGCAAAAGCGTCATCCTGTACCTGCAGGAATTCTGTTAGTTGGGGGCAAACTACCCTATGTCAAGAAAACTACCCTGTATCGCACTAGTAAGACTGAAGGCAGTGATTTCTCAGATCATAGTAGTGGAGTAGGGCTGGGTGGGCAGAATAGGGCGAAGATGGAACGGGGTTGGTAGATCCCCTGCTTCAGGCCCCTGCTTCTTTACAGAAGAAGTGAAAATTTCTAAAATTATTAGTGCAGAAGTCGGTTCAAAATGAAAATCTTTTTCACAGCACTACTATTCCATACACAGGATCTAATTCTCTGCCACTTTTTAGTAAATTTTACTCCACGTTGGCTTTATAGTATACAGAATGGCATATGTACATTTTTGTTGCCTTGGGGAAATTGTGGGGGGAGAAGGTAAGAAGCATCGATAGCTGTCTTGATTATTCTGATTTACGTCGTCTTGAGTTCATCTTCAGCAATTTCGAACTAAAACATGGTGACACCTGCCAAATCTTCTGCTGGTGCTGATGCTGAACTCAGCTGAACAAGCCAGTCAAGATTTTCAAGCAGATGTTCAGATACCGCTGCTTGCTCTTCTCTGTACTTACTTACACAAAAAAACCTTAAACAATTTGTGATCAAATCCACCTATTGTCCTTTTTCAGTCAAATTCCTCCCGAAATTGTGCATGAAATTGTTCATTTCAATAGACAATTTGGAACTCAAATCCAGATTCCCATTCATTATAGAGAGGAAACTCTAAGGGCCCAATCCAGAGTAAGAGCAGTGAGGAGAGCACTAGCTGGTCTGCCCCCACTATTCTGAATCCAGAACAGAAAACTGTGCTGGATCTAAACAATCAGGAAGCCTGGGCTGCCCTAGCTGTTCCAGATCATGCTAAGTCAGTGACAGCTGGGGAGTGCTTGCTCCTGAGGAGAACTCCCTTAGATCACACTGAAGAAGGAACAGCTGTTGTGCCTGCCTTATTAGAAAGTGCAGCAGTTCCTGACAAGCAGCTACAGCTGCAGTACCACTAGTGGAGGGTGGATGCTTGGAATGGCCTGCTGTATCCCCCAGGTTAGTAGGTTGCCATAGTTGTGCCATATCCTGAGGTTGTAGCTAGGCTGGCCAAGAACTCAGATTTTTGGTCAACACTGCCATTCTTACTCAAGCCTTATCATGGACCCCTATGGGTCTACTCATTACTATACCTGTTCCTGAGGTGCTATAACTCTGAGGAGCTGGAAGAGGGCATTTCTGCTTTGGAAACAGGCTCTGGATACAGAGTGACTGCTCTGCCCTAGGCAATGCTAAACATGCTCTCAACATGCCTCTCCTGTGCTGCCTAGGCTGCCCCACTTGGGGCAGAGCAGGTCCACCTCTCTTGGGACACCCACCCTGGCAGGGCACCCTGCTCTGCCCCAAGCCTTTTCCAGAGTAACTAGGGTGAAGCATCTTGCAGTTGCTCCACCCTGGTGATAGATAGGGCAACCCAAGTGCTACTCTGGATTGGGCTGTAAGGCTGTGATCCTTTAACCCGGAGTTCCCAAAGTGTGTTTTTCCAATACTAAGCCATTGTGGCACTTTCACAGGGGTGACCCCTCCTACCTGATCTGCTGCTGTCTTGCATCTTGCAAAACCTCATGAGACCCAAGATGGCAGCACTCTGATCTCACAATATTTGGGTGCATTCATCTTGGAGCTCATGAAATCTGGGAGCCTCCATTTTTGGGTTGCCATAATTCTCTTCCACAAAATTGGGACGGGACCGTCTGTCCCATTTGCCAGTATGTGAACACAATCCCCCCAAATTGGGACTGTCTTTGTTTTTCAGGACATATGGCAACCCTACTCCATTTGAATCTCATGATTCAAAATCTCTCATGAGATTTCATGAGATTCAAATGGTGGCACCTGGCTGAGCTGAGAAGAGGCTGCAGGAGCATTCTGATCCAGCTAAGTTTGAGAATCACTACTTTATGCCTTTGTTTGGGAACTTGTGGCACTCAGTGAGACAGGCCCTACAATCCAGAGTAATTACGGGAGCACGTAAGAGACATTATGTGTACCTGTAGTTATTGCATCACCTAGTGAAAGCCTATGGGAAATTCATATTGCAATCCAGAGCAAATTGTTCTTACACCAGAGCAAGGACTCCCCGTAGTTACTCTGGATTGCGCCCTTAATTATGAGTAGATATGAATAAACTTGCACTGTCAAAGTTTCATTTAATGGGGGTTGGGGGACTCAAACTGTTTGTTTAATGGGGATTGGACACACACACACACACACACACACACACACACACACACACACACACACACTTTTTCTTGAATATTATCTTTCCTTGGTCTATTCAGAAATATTTCTAAAACAAAACAAAAAAATTATTTTGTTTAAACTGTTATCTTCAGCAACTCAGGAAGAAATTCCACTTGAGAGCCAGCCTGTCACACCAAAATGGATGCAGTACCATAAAATTACATTATATTGGTGTGGTCCTACTTCCTATTTCTGAACCAGTTCTTCCAATCAGATCTTTAACAGACTGCATACTTACTGGGGACCAAGTTCACCGTAGAAACTTATGCCACGTACCTAATTATGCTTCAGTTTGATCCTTCAGATTTCCAAGATCATCTAAATTATGGAATTAAAATAGTTTTCATTGGGGTGAGAGAGAAGTACTAGTGACACCAGAAGAAGTTAAGAATTTAAGATGTTCCGTCTCATATAGTTAAAAAAAACCTCTTTGAATATCATCAAAGAGATTTCACAATTTTTAGTCCTTCTTAAACTTGTTTTTAAAATGATCAGGTTTTTTAATATATAAAAAAATCTCCATGTCATCGTATACATTTCTGCTCCTTCCTTCTTTCCATCTCTCTTTTGTGCCTTCACTGGTTTCTTTTGTTAACATGGAGCACATCTGCCCAAAAGTCAGCCTTGTGCTCAGTTTCAAAGTGAGAAGCTGAACACTGAAACTCTGGCCTTGGAGTCAAACTTGGCCTCCTACACACTGTCACTGAAAAAACAGAAAAGAATCAGCACTTTCCCAACCACTTGCCCCTTCCAACAGCAACAAATTCCTTGACATTAGTCTTCTAGCACCATTACAAAACCAGGGGAAAACCACAAAGTGGAGCTGAGTGCTCTGGTGGCTCCCACACTTGAAAACGGAGAGGAAGTGTGTGTGTGGGTAATGTCTGGGGGAGTGTGGGTGTGCGTCACTGAGCTGCAGCACATATGAGTGTGTGTGTGTGTATGTATTTATGCTGTTGACATTACCATCTGAAAGTAATTAACATTGCCGTGGTATGAGGAGTATTCCCCCGGCGAAGAATGCTCCTAATGATGCAACATTAATTACTTTCAAATGGTAAATGATGGTCACTGGATATATGTAGTACAGTGCATGCATTTAACCAACCCTGGCCGATCTATTTACATATGTGTCAAATATGTGCATGAATATCCCTGCATTCTGATAGCCGTGGCTTTGTGCCAGGTTGGCAGAAGTCCTTTTATATACATTTGGAAACGTTTCCAGCATTATCCGTTTGTAATTTATAATTGCAAATGTAAACATTTGTACAGTTTGCCTAAAATTCTGCCTCAGCATTGTGTACAGTTCGCCTAAAATTTTGAATGCATTGGCAGCTTTACATTTCTCCAGCAACATAATTTTGGATCCAGCATTGTGACAACCACTAGCATGGCAGCACACTGATATCTCACGCATGACTACTGTGCGTATACCTTATTGCATGCAGGGATTTTTTCATTCTATATATGAATTACATAGTTACACAGATACCTCGGCTTGTGGTAATGACAGGCATTAATAGTGGTTCTGAAGGTTGTGAACTGGCACTGCTTGAGAGCTCCTTAGTATAGGGTTGCCTATTTTCCCCGTTCTGTTCTCACAAAATTAGAGATACTCACTGTAAGTGGAAAGGAAAAGAGCAGTCATCAGCCCTGGCCTTAGATATTGGCATCTGGTGTTTAAAACGGACTTGACACACTCTTTTTCACTGTACTTTTCAAGCAGTTATTTTTACGCATGAACAACTTCAGAAAGCTGGCTGTGTTATGTTTGTAATTAAGCCATTCCTTAATCTGGGCCAGTATTTAGAATACCCCGGCCTTGTCAGACACTAACATAGTATTAAGTCGAAAGGGCAAGAAGGATTCCAGAGGAATGGATCATAACAGTTGCTTTGGGGTTGGATGCAGGGAAGGAACCTGAGAGTTAAACACTTAAACATTGGTGCCTTTTGTGAAGAATTCTCTAAGTCCTTGCAATATTCATAACAGCTCCTGGCACTTTTCATCAGTCTTGTCCAAAGGCACCAACGTCATGGGGAATGGAAGCTTAAAAATAACAAGAAAGGGTGGACTTAACAAGTGGTTCCAGTCTGGGTCCATAAAAGGGGTCCAAAGATTAATTGTACTCAGGCCCAGGATCAAAAAGGAAGGAAGCCCAAACAATCTACATTCTGTGACCTTTATTGGCATACTAGAGCCCATACTAGAAGCCCAAACATTTTGGGGGATCTTATCTTTTTTTAAATCTTACTAAGGCCAAGCAGGGGGAGGAGTGCAGGAGATGTACCTGAGTTCAGGGTCAAAACATGGGCCTGGGAGCCAATTGCCTGGGATTTTGAAAAAAAATTGCATATAATGTGTAAAGAATATCATTTATAACTTTAAATATGACTTTGTAGCTTAACTTTATATATAATTTTTGTTTGTTTATATAGAGTGCAATCCTAACAAATTTAGGCTGGCCTAACTCACCTGGCATATCCACCTGTGGTGGGGTAGGGAGGTCGGCCTATGCCTGTGCACTGGCCTAACTCTCCAGGAATGGGGCAAAAGTTCCTTAAGGCACTTTTATGACACCCCCAGGTCAGCACAAGACTTATGCCAGGGCTTCTGCTGGCCTAAGTGTTGGTTAGGATTGCAGCCATAACTTTATATATCATAATTCCTGGAAATTCTGATCCAATATGCATATGAAATTATGAGCCAATGAAGAAGGATCCACGTGGATCCAAATGATTCATGTGGATTCATTTGGATCCAATGATCCAAAATACAAATTTTGAAATCTTCCTTCCAAATAGTCACCAACAACACCATCCCTCTCCCAAATAGCCTAACTTAATACTCTCCTTTTTTAGCAAGCTGATGGATAAAGTTAGGTTCAGTTTCTGATGCCTGTTCACTTTGAGCCACTTAAATGAAAATGGGATCTAACAATGCAAACCAAGGCACACGTCTACTCAGAAGTAAGCTCCACTGTCTGACAGGGACTTCTGTCCAAACAAGTAGGACTAAACCTTTAATTCCCTATTTTTGCGCACTGCTCACCGCTTCTAAGCAGGTGAGCTGTGCACAAAGTCATTCCTACAGCGATTTCTATTGCTGTGGCATCATTGTACGATTTGGCAGCTAAAGATCACAGAACACTGTGTCAAATGTAAGGAAACTTTGTTCCTGCGTCGTCCGATCACCTGGAGATGAAAACATGCTCCTTCAATCTTTGTGCTGTAATCGCAGAGGCGTTCTGTGGGATGTTTAAAGACCATTCAGCGGTACAATACTCTGCCTTGTCTGCTGTGCCTGGGCTCCCCTTCTTCTAAGCCTGACATCTAAGCTTGTCACGATCAGGAAGAAAAAGCACTCCTATGCCTCTTGTTCCACTTTACAAGCTGGCTGCCTGTGCTACGTTCAGATGCCATGCCAACACCGGCAAAGACTTTATAACTTCCTAACAATATGCTGCCCGTTTTCAAGTACCGGGATACACGACTGAACAGGGAATATCGAAGGCTGTTAAAATGTACTTTAAAGTTTGTTAATTTGTTGTACTACTCTAATGGCACTCTAATAAAAGTAATTTTGTACTTTAATAGTCATACAATCAGCTGTTATTTATTTGTGCATGTCAGTGTGCAGGGGCTCCAACTTCCAGGTGTGTCCCAGATTTTCGGTGCTTCAAGTGATCCACAGGGATGAAGCTGTTTCGGAGAGCCGGAATCAGGCTTATTAAACACGTGCCATTTTGCCAAGTCACACTGGACCGCGTGCGGCCTGTAGGAAGCACACAAACATGGCACTCTGATTTATTTGCGTATTACCTTTAATTGTTTCCTTCTTGTCAAAGCCTTAACATGCCAGGCCTGTAAATATAACCCAACCCTTCCATATGGCACTCTGGTTTTCCATTTTCAGATGCAATCGCCCTGGAATAATGACTGTGGTATAACTCAATTTGAGTTCTGCTGCTGGGGACTTTATTACATAATACTTTCTAATTGACCCTCGTAGTTTAATAAGACAGAACATTTCACCAGAACATTGACAAAAGTTATTAATTTTCACTTCAGCAGAGACCAGTGTCCCAATTAAATCCCATGATAATGCCTGACTGACTCACTGACCTCATTATGGCTAATGCTTATTAGTCCTGCCGAGAGGATAACATCACACACTGTTAAAATGGCTAAATGAGCACATACAACTATTCAGCGTGATTATAATTTACATACATGACTAATTTTACTTCACTGGTCTTTGCCTGGCGAAGTTAATGCTGTAAATTCCCATCACATAACAAGATAGCTGTTGGGAATATTGAGGATGTCATTACAAAAAGAGAATAAGGGCCACTTTTCATATATCAACTACCATTGGGAATGTGATCACATTACAGGGCCTCTGCATGTGGAGCATAATATTTGAAAACTACACACCAGGTTTAATCACCAAGGTGTGGTGACTATTACAGTGCTAGAAATGTTACCAGAATATAGTCAGCTACATATGAATCTCTTTTTTACCCATTCAGGACATGTAATTATTTCTTACAATGATGAAAGCTATGGAGGTTTCCAGAGCTTGTGGAGCTCAGAGTGGTATACATATGAATGCATAACTTCTGCCTTTCTTCTGCCCTCACAACAACTCTGCAAGGTATGTGAGGCTAAGGTTACAATCCTATCCACACTTTCCAGGGAGTAAGTCCCCTTGACTTTAATGGGATTTACTTATGAGTAGAGACGCATAGGATTGGGTTCCTAGGGATAGTTAATTGGTCCAGGAAACTTTGCAACTGAGCATGGGATTTGAATCTGGTCAAAGTCCAGGTCACAAACCACTACACCATCCAGGCTCTTATACAGAAGGCATGTGATCTACCACTGAACCACAGCCTTATATTTTCAATTTAGAGAACACAGTATCATTTCTTCAAATTAGGGATATGATTATGAAGGTGTCTTTTTAAATGCTAGTTAAGTAATGGGTTGAGCACCATCCAAAGACAGGTAAGGGTTTAATTAGACATGTGTTACTTAATCACGCTACTTCTCCATAAATCACACAATCAGCTTTAATCATAAATAGGAAATGGGGTGCCTCCAAATGGGATGGAATAGTGGTGGAGAGGGATATTAGTAGTTTGCTACTGTGTGATTTTCATCCCTATCACACCCTCTCCATCTATCATTTTAAAAATGAAAACATGTTACATGGCTGGGAAGAAAACTTTGATGGGAGCAAACTATTGAAGGTCCTGCCTATTTAATCCCATTTAGCGCTCCCTCGTCCTAGTCAGAATTAAATCTAATCCCCAATTAAGGTAGATGTATTATAAACATACACAATGCCACTTAAGCCCACTATTCAACTCCTATTGCATTAGCTGAGATGAATATTGGCCTCCCACAGAACATCTCATGAAGAAGGAATGGATGTTTTCATCCAGTGCCCAAGAGGATCAAGGAAGGAAGTCAAGGAATTGTCGTAGAAACTCAATATTCATGGAGGGTTTGAGAGAGATTGGCAGTGAGGGCGGGAAGAATATAAAAACATGAAAGGAGTTATGCTGGATCAGGCCAAAGGCCCACCTAGTCCAACCTCCTATGGGAGGAAGTACTATTGCTCTGGGATTTAGGATTGCACTGGGACTTAGGACTGCACTGAAAATCTCTTAATAAAGAGTTGGCCCACCAGATGCCTCAAAGCAACAGGATGCTTTCATCTCACTGCCAGTGCCTTCCTCTAGCGTTCTGAGGTAGCATTTTGGCATTCTATGTGCTCCCACCTCTCAGAGAAGACACCAGACTGTGACCTGGGTTTAGCTTGGGCTACTTTATTAAACACAAGTCACTAGTTGTGACCAACTGTGACTTTATTAAACACACGTGACAATGTTTTAAACATACAATTTACTGAACTCACCAACACTTCCTTGCCATTTTGGTAGTGGACGAAAAACTGTCATCTGCGGCCAGTTATGCATTTCGAGACTAATCACTGCTACAGCCAGCAAGAAGTTTCTAAACAAGGGAAGGCTCTTTGTAGACATCCTGTGAAGTGGATCCAAATAAGCTGCAATTTCTTTGGTTTACTCCTCTTGGAAATTTTCACATATTTTAATTTTTATAGTATAATTTTCTTTCCTTATGGCAACATAATTTTTGTTATTATTTTCCTAACTGTTTTTAATGGACCTTACCTGGCCAACATTATATTTGTTAGGCTTTCCCCTTTCACTCTTCCAGGAAGGAAAAAAATATTTAAACTCAAAAACTCTTTATTAAGAACTCCAGTAACGGCATATTGAAAATGTCACCTCTTTTGAGAGTAGCCTTCAAAAAGGTCAGCCAGAACAGACATATTTTTATGTGCTTCTAAACAATGTGTGTTGAAAGTCAGTGAGGAAGGAGGAGAAGATTTTTATGGTGCACCTGAGGTTCTTGTGTTTTTTGTCATGCTTGATATACACGCACACTTATCATGAGAGAGATAAGAAGCCAATGTGAAGTAGTAAGTTAGATTAGGGAGTAGAGAGACCTGGGTTTGAATCCCACCTCATCAGTAATTCTCACAGTGTGTCCTTGACAAGTGGTTCTAAATCACCACACTAGGCTGTTGTGAAGAAAGCGAAATGCCCCAGAAATACCAATTCAAGCTCTTTGGAGGAAGTGTGGGATACAACCATGGGAGCAAAACTTAGTGTGAAACATCTTTCAATCCTGACGCTTCAGGAATGTGATTAAATTACGATGTGATTATTTTATTAGCTTACATAATAGCAGCATACAGATATTAAACGGGTATGTTCAGATGAAGCATGGTGCATTTTTTAAATGATGCTACCAAAATGGCTGAGATTTAGGAAGCGTTTATGGGAAGTTATTTTCTGTGCAGATGTCTCCATTTTCAAAAGAACAATGAGTGAAGTTCTTCTCCACGTCCCATTTTTCACCCAGGTGAAGAAAAAGAAGATGAGGAGCTTCATCTTCCATGAAATGCCATCCAAACTGTGGAATCCATTAGCCAAGCAAATCCACCTGGTTCTCTCTCTGATGGTAGTTATCAGGTATGAATAAGGGTGCAATCCAGAGTATCTATGGGGAGTCCTTGCTCTGGTGTAAGAACAATTTACTCTGGATTGCAATATGAATTTCCCATAGGTTTTCACTAGGTCGTGCTGTAACTATGGCTGCACATAATGTCTCTGACGTGCTCCTGTAGTTACTCTGGATTGTAGGGTATGTCTTTTTCTGAAGGTGTTTGCCACTGGCTGTTTTGATCTCCTTTGGTTTGTAATGTCAGTCAGTCGTGGTGTTGCAAAGTTGTTTTCTTATTGAACTGTTGAGGTTTTGTACTTTTAGTTTTGCACTTTAGATTTCTGTCAGTTTTAGGATGGATTTATTGATTGAACTTTGCGTCCTGGTTCAGGGACCATTAAAAGTAGAGAAGTGTGGCTAAAATGCCCAAGTAAATAGTGTATTCCACATGTGCCTGCAGTGAAATACATGTATGTGTGACCCGGTTGCCTAATCTCAGCCACATGTTCAAATTCCATGCTTATCAGTCATGTACTGTATCTCAAAACCATCATAAGTCTCCATGCCACCCATTTGCATGGAAAACTGCTTTCTGCTTCTTACCTTTTCTTTTCTTTTTTTTCTTTTTGGCAGACAAGTGTTCCTCTCATCTGCAACTTGAATAAAAAGATATTAATTTGAAGCACACACATGTATTGGAAACCACTAAGTGGACATTGTTGCAATCAAAAGTGAAAATTGGTTCAAAAGGCTGCTAACAGATCCAAAGTTACAGAAACCCAGGGGTATTCATTAGGTTGCTGGCAACTCTTGATCTAAAATGTAATCGCCCCTTTTAGCGCTCATGTGCTATTTAAGACATTCCCGTCTTGCTTGCCTACAACACATACACAGATGCATATGAAGTAACATGATGCTTTGTGATGTAAAAGAAGTCTAGACGCTGCATCTCATCACACCATACCATGGATAAACATCTTCTCAGCAGACACCCGGGTGCTGAAAAATGGGTATTCGAGGGTTGTTGAGGTCTTTGAGTAAGATGTTGTGGGTCACTATTTTTAAATCACTGCTGAAGTTTCTGGGAAGGGACCTTTTGCAGTGGAACTTGAGGACAGAAGTGAGAAGTTGTGTCTGAAATCCAAGCTACTATCTCTGGGGTTGTTTTCAGAGTCCACATCATCATCACACTAATCTTTCTTCATTAGCTACTTATAGAGCATTACATTTGAAAGCCAGCAATGCTGTCCTGCACACATACCAGACTTAAATATATTTAGGCTGAAAATAAAGCCATGATCTTATAATTTTTCCCTTTTGGAAGCAAGTTCCACTGAAACAAACAACCGTTATGTACTTCACCAAAATGAATGGAATACCCTAAACATGTTGAAACTAGCTTATATTCCTGGGGGTGGCATGAATTCTAACAACCCCTCCCTTTGTTCACTTAACAATGGCAAGATCTTTTGGCGTTGTGGACATTGCTCAAAGGAACCACATCAGAGTTAACAGAAATGCTTTCTTTACCATCTTTTACCACTTAACTTTGGTTCCAAGGAGCTTAACCCTTTGCTGTCCATCCCACATTTGGTCCCAGTTGCATATATGCAACATTGGGCAGAAATGGCTTAAGGCAGGTTTGTGGCCTGTCCTCCTACTTATATCCTCACAGCAACTTGAAATGTAGGTTAGGTGAAGAAATGTAGCCTCAAATTAAGGGTGCAATCCAGAGTAACTACAAGGAGTCCTTGCTCCGACATAAGAACAGTTTACTCTGGATTACAATATGAATTTCCCATAGGTTTTCACCAGGTTGTGCTGTAACTACATCAATGTAACTGTCTCTTACATGCTCCTGTACTTACTCTGGATCTGAACACAGATCTGAACCCAGGCTTTCCGGTCCAAGCCCAACCCTCTAACCCAGGGGTTTCCAAACAATGGCCCAGGCCCTCACTGGCCCTCAATGTAGTCCCTGGCAAAAGCTCTCTATCCAGCCCTTGGGCAAGCCTTGTAATCCACTCCAATACATTTTATATGTAAATTTATGTAAATGTATTTAAATTTGAAATGTAAATTAGTTTTCTGGCCCCCAACACATTGTCAGAGATTTTGTGGCCCTTCTGCCAAAAACTTTGGAGGACCTTGCTCTAACTACTACACTATATAAACTCTCTGAATAGTCTCCCATTCTCTCTGGTCAGGTTCAACTTGGAGATGTCTGACTTGTGCAAAAGAAAACTAGTACAGTGGCGCCTCGTGGAACAAGTTTAATTCATTCCAGAGGCATGCTTGTTACGTGAAATGCTCTTTATGTGAAGCAGATTTTCCCATAGGAAATAATAGAAACTCAGACGATTGGTTCCACAACCCAAAAAATATTCATATAAAAATATTAACTGTTTATAAAAATGGTTACAAAACATAACACAGTACAAAACACTGTAATATACAATAACACACAACACTGCAATAAAGAAAATACTGTACAGTACTGAACTGTACTGTACCTTTGAAAACCTTCATGGCTGGTGTGAGGGTTACAGAGAGGGGGATGACTTTCATAATCGCTAATGGAGTCACTGCTATCCATTGGCTCAAAGGAATCTTTGTCTTTCTGTGCAACTTTAACATTCCCAAGCTGCTGATGGGGAGCAGCACTAGAACATTGATAAGGCACACCTTCCACACTGCCACACACAGATCCCACATACAAACCTGGCTCAGGCTGCTCCCCCCAGGCCCACCATGAGTTCCCTGGCCACAGAAGCCTATTCCAAACTTTGCCCAGGGCCCTACTGTAGTTCAAGCTAGTCCCCTCGTCCCCCCCTGTGGGTTCCCTTGCCATGGAAGCCTGTTCCAAACTTCCTCAGAAGTGCTCTTTACTCAAGACAGTGCTCTTTACACAAGTCAAAATTTCTAATAAAATTTTGCTCTTTACCCAAGTCGCTCTTTATTCAAGGAACCACTGTATTATAAAGATAGTAGCCCCAATCCAGGTACAATTAGTTGTGAAACTCATTGAAATTCATAGAACAGTTTCATCACAATTACAAGCTGAAATCCCGCTGTCTTCAATGGGCCTGGCTCAGTACACTCACTGTTTACTCCAAAAGAAAACAACCATAGGACTGAGCATATACATGAGAACCAAATTTATCGGAATCAGAGATTATTGATTATTTTTAGGACTGCTTCTTTGTATGGACATGGAAAGGATTTTAATCAGAATGTCAATCTGAGAAACATGTGTGAAATAATTTCAGCATGTAAAATAATTTATAGAAGAAAATGGGGAAAATATATAGAAAGCACACCAGGGTATGGGTGGCAGTGGCATATTTTATATATATATAAATATATATACTAGGACACCAGGGTATGGGTGGCAGTGGCAGAGGCATACAAATACTTAGGATTAGGTGCAGGAAATAGTTCAGACAAGTAACCCTTTTGCTTTTTCATGTATGGGATTCCTTGAACCAATATGTCATTTTATTTGAAATCTATTAGATTTGTGAGCCAATCCTATGGTTCATTGCCAGCCTTAACTCCCAGCCTTTCCCTCCCTAGGTATAGATTCTGTTAACCTTTTCCTTCCTTATTATTTGCTGTTAATTCTTATTATTAATGCCAATAAAGGTTATGTTGTTGTTGGTTCATTGATGACAGCAGATTGAGGCATTTTGATGATGCAAACAGCCAGTGACTCCATGCATGTACCAGCAGACTTGCCTGGATGCTCTGCTGACCCAGGTAATGTGGCAGGGTGGGATAGATCATGAATGGTCTGAGAGAGGGTTGGGTTGGGGAAGTGAGAGGATCGGATGCAGGACAAGGTGCGGATGCTGCAGCAAGTATTCATGTGATATGAAGAATGCATTATATGAGTAATGAAGCTGATATTCCATATCTCTTGGTTCCCTCTCTGTGGTAATGTTTAGTATGGTGCAACACATATTGTGTTTCTCCTCTCATGTATAATCAGTTAGGGGTTGGGAATTATACACTCACTTGTTTGCACTGTTCTACTGAATGTGATGTACTTAGCAGGGTGACCAGATTATTCCTGAACCCCAGGGCCAAAATTCCTAATCCCAGGCCAAAATTCCTAACTTTTTTTCAGTTTTTTGGCCATAACTTTTGATAGGAAGGAGATATCTCCAAACTGATTTTTGCATTGCATTCTGCTCTTCAATACAAATCCAACGACATATGACATGATGGGGTGCTGTGCACTATCGCGAAGTTTCAAAATGAAGTTGAAATGTAGGACAATGAAGCCAAAATGTAGGACAACCGGACAGGAGGCTAAAAATCTGGACAAATCCGGGTTTTTCTGGTCATATGGTCACCCTGGTACTTAGGAATGAGAAAGTGACATAAAGAGGATATAGATCTACGTATATATCTTGGAAAATCCAGGTGTGCCTGAGTCACTGATTTTTATGTTTTTGACATAATCCAGTTTTTCCTGAACTTTACAGAGCATTCTGCTTGATTTATAAATGCCAAGAATTAAAGCTGTACTGATGATAGGGCAGCAATGCTCCTCCCTGCCCTCAGTAACAGATTGTTTAACCCTTGATGCACATTGTCTAATATGCCTTGTCAAATCTACGACCCAACAAAAATTAGGTCCAGGGCAAACAGTTTGGTAACTGCTTGTATAGTAAGTTGTCCCGAAAAGGAGGTGACAAAGGATTTTTGTTTTTTTAATAGCCTTGATTAGCTAAATGTTCTCCTGCCTTTTAATTTGCTTCCACCACAGACATTCCTCTTGATTACTGAAACCACTGAGGTTGAGATGAGTCAAAGCTTCGTTACTGCAGAATAAATGATTTTGTAAATAATCCCCCGGTGGAGATTATTACCCATTTTGAAGCTACTGGTCTCATGCTGAATCTGCCCAAATGCGAAGCAGACACTGATGAGACTGACAGTATCACAAAGGTAACAAAATAGAGATGATAAACTTCACAGTCAAATTCCGTTTTTTATCTAGAAAATGCCTACACTTGCCTAAAGACCACAAAAAGATCATCTACCAAATTCACAGTATTATAAGATCTCTATATGAAATAAAGAACTATAGCAGTTTTATTAAAATGATTTTATATAATGCTAAAAGTTTGTCATATTAATTATTTAAAAGTATCGTATAAAAATTAATAGACAGACACATGCGCACAGACACATGCACACAATTATTCCACTCCTCTGGGAACAATATAGGTCCGTATTTAACAGTCATTGACAACGGTGCTGTTTAGGATGGAGCGTGAAGATTAGTGTATCCTAAATGCTGGGAAATCCAGGGAGACAGGATGCAATCACCCATGCTGGAAATTTGCCAGGGCATGGGGTTAAAAACACCTATTCTTAAAAGGTATATCAGGGATTTTTAATGAACATATGTGGTTCAGGACCCCAGTTTCACATCTTGTTGAGAAAGAGACACGGTTCCTCTGAACCTCATTTCAGGGGCATAGTTGAGGACAGAGTAAGAGAGAATAATGCCACCTACAGGACTGAATTGCTAGTATTTATAAGCAGCAAAGAGGTGAAAAAGAAAGAGGTGAAAAAGAGATGCAAACAGAAATAACTAGAATGACATAAAGATCTGAACAGAGTGTAGACAGAAAGGAATGATGTGAATACTGTGTATAGAAAACAAGAAGATTAAGTATAAGGAATTTGGAGATTTCCATGCAAATTAAGATTTTTCCAGATGTTGCAATGAGAAATATAAAGTCAATGAAAGTGGCAACGGGACTTGTAAGAGATGCTCAAGGTTATTTATTGACCAAGAAGATTGAAAAAAATAACATACATCGTTTGCTTTCTTGTTCATAAAAGATCTGAGATAAAAGTCTAAAGCAGACATAAATTTCCCAAGAGTGGGGGGAAAAGTTATTGAAGGAATTAAGATCATGTCAGATCCTGTGCTCAAGAAATTGGAATCTCTGAAGACTGACCAATCTTTACAGTTAGATTAGGTCACTCACCATCATATGACATGAGCAGAAAATGAATGAGGGCAGTTCTTCACAGACAGCCAGCATGAATCACTCCGTCATTCATTTTATGATGTTTCTGGGCTGAAGATGCAAATGAAGTGGTGACTGGGGACTGGAGAGCTCTAAAGTTTGAGTTTGGGACAGGTACCCATGAGCTCCAGGATGACCAAATACACAAATTGGTTTCTGACTTAGGGCGCAATCCTAAGCAGTTTAAGCCTGTATAACTTACCTGGCATATCTTCCCATGATGGTGTGGGAATGTTGACACATAGCTGTGCACTGGCCTAATCCCCCAAAGAGTGAAGCAGAATTTACGGCAATTTTGTGACACCTCAAGGTTAGCGTGGTACTAGTGTTGGCATAACTGGAGTTTAAGATTGCAGCCTTAGCCTATTTCCACAAGTAAAGAAACTCATTAAGTCCCATTGATAAATTAATTTTAACAAGTTGGGTCTAAAAAGAATTATTTTTAAAAAATTTATTCGGTGGATAGATGATACTTTTTCATAGATTTTTTTCAGTCGCTCCCCTTTTATGAACTATTAAAGAAAAGATCACTTATTAAAGGGAAACTGAGGCATTGCAGGTGTTTGCAGGGTATACTCCTTCCACATTAAGTAAAAAAATGAAACTTTTTATGATATGGGACTAAAATCCATGACCCACTTTAAAAGCCCTTCAGTAACAGGTAATCAGTTGTGGAACAAAATGGTACAGAAATGTACCTAATGCAGGAACAGAAGTCAACAGTTGCAAAGTGAGAAATAATTAGCTTAATTACATGAACTGCCACACTAGCAGCTCAGTGTAAAATATTTGTGTTTTTCTCTCATGCTTTGTGTAGGGCACTCACAAGTGGTTAAGATTTTGTGTCTGTTAACTGGCAGGCCAGGGTTCGAGACCTGGATCTTCACAAGACGAGGATTTCCTGCTACAGGCAGGGGGTTGGATTAGATGATCCACTGGGTCCCTTCCAACTCTATGATCCTACTCTAAGGAGGCTTTCTCTGAGGCCATGCTCTGCAAGATCTGAAAAAGCTAGGCCTATGAGCTCAGTTAATAATACTAATGCTAATACTACTAACAGTAGGAATTATGATAAACCTGTGTTAGCTCAGCCTCAGAGAACGGTTTACATAAAGATCTATGTGTCCATACTATGGTTGGCCTGAAAAAAAATCTGAATCTTATTTATCACAGATGCACGTTTGCATCAATTTTATTTTAGGAACATTATGGACATTTTTTATTTTATTTTTTTGGAAAAGCATTTTGCTCTTTTTGGATATCTATTGGTGCACAAATGATCTTTGACAAGAGTATGGTATCAGTAGAGAATGGGTTTGACGCATCCCATGTCTGTAAAGCAAATGGAGAACCTAAAAAATTTAGAATATACCATTTTAAAATTGCTCTCTTCCTCTTTGTTTTCTATATCTGTAACATCTACAAATGATACATTTGAGGCCATCAGACATTCTTAGCATCACTTGTGAAACATGCTCTTGGACTTGGAAGAAAAGGAGTCACATTCTTTCTCAGCAACAAATTAACTGGGTGGATATCAGTGAGTCACTGTCCATCTACTTTGGACATTGCACAGAAACAGTGACAGCTGAGGTATGAGTGACTTGGACATTCAGTGTCTGTACTTCAAGCATAATGTTCCCTCCCAAGGGAACCAGAACTTTTCTCCCATAAAGAGAAGCATAAACTCCAGATGTTGGTACAGCTCATACATCATGCTGCAGCTGAGCTATGCACGTTCCACCTTTGAATATTACACCAGAAGTATGAAAAGCAGATGCAGACATCACTTGCACATCTGCGATTCTTGTCCAAATGCCCAATGTCCAAAGCTGCCCTGTGACTCAGCCTTCGTTTTAATTCTGTAAAATGGGAAAACAAGTAGTTGGATGGAGACTGTAGGAATGGGGAGTCCTTGCCCCCACCAACAGCCAGCAGTAGTATGTAGTCATTGAAGGCAGGTGAGCCCACTTCAGCTCCTGGACCACAGAATCGGGGATCGGAAACAGAATCTGATAGAAAACAATCAGAAACTGATAGAAACCAAAGTGCTTTTAAAACACTTACAGTGACTGTATGAATCCTACATAGCCCTTGTGCAGCCTCTAGATGCAACTGGAACAAGTTTCCAGTCGAGTTCAGAGTCATATGATATTGTGTGCCTCACCCTTACAAATACTACAGCTAGTCCTTAATGCCTAGCAAACCTTTGAGGTAGTGAGCATCCACTACTGCCATGTCTGTCCACATCTAACCTCTGCATGAATTGTGCCAGAAATGTTCCTTTTTTCCAACCATGGGGAGCTCTGCCAGGTGATCTACAGAGCTTCCCAGAGCTCACAAACCCCCCTCCAGACTCTGGCATAGCCTGGCATGACCCCTGGGGAGGTGGAAAATCATCCTTCCCATTCTCCTACAGGGAAGCAATCTTGACAATCACACTGCTGCTTTCCGGGAGTGCGGCACCTTTACATAGTCTTAACTCCCCAGTTTGAGTAGCATTGCACTATATGCAGCTTGAATTCTGTATCTGTCGAGTAGGAAAGTTCAAAGTTATGTTCAAATAATGTTCAACGTTCATATGTAGAATGGGATTGTTCAAAATCTCACAATGTTCCTATCAGTGTGGAATATGGTTTGCAAATGATTTCATATATGTCCAAATGCTATAGAAGTTCTTAAGAACAAGAAAGAATTGATTTATTTTGCCTCCCAAGTATTGTGTAGAAGTGCTTTAACAAAACACTTACAGTACTGTATATGTGAGCAAAGAGTACATAATGATCTCCCCGTTAATCAGTTAAAGCTACAATCCTAAAGATACTTTCCTGGGAGTAAGATCCATTGAACACAATGGGGCTTACTTTTGAGTGGACATGGTTAGGATTGTGCTTGTAGGAACAATAGCTACTGTTTACATCTACAAATATCAGAGGTATAACTAGGGTTTGCATCACTATGATTTGCATCACCCAATGCAAGAGTTTTTTGCATCACCTTCATGGCACATCCACTTCTGTATCAAACCATGTCTTCATGACTTCTGTATTCTATCCATGTCTACTCAGAAGTAAGCCTCCTCCCCCAAAGTCCCAATAGCCACATTGATAACATTTTCACAACTGAACAGTAGTTCTGTTACTCGCTCTGATCCATGGAAATGAGATCCATGGAAATGAGAACTGACTCATTTTACTGGAATTTTTTACTGGTTCCCTGCCGTGTTATAAGAACCTCACCGGCCCACAGAACAATCAATCTTTTTGGTCAGTGTTGAGCTAAAATTCACTTTTTGTTACATAAAGCAGTTGTGTTTTTACCCCTGATTAATTGGACATAACTTTTGATAGAATACAGATGATTCAACACAGTTTGTTTCTTTACATTCTGCATGAAATGAAATTGTATTTCTACAGATATATAAATTGATGGTATTATTCATAAATACAAATTTACCAAAAGGATTCCAATTTTCAAAAAAAAATTTCTAGTTCCAATTAAAGACCAGTTTTCAACATAGAGCAACATGTGAGCTCAAAACATTTGGGCCGATCGGTTCATTCTATTTTCCAGATGCAAAATCCTATTTAACTGCCATGGTGCAAATTAGTGTTTCCGTTACAAAAGCAAAAGCAGACTATTAGAACTGGCTGTAAAAGTGCTATATAAGGGATTAATTATGGATGAACATTATGCCACAGAAGCCCTCAAATTCTGTGATTGCTCTGTAATTAATTTGGTACTTGCTGGGGGAAGAAGGGAACTCCCCACAAACAACTGCTTTTGGGGCCTAACTAGATGTTTAAAAAGTCTCTGGCTCCATTACCAGACTGGATTCAGTTAATTTATAATTGTGCTGAAAATATCATTACACAAAAGAAAATTAGAAATAGAAGAGTTTGTTTTTTTTAATGAGGGATGAAATCATTGACACACAAAAAAATGGGTCATGTTTTTAAATTTGCTGACTATTCACAGTGTAAACATGATTTTGGTGCACCTAATTTTGGACTTTGTTACATAAGGCATAACTAAAGTCCTTCTGGGTCTGGCTTGGAGCCCATTTAGTCCATCATCCTGCTTTGCGCATTGTCCACCAGTTGCATAAGAGGAAAGAATAGTATACCTCTCTTCCACCATTGCTTCTTTGCAACTGGTATTCAGAGACTTGACTGCTGAGGCTGGAGCTAGCACATAACTGTCATAGTTTTTCACCATTGTGAGATCTGTCTTCCTGGAATTTGTCCAATCACCATTTAAAGCCATCTGAGCCAAGTAGACATTGACTGCAATCCTAATGGCCAGCCTAAGGCCTGGCACAGTGGCATAGCTAAGGGGCTGCAGTTGCACTGGGCAATGCACTTTAGGAGGGCAACAAACTGAGCGTGATTCTAGTGGCTAAAATTGTGAAAAATAAGACATGTATGAATGATAATACCATCATGTTATATATCATTGGAAAGGTAATTTAAAGCAGAATACAATGAAACAACCTTCACTGGAATATCTATATTATATCAAATATAGCTAATTAACTGGCAAATGAAAACACAAAAGCCTATGGAACAAAAAGTGGATTTACTGAACTCAAAACCTTTCCATAATACTGATTGCTCTTAGAGCCAATGAGATATAACTCTGATACTGTATGGCACAAATAAGGTGTTAATATGAATCAGTTCTCATTTCCATATACATATATCACAATACAGTTACATATGCAAACTGGGTATACATGCACTTCTAAGTGCTGCTCCTCTTATATTTAGCAAGGAAAGAATAACCATTCATCTTTGCCCTCACACCGTTTCCATAATCAATAAGGGAGACAATTTCGATTTTTTTTTACTTAAATAAATTTGATTTTATTGTGCTGGGATGGGGAAGAAAACAAACATGCACTTGCCTCCCTATATCACCACAGGAATTGGAAGACCAATAAGTTGTGCAGGTCTAGGTTAGGACTGCACCCATCATATGCTGTGATAAAAATGCAGCAAACTAATTCTGAATTTGGTGAAGAATTACCTCCTTTTGTTACCCCTAAAACTCCTGTCAATACATTTCCTTGAATGATTCCTGGTTCTAGTGTTGAACCTTGAGAGGGGGGAAAAATCTCCCCTGGGGTTTAGTGTTCTCCTGGGAGGGAAAGTTTCCCAGATGGCCCTCTTCTGTTTGATTTTTATAGCTTGGGATTGTTGCTGTCAACACACTCTATCAAGTTTTTCATCCTTTTAACTCCGAATTCCAAGTACCTGTACCAAGTACCTGTAAAGATAAAAAATGAGAAACAAGATATTTGTGTGTGCCACTAATATTTGTGTGTGTCACTTATGAGCACTACTCCCCATAAGCTGTGCACCTTCTCCTGGGAATTCCTTTCCCTGAGAAGTCCTCTGATTTGTACATTGTCTTGCTTCTATACATTTTACAGCTCTGTAATAACCTTCCAGAAGTGTGTCAATCAGAACTGTACACAGTATTCCAGATGTGGCTGAACCATAGACATACGGGGAACATTTTCATTGGGAAAGTTTAAAAAAATTCCCCTTGATAAAAGTGTTCCAAATACAACACCGCTGCACTTCCCAGGACATAATGCAGGAGTGTCCAACTCTGACACTATGTCTGGGGTCATAAAAATTATTCAGATTTCAGATTTAAATAAATCTGCATAAATTTGCATAAGTTTACATAAATTGACATATAACCATGTATTAGAGCAGTGGTTCTCAGTCTTCCTAACACCGTGACCCTTTTATAAGTTCCTCATGTTGTGGGGACCCCCAACCATAAAATTATTTTTGTTGCTACTTTATAATTGTAATTTTGCTACTGTTATGAATCGTAATGTAAATATCCGATATGCAGGATGTATTTTCATTGTTACAAATGAAATGTGTGTTCTATACAAACATTGAACACAATGGGATTTATTTCAGAGTAGGCATGCATAGGATTGGGCCCTGAGGCTATCCACTTTGCCTGGGAGTAAAGGCCCCCCTGATTATAATGGGATTTATTTCAAAGTAGGCATGCATAGGATTGGGCCCTGAGGCTGTCAGCCCCAGTATGTGTGCAGCTGCAGCCGGAGGTCTGGGAAGCCTGACCTGGCCCCCTGCACCAGGGGTCTTTAGGCGACCCCCAGGAAAGCTCTAGGCGACCCCCAAAGGGGTCCCGACCTCCACTTTGAGAAACGCTGTATTAGAGACAGATTAAGTACGTATTATAAGGCTTGCTCGAGGGCCCAATGGACAGGTCTTGCTGTGGGCCGTATTCAGGCTTGCTTTGGGCTACATTTGGCCCTCAGGCCAGTGTTTGGCCATCCTTGCTAGAATATATAAACATATTTATGGATCTACCAACTTAAAATCTTGTCCCTTAATAAGACCCAAATTAATGATAGGATCAGATAATTTTTAAAAAATGTTGTAGCACATAACAGAACGCTATTCATTGGGAACATGGTGGTGAGCATTAATTTTCCTCTGAAGAAATTAACAAGGGCATATCACTGCTGGTCTGCTTTTAATGAGGTGACTGAATGTCCTTGAATTCAGCACATCAAAACAGCAATCAGAGCATTTAACTGATCACTCCCACAACTATGAAATGATAGTTTTCTATTCACCTGCTAACTAGACTTTACTATCCAAAAAGAGCATGGGAATCAGTTCTTATTCACACAGACAATAAGGCATTCAATACTACAGGGGTTGTATAGCTTCCCATGGAAAGTGGGTGTTCTGCCTCTAGTTTGTTTATTTGATTCTTTGACAAGGAGCAGGGAAATTCTTAGTGTTGGGGTAACCTAGTCATCTGGAATTATTCACACACTTCTACTACTACTCTTCTCTGGAACTCTCTTACTACTCACTTACTACTACGACACCCTTACTAGTTTCTTATTACTATACTACCACTCTCTTTTCTAATCCAGGAAGCAGAAAGTGCAAAGGTTGGAAGATCACTGAGACAATTACTTGGTCTTGGGCCGGTTCTGATCAGGGATTAGTGCACCAATTTTATCCCCCACCATCCTATGAATGGGGGATCCCATGCGCTGCCAGAACACAAACTGCAAGCTATGGGGGGAACCAAATGGTCCAGGACAGGAAATATTTTTAATACATCTCTGTAGGCTACCTGGCCATCAGTTGGTCTCTTCAGACTTGTTGCAGAGTGTGCCTCAGGCTAAGAAAACAAGGAAAGAATCTAGCATACTCCAGTAGTGCTGCTGAGATCCATCCCCTCTCAGATCTGCTAATTCACCTGAAAGAGACTTGGTGCAATCCAGAGTAACTGCGGGGAGTCCTTGCTCCGGTATAAGAACAATTTGCTCTGGATTGCAATATGAATTTCCCATAGGTTTTTACTAGGTGGTGCAGTAACTACGGATACACATAATGTCTCTTACGTGCTCCCGTAGTTACTTTGGATTGTAGGGTTTGCAATGAGAGACCATGTCTTCACATGACTGAACAGGGATTCAACATGGTCATCCCAGATCCAAATAAAAAAAATGTTAATTTATTATTTATGTTGGTTTGTTGAGGGGAACACCAATAGAAACCTGAGTTTCCCTGGCACTACGTGACATGTGTGCAGCTGTCACAGCCTTCAAAACTTGTTTTTGGTGCTAGAGCTGTCTGAAAACATATGAAGGAAAGGCAAAGAAGCCAATCAGTTTTATGAAGTGTAGAGTGCCTTTACCTAATCACATATGAAAGAGAAATAAATGTACCAGCACTTTACTGGGTGTGCAGACTTTACCTGGATCAAGCCTTCCTGTCACAAGTTGTTTCTTCCTTTGCCAGCCCTGCAAAAAGGATATAGAAGAGGGTGCTTTCATCTACCCTCCCTAGTGGCGGTCGGCTTTCCTGTTCCCCCAGGGAGCTCACAAGAGACTTTTCTCTGAGTTAGTGCCCCTACCACCGCCACACCCAGTCTTCCAGGAAATTCTTCGGTAAGATGCCAGTAATTCCACCCTGGCAACATGCAGAGAACGGTGTGCTTTCCTTCAGATCAGACAGATATCGGTTGTGTGTGTGTGTGTGTTTAAAGACAACTCGGTACATAGAAGCACCTCGGCACCAACACATCTGCAGCACGGATGTGAGTTTTCAAAACAATGGGATCCAAGGTGCCACGGTGTTTTATCATTCAAGCACTGCAGAGTAGTGCGGATTGGCAGCCTCCTGGAAACAAAGCTATAACGGCGTGGAATAGGGGAGTCTTAAACTGAGAATGGAGAGCAATTGACTCATGCTAATGGATACATATGCAATATTAAATGAAATTGAACTGCACCTTCTTTGTAAGGTGGCACATGAGAGTGAAGGCTCTGTGTGCCATGGGATCCATTTGGAGCATAAGCATGGGGGAGGGATGGGGCAGAAATGCGCTGCACCATTCCAGGTCTGCCTAATGGTGGTTGAGCTCCTAATTCACTGTGCACTGTGTAAAATATTTACCTATGCCTCTTTAGTGAGGCTCCTTGTGAGACTTCAAGAGAGTACATAGCCAAGGGGGAGTTCCTTTATACCAATTAAATGGTAGAGTATTTGAGGGAATGCAATTCAAGGCACTCGCTTCTTGCAGTAAGCTCTGTACTTAAACACCTCGATGGGGCTCTTTTTAATGAAGACTCTGACTGCACTGCGCGGCCTCTGACGCACCTGAGAGGGATTGCTGGGGCCCTCACTCCGGAATTCTCCTCAAAGGGAGGAAACAGGAGTGGGGCAGAGTCTCCTGCTGAGTGATATATTTGGCTTATCAAGACCAGCTGAACTGCCACGGAGAGGGGGCTGGGTGGGAACATATGCAAATTCATCTTTATTCCTCAGGACTGTGGATGGAGGATTGACACCTGAGGAAGAATGTAGATATTCACAGAGTATTAGCAAAAGCTCAATCCTCTCAGAAGCTCTCTCTCTTTCTCTCTCTCTCCCACTTTCCTCTTTTCATGCCAAACACTTTCCAAACACAACCTTGTACTTCAAGTGGTGGGCTTCAGGGGGATCTCATAGGTTCTATAGAACCCTTTGCTAATGAGCGCCTGGTTCTGAGAACCGGTTACTAATGGGACATAGAACCTGTTGTTAATTTATTTGAATCCCACCACTGCTTATGACTCTCTTTTCCTTCTTTGCATCTTTCTACCACAGCTTGCACAAAACCATTGTCTTCCCACCTGTAGCCAGATCCAAACAGTGGCCTAGTCAAGACTGCCACATTCTGCAATATAAATTCTTACCTCGGTCTACTATAGCACTTCGGAATGCTTTTAGCATAGGACAGAAAACAAAAAAAATTGGTTACAATATTTTTCAACCCAACATACATTTCAGTCAAATGTGGGCTGCAATCCTAAAGTAAATTTTCCTGGGAGTAAGAACCATTGAACACAATGGGGCTTAATTTTGAGTAGACATGGTTAGGATTGTGCCCGTGGTCCTTTTTGTTTGATTTGCAGCCCCAATTTTCAGTAATTACTCTTTGGGCTGATTCGCACATAACATTTTACAAGGTACAGCTAAGAAATCCAACACACTTAAAATATACACTTGAAAATTGAAAGGGACAAGAATGCATGGAATAAATATGTATTTTCAAAAAGCAGATGTATATAATGAAACAGACATATAAGCCCAGGGAAGGCAGCCACAAAACATACAACTAGGAGGTTGGCAGGATGGTTGGATGTCAACGTAGCAGTTTGAAAGTAAAATGCAAGTAGTAAAATAGATACCACTGGTGGGAAGGTGGGATATATTTGTTTCATTATCATCTTCACATGTCTGGGCTTATTAGGGGACCTGGATGGGCTGTGACCAAGTCTTAAGCAGACTTAAAAGAACCTTCTGTCACTTGTGAACATGTCCTTTGGGAGAAAGGGGGATTAACACAAGAAGACTATCACAGTCCTACATTTGTGCTGGTTTCCTTCAAATACACACCACAATGAGAGTGAGGATAATAATTAGCACTGTTTGTCTTTCTCATCCAAAGAAATAACTGCTTCTTGCTGACAGCTGCCTCTGGTTGCAACAGGTACATAGCCACACACACCATGCTCATTACTTCACCTATTTCCTGAATTTTTGATCACCAATGTTGCAGTTTAGTGCTGGAGGGGTGTTGGTACTTTCACTCTCACATGCTGATTTCCCAAGGGTGGTTCTCCTTACGTTGTAAATAAGAAGAGGATTGATCTTCTGTATGATATGAAAAAGAGATTGATTTAGAAAGGAAAGAAGAAAATAGGAAGGATGGATGAACAGACCAATGAACAAACAGAAGGCTGGCATCCTGATGGCTGCTAACAAACATTTCACCTGCATTACATTTATACAGCTGTTTAGGGTTTCCTTGCCCAATCCTATGCATCATGTCTACACAGAAGTAAGTTCCATTGTGTTTTATGGGACTTACTTCCAGGAAAGTGTGGATAGGATTGCAGACTCAATCCACATCCATTTGAGAGGAGGTCAAATCCATAGTAAAATGTAGACTTTTTCCAACAGGAAAAAACCTTTGACTTGGGCTTGGTTATTCAGGCTTACCTGCCCCTAGCACATCTGGATTAACTAAGATGTAGGGTTGCCATATTACACGAAAAACAGGGACAGTCCTGATTTTGGAGATTGTGTTCATAAACTAGTTAGTATGACAAAGAGTCTTGTCCCAATTTTGAAGAAATTTTGTCCCAATTTTGAAGAAAATTATGGCAACCCAAGTAAGATGCCATAGACCGGTTTTTTTCCTTTTTCATCTCATGACACACTGGAAATGTGCTAATATGGTCAAGGCACGTTATCAGTTTTTTGACTATTAACAAGGTACAGGGGCTCACATCCCCAAATGGCTCTACTCATAAAATGACCCTCTTATCAATCTGCCACAGCACACCTGCAGACCATTCACAGCACACCAATGTGCCATGGCACACTGGTTGAAAATCACTGTCTTGAACATTTGGACATTTCCGACATCCTGCACAAAAAAAGCTGTGGAGGCTACTGCAGACCCTAGAGGGGTATGTGTTTAGCTCCCATGTCTTATGGAAGGAAAAACTCCCAGAAACCATCACAGCCTCCCACTTATCAGCTAGGATGCTCTTTAACAGAGAGAAAATGAAAAAAATAGCTTATAAAGGGAGGAAATGCTCTGATGTTTTCATCTGGGGAACATCTTCAAAGAGTTTACAATAGTACCTAGAAGGGATAAAAGCAAATAAACATGATTGGTATGGTTTCATCACAGGTTTCTTTTTTTCCTGGATATAGACACTTTTCTTATAAACATACCTCTAGAAAACTCTAGAATTAACACTTCACATAGGAGACAAAAATGAAGGGTGAGCAGTTCACTATTCCTTGGACCTGGGATCAGTGGCATATGTAGGGCATTTGGCTCCCAGAGCCCACAAATTTTTTGACACCCCTGTATGTTAAAATTATTTATTTAATTATCATCAGTATTAATTAATACAACTAATTAGATATTAATTAATATTTTCATATTTAAATAAATCACTTTACCTATTAAGCATCTGTTTTATTCCTTTTTGGGAGGTGGTGAGGCTGCCTTCCGGAACACTTGTTGACCTTCAATTTCACGGGATTGGGACAAGTTCTGTCTGTCTAACCATTCCTTTCTGTCTATCCTAATCATGAGCCAAAGGACATTTACTTACTCATGAATAAACGTGGCCATGTAGCTCAGTTTCACTTTCCATAGGGTTCAATGCAATCATCAGGGACTTTCTTCTGGGGTGAGGGACTTTCTTCTTTTGCAGCGGCTAGGTTCACTGAATTGGGACCATACTGGTGCTGGTAGATTCCTCTCAGCTGGCCCTTCCCAATAGTCTAAGGCATGTTCATCAACTTATGAGTAAAGGTGCAATACAGCACTATTTCACTTTCTATAGGGTTCCATGCATTTTTGTTTTATTGTTTTGGGGTCATAACATTTGGAAGGAAGGAGATATTTTAAAGTTGTTTTCTGCATTGGATTCTGCTAGAAAATACACAGATATACAATTTGATGGAGTTATTATGAACAATCATAATTTTATCTATTTTTATTAATCACCAGTGTGACACACAGTGGCATCGTTAATGATAATGTAACCCGGTGCAAAGCTAAAAATGTTGCCCTGGAAGTGATGACACAACAGGAAGTGAGGTCATCCCTGGATATTTTTAAAAAGAAAAATTTTAACAATTTTATTTAAAATAAAAAGAATTTTTAAATAGAAATTTTTAAATTAAAAAATAAAAAGAAATTTTTTAAAAGAAAAGAGGTAAGACAAAATGTACCCCTTATCCTCATCAGTTCACCACCCATTTGCTCTGCAAGTGGCACAGCTAAAGCAACTATTTGCTATCTGGAGTCAAAGAGGAATTTGTTGCCATCACCACAATAACAAAATCAAATTTAATTAAGTAAAATAATGAAAAATTGTGTCCCTTATTACTGTTAGGGAAACTTGCTTGAGCAAAGAGGAATTGTTATTCTTTCCCTGCTAAATATAAGAGGAGCACCACTTTGAAGTGCTTGTATACAAGGTTAGCATGGATAGCTGTTTAATGATATACGTACTGAGAGCTGATGCTTATGAACACCTTATTGGTCCCATACAGTATCAGAATTACATCTCATTGGCTCTCAGAGCAATCAGTATCATGGGAAAGTTGAGTTAAGTAAATCTGGATTGGATTGGAATACCCTCAAATACTGAGTCCACTTGCTGGAAGGCATCAGAGGACCTTATGCCTCAGAAGTTCTCCTGGACACTATCTGAAGGTACTTTCGGTTTGCGAGATTGGTTTTTGGCACTCGGCTATTAACTGCAGATTTTTCAGTAATTGCGATTAAGAACAACAGTCAAAACAACAACTTAGCATGTAGAAGACAACAATGGTTGAGACTGAAATGTCCATCAACTAAATCCATTGCAGCAAAAAAGAAAAAAATTGCATGCATGCAACTGATCTCCATTTTAAACTGGTGGGCATACAGAAGAAGGACTGCTTCATGGTGGCGCTGGCTCTCTCTTTTCAGGGAAGCCAAATGGCCCCTTCTGTTTTAGCTTTGAGAAGAACTGGATAGTCAGGCAACTTGTAAGATTTGGACTTGAATCACCAAACATGTTTCCTTGACATGTGTTTTGAAACTGGAAGCATCTCAGGAATTTTTCTTGGGAACAAGCTGAGATTCAGAAACTTGGAGAAAGTCAAAACTCATAAACTGGCTGGACTGATCCAGTGGGTGAGGATTCAAGTCTCAGTTGCTACATCCCTGCTGTAAAGACAGTCAATTTTAGTTATCCTTTTCATATTATCTGATCCTTTTTGTTGTACAGTCTTGGTCATTATTTTTATCATGGCTGCATTTAATAAATTTGGCTTGATTGAACATACAGTAAATGGTTCCAGAACCTCCCATGGATAAAAAAAATCAGTGGATAAAAACAGTGGAAAAAATATATTTAAAAACCCAGTTCCATGTAGTTTCCATTGTTCCTAATGGAATGAAGTCATGCCTCAGTAGCCACAGGATTTGATTCTGGTGCTCCCTGCTGATACAAAAAAATGTGTTAGAGAAAAGCAATTAAAAAATAAAGTTGTGCTCTATTACAATTTTTCAAAAAGAACTTTTCTTACTGTTGTAGAGAAGCACTCAGCAATTAAAAATGCAAAAGCCTTTGCCTGGCTCAGCTGAAGAATGGAATAATTGCTTTCATGACTGCCTCATTACAGCAGTAGAAAAGCTGTTTTTAAACTGTGATTTGAAGTGGCCAAATGTGTTGAGTCAAAATCCACATGTAAAAAATCTGTGTGTATCAAGGTTGGACCTGGGTATATATTTATCAACGAGATTAATTTCCTCTATATCACAATGGGCATTAGCAGCCAGAAATAACATAGTCCCCACTTCAAGCTGTCCCTATTAACTGCTCTGATGTTACAAAGTGAAACAGATAAGCCCAACAATCCAGAGTAACTAAAGGAGCATATAAGAGACTTACATGCACTTGTTACTGCACCACCTAGTGGAAACCTATGGGAAATTCATATTGCAATCCAGAGTAAATTATTCTTACACCGGAGCAAGGACCCCCTGAAATTACTCTGGATTGCACCCGAGGTTGGACAATAGGAGTGAAACAAAAACAAAGCCTCCTCATTTCAAAGCTGCCCCATGTTTGTACCTTGTGTGTGTGTTTCTTTCAGACAACAATTAGGTCAATTCATCTGACCAGATTTGAACTGGGATCTGCCATCTTTTTCCAAACAAACCTAGTGGAAGTCATGGAGCAGTAGGAAAAATGCAGTTGTCTTCTGTCCCCAAGCGAGCCCCAAAGGATATTGCTAACTTTTGCCCTGGAAGGGTTTGGTGCAGGTAGAAGGAATCAAGCTCTCCGAAGGAGCTAGCTTTATGCAAAGCAGGCGAGTGTAGTCAAAACACTTACAGAAATCAATCAAAGTTGTTGGGTAAAGTTTTTTTCCATGTCCCATAAATTATTGAGCAGTTAATTTCGTCTTTGTGCCTCCAAGACATTCTAGCTTCAGGGATGACAGCTTTATCCATTAAAGCAAATGTGGTGACAGCCGTACAGTGAGTGCTGAGAGAGCGGCAAGCTAAGGAGGCCCCATTCTCAAACTGCATTACCACCGAGAAATGCTAGGACACATCAACATCTTAATCAATATGCAAGAGTCAATTACTGAGGGAAGCACAAGCTTAAGCAGGATCTGATTATTAGGTTTGCATTCAGGCAGCCAAATGGGTTTAATCGATATGGGACTAAATATCAGGTAGTGTACATAGCGTTGCCACCTCCTGATTTTCTCATATTGTGAATATCTCACTATAGATATGGGGGGAGCACTTTCTCATTGTTCACTGAAGGGTCAAAATTATTAGGTTTCCTACTCTTGACTTAGAATGTTGTAATTTGTAGTATGTGTACTCCAAGAGGACCTTGATAGAAAAATGTAATGGAGAGCATTTCCACATTTCTACCTTGAAAGAAGGGCTTATTTTTAGTAAGGGTAAAGGTTTTCCCCACGTGTTGTCCTGCTAGTTGTGACCAACTCTAGGGAGTGGTGCAAAGTGTGACAATCCCAGACTAAACCCCGCATCTGAATGTGCCCCAGGATTTGTATATAGGATATGCATATGTATAGTAGAAAGTCCTTGGTGGAAGAACTTGCACCCTGCTAAGCTGAGCAAACAAATTGGTCCCAGCCACTGCCACAAGTCTCTCTAACCTTTATTATTATCAGAGACATGGAGGGCAAGCGAGGGGGAGAGTGTGAAAAAATGGTCTGTGTAACAGGATAGTGAAAGAATGACATATTTGTCTGTTAAGTATAAATATGGACAGCTATGGAGATCTGGTGTTGCGGTGCTGCTCGGTTTTAACTCCAGCAACATTCATCTATTGCCAGGAAACACTAGATTTAGTACCTGAGGGATTGCAGTCTCAAATACCTTCTGCATTTCTTTTTTAATATGCTGCCAAGAATTTAAATTGGTAAAAGCTGGGGACTGACAAGGAAGAAAAAAAACCTGATCCCCAAGAGCTTTTCTGGCACAGGTTTATCAGGGAATATGGTACTGTTATTTTTATTATATTTGTTATTTTTTTGGTGGTGGTCAGGGAGCTCATTTATAACCCAGCAACTTTTACTCCCAATCACATTTTTAAAAAAAAGTTAAACAAACCAAAGGTTTGATTATCTTGGTGGCACTAAGAGCTGTCATTCATTTTATATGCAATATGCCTTCTTGGACTGAACTCATTTTTACATATTTTTGGAGAGGTCAGGAGCAGGCAACAGAAAAGGCTGCTGGCAGGATATATGTTCAAACCTAAACTGCCTGCATCCATCTATCCATCTGGAGTCTCTCTAAGAGAAGAAAGGAGGGCTCACACTGGAGTATTCTGGGAAGTCAATTGGCTGGCAGCCCGATCCTAAAGTTATTGGCCCAGATACAAAGAACTATGCAATGACTTACGTGTGCCCAAAAGGACTTTGATCTTGTGTTTCTCCAGCAGAAGCACCACATGCTGCAATAAGGGAATGACCAAGGAGCACGCCCAAGTGTTTGGGCACTCTTTGGTTCCTTGTTATTAGATGGGGGAAACACCCTGTTGGTTACAATGCAGCACGCTTTTATATAAGCAGACTTTAGACAATGACTGGCCACACTGCTGCTATTGAACATGTGCAACTGATATAGTCATATATGCATGACTCTGCTGTAATAATATTCTTATGCTCACTCCAACCAGCAACAGTGATTCTTTGGAAATCGCAACTATCCTTAGTGGGAAGAGTCGACATGCAGTGGTACCTTGGTTTACAAGCATAATTCATTCCGGAAGCATGCTTGTAATCCAAAATGCTTGTATATCAAAGCGAATTTTCCCATAAGAAATATTGCAAAATTGAGACAATTCATTTCACAACCCAAAAATATTCATATAAAAATGATTACTGTAATAAGAAATAATAAAGAAAATACTAAATATAAAGAAAAATAAAACAAATTAACCTGCACTTCATTTCTCAGGTATCTCAGGCTGCAATCTACCCCCTTACACAGGAGTGAGCCCCACTGATTATAATAGGGCTTACTTTGGAGTAGACATGCAAAGCTCTGTCTCTCAGGCTCCTCTCCATTGCCTCCATTACATAGCTCCATTTACTGTAATAGGCTTACTTCAGAGTAGACATGCATAGGCTTGACTCTTAGGAGAGGCTGAGCAGGTGCTGGAAGAGCACTGAAACCAGCTGTATCCGGGCTGGGTGTAATATTTTTGCTTGTTTATGAAGACATTGCTTATATCAAGTATATCAAGTCAAAATTTATTAGAAATATTTGCTTGACTTGCAAAACACTCTCAATCTATGTTGCTCTCAATCCAAGGTTTTACTGTATTACCTTCAATCAAAGGAACACATTCTAACTTCAGAGAGATCCAACAGCACCATTCCTTTTGGTTGCCATTTTCTTTGTAGATATTGAGACTCTGAGCACAATCCTATAGTGCTGTTTGGCTGCCACAAGTTCCTTGCCCTGGCCAGGGGATGTTGTAAAAGTGCCATAAGGCACTCCTGCGCCACAACCAAGGACCTATGCCACCCTGAGGGCACATGCTAATAGTATGAGTAGTCCAGGAGCAAGAAGGACCAAAACATCATTCAGCACATGGCTGTCTGGGAACAGCATTTTCATACAAAAGAGAAAGGCTTTGGCAGAAGGCACCCTAAGAGTTTTTAGAGGGCTGAACCAACACAAAAAGCTTCATATTACTTACAAAGTTACACCTGAATATTTAAAGTGTCCATAGATAAGGAGAAATAGACAAAAAACATAGGGCAGAAACAGTGAGTTCAACAAAGACTAAACATATAACTATCTTTCTGCTATAGTTTCTTATCCAGAATTATGAAACATGGAAACAGCATCCGTGTATTTAATTTCCATCTCCATAGCCTTAACTTCTGGGGCAATTTGCTGTGCCCTGAAAACACACCTCACTGGCAAATGAACTTTGGCAGGTGTTAGTGGGGACAGAAAAACAGCAAATTGTCCTTATAAAATGGAGGAAGGGAGTAAATTGCAATTGCCATTTTGAATAACACAGCTGAGCACTTAAAGTAACATGTAGTTTCAGCCTTGAAATTGAAAGGGTGCCTGTTCTTCAAACTGTTTTTCCAGCTCTCTTTTGCAGTGAGCAAGAAGAACATCTTCTGGCAACAGGAGACTGTACAGGAACGCCCCTCTCCATGACCATGCTGCTTCCAACATCTACAGCAGGGTGATGAGATGCCCAAACCTCAAAAGTAGGACAAGGTTTTGGATTCCTCTCAGCCTGCCCTTTCTGGCAATGGCACATTTGCCTACTCTTGAGTAAATCTGTGATATTAGGCACTTTCACTTTCCCCTAGAGCTCAATGTGACTTTTTTCATTTTAAGTTTTTTGTCCATAACCTTTGATAGGAAGGAGATAGTTCAAAACCGATTATTGCATTGGATTGTGCTCTTCAGTATGAATTCATTGACATATGACATTGACATGATGTTGACATATGACATTGACATTGACATGTGCACCACTGCAAACTTCCAAAATGAAGCCAAAATGGAGGACAGTGAAGCCCTTTTGGAAGTCACCTGGACAGGAGACTAAAAAAAGAAGACAAATCTGAAAATTTCCGGTCATATGGTCACCCTGTTATAGGGAGAAAAATATGCACACTACATGTAATATCTTGGGTTTTTTCCCTAGGGAAACAAAATCCTTCAGGTTTACAGCTACAGTGTATCTGAGCTGGCCACAATTATTTCAGTGTTGTTGAGCAATTGACAGCACAATCCTAACTTCTACTGAAACAGAAAGGCTGGCTTAGTCTGCGCTGTATCCAGCGCAAGACTGAGAGTGCTGCTGTGCTACCACAAGGAAGGATGAACTTTTCCCCTTTCCCCCAAGAAGGTCTGTAGCCCTCTATGATACCTGCAGTAGCAGAATATTTTCACAATTGCACAACAGATCTTGCAGTCCAGATCTAGCAATCAAAAGTATAGGTCTAAGTAGCCTGGTTGAGGCCAACACTTATGAATCCTCATGAATCCTCAACTTATCCTATTAGCCCTGGGAGTTTATCTCAGCCAAATACTGAGACAGTATTGAACACCCCTTCTTTTGAATGCCACACCACAGGTTTTTTTTTCCAAGGCAGGGCAGGAATGCCCCTTTGGTCAGCTCCAAATTGACAATTCTGCATTACTCTTCCATTTTTAAGGGCAGTTTCTGAATTCTAAAAAAAAGGAAAATTAAAGACATTTATGGAGTCGTGGTGTATGTTGTGTGGGCTTTGGCACTACATAGCTCTTCAATAAGGGCCATTCATTATATTCTTCAGGGCTATGAAGTAGGGGAGTGAGGAACAACTCTTGAAGTTTAGGGAAATAACTTCAAATTAGAGACATCTGGCAATGCTAGCTAAACCTTCCAAATTAAAGGTTGCTTGAAAGACAGACCTTGGATTTGAATTTTATAGTGTAGGAGGGGTTTTTTGAGGTGGGGGAAAAGATTTTTTCTTTTTAACTGCCTTGGCAAATGGTGCCTGAAAGAGGTGAAAAATACACACACACATTTAGAAAACAAAGGCAGCATCATTGCCATGTGCTTTTAGCTTATAGACTCATTCCAGGCAAGCATAACAATTTAGCTAGGCTCTCTCTCTCTCTCTCTCCTTTTATTTTAGAGGTTGGAAGGGTGGGTTTCATTTCCTTCCTATGGGAATTTTTATTAGGTTTTTAAAAAACTGTTTCTTTCCTTCTGCTGGTTTACTGCTTTGTATCTATCTACCCCCAAAGGAGTTTAAAGCCTCAAGTAAGTATTATTAGATTTTTTTAAAAAAGTATATTCTCTGATTTGTCTGTGTATGTGAAGGAAGAGAATGGGAATGAATGCTACTTCATATATTCTTTTGGATCATTTTTTTAGACAGAACTCTACAAAACTGTATAGTTCTTTTTTGGGTGAAGTGTCTTGGCAATTAAGACACTGGCTTGTCAACACAAATTGCAGTTTCACGACCCAAGTACTGCAAGAGGGAGTGATTTCCCACCTCTTGCCTCGCTCCTGCCAACTTAGCAGTTTGAAAGCAGGCGAAGTAGATAAATACTATATTTACACGAATCTAATGCAGAACTTTTAAAGCCAAATTTACCCTACAATCCAGAGTAACTATGGGAGCACATAAGAGACATTACGTGCACCCATAGTTACTTTACCACCTAGTGAAAACTTATGGAAAATTCATATTATAATCCAGAGCAAATTGTTCTTACACCGGATCACGGACTCCCCGTAGTTACTCTGGATTGCGCCCATAGTCTCCAAGTTCAGGGAGCACATTAGATTTTATTGTACATTAGATTTGAGTAAATATGGTATTTTGATTAAAAGGATAGGTCAGTATTTTGTTTAACAGTTAACTATATCATAACAAAAATTCAACATAAACCCACTGTTGTATCAAATACTATACAATTAGGTAAAAATCATAACAAAAACATGAACCTATTGTTATATTATTATTGTCATATAATAACTCGTTGTATGCTGTAAAATTAAATTTTACTCCTGTTTTGCAGGAAACTTTGCAGCAGCGCATTACAATCACCAGTAAACTTTTTTTAAAACTCAAGCTTTTTAAAATTGGGGTGTGCATTAGGTTTGATGGCGCATTAGATTCAAACCCTTTGGGGGAACCACATGACAACATTCCATTTACTCATGCCTGCCTGCCAGCCATATGGCCACGCTTCTTTGGCTATTGGAGATGAGTAACGCTCCCTAGAGTCAATCACAACTGAGCAGAGGAAACTATACCTTTTATCTTTTTTGGCAGAGCCACTGCCAAAATATAGACAACCCACTTTCAAAGTGGTAAGTTCTCCTGTCACCATGTTGCAAGTCAGTAATGTTGGTACCATCCTGAGATGCACTGAGGACAGCTTTAACCACATACTAAAGCAAGTGCAGTAAATTCTGTATCCACTCATATAATTATATAAAAAGTAGGCAACTGACATTTGAAGGGTCAAGGGATATGGGTTTATTCTCTCAACACATGCAAGAAGCCAACATGTTGGTTAGATTTTGAGCTCCTCATGTGTAAACAGACTTGTGGATTTCATGAAGGATTCTTTTCCTAACTCTTTCCCAACATTTCAGGCCCTGAAAAGCCAGCATGTCAGCCTATTATATTAATCCAGTGATTTTAAAACACTGGCACTTTGGTGTGCTGTGCATGATCTGCAAGTGTGCCTCAGGACTTGGGACGGGTCATTATTAGTAGGGCAATTGGAGGATTTGAGCCCCATTATGAATAGGCCAAATGGAGATCTGTGCCCCCTGCCAACACCGTGGTGTAACTTGTCAGTAGTCAAAAAACTGTTGGTATGCCTTGACAACTTTAGCATCTTGTCAGTTTGACATGATATGAAAAAGGTTGAAAGTCTCTGTATGGTTTTGCAGGGGAAATGGTTGATCAGCTAGGAATCTTGTGTCCAAGGAATCATGTAGGAATCAGTCTCTCTCTACAATCCACACAGCTAGTTTGAATTTCTTTTGAGGCACTTAAAAAAAATTAGCCACAACTCAGACTGAGCCAAAGCCATTTGATCTAAGTAAATGTAAACCTTTTGACTAAACATAGGATTATGCAGGTTTAACACTAAGTACGTTGGCTTAACAAGGTTGTGAGCTGGGATATTATTTGACTGGGGTATCAGGGCCAAATTAAAAATAGAGAAGGCTCTTTGTTGCACCATAGCCCGATCTTCAAATACATGTTTCACCTATGAACACCGTTTTCCTTTGTCACAGTTTGCACACAAATAGATGGAGTCAGAGACAGCATCAGTACCAGGTTGGTGGGGATCCTGTAGCAAAACCCTGAAGCTCACAATGGCACCCTTACATTCCTCCTCATGATGCATTTGATTCTATTTTTGCCACTGATACTGGGGGTTCAGGGGTCAGACCAAGCATGGGCCGTTATATGGACATGGGGCCTTCATTAGTGCCTGGCATGACCAATCTCTGATAACTTTGCCCAGACAGATAAAATACACCAAGTTTCATGTACACAAATAGTAAGCTTGCACTGGCCTTAAGAAAATTTGCCCAATCTGATTAAACTGGAGACCACACTTTGAGAGACCCTTCATCAGTTCAAGAAAACAATCACCTGTGGTTGAAGCCAAATTTTTTACATTTCTTGCTGGTGGGGCAAGAAAATTGTCAGCCCCCATAGAAATGCTGTGCATAGGGCCCTGCTGCTCCTGGTGACAATGCTGTACAGAGTAATCATCTATCCTACTCCTGCCCATTATTTTGAAACTTTTTGCAGTATGACAGGCATCAACATGTAGTATTTATATAGCAGCTTCTGAGTTCTCCATGCCCTACACAGTAATCCTTACACCTATAAGATAAGCCAGTCTTTTTAATTGGAGCTGGCTCTTGGCACTTGCTAGTACTATCCCTTACTAGTACTTAAAGAGCTGCACTAACTACTTGTCCATTTCCATGCACCAATGCTAATGATTACTTTTAAAATCCTATATGGATTTGGACATAGGTACAAGGCTAAGCACCTCTACCCACATTTAACCTGCACTGATAGCCTCCCAGCAACATGCAAAGACCTTTTTCTTCTCCCAGACATTTTAGAACATTTATGAAATGCCTTTTTAAATGGCATTTTTAGCTGCCCTTAGGGCCACACTATACATGATGTTAAACTCGTCTTTACAAGACAGGCTTAATTCAGAAGTGATTCTTTCATCTTGAGAAATTAGCTCCAGGGAGCTTGAACTTGCCCAGAAGTATGGGTTAAAGTGACAGATGGGTTAACAATTTTTCCCTCCACTGTTTTCATATCAAAAATTCTCCTTTCCCCCTTGAAACTGTTTATTTACCTCCATAACAGCTGTCTGGTCAGTTGCTGCAAATTGTCACTTGGAAAAGTAAGTAAGGCCTACCACTGCATTAGGAAAATGTTAACTCTCCCTTGCCACACATCAATTTCCTGGGCCAGATTGGACATATGTAGCTCATTTTAAAGATTAAAGAACTATTTCTGGTCAATATTTGCTTCAGTCCAATTTATTCACCTAAGTGCTCATTTGGTTTTATTGTTCTTGTCACTGCAGCAGGCCTCCGTCAGTCTTGGAAGACTATGGTATTGTGCTTGGTGCTGCATACGCTGCATGCGAAGCACGAAAGCCTGGGTTAGATTGTTATGGAGGATAGGCTGTTACCCAAGCAGCAAATCCCCCCTCTCCACACCACTGAAATTAGTCCAATGGAAAGGCAGAGCCAATACGATTGGATCCAGCTGGTGTCGCAGAGCTGGGCTAAGGACAGGAGCTCACCCTGTCTTGTGGGGCCGACCCGGGTCTCGAACCCTGGCCTGCTGGTTAACAGGCACAGTGTCTTAGCCACTTGCGCCACCCACAGCTTGCAACTGCAACTCACATTATCACTGCAACTCACATTATATTTTATTAAAATACAGTACCTACAAACAAATTTATATCTGAGAGCAAATGCCATTTCACAAATGACAAGCTTCACCTGCTGAAATTCCTATACATGGGTCTAAACACATTTCAGCCTCATTTGGCAGATGCAAATGAGAATTTTAAAATATTGAGCATAATAAACTTATGGACAAATAAAAAGAGCTTTTTGCATAACCAAATTCCAAAGATGGCAATCACAACTGAAGTGGGAGCCCAATCCTAGCCACGTCTGTTCAGACATTATATTCCCATTATAGTAATGGATAGGATTTCAGTCTGTGGCTGCAATCCTATACAAACATTTCTGGGAGTAGGTCCTAGTGAATTTCATAAGACTTACTTCTGAGTACACATGCTTAGCACTGGCTGTGCCCAGACCATGTAGGACATGTCTCTAAACATGTCATGCGGCATGGCGGAATAGGTGGTTGTGTGATTTAAAAAAAAAAACCAGCCCAGTCATTCTGAATGTGTTCCCACATTGGCTTTCAATGGAAAGCTTTCCTGTTTTGGACGTGCAGTCAATGGTGCAGTCAATGGTGCAGTGCAGTCAATGTGAAAATGTGGTAAAATCAAAGTCCTAAAAACCCCTTCAACTGTTCCAGTCTGTTTTATAATTTTGTATTTTCCTGTTTTACAATTTGCTGATTGGTTTTATTGTTCTTGGCACTGCAACTCACATTATATTTTATTAAAATACCTACAAATTTATATCTGAGAGTAAATGCCATCTCACAAATGACAAGCTTCACCTGATGAAATTTTTTAAAAACTAATTAAAAATTGAGCATGACTTTCTTAGTCAGGGACCATTTGGTTCTGTTCAAATGCAAAAAATTCTTTATCCTCCACATGAAGACATCTCTCAACAGAGATTATATATATTCCATCTTCCCTTGTAAAGAACCCAAATGCACAGGGAAAAGGAGGAGTGACTTGTCTGTAATGTTGAAATTTGGTCCTATGTAAAACCCAAGATTGAAATTTATGAATGTGTAGATTGGCTCAAGTGCTCAGGATAGGGGCTATTCTCTTTTAGTTGTTTCAGTCTTATTTTAATGTCTGTTTTAATTAGCTCTTGCTTGCCATAAATCTTTGGATGGAGAAATTTAGGAATTCCGAGCACAATCCTAACCAATTTAGGCCAGCACAACATGCCCCTCTTCCTGTGCCAATCGTGTGTGGGGAGGCGGCACATGTATGTGCACTAGCCTAACCCTCCCAGGAATGGAACAGAAGTTGCGATAACCTCTGGCCAGCACACTACTTGTGCTGCGACTTGTGCTGGCCTAACTGGGGATTAGGATTGCAGCTGCAGATACATATCAAAAGGTAAAGGTTTCCCCTACATGTTGCCCTACTAGTCAAGACTGGATGCGGTGCTAATCCCATTTCTAGAGCCATCATTGTCTGAAAATGCCTCTGTGGATATGTGGCCCACATGTGCACAGAACACTTTTACCTTCCCACCAGGGTGCTACCTATTTATCTGCTTGCATTCACATGCTTTTGAATTGCTAGGTCGGCAGGAGCTGGGCAAGGGATGGGAGCCCACTCTGTCTTGCAATACTCAGGTCACAAACTGCTGACCTGCTGATATTCAGATGGACAGGCACAGCGTCTTTAATCACTAAGCCAACTGCAGCCTCCAGATACATATACAATTGCTTAAATACAAAATGCTTACTATGGTGCAATCCTAAATACGTCATTCAGAAGTATGGTACATTGAATGGAATGGAACTTATTCCCAGTTAAATGTATATAGGATTGCCACCTCACTATCCTTATTTTACTTGTCCTAAATGTTATAGGTCTTAATTTGATTATCACATTTTTACAGAGAGTGAATCAGAAGTTTGGCATCAATAACTTTTCAGCAGTTTAGGAATTTTACAGTGAATAAGGACAAAAACAGAACTTGAACCCTGTTCTTTGAACAAGATGGGCTACACTGGGTCTTAGCATGCCCTTTTGAATACATCCTGTTAATTCCTCTTTATTCCAGTGTTGTCATCCATTATGTCAGTGTTTATAGTAATGTCCACAGATACAAACCAATGCAGAAAAAATTATGTCTTTCTGAAACTTATAAGAAAAACAAAATTTTATTTCTGACTGGGGTTATTTGGCTGATGATATGAGATTTCTGACACATAAGACACTCCGTCTTGATTCATGTGGGACAGCACTGAGTCACCAGCCAGTAGCATAGCATTGCACTGAGTTCTTCAGGGTGTCTTAATGTTAATGTATAATCTTTCCCCTCTCCTTCACTGTTGGAGCTATTCTGGAAGGTGAGGAGCAGTGCAGAGGTATGTCCCACATTGCTCTCACCGCCAGACATGGCTCAGATGTAGGGTTACCATAATTCTCTTCCACAAAGTCAGGACAGGGCCCTCTGTCACATTTGCCAGTATGTTAACACAATCCCCCAAAATCAGAATTGTCCCTGTTTTTCAATATGGCAGCCCTACTCAGATGATGAGGGTATTTTCCACGGCATGTTGAGATGCACTGCAAAATCCAATACTGTGATCCCCTAGCTATGCTATACCATCAGCACTAGCATATACAGACCCATGAAAAAGGGTCTTCTATTTGTGTTGTGTGTTTGTGCTTGTAACCAATAAATTAAAAGAGGATTAAAGGAGAAGCCAAAAAGAAGTAAAAAAAAACAAAAGCATGTCAAGGTGTTCTTTTTTCTTAATCATAAAGCCTTAGGGATTGTTGTACTTACTTAGCAGTTTTTAAGCACCTTCCATCAAAGGATCTCCAAGTACATTGCAAACATTAATTAAACCTTACTGTATTCATTCACAGGAGGTAAGGATTATTAATCCCAGTTAACATCAGAGTAACTGAAGCACTAGGACATTAGCAGGTACCGGTATGTTATGCTGCCAGGTATGCTGCCATTCCCCTCCTCTGCTCTAGTAATTACAACACCTTCAAGTATTCTTGTAGATGGAAGGTGCAAACCTTGTAAAAGAAAAAGAAATCTTTATGGGGGGAAGATGGAACTTTCAAATTAAGATTGTTTTGCTGTCATTCTCTCTCTTTTCAAGCATGACAGAGGTGTCACCCCAGGGGAAAATAAGACAACAACATCCTTAGAGATGTCATTTACACAGAGCTTGCTGTACACATTCAATTTCTGTACTAGAAGCTACAAAAAATATAGGGTGGGAGAAAAGAATTTGAAGACGGAGTACGACACAATCTGCTGGGGAAAGAGGAAGAGAACATTCTTTCTGGGAAGAAACAAACTGGTTAAAAGATGACAGAGGGAGGGGGGAAAAGAAGGGTGATGAGGTAAAATAAGGGGAACTATGAGGAAAAAATGAAAATCTATTATTTTTTCAAAGGGAGTTATTTTCCATCTTGCTGACTTTCAAGAGTCTGACAATTCCCCTAAAAATCATTTAAGAAAAATTGAAGCCTGGTCTTTGGAGGGATAGTTTAGATCCTAAAATACTTGAATCAATAGTTCCTATATCTTCTAAAGCTAACACCCCATCTTCACACCTCTTTCTAGTTTGCCCCTCTTGTTGTGAGAGACAAACAGCACAATCCTAGCCCCTGGTTAGGCCAACACCAGTCTTGTGCTGTCCTTGGGGTGTCACAAAAGTGCAGTAAGGCACTTTTGCACCATTCCTGGGGGGGGGGTTAATCCAGACAAGCACTGCCTCCTCATGTCACTGTGGGAACCAAGAGGTGGGTGTGTTGTGCTGGCCTAGGTTTGATTAGGGTTGCATCTGCAAATATAGATCTTTTGGTTTTTTTAGGGTGCAATCCTAACTGAGGCTGGCACAGAATTTTTCCTTCTCTAGAAGGCAGCTTCTTCAGATTGTTATAAAGACGGTGTATTTGCATAGTGCCATTGATGCACATCATGCTTCACAGAGTGATAGAAGCAATAAGAGTTCCCTACCTAATTTCAATGAATGTGGAAACACAATCACAGGCGAGGCGAATAGGGAAAAAGATATGCACAAGTACAGTTCCATGGATTTGAAAGGTGAAATAACCTTTAATATGGCAGGGATTGGCCACAATATCCTTCCACAGTACACCTCCACTGAGAAGCTCTGAATGCAACACACAAAATATAGGTTGTTTTTCAAAAGCGAGGAAATGAAATAGTCTGGCTCCATGGCACGAATGTTCATGTGCTTGTCTTTGCTTTGACATGTCTGGACAATACATCAGGCTGCTTTATGCCATTCCACCTACTTCAGCCCCTTCCTCGTCATAGACACACACCTGTGATATTCGAACATAGGCCTTGACCAGGGCCATGGACTCATATATCCTCTTTCCTCCTCAGCATCTTCTTCTTTCTCGTTCTCTGGCAATTAAAGAAAGTACAAATCTAAGCCCAAACAAATCAATGTTTACGGATTTGTAATAAGTTTCTTTCCCTCCTTATTTATTTATTTCCTCCTCAGTCACTAAAGAAGCGGCAGCAACTTGCAAGGAGCAGCTCTTGCCAGAGGGTGAATCATAGCTATATTGATTTGATTATGTAAAAGCTCAGAGGAACCTCAAGCCAGATACAGAAATATCTCATAGTCCAAACCCTGTGGGACGCACACTAGTAAAAAAGCAATCTTTATATTGTTCCTGATAAAAGCATCATTAGTTTCCTCACAGCGAAACCATTTCTCTGCTGATACAGTGTATGGTTTTCTTTTTCTCTAGAATCCACTCAGACATAATTAACACTCAGTTACTAGACTTTGGCCTCCCTCTGGAGTGTGCTGTTTTTGAGGGCTGTGAGAGGAGAGGAGAGGAGAGGAGAGAAAAGCGAGTGCTGTGGAGTCTATCAGACTGTTGCCTTATAGGGGGATCTTTATAGCGATGCAGCAGTGTTGATGTGTGTCAGACCCTGAGCTGTGGCACCCTCTTCTGGACCCTCCGCTCCTTCAGGTTTCTTGAGTGAGCCATGAAGCAATCAATCTCTGTCCCCCTCTGCTTCTTACTTTCCCCCTCCAGCTTTTTAAACTTTTCTTTTTCTTTGTGTAATTCTATTCCAGCCGACGCACCACAACAAAGGCACGAAATCGCACATCCACAGACACACGGACCTGCAAAGGCAGACATGCTTCCAGCTTGTCATAACAAAGCGAAGGGGAAACGGTTTACTCTTTTGATGAGCTATCCCTCACAAACATCGCCAGCAAACCAGACAAGAGCTCTCAATATTGCCGTTGTTGGTGGAAGGGTGAGACAGAGAGCGGTTGGGCCACTTTTGAAAGCTGTGAAGTCCCCATCCCTCCCTCCCACCCACCCTCTCTCAAAAACCACACACAGTCATACTTGTGCTTCTGTTTCCTCACTACGTGATTAATACCTGGCCAAAAATGATCAGCATGGGCTAACTTGTTCATTTCATACAGGGAAAGACTGTACGTTCAGAAGGTGGAGTTTTTTTTCTCTCTCTTCAGCATGCACACCAAACAGGAAAATATGATCCCTTCGTCCGGAGGCCTCTCCTGTGTGGATATGACTTCATGATGTAGAAAGGAGTGATTGTGAGCAAGCTTGCTTCCCTCGCCTTATGTTCCTCATTTCATTCCTTTTGGCCTAGTCAAAGGAAGGCACAGATTGATTTTTAATATTGCGGCTTTGAGATTTTGCAGAACACTTTGCAGGGAGAGATGGTGCGTGGGGGGCCCCAAACGTTGACCTGCTAATTGTAAGGTACTCAAAACGCAACGGTCGAAAGAATGGTCTCCGAGGAGGACTCCGAATGGGCTCCGAGGAGTCGCCTGCTCAGGACTTTGAGGAGGGAACAAGAGCTGGTTTAGTCATAGAGGGAAAACTGACAACCATCTGGAATACCAAGAGACGCCTGTATTAGCTATGTAAATGACAGAGTGAGAGAGAATGTGTGTATGTGTGTAGCCAGCTGGGCTTCTAGCTTAGAAGTACAGCTGGCTCAAGACAAACACGCACAAAAACTCACACACATACAGACGTCTGAGCTTGAGGTGGCATGCAAAATGCTACCCTCTTGCACAAAACCTTGTCACACCAAATACCAGCATGGACTAACTGCCACTCCTAATGGAGCAGATGAGAGAGTGAGGAAGAGATGAAGCTTCAGAGATGCTCTAGCTCACCACTCTCCTCCACTTCACATTTCCACTTCCACTCTGTTCTCTTCTCCCTATTTAAATCCAGGAAGGGGAAGGAGAACAAACTGCAGAAGCTGGCAACAGTCAACCTCTACTGCCAATCTGCTGCCTCCGGTGATTGCCTCAGGCAGCCTCCTGGACTGGACTACCTTGTTTATCAGCTCATCTCCAGGAAATATTCCTTGCATACCAAGGGATACAACTAAGGCTCTTCTGATCTCCGTTAGCCACCAAGGGTATAAACAAACCTGCAAAGGGGAAGAAGCAAAGAAGCAACAGACATTTAGAATGAAAATGAAGAAATTATGTTCTAATTTTTAAAATGTGTGATAGGTCTGAGATGAACACAAGTTTTATTCACATGAACTTCCACCCACCCCATGATCACCATCAACTGTAAATGCTGACCATGGGCATTCACTATCGAATCTTTGAAGAAATTATGGGTTTTGAGAAAACAATAGAAGGAAGAAAAGAGTGAAAAATTGGCAGAACAATCCTATCCAAGTCTATTCTAAAGTAAGTCCCACTGAGTTCAATGGGATAAACTCCCAGATAAGTATGAATAGGATTGTAGGCTGGGTATCCGAATCTGATTTTAGGGCCTCTTTTCCATACTCTATTTTGCTTAGCCACAAGTATATTTCAGTCTAATGAAACATGCACATCCATAGGCTAGTATTAAAATAGAATGATGCACATCTCAAGTTCTCTATACATCCATCAGAGCATAGAACAGCTCAATTCTATTGGGCTACCCCATTGGGCAACTCTCCAATTGCCTCCCTCCATGATGCAGCAAAAGCAGTTTTGTGGAAAGGAAAGGATCACACTGGATATTTAAAAAGCAGTCTTTCATAACACATGGAAAATAAACTTCTGACCCAGAGAAATAGAGCTCTGTATTTTTAGAGGGAGCACTATGATTTATAATTAGTAGTAGGAGTCATCAAAATATTATGTAGTCAAGATATTATGGGATTTCTGACTATGGATAGACACACATCCCTCGCACAATACACCAGATATAACTGTAGTCGAGAAGAAAGAAAAACAAGTCAAAATCTTTGCTATCACAGTCCCAGGAGATAGAAGAGTAGTAGAAAAAGAACTGGAAAAATAATAAAATACAAAGATTTACAAATAGAAATCGAAAGGCTCTGGCAGAAAAAGTGATCCCTGTGGTGCCCTCAGTGCTATTCCAAAACACCTTGAAGAGTATCTGAAAAGCATCAGGACTACAGAAATTAGCATCCACCAACTACAAAAAGCAGCTTTACTGAGAACAGCTTACTACCATATTTATAACAACAAAATAGGATAAAAACCAGGCATCCTAGGACCTTGGAAGGACTAAAAGTCTGAATAAAACAAACCAGTCAGCATCTACCTGATTGTAGGAAAATCAACAACAATATACATTGCCTTGCCTGAAGGCACACATAGGCATAAGCAGGGGGAAGGCAGATTACAGAAGATTCTGGGGTAGGGTTGCCATATGTCCCAAGTAACAGGGACAATCTTGATTTGGGGGGATTGTGTTCACATACTGACAAATGGGACACAAGGTCTTGTCCTGATTTTGTGGCAACCCTATTTTTGGGACAGGTGGGTGGGAAACAGGAGGTGGAGAAAGCACCCGGCACTTATGCTGGATCCAAGCCCCATTCCCAGGTAGCAGAGAGTGGCTCCAGGCTATTGGGGCAGCTATCAGCAGGTAAAGGGGAAAGTTTTCCCTTGCCTCAGGCTTCACCAAAGTCAGCCACAAATTTGTGCTTGATTCTGCACAACCATATTAGCCTGCCTGTTCCTGTGCAATTTAGGATTGCAGTGTTAATTATTTCTGTCATCATGCCAAAGTCTGCTATATTGTTGATCAAAAACTTTTTAAACGAAAATTATTTCTTTCATGCTTCACATCCTCTTGAAACATTTTTATGAAGTGAGTTTTGATTGTTTCCCTCTAGTTTGTGATTCACTATGAATCACACATTTCTGCTGTCACTTCTAAAAAAATGGCCACACAACAAGGTCGTGTCTATCTGTACCTCTAAATGTTTTCAAGAAGTATATCTCAAGCCAGTTCAGTTGTTAAAAACAGCACCCATTTCTACTGTCATAGTGGTACTCCCAAAGTCCCACTAAGCATGAAATCCTATACCTCCAGTAAGACTGGCCTAAGCCCCAGAACAAGTCTTGTGCTGAATGGGGAATGTCATAATACCCCTGCTTACTGGGCAAGAGACACTCTTTCAAGTGGGTGTTCCTCTTTTCTTTAGCAGGGGGAGAGTAACTGGCCCTACACACCCCAGCAATGTCTGTTCTAGTGGCTTCTGCTGGTGTTATTTTTGCACTTTAGATTGTGAGCCCTTTTGGGACAGGGACCCATTAGCTATTAATTAGCTATTAATTTTTTCATTTTCTTGTGAACCGCTTGTGAACTTTTCAGTTGAAAAGCAGTATATAAATACTGTAGATGTAGATGTAGATAATAGTGTTGTAAGGACTTCTGCACTACTCCAGTGCACTGGGTTAGTCCAGTGCACAGATATGCGCTTGCCTCCCTACATCACCGCAGGAATAAGAAGACCAATGAGTTATGCTGGCCTAGGACAGGATTGCACCCTGAGTTGAATAGGACTTCCTTCCATGCAAACGTGAGTCAGTTACTCACTATCAGCTTAAAAGCAGCTCATAGAGCAGCTCATATCCCTAAAAAAATAGGGATAATTAGCCATGGCTGAAATCCTATAGACACTTTCTTGGGATTAAGTTCATCAGACAAACTGGGTCATACTTCTGAATAGATATCCATAGGTTTGTGCTGCATGTTTTTGTTTTTTACTGATATCCTTTTAAGGGATTTAAATGTGGCAGAGATCATCATGATGTGAAGTTATAGTGCTATCTCTCAAGGTGTATCAACTTTGCATTTACTTATCCTGAATTTCATCTATGTTGTTGTCCTTACTAAAGAGCTGTAAGACAAACAAAATTGCATAATAGAATCAATAGACAACTGTCAACATGCTTTTGTGTTCATGTTTTTGAAAATACACATCAAATTTTACAAAATCTTCCTTGGCGCACACTTTTCTTGCATTCAACATTTTTCAGCTCATTGGGTTAAGAATCTGTAAGAATTAATAACCTTTGAAAATTTGATCTGGCTGGAAGCTTTAATAGACCTGTCTTGCTGATCCCCAGTTTCCACCCCCTCAAAAGTAAAACAAACCCAAACTATAAATCAAAAGAACTGAAATGAAGTCCAGTCGCACTTCACAGAGCAATGGTTTTATGGACAGTACGTGGTCCAGGTAATTTCTGAAACAAATTATTCCATTTTATTTAATGTTGTCCTATGTACAAACCTTAATGCACAAGACACATGGCAAAACAATAATAATAACAAGCTGACTTTAGTCTGTTAAACTTTGCTTCAGATCTTCTTCTCCGACACCATTTCTACTTTTTGGACAATGGCGTAGACACGTACTCGACAACAGCGTACTCAACAATGGTGTAGAAATACAGTGTTTGACTAAAGACACCTCTGAGGCACATTCTGTGAAACTATATCATTTAATAAGGTAAAGGTGTCCTCTGCAGGTTGCCTTCCTAGTTGTGACTAACTCTAGGGAGCTATCCTCATCCCCATTACAAGGCCAGTGTTGTCTGAAGATGTCACCGTGGTCAAGCGGCTGGCATGACTGAATGCCAAAATACACAGAACGGTCTTAACTTCCCATTGAAGTGGTATTTCTTTACCTACATTGACATGCTTTTGAACTGCTAGGTTGGCAGAAGCTGGACAAAAGACAAAATCTAACTTTGTCTTGCAGTACTCAAACCACCAACCTGATGACCTTAGGGTCAACAAGCACAGTGTCTTTAAACACTGAGCCACTGAAGCAACATATCATTTAATAGAGGAGCCTTTAATAAAATTGTTTTATTATTGATATTCCATGTCTTCCAATAAGCCTGGAAGTCAGTATTTAACAGCTTCAAATCAGATTCAGCAATAAGATTTTTTAAAAATCTGGCAAAAGGTTAAACGGTGTTCTGTTTCTGGGGACTGTTCTGGGGATCAGTGTTCTGTTTTTCTGGGGAGAAAGAAAGAAAGAAAGAAAGAAAGAAAGAAAGAAAGAAAGAAAGAAAGAAAGAAAGAAAGAAAGAAAGAAAGAAAGAAAGAAGTTTTGCAATCACACTTGCTCATTAAAAGATCTGAAAATCACTCCACAGAATCTGTTACTCTCATCAGCATTATAGTAAAGAGCTCTTGCGTACAGCCTGTTGCACATGAAAGATGGCTATTTGAGTCTCAGCACAGTTGGGTTCCACTGTTTCAGACAGCGGGGCTGCATGGATTTAAGAGCACTTTCTACTTGAGGAAGTGAAAGCCCCGAGGAAGGAGAAATTGAAGAAGCATGCCGATGAAGTTTTGCATTGATGGACAATTTGATGGGAGAATCTTTGATGGGAAAACTGGCCATCCCAAGCACACCAGTCAACCTAGAATACAACAGACCAAGCAAAGTAAACCATACCAATTAATATCCCAACAGTACAGAGGTTCTGCTGTTGAGAAGACAGTGAGAGTTTAGCATCTATTACCACCACAGGGCAAATTTATTAATGAACATGCTAACATTATTTGCACATTTTTAGATGCAAATTCCTTATTCCTTGAAGCATGTATTAGACCAATATTAAAATGTTTGCTAGAAATAAGTGAGAAAGCAGAAATATAACCTCTCTGTTTAGTTGAGTAAATCACACATTATTAGGATGTACATTCTAAGGCAAGGATGCATTAATTATGCCCCCATGCTGTTGTAACCAGTGATTAGTGCTGCACATTTTTTCCATCTCTTTTTGAGCAGGCTGCCAATGATCAGAAAAGAGACTGGTAGGGAATTTTCCCTTATTTGGAATGCTATATACTCACATAATGATTTAAAATGGATTAAAAATTTATAATTTGTTTTGAAATATGATATTATAAACCCATAATGTTATCTTAACATGACAGAACCACAGGAACAGCTCCCTAGGTATGGTATGTGGATCTTTTAGGCATTCTGCTACTATAAAAACTGAACATTATAAAAGTAATATTCTTTCTCCCTTCATAGAAAGAATGGTGTAAACTCTAAACAAACTACCTTGTGATCGGTATAAATAAATTTCAAACAATTCTCAGGAATAATGGCAGGCAACGCAATCCTAAATTGCACTGCAGCAGGAAAGCCAGTCGGCAAGTTTGGGGTTACTGCCACATTACCACTGTTGCTGCATTACCACATAGCAAGGGGAAACCTTAGCATAGGTAACACAACAGCAGCCCTAATGTATCTTTTTGGCTCTGTGTTACCTCTAGAGGCAAGAAATCCACCTATATCCATTGGATTCTTCCTTCCACCCATCCTTCATCCAATGATCATTTGTTTCTTCAGAGTTTGACAAGGAAGCCACCTTCCTCTCCCCTGCAGCATACTTCATGCAGAACCAAAACATTAACCTTTTCTTGCCTCTTGGTGCGACCTTTCTTGCTGCTTTCCCAGTCTGAATGGTGGCCCCAGGACGTATTTCACGTGACCAAAAAAAAAAAATGCAAGCAAATTCAGACTTGAGGACTTGAGTTGTTCACATTCATGTCTCATTTTTGAGTTAATTGATTGAGATTCAAATCAGTGCTGGAGTCAATGACACACATGAGAAGGGTTGCCATAATTCTCTACCACAAATTCAGGACAGGACCCTCAATCACAATTGCCAGAATGTTAACACAATCCCCAAAAAACGGGACTGTGCCTTTTTTGGGAACATGTGGCAATCTTACACATGAGTCGAGTGCAAGGAGATCATATGGAATTGAGAGAGTGTCTCTACTTTTAACCTCTGCATAGAAAAGGGAATTTAGCCAGGTGCTACTTTTTCATTCCTTCTACGTTGAGCTAAACCTGCCTAAATTCCCTCTTTTATGAAATGGGTAAAGGTTCAGGTGCTCTGTCCTCCATTCTATATGGTCACCCAGCTCGAGTGGACACGAGTCAACAAAAAAACACGTTTTCCCAACTCTGACTCAAATCCAGAAAGTCAAGTTCCCATCCCTGGCTGCCAATGCTTGAGTTGGTATCAATTGATGGTTATCAGTTGAGATGGTATCAATTCACCAAATCTTCAGGCTTTTCTGGCATGAATGTCTGTTGCAAACTCAACAGGATCAGCGGTGGTATAGTCTGGCAGTGTCCCCCCACCCCACTGCAGCCAATCCCATATGGTTCCAACCAACCCCAAGCCATCTGCAATCTTTCAATTAAGGTGGAACAAAACTGGACCTCTTCCCCCAACAAGTCTGTGCTGGAGTGAGATTCCTGTAGCAAAATTAATTGGAGAGAGACTCAGGGATTGGTTTCCCCCTTTTAGTTCTGTTTAGTGATTTTACTTAGTACCACTTACAGGTTAGGATTTCAACTGCATTTTTCCTGAACTGTGGGGAGAGTGTTGTTTCTGTCCAAAGGACTGGTGTTAAAGATGCAAAAAGATGATATTAAATCTCTGTCTTGCAAAGCAACATCCCTAATGAAATGCAGCCAAGATACATTAGGAATGAACAAGAGATAAGAGAGGAATTCGGCTATAACTCTTTCTGGAGGATTATATTTAAGAATACTTGGAAAAGGAACGTACGTTTATGGCTCAACAAAGAAATAAGATCTCTTCCAAATTGCGGAAGGTACAAAACCATGTATTAAATCCATTAAAGTTACATATGGGAGACATATGACTACACCATGATTGGTCAGCAGTAAGGTGTGCAAAGAATCCTGTTCTTTTCCTCCTTTTGCTTGAAATATGAAGCCAACTGAGCAAACCACAGATTCAAAATCTGGCCATATGCCTCCTGCTTGTGCAAAATTGTCATGACACTTATCCAAACAGTCAGTTGCACATGAGACTGTGACTGTATGTGTGTATGCGTTGAGTTAGCAGGTAACTGTTGGCATGTTTTGACAGCTTCGCTATCTGTTATCGCACTGGCCAGTAAGTGTTCGGTAAGTGTGTAATAGCTAACCCACTGTAACACCATGACCTGTGACTGTGTGTTGGCATATAAAATGGCCAGGATGTCGAAGCACTAACATTTGAGTAAAAAGGAAAGAAACAGACCAAAGCCACCGCTAGTATTATTCACACAGCAAAATCTTAATCCAATCCTGGTCACTACAAAGAAGGCTGTGATTTTGCAACTTAAAAAAAATATTTGATAGTAACTTAGCTATGATGATGCGGGAGACAAGCAATACAGGGCATAACATGATTTATATAAATCAATTGTAAACCTATCTGTTTTTATTTCACTTAGTTAAAACTTTTCTATCAAACTATTATAACTTGTCAAGAATATTCTTAAGTGGTTAACAGACAAATATTAAAACAACTTTTAAACCCCCAAATAATATAGGGATAACTTAACAAGACTGCAATCATAGCCACACTTTCCAGGGAGTAAGTCCCTAACACAATGGGACCTACTTCTGAGGAGACATGCATAGGATTGGGTTTTTAGTAAAACAGCTTTATAAAAAAAACTCCAAACTAATAAATGATTAAACCAGTCAGAATTTATGAAATAAGCACTGATTGCAAACAAAAGTAGTTAGACTTGACCAAAGACTTTTGGAAAGAATCAGGCTTCCATCCATCACTGATATGTGTACTTGAATGGCCTAGTGGCCCCTGCTGATGGAGTTCCACAGAGTCAGCATCACTACTGAAAAGTTCACTACTCCTAGAGAACACATATCTGCACATGTTTGCTGGGTGTCATCGATGTGTATGCTTAGTTATTTTATTTGGAAACTTTCATACATCCAGAAAACTAGTCTGGATCAACAAAATAAGGCTGTCTCCCATTCCTCCCTATCACTGCATCCAAATGTTAGTTTCATAGACGGCTATAATCTTTGAACAATAGCAAGTGGTGTTTATTTAGCTGTCTAAAATTAGCTCTCTGAATTGTAAAGTGTTATGTCAGTAGGTTAAGTTTGTTCTTGTGCCTGGCAGTTGAGTCTTGGCACAATTTGCAAAGCTATTTGGGGGGATCACTTCCTTTTCTTAAGACACACAGTACAGTAGTCTTTTTTTGTTTCCAATATAATTTTCTGTACTGTTTGCAGTTTCCTTCACTTCATTTTCCTAAAGGCTGTTAGTCCAAGGTCATATATTGACCTGCATCACAGAGGATTCCAACTACAGGATGAAAGAGTGGCAATAAGACAGTGAAGAGGAATCAAACCCTTCTCACCAGTAGTCATTAGTTTCAGGGCATGGGCCAAAGCGTTTGACCACACTTCATGCCATGTAGTGCAATCCTAAGCATTTCTACTCAAAAGTAAGTCCCATTGAATTCAATAAGACCTACTTCCAGAAAAGTGTGGTTAGGATTGCACTGATGATCTCTTACTTTCTGTGCAGAAGGTGGCTTCCAGACTGTGGCAAACAGGCTGTAATTGTTATATCACAAACTACATAACTACATAAAAGCCTTGACCTGTGCAGGTGTCCTCACGTTCTGTGTCAATCAAGCAGGCTGAGGGTTCTATTCCTATGTGTCTCTGGGGCAGAGAAGGTTGAGGAGGACAACTGTCAACATTCCATTCACATTTCAAGTCATTTGTTAACTGTCTCTGGGACAGATAACAGGCCAAGCTGAGTACAGGTGGGGGTGGGTGGAGGTAACTAAGGAGAGCCATTGAGGAGAGAGGAGGCAAATGGGCAGTTGAGATGCTGAAAAGGGGCATAGTTTTTTACTGATGAATGTTGTTATTTTGTGGCTGCACAAGCGACAACTGCGGGCTGTTACTAGTAAGACATAAGAACTTAAGAACTCCGCTGGATCAGCCAATGACCCATCTAGACCATCTAGTCTCAATAGCCCACTAAGTGCCCACCTTGGGCTTCAGGGAGTATATAAGACTTCAAGAGTCCTGCTTCCTGGTGCTCTTGCATCTGACATTCTCAGGTAGCCTAAAATTCTTTTTTTTTCTTTAGATTAGAGAGAAGTAAAAAAAATTGCAGAAGAAAAAAATGTCAACTACCATAAGGCACTCTGATATTTCTCCTTCCTGCACTCAGAAACTATGCAATGAATCTGATTAGCAGGAGAACCAGGTCAAACAAATGACAGTTCTTATGAGAACTTCCACAATGAACTTTTCATTACTATAAGATGCAATGAAGGACACCGTTGGGTGGCTTTTTGATAAGATCAGCTGAAATAACCAAAGACAAATCTATCAGTGGATATAGCCCACAACACCTAAAACAATATTCCAGAGGTTGTATTTTTCTTCATTCTAGAAGTTGGGAACAAGAGAGATGACAGGTTGTGGTTAACCTTCCCATAAGCTATGGCAGGAAAGTGAATGCCAGATTAATTTATTGCAAACATTTATATTAGGATATTCTAGAGAGCTTTGCTTTGATGTGGCAAAACTGTCCCAATGCTCTTACAGTCCAATCCTATCAGGTTTAGTGGCCACGTTATCCTACACACTATCCCCAAGAAGGAGGTCAGTGAGAGTAAGTAATAAATAATATTATATAAACCAGCCAAATATATAAACGCCTTTGGAACTCTTCCAAAGCTATGCCAGCTTTGTTGCTAGCATAATTTATAGGAGCCTGGGTCATGTCTGGCTCAGGAAAGGGCTTCCGAATCTAAGAGCGTCTAGCTCCATCTCACCTAAACCCATCCTGCACCTTCTGCTTTTCTACGGGTAGAATATCTCTGGCGACTAGTCTGCATCTTCCTACTGGAGGAATTCAGTTTTCTGGCTTCTGCACTGGTTGGTGGAGAGCTGCGTGAAGGCAGATCCCTTATAACACTGGCATGTGTGGTGGTGTTCTGGTGTTAACAAGTATATAGAATTTGGCTATGAAACATGTAAGGAAAAAAATGGAGAAGTAATCAATAAAAGACACCAACCAAGTTTATCTCTTCTCATATAAGCAGGCCATATATATATATGAAACTGAGCTAGTAGTTGGAGAAAAATGCTACATTAAAATGATCACACATAGGAGACGTGGGGGAAATCTTTTGTCCTACTTTTGTATTATTATTGCATTTCATTCTAAGAACTGAGAGGAGAGGGAACAAAACTGTCCTTGGATGTAAAAAGAAATGTAGAAAAATTTCCAGTACACAATAAATAAATACATTTATCGGACTCAAGAGTCTGGCTGGGACTAAGAATGCATCTGAAACATAAACTAGCTCAATACTTTACACAGCAATTTTGTTTGCCATGGGTACACTGATGTTTTCCAAAGCAAACATGTAAAGTGAGAATGTAATGCTAGCATGCATAACGAACACCTGAAAGTGCATATCAGGGAGACCAGATGGGGAAATGCATACACCCAACATGTGTATTGCTGTGCTAAGCATTAGTGTATCCATGGCCCATTTGTGAAACATAGATCACTATTTGTGGATACAGTAGCTAGCCCTGTGGTTTCCAACAAGTAGGCCACTTAAGTATCATATAAGATCCTTTGGGTCAGATAAGCCTGATAGCAACATCTCAGCCTACTGATAAATACCAAGCATTTGCCCAGGCATACAAGCTATTCAAACTGAAAGAAAGAAAACTTTTAAAAAATAAGCCAGTGCATTTATACAGGCTTGGTGTGGGAATATATAACCAAGATCTAATATTAGAAGGGACAGTCCAGCAATTCAGAGGGTCCACAATTCCAATTGCATTTGTATTCTTCAGAACACCATAGCTTTGAAATGGATTTTTTCCATCCAAAATTTGTGCTAAAGGTCAGAGAAGGCTATGGGACTATATTTAATATCTACTTCTCGTCTACTGAGAAAACACATTCTCTCAAAGCTTATTAAAACCTGAAATCTGCCATGTTTGTCCTGGGCTGTGGACTTTCCTGGGAAATTTTACTTATCTTGCCTATTAAAAATGTGACCTAAACAGAATAAATGTTTTGAAAATAGCATCTTTTCAGAGTCATCTGGAGCATCAAAACACATTTATATTAGATATCGGCTCATTCTTGCTCCAGAAGCTGTTTAAACCTGATGGCAAACTTGCTATTTCCCCCAGGGCTAGTGACTAACAGCAAATATTTTCTCCTAGGACTGGAAATACCTTTTTCTGTCAGATCTTACCACATGTTAAATGATCTTTTGCCTTTGTATTGTTGACATATCCCTTTTTCATCTATCAGCATTGATATATACTATCTGCTTGTTGGCCTTATCGATTTCAGCACCTGCTATCTATTGCACAGTCTCCAGCCTTTCACAAATAAAAGCAGGGGCACACTTCTACGCCCCCCCCCGTACATATCACCAAAGCTACATCTTTTCCATATGGAACTCAGAAACATCCCCCACTTGTTGCACAGATTAGGGATTGGAGTACCCTCCAAAAGTGAAAAACATAAAAAAGTGGAACCCTGTCTTTTCCAGCTTGCAAATGCAAAATGACCACTAAAAAAGGACATAAATAGCACTTGCACAAGCCTAAATAGCACATAAAATGAACAAAGACGTGTGTGCAAATGTGTTATGCATTTGAATGATGGTTAATACTGAAGTAAGTCATAAAGAAATACCAAGATCAGTTTGATTTCCATGTCACGTGCAAATCAACATCTTGGAAGACAATTTTAGCCTTTAGAGAGAGGTTAAAAGAGTGAAGCATGTGTTGAATGAATGAGTCCTGGGTATAACTGAAAGGTGTCAAAAGAGAAGAACTGTCAGAAAAAAAAACTGTCAGAAAATGGGGGATGCCTGTATCCCTAAACAATCCTGGACAAAGTTGTATCCTCAAGCAGCTGAATAAATGAAATATTCACAATAGGTTCTTCTAAAAAAAAATGAAGATGTAGTTATCACCAGTGAAGTTTACCTGAGCCCATCATCTGAACTCAGAATAACCATTTTGAATAGCATCTGCCAATAAGGAGCCTGTATTTAAAAAAATACAGTATTCAAAAATACTGTATTCAAAAAGCAGTATTTAACAGCTTCCAATCTCCCCTAGATAAAATTATAACCCACACAACCCTGGTACACTAAGATCACATGAGGTGGTCACTTTACAATTTACTTACAATAAATTCATAAATGCACACTTACAATAAAATCATAAATGCACACATCACAGGGAAGTTCCCAGAGCATATCATGTGTCGTCCCCCACATGCTCTTACTGTGAGAACAACCCTGTCAATTTTGGCAGAAAATATTTACCCTTCCCAGAGCGACTATTGTGATAGGCAAAATCTCATGACAGAGGAAGGAGATTACAGTATAAATGGCAAAAACAACAACAAACTTCTGTCCGAAAGAGGGAAGCATGATTATTGGTAAAGACAATTTATAGTCTGTTATTGCTGGTTTCATTCTGATGAAACACTGATTTATTTATTTTTCTTTATTCAGAAATCATGGTTTCCAAATGAAAGCTTCATAAAACAAGGCTTGCAAAATGAAAGGGCAGAACTGTAAACATAACTATTATTTAGATTATTAAGGAAGTTAATCAGTGGGATCATGTTTATATGGGATCACATGGAGTGGGAACATTGTAAACTCCACCTTATAACTAAACCTGGTATGACTCAGACCTACAGATTCAGACAGGATTGCAATTCTAACCTTCACATAGGCTGGCCTAAGCACTGACGTAAGACCTGCGCTGACCTGGGGGTGTCACAAAAGTGCAGTAAGACACTTCTGCCCCATGCCTGGAGTGGGGGAGGTTAGGTCAATGCACAGGCATACGCCAATCTCTCTATACCGTTTTGGAAAGATAGACCAGGTGAGTAAGGCCGGCCTAAATTTCTTAGGATTGCTCCCTGAGGGACCTATCCTAGCCAAATTTGGGACCTATGATGCCAACAGACCAGTGGTGGGCACTTACCGGTACAGGCCTACGCGCCCGTACTGGTTCTTCCCGTTTCCCTGCCGCTAGCGTACCGCCAACAACAGGGAAATGAAAAACATGGCGGACCGTTATGATCCGCCATGTTTTCCGCCCACCGCCGCCTGCCTAGAAGCGGGCAGGCCGCTTCTAGGCAGGCTCTGCACAAGCGCTGACATCGGCGCTCGCGCAGAGCCTGCCTAGAAGCGGCCTGCCCAGCCAGCTTCCAGGCAGGCTCTGCGTGAGCGCCGGTGTCGGCGCTTGTGCAGAGCCTGCTTAGAAGCCGGCCTGCCAGGCCAGCCTGGCAGGCCGGCTTCTAAGCAGGCACTGCGCAGGCGCCAACGTCGCCCCACCCCTCGCCCCTCCCCAGTCCCGCCCCTTGCCCCACCCACACCCCCTGACCCCGGCTGGCCCCTCCCACTTCTGGCGTACCAGATCTTGGGATGGGGCCAGCCCATCACTGCAACAGACCATGCACTATAGGCTTCCTCAAGGTAATGTTTGTTCCCTTATCTTATGACTGCATTGAGGCTGCATCAGTACTGGAAAACTGACTGGGTTTGGTCCTTGGTTAGGCAAAGTCTGCACCTGAAAGGTAATCAGGGAACCCTTCACAGTAAAGGGTGATAGCAGGTGCTACTAAGCCTTTTACAGTACAGGTAGATTACCCCTTATTTGGACATCCAAAATCCGGACTCTTCCAAAATACAGACATTTTTTCCCCAAGACTTAGGGAGCAATTCTAAGCTCCTGTTAGGCAGGCGTAAGCCCTGACATAAGTCCTGTGCTGATCTGGAAGTGTCACCTAATTGCTGTAAGACACCTCTGTGCCACTCCTGGGGGATGGTTAGGCCAGTGCACAAACATGCGCTTGCCTCCCTACATCACCACAGAAATGTGAAGACCGGTGAGTTGTGACAGCCTAAGGTAAGATTGCACCCCTATAACACAATCCTAACCAATTTGGGCTGGCATAACTCACCTGTTTCCCCATTTCAGAAGTGGTGTGGCGAGACTTTTGCATGTCTCTGCACTGGCCTAACCTTCCAGGAGGGACGCAGAGGGGACTTATGGCACTTTTATGACACCCCCAGGCCAGCACAGGACTAGCGTTAGGATTGCAGCCTTATTTTCTGTAAGATGAACAACAGAACATCTTGTGTTCATTTCCAGGTAAAGTGGTAGTAGGGCCTATAAGTTCTGTTCTCTGCCTTGTGGTGTGCATCTTTACAGATATTATTTAAAAGGGTCCAGGTTGCCAGCAGACACCACATGGATTACAATGAAAAGAGCAAGAGGAAACATTTCTCTCTATATTACTATGCAATAGTATATGCACTGCTGGCCTCTTCATATTTATGCAATTATTCCAAAATCCAGACATCTTCCCATCCTAAGCAGTGTGGATAAGGGATACCAAACCTGTAGTACAGCCGCTGGAGATGCTGCAGCTGCAGGATTTTCTCTTTACCAAATTGTGGAATAAAAAATGGGCAATTTAAACAGATAGTAGGCTGGTATTACACCAGCGGTTTCTGAGCTGCAGCTCACAGTTTACATCAAAACCATCAGTATATTGAACTGGTGCACTAAGCCCAATGATATGAGGGTGTGCATCTGTCCTGTGTAAATGTTGGGGGTGGAGGAGGAAGACAGCAAAGGGTGGCAAATACTGCAAACATCTGTCAAATATTTTCTTCTATTGTGAACATGCTTAGAGTGACATACAAAATGTATATATTGTCTTTTGTATCGACCCAGTCTGGGCAAAACGTAACAATGTGGCTTTGGCAACTGAAAGATTGGGACCTTTGGATTACATGTACAGACTACCGTATGTGCTTGTATTATTACATTTTAATCCCACACTTCCTCTATGAGAGCTTAAAAAAGAGCTCTGAAGAGCTCAGAGTACCACATATGGTTTCCCTCTCCCCCATTTTATCCTTACAACTATCCCAGGAGTTAGGTTAGATTTAGAGTAGGTAACCGACTAAGATCATCCAGTAATCTTCAAGGCTAAATGGGTCTTTGAACACAAGTCTCTGCCTTCTAATACAAATGAAAAGTGGATATTAGCACAACATTCCCCATGTATCACCATGTGGCATATATTCAGATGGGCCGAATTTCTACTCTAATAAAATTTTACCTCATGGTGTTATGTTCTGAGAGAACATCTGAACTGTTATTCTTGACCTTTTAATATGCTTGGTTCACTGAACAGCTTGTAAACAGTGTATCCTAAAATAAGGTTAAAGTTTTTACAACTACAGTACAACCTTCTACAACTTCCAGAATAATATAGGATTGCTTGATCAACTGTCATCGTCTGAGAATAAATGTATTCAAAAAGAGGTGAAGCATTCAGTAGGTAAAGCATTAAATATCCTGCCCTCAAAATTGTTTAACAGGAACCATGAATAGCCACATCCTCGAGAACAACTGCGGATTATGAGTGCAGGCATTTGGTTATCTGATAATACAAGTCTTTGAAACACAGCTTGGTGACCACTCCATCTTGTCACATCAGACAGGGTCCCCATGTGCTGCTCACTTTTGCAGGCATATAATACAACAAACCCACTCAATAAAGGCTTGCTGAATGGACTCTGTGCTCGTAAGGGAAACTTAATTGGATTTCTTTATGACTTGCAACAATCCCATGGAAAATTATGTAAGAATAGTATGATTCAATCTTGGCATGCACTTGAATCATGCTCTTTTTTTTTAAGAATACAAAAAAGAACTCTCTATCTTTTTCTTTTTAAAAAAATAGGGCTTGAAATGAAAATAGCAGTTCCTAACCTCGTGACCCAACATCGTTCCTAACCGTGCAGACAATGTACATGTGTCATTGTCCCAAGTCAGTGTAACATAAATGCACAAATTATAAGCTATTCACTGTGAATTCCAAAGCCTTTCAAGGCCTCTGGGCCTGACATTGTGAGGGAATAATGCTGTCTTTCATCCTATCCCCATATTCTCAACCAAAGTGTATGCTTCATGCATTAAAGAAAATAAAAAAAATATTGCTCCGTCTTTTTATCAGATGTACCTCTGTGAATAATGATGAACCTGAGCACTGCAATATTGAGGTTCTTGTGTACACGTTTGTGCCTTTGTTATTCCATAGTTTCACAAAGGAGAAGAGTCTAATAAATCATAGACTTTCCATGAGTATATGTTATACTCCTCTCCTAGGTTTACCAGATATAAAGGACCACAGGGTTCCTGCACTCTTAATAAACAGGAGAGAAGTCTTTGTAAGTAAATTGCAATTACCAGAGCAGATAAGGTGGCAGACAAGAGGGGGATCAGGACCCAAACCCACTGCTGGAGGCTCCTTACACCAGCTTAATAGCTGGTGTTGATACAAGCAGATCCTTGGTTACCAGGAACCCTATTAGGTACAGCCGGTTGCACAGGTGAGTGTGCCCAAGTGATACACAAGACCTGTGTCCACATGACCTATGCTATCTTTATACTGATTCTTTTTTCTCTTAAATGCTAATTAATTAATCCCACCTCGGAGGTAGATTGGTTGGCACAAGCTTTTGATACTCCTGGAGCATCCAGAATGTGTTGTAAAGCATTCAAGTCAGCTAGACCATCTTAGGCTGGCCAAAGATGGTGAGTTCAAACCAAAGCAGACAAGCCAACATGGGGTGTGGGAGTGGATGCCAGGATGACTCCTTCCTTTTCCTTTCTCACATTCCTCTTTGTGCTTCTACCACTTAAGGCAGAGTAATCACTCCACTGCCTCCTTCTGCCTCCTTCCTTGGATCCCGCACTCCACTGTCCTCTTAGTGGTTCTAAGTGTTCCTCAATTGGCACCAACATTTTGGGAAGCCACTGAAACACTAAGTGGGGGTGAGGAAGGGATGAGACTCACTGAATTCTGAGAAGCAGGTGGATCAAGGCAGTCCAGAAAGGGCCATTATGTGATTGGAGACCATCTGTTTTGCATACAGAAATTCCCAGATTAAATTCCTAGAAAGTTAGTTAATTCAAGCAAGACTCATGGAAGCAGGCCTCCGTCAGTCTTGAAAGACTATGGTATCGTGTTTGGCGCTGCATACGCTGCATGCGAAGCACGAAAGCCTGGGTTGGATTGTTATGGAGGATAGGCTGTTACCCAAGCAGCAAATCCCCCCTCTCCACACCACTGAATTAGTCCAATGGAAAGGCAAAGCCAATACGATTGGATCCAGCTGGCGTCACAGAGCTGGGCTAAGGACAGGAGCTCACCCTGTCTTGCGGGGCCGACCCGGGTCTCGAACCCTTGCCTGCTGGTTAACAGGCACAGCGTCTTAACCTCTTGCACCACAGGCAACTTTGTCTTGACAGGAGTCATTGTAAATATATATTGGATCCCAAGATTGGCCATACGTGCATTTTCTGACAGTTTGTTTTCTGATGGTTCCATTCTTTCAACACATTTCAGTTATACCCAGGACTCATTCATTCAACACATGCTTCACTCTTTCAACCTCTCTCTGCTGGGCTAAAGGCTAAAATGGTCTTCCCTGATGTTGCTTTGCATGTGGCATGGTGATCAAACTGTTTTTGCACACAATCCTAACCATGTCTACTCAAAAGTAAGTCCCATTGTGTTCAATGGCTCTTACTCCCAGGAAACGGTCTTTAGGATTGCAGCCTTTGTGGCGTTTTCTTATGACTTTCTTCTGAAATAACCGTCATTCAAATACATAAGACATTTGTTGCCCACACATGCCTTTGTTCATTTTATTGTAATTTGTTATCTAATTTGGGTATGTGTTAATAAACACACTTTTTCGGTGGCCATTTTGCATTTGCAAGCTGGAAAAGATAGGCTTCGACTTTTCAATGGTTTTCACTTTATGATGGTGTTCCAGAACCTAACCTGTCCATAAGTGGAGCATGCCTGTAATTCCTGTACTCATGTTTACAAACATGACATTTGCAGAAATTCAGATTTCAGAAAAGATGGAAATTCAGACTCAGATTTCCAAAAAGTTGGTAGATGCTCACAGTGGAAATTTGAAGATCCATTCTTTGATGTAACGTGACAAATGACCTTTAGAGCACCGTCTCAGCAAGCTGTAGATGTTGTTCCATGTGAATATGAAATATAAGGTCTTTCTTTAGTGCAGCTATTTCTTTGAATTTCCTCTATTGATGGAGGATTATTTCTGTACTGATGGGACGATGGTGAACAGAAGATGAATCAGCCTTCCTGACCAACAAAGCTTTTTCTTTCTGAAGAAAGCTCTTTATCATTAGCTCTTAAACATGTTTTTCTCTTTTCTTTTAGTCTTGATGCTGTTAGAGTAATGGGTAGCAATCGTGTGTTATTTACTCTTGGGTTGCTGCTACTGCTAAGTACTGTGTTACATTATCACATAATTTGTCTCCATTAAAATAACAGGTGGCAACTGTACATCTTTTTTCTATGGGTAGCCATTACTGAGGTGATTTCTCTTCATTTATTTTTTTCCCTCCCTAAACTCTTAGTGAAATCCAACTTCTTACAAAAGGATTTAATGGATCTTGAGTTTCAGACTCATTGAATGAATTTAAGTCATTTGACATTCCTGCAGCCCTTCATTTTGTCTATCAGTAAATACTGATTATACTGTAAAGTAAGTACAGTATAATCAGTACTGATAGACTGAGGATGCGATCCTAAAGATGCGATCCTACACTTTCCTGGGAGTAAGACCCATTGAACACAATAGAGCTCACTTTTGAGTAGACATGGTTAGGATTGTGCTTAAAATGAATGAATTAAGTAACTCTTATCTACGCCCAAAACATAGGACCCAATCTTATCCAACTCTCCAACAATGATGCATCCATGCCAGAGCGGTGTGTACTATTGGAAGCCTCCTCAAGGTAAGGCCTTCTCAAAGACTTACCAAAGACTTGCCTTACCAAGGACTGCTCTGTGGCTGAATAGAATTATTTAATTTTACACTGCTAGTAATATTAAGAATACTGGATACTCTTCTATAATATTGGAGAAAACAGCTTTATCAATCTGCAAATATGATGTAACAGCAAGTGTTTAACACAATGTTTAGTTTTGGAGAAATATGTATAATTCCAGACAAATTAATCAAGAGTATAGTAATAAATTGCAGAGGGTTTACAACTCTTCCAAGAGACTTCAATACTCATAAAGGACCAGGTATGGTAGCATTAGGAGTGGAATGGGGGATGTCGTGGAAATGATGGAGGTGAGAGGGAGTTGTGCTGTTATGTGCATCCTGCATAAATATTCTATCCCCTTCCTATCTCTTTGGACTGACCAGCTCTTGAGGTGAATGGGAGACTTCCTCAGAGGTTGGGGAAGCCTTTTACTATCCCACATGACACAGTGCAACTCCTTTTGCCTGGCTGCACCACCAGGAGAGGGAACCATCGTTTTGAACAGACTTTTGAACTCTTTTAAGTTTAAAAAAACTCTATCAAAAAAAGTTTAAAAAACTTTTTAAACTCTGTAAGTTTTAAAAAGTCAAACAAACTTGGAGCTGTAGAATTTCCTGCCTCCCATTTGGCAGTGAAATTTCAAGCATATGTTAAGTCTTGTTAAAGCATTTTATTAACTGCACCTCAACTACATTAAACATACAAAAATACATCATCAATTTTAATATCAAGTTACACCATTAGCACACATATTATGTCTTATCTATAAAAGCATCTCAAAGAACTTTTGCCTAAATAGCTATCATTCCCATAAGGTTGACACACCTTTGCTAGGTAAAAATGTTTGCCATACCCAATTAATTGCATCTTCTCTGAATTATAAATTCAGGTGTAACCTAATTATATGCAATTTATTTATATGTGATTTTGTCTCAAAGCAACTGAGGTTGGCCCTTTAAATTCAAAGATAAACATCCCTTAATTCCAGTTAATGGCTTAAAGACAGCCTGATGGCAATGTGGCAGGTAATTAAGCTTGTCTTAAAGTTCATGAACTTTTAGTTTCTTTCTAATCAGCTGGAGTGAACAGTGAATTGTTGGTAAGTGAATTGTAAGTGAATATCACTTACACATTTGTACACAGCGGCATCACGAGGGTTCATGTCACCCAGTGCGGGAGGCCAGCGCATCACCCCCATGCAGTGGACGAGGCAACAACCTGGATGGTGGGCATCAGTGGTGGGCTCCAGCAGGTTTGCACCTACTCTATAGAACCGGTTGTTAAAAAGAGATAGGACATATAAAGTTTAAAAATAGCCATTTAAAAGTGGCTGCCAGATGGGCAGAGAACCGGTTGTTAATTTCTTTGAAGCCCATCATTGGTGGGCATGGTTATGTGCCATTGCTATGTCCCCATTTGTTTTATGGCCACATGTTTTGATAGAATAAATATATTTCAAAGTGGTTTGTTTCACTGCATTCTGCTGCATATGCATCCAACAGTATATAACATGATGGGATTTTTCCTAAAAACCATGATTTTTAGCCATCTTATCATAGAATCATAGAATCATAGAGTTGGAAGGGACCTAGTAGGTCATCTAGTCCAACCCCCGGCCTGCAGCAGGAATTCCCCCTAGAGCATCTCCAACAGGTGCTCATCGAGCCTCTGCTTGAAGATCCCCAGTGAGGGAGAGTCCACCACCTCCCTTGGCAATCTGTTCCACTGCCGAACCGCCCTCACTGTCAGGAATTTTTTCTGGATTTCCAGCCAGAATCTCCTTTCTTGCAGTTTGTACCCATTGGTTCTAGTTCTGCTTTCAGAAGCAGCTATGAACAAATTGGCCCCTTCCTCCATATGACAGCCCTTCAGGTATCTGAAGAGGGCAATCATGTCTCCCCTCAGCCTCCTCTTCTCCAGGCTGAACATCCCAAGTTCCCCCAACCTTTCCTCATAGGGCTTCCCTTCCATCCCACTGATCATTCTTGTCGCTCTCCTCTGGACTTGCTCCAGTTTGGCTGCATCTTTCTTAAAGTGAGGTGCCCACAACTGAACACAGTACTCAAGGTGAGGTCTGACCAATGCTGAATAAAGAGGAACTAGAACTTCTCGTGACTTGGAAGCTACAGTCCTCTTAATGCAACCTAAAATGGCATTTGCCTTCTTTGCAGACACATCACACTGCTGACTCATGTTCAGCTTGTGATCCACAGCGACTCCAAGATCCTGCTCACATGTTGTGCTGCCAAGCCAAGTATCCCCCATTTTATACCTATGTTTTGGGTTTTTATTGCCTAAGTGCAGAACCTTGCACTTCTCCCTGTTAAAATTCATTCTGTTACAGCCCAGGATTCCAGTTTATCCAGATCCTCCTGGAGGTTTCTCCTGTCTTCTGATGTGTTTGCTACTCCTCCCAGCTTGGTGTCATCTGCAAATTTGATCAGGCTCCCCCGTATCCCTTCCTCCAAGTCATTGATGAAAATGTTAAAGAGAACCGGTCCCAAGACAGAGCCTTGGGGTACCCCACTAGAAACTGACCTCCAGGTTGACACAGAACCATTTACTAAAACCCTTTGAGTGCGGCCATCGAGGCAGTTGCAGATCCACCTAACAATTGCTCTGTCTAGCCCATATTTTTCCAACTTCCTAATTAAAATGTCATGTGGGACTTTGTCAAATGCTTTGCTGAAGTCAAGATAAATGACATCCACAGCATTGCCACTGTCCAGTAAGCTCGTAAGCCGATCAAAAAAGGAGATCAGATTTGTCTGGCAAGATTTATTCTTGGTAAATCCATGCTGGGTTGTTTTGATCACCAAGTACTTGTCTAGATGTGCACAAATTGTGTGTTTTATGATTTGCTCTAATATCTTGCCCGGGATTGAAGTCAAACTGACTGGTCTATAATTTCCCGGGACTTCTTTTTTCCCCTTCTTAAAGATTGGGACTACATTTCCCCTCTTCCAGTCCAGTGGCACTTCTCCACTCCTCAAGGATTTCTCAAAGATGATCGACAGAGGCTCTGCAAGGACATCTGCCAGTTCCTTAAGAACTCGAGGATGCAGCTCATCTGGTCCAAATGACTTGAATTCATTTAGGCCAGTTAAGTGGTTTCGAACCAGTTCTCTGTCAATCTTAATCTGCTGTTCGGCACCATCCATGTTTTCATTACATCTTAGGGGATGTAAACACATCCCCGAATCAGTCAATGATCCCGCACCCCCATTTGCACAGCCCTCCTTCTGTGAATAGACGGATGCAAAGTAGGAGTTGAGCAGCTCCGCCTTCTGCTGGTTTCCAGACACCTGTTGTCCATCCTTGTCCAAGAGCAGCCCCAGCCCCTCGTCTCTCCTCCTGTTCCTTTGGGCATATCTAAAGAAGCTCTTTTTGTTATCTTTGACTCCCCTGGCCAGCCTCAGCTCAGACTGAGCTTTAGCATCCCTGACCCCCTCCCTACAGGACCGGGCTATCTGCCTGTACTCCTCTCTGGTGATCTTTCCAGTCTTCCACTCCCTATACTTCTCTTTCTTTAACTTCAGCTGATCCCCAAGTTGCTTGTGGAGCCAACCTGGTTTTTTCAGGATTTTCCCCCCTTTCTTTTTTATTGGAATTGTTTCTGACTGTGCTTGTAGAAGCTGCCTCTTAAGGATCTCCCACCCATCTTGGGCCCCTTTCCCCATTAGATCATCAACCCATGGGATCCCACCTATGACTCCTCTAAGCCTGTTGAAATCAGCTTTCCTGAAATCCAACATATAAGTTTCACTCTGCACTCTTTTTATTTCCCACATTATTCTAAATTCCAGCAGCTCATGATCGCTTTCCCCTAAAGTTCCCACTATGTTGACCTGATCAACCAGTTCTTCACGATTTGTTAAGATCAGGTCAAGGATGGCCCCTCCCCTTGTTTTTTCCTCCACCTTCTGGACCATGAAGTTATCTTCCAGGCCCATCAGGAATCTACTGGAGCTTCCATGTTTGGCTGAGTTTGTCTCCCAGCAAATGTCTGGGTAGTTAAAGTCCCCCATTACTACTACCTCATATTTCCTTGCAATGCCTGCCAGTTGCTCCAAGAAGACATCGTCTACTCCTTCTCCTTGGCCTGGCGGTCTATAGTAGATGCCCACCACAATGTTTTGTTTCTTATTTTCCCCCCTTACTTTTACCCAAACACACTCCACAGGGATATCCGGACCACTCTCCTGGATTTCAGAGCAAGTATATATGTTCTTGACATACAATGCTACTCCACCTCCCCTTTTGCCACTTCTGTTCCTCCGGAACAGCTGATAGCCTTCCAATTGTGTGTTCCAGTCATGGGAGTCCCACCAAGTTTCAGTTATTCCTATCAAATCAAATTTCCCTTCACTTGCTAAAAGCTCCAGCTCATCTTGTTTATTTCCCAGGCTCTGTGCATTTGTGTAAATGCAACTTAAGCCCTGGAGGTTGCAACTCAATGCATTTCCCTCCTTTTTTGTAAGGCCAGGCCCCTCTAAAGATTTTTGAGTTACAGCTGTGCCCTGGCCATTTCCATCCAGAGCATTTTCCTTATTCCTAGGTTCCCTTTGGATGTAACCCACCCCCTTCTTATTTAGTTTAAAGCCCTCCTGATAAGGTTGGCCATCTCCCATCTGAAGACACTCTTCCCCCAACCCGTAAGATGTAGTCCATCCTTTGCTAGGAGTCCTTCCTCAAGGAAGTTCATCCTGTGATCCCAGAATCCAAATCCTTCCCGATGACACCATTTTCGAAGCCAGCTATTGACCTGAAAAATCTTGCTATCTCTCTGAGGACCTTTGCCAATTACTGGGAGGATGGATGAGAATACCACCTGGGTATCCCCCAGGTCCTTAATCTTCCTCCCCAGAGCTTCATAATCCCCAACTATCTTTTGGAAAGTTTCCCAAGCAGTATCGTTTGTTCCTACGTGGATGAGTAAGAACGGGTGATGATCAGCAGGTGTGATCATCCTCGGTAGCCTCTCCATGATATCCCGTATCCTGGCACCAGGGAGGCAGCACGCCTCACAGGAAAACGGGTCTGGTCGGCAGACAGCTTCCATGCCCCTCAGGAGAGAATCTCCAATCACCACCACCCTCCTCCGTGTTCTCCTTCTGTGTCTAGCTTCCCCCACACTAACTGGTTGTGGCTGCTGTCTATGAGGGGGATCTGTAGGCATGCCAGTATGGGCAATGCCAGGATCTGGTGTAGGTGTGCTAGCAAGAGGAACTTCTGCCAGCATGGTGGAATCTGAGAGACTCTGGAAACGGTTGTATAGCTCCAGTGGTTCTCAACTGCTCCTGCCCTTTTTTCTCCTGACTGTCACATGTCTCCATGAAGAGACATCATTGCTGGGGTCCCCACTGGTGTCATCCCTCTGGAGAAGTTCCGTCTGTGTTGTATCAAGGAACTCCTCAGATGCCTTAATTTGACGAAGGCATTTTAATCTTGTTCACTAGTGGTGTCACCCCCTCAAGCGTGCCACCTTCCAAACAACTTATTGCAGTGGTTCTCGAACCGTCTAGCTTTGGACCAATTGTGCAAAGAGACAACCTGTCCAAGATCCACTAAAAGTGATGTCATGGGTGGAAGTGACATCATCAACCAAATTAAAACAAATAAATAATTGTAAATATTTTAAACTTAATCAAGTAAATAATCTCAACCCCCCCTCCCCAGCCCCCAAAAAATTCAGTAAGATTTTCAACACCCAGTTCAATTTTTAAGTTCCAATATTTACACAGGTTCAGTATGATTTGGGATTAAATAGGTTTTATACCCAGCAAGTTTTTTTCTTATTTTTGCTAGACCTGGGTAATCATATGACATAATCAGACAGAGGAGAAGGTTCTCCCCTCCCCCCACATGTAGGACACCCAAGAAAAGTGTAGAACATAATAAAATAAAAGCTAAAAAAACTTGTGTATATTGCTCCCATGTGCTTAAACACTATAGTATATTACTGAATATTACATTTAAAATTATTACATTATAATTCAATACATATAACAGCACAATCCTAACAGGGTCTACTCAAAAGTAAGCCTGATTGTGTTCAAAGGGTCTTATTCCCAGGAAAGTGTCTTTAGGATTAGAGTCATAATTTATTAATTCCAAGTAGGCTATCGGCAAATTTAAACACTATGGCTGCAATCCTAAAGACACTTTCCTAGGAGTAAGACCCACTGAACAAAATGGGGCTTATGTTTGCAGAGACATGGTTGGGATTGCACTATTTATGGATATTATTAAATTTAAAATTATTAAATATAATTTATTACATATAATTTATGAATTACAAGCACTCTACATTCTCCCTGCTCACAAGGAAATGGAGAACAAGGAAGGCTTTTCCAAGACACAAGGTTAAAAAAGAGGACATGTCCTGTAAAAAGAGGGCATCTGGTAAAAAATATTTTTATAAGTCAAAACTGCCTTAAACCCCCCTCTCCCCAAAAAAAGGGATTAAAACCTCAGAGAGAAGAGGGCTAGAGATCCAGATGAGGCTTGAGCCACAGCTCCCCACAGCACCCCCACAGTCTCCCTGGGCACGTCACCCAGTGCGGGCTACACCACCATAGTGACTCCAGTGGTTATACATTTATACATTTATATCCCACCTCTCAGTATTCGGGTGGTTTACTTCACTGCAAAATCTAAGTGTTTTCATCACTTTCACAACACAATTACAACACAACTTTTGTAATTTTGGGGATATTTTGTATGGAGCCCATATATACATTTTGAATTCTGGGAATCATGCATACTGTTTTATAATTTCCAAAACCGTGATCCAAACAAATGTTATTAATTCAGTTAATGAACTATTTTATTTCAAAACAAAAGAGAAGGCAGTGGCAAATATGGCAAGGAGACCAAGACCAAGCAAGAACAAAAGCAAGGTGGAGCCAAATGAAGAATTGATTTATGTGAATGAAAGCAAAAAGAAGCCCAAGGTGCTTCAATACACATATTTATCAAGAGTATTATTTATTTACTAAATTATTTGATTGATTTATTTGATTTATACTCTGCCTTTCCAATGCTAATGCCCAAAACACCATATGAAGCTTTTATCCTTTCTCCTCACAACATACCTGTGAAGTAGGTGAGGCTGAGAGTGAGTGACTGGCCCAAGGTCACACAGGAAGCTTCATGGCTGAGGGGTTTTTTGAATCTGTTTCTTCTAGATTCCAGTCCATCACCCTAATTTCACCATCCTGGCTCTGAGTAGGTCCAACCCATCCATTAGCCCAGAAGTGTCCAAACTATTCAGCCAGACGGCCACATCAAATATCTGGTATGGTATCAAGGACCAGAAAAAAGTTCAGAGGGCATGAAAAGTTACTTCTGGTTTTGAACACCAGGGGGTGTCCTGAGAACGAGGGAGGCTGCGGGTATCCTTCCCCAATTCTCTGAACATGCTCTTTTGTGTTCAGTTGAGTGGGTCAGATGCTAGCCATGAGACACATCTGGCCCCCTAGCTTAGTGATTGGAGACCTTTGCATCAGACCAACAAATAGGGTGTCTTTCAGGTAACAGTTTGGTGGAGGGCACCCATCTGTATTGTCCTCAACAGTTCCTCTCTCTCTTTCTACTGCTTGGGCTGGAAACAGGAAAGAAGGACTGAGAAGAAGAGGAAAAGTAGAGAAGAGGAGTGGTGGGCCAGTACACCGGAGAGTGGAAGAGCAGACACATTTTCAAGAAAAAGGGGCAACATTTAACATATTGCCTCAAGCAACAGGAGGTCTTCGGCCATCTTTCTAGTATGTCCAATATGAGAGTTCTAAATGGAGGGTTGATGTTCCCAGTGTGGACTGACAGTATTTTTTTAAACAAGAACAACATTCAATCGCTTCTAGGGGAAAAAAAACACTTTTTAAAATTTGTTCCAACTAGTCAGCCTGTCTCTTTACCCTTCTCTGGGTATTGACATGTTAACAGCATGAGCTCACCCTATGGTGCCCAAGTAAGACCATGGGAATGCACTGTTTGGCCATACCCATGCAAGCATGAATGTGAGCATATCCAAATTGCTTTCAACTGCAACCCACATTCATCAGCAAAACGCATTGATCAGTTACTAAGAGGCAAAAACAAAAAATGCTTATATCCCAGTACTATCAAGAGGAACTAGTTTGTTTGAGATATCCTTCTTTCCTTCAATGATCCTGCATTAGTAATGACAAACTTAAAAGGATACCCCAAGAGAGAAAACAACCTGTTATGTGAACACTATAATATTGACCATTTCAAAACAGACTGTTAATTCAATATATGCACTTATTGTAACAAACCTTTTGCTCCTGAAAATGCATCTGCTCCCAAGGTGAGTATTTGATTGCATAGCAGGATGGGTCTTAAAATATCACACCAAAGGTCTTCCTCTGTGTCTTTATATACCTGTTTAATAGAACCTTTCATACAAAACTCATGAAGCAAAGTACATAAACTTAGACTTGGTACTATTGAAGGTATCTCAAATGGTCTCACATGCACTGATGGCATGTGGATGATCAACGGTCCAAATGAATATAATTTCTATTTATGTAGTTGTTTTAAGAGTATGTAGTTGTCATAAGAGTTTGTACGTGTGTGTGTGTGGGTGGGTGTGTGTACATGTACATGTACGTAGATGCAAATAAACTGAAAATGCTGGTTGCAGGTGTCTTGTTTGCCTCCTGAGGCAGCTGGTGTGAGATATAGGAAGCTGGACTAGATGGGCATTTGGCCTGATCCAGCAGAAACCCTTATTATATTGTATTCCTTTATTACAGTCAGACCAGCACAAGGGCTATGGGTGGCACAAGCGGTTAAGATGCTGTGCCTGTTAACCAGCAGGCCAGGGTTTGAGACCCGGGTCGGCCCCACAAGACAGGGTGAGCTCCTGTCCTTAGCCCAGCTCTGCGACTCCAGCTGGATCCAATCGTATTGCCTCTGCCTTTCCATTGGACTAATTCAGTGGCATGGAGAGGGGGGATTTGCTGCTTGGGTAACAGCCTATCCTCCATAACAATCCAACCCAGGCTTTCGTGCTTCGCGTGCAGCATATGCAGCGCCGAGCACGATACCATAGTATTTCAAGACTGATGGAGACCTGCTTTTTAGACCACCACAAAGCATTAAAAAAGAGCTTAATTACAAATATGTCCAGGAGAAATACACAATAAAAGTATAAACATAAAAATTATCATTATGGGAGTGTAAAAATCATACTATATCCTACAAAACCTAAGGTTAAAACCTCAGCTAAATTTAGACATACTGTGATGGCCTAATGTAGGCCAACTTTAACTAATAAAAAGCAATCACAATTGGGAGTCGCTTAAACTGAAACATTCATAACTGCGCTCCTAATTCTCATAGCAGCAGCAAGGAATTTTGCAACAGCATACATGGAGATTGGATTTCCATCAGACAAAAGCATATGCAAAAATTGAGAGCTAGATCTCCCAGGCAAATTAGACAGTAACGGGTAAATAAGCAGAGGTCGCAGATCTTTATAAAAGGTACAACGTAAAAGAACGTGCTCTGTAGTTTCGACCTCTTCCTGACCACAGGGGCAAGTTCACTCGTAATATGGGATTTTCTTGTAACATCCTTCTACGACAGAAGAGGGTAGAATATTGAAACGAGTTAGAGTAAAGCCCCTCTTATAGCTATATATTTCTAGCTGGGTCAGGTATAGCGCTATGGCCTGTGGTCTAAGCTCAAATTTAACAAAAGGATCTGAAAAACTAGCCATGTCATTCTGCCATTCAATATCTCAAATACGTTGTTTGATTACTGTCCTTGCCCGCTCAAGACCCAGAAGAGGCAGATCACACACTGAAAGCCCCAACTGGGCTAGTTTCTTTTGTATGTTCTTTAACCAGCCATGATGTACCCCCTCCCTTAAGATTAGAGTGACAATACCTTCTGAGTTGAATAACAATCTAAGCCAGTAAAAGAATATATTTATCTATATCATGGCTTCAACTTTGATCTGCCCCGTCTCCAACCGGATCTTAGCGTTGGAGATGTCTCTTGGGACACCTAAAATTGCCCTCAGAAATTTGGCTTGGACGCATTCCAGCACTTTTATGTTAGCTAAAGGGCCAAGCTGTGAGCCATACAGTAGCTGAGCTAGCACTTTAACATGGAATAATTTAAGAGCAACTGAGATAGAATTGCCGCCTTTCGTTTTGATAAACTGAATTATGGCTGTTGTGCTTTTTTGGGCATTTAGGGCAAGGTAAGTTCCATGGGCATTCCTAGAGTACGTAATTATTTTGGAATATCACCCCCAAATATTTAAAATTGAGCAACTTGTTCTATCCTATGCTCATATATTTTCCAGACATGGGTATTAGTTCTTTCCCCAAAAGCCATTATTTTAGTTTTGTCGTAATTGATTTCTAGCCGATTCTCTTGGCAACAAATTGCAAGGGCCTGTAGGGCTCTCCGCAGACCCACCGGAGTCCTGCAGACAAGGGCTGCATCATCCACGTATAACAATAGGGAAAGATAAACCCTTATGTTCTTAAGTCTTGTGCAGATATTTGGGTGTCCTAAAAGGGCTGTATGGCACTTTTACGCCACTCCTAGAGGGGGTTGGGCCAGTGCACAGACCTACGCCAGCCTCCTCTCATCACCGTGCAAGTGAGGAGATTGGCCTGAACTGGTTAGGATTGCGCCCTCAGAAATGTGAGGATGCCACAGACATGCACCTGCATTCTTCCCCAGAAGACATGCAGCTGAAGTGAACGTGTGGCATGGCATCATCATGTTAGCTTGTTTACATGAAGTCATTTGTTGGACCATAAACTGTAACAATGCTAAAATATCAATATAAAATAAAATCTTAAATCAATGATACCTGCATAGACGTACATCACACATAGATTTGTTCAACTGTAGGTCAGGACGACAGCCATAATTTGATATATAGGTTGTCAATGATTCTTATGAGAATCCACCGCAAGTTTAAGGCTGTGCTTCACAATGGTGGCCTCGCCTTTTGTGTATATAGAAGAACAACAGAATTAAGCCCCACAAAACCTGAAACTATAAAAACCTCACTCGATCCATATCTGCCACCACCTTCAGATCTTAAGAAAAAAATGGTTCATTCATCTATAATACATTTCTCTTCACCTCCCACATACACACAAGTCTTGTTGACGTAAAATGAGTATGCTTTTCCAAGCAGACTGGCTGGCAATTGGTGGGTACTTGACCTATGCCTCGTGTGACTTCCTTACAAAGGAAAATCAAGGAAGCATAAGGGTGTATTTATATAACAGTTGTACACGGTTCCCTTGCCCTACTTTATGCATGCAGCTAATGTGCTTGCTTTACAACCTTAACCCTCCGGGATGAATTTGTAACATTAGCTGGCACAAGCAGTTGACATGTGTGCTGTTTTGTGACAATAACGAGAACTTGGTGAGGGTAAAATGTTCTGGCTAATAAGGGATGAAATACAAAGTTCTTTGTCAACAAATTGTCTGGGGCAGATTTGATAAGCCCTTTAACTGATTCAAATGCTGTAAATATTAATTGGCAGCACGAGGCCAGATTTGGATGACTCTTCCTTTGGTTTTATGCCCCTGTAATTCTATACACTCAAAAAGGATTGGCTATGATTTCCACAGGCTTAAACAAGAAAAAAGGGAAGAATGACTTCCTAGAAGCAGGAGGTAAATATAAACTGATTAAGATGATATCAACATGAAAAGATAAGCAACCCATTTTTCAGAAGTATTATTCTTTGCTCCCTAATAAGTCCAACTGAAAAAACAACATACTATCTCCATCTGAGACATGTAAAACTATGAGTGAAGCTCTTATGAGCCCAATCCATCTATCTACAATATTTCAAACATACAATCCTATGCATATGTACTCAGAAGCAAGTCCCATTGCTGTCAGTGAAACTTACTGCCAGATAAGTATGGTTAGGATATTTTCCTTTTTGTCCCCACTGATGGATTTGCAAATAGCATAGGCTACAATCCAGAGTAACTACAGGACCTTTTACACCGACGTAGTTACGTTGCCACCTATGGGAAACCTATGGATTGCATAGAGCAATCCAGAGTAAGTGCCTATTATGTCTTCCCCTAGTTACTCTAGATTGTAGGGATAGCCTCATAAAAATTAGGTAGTCTAATCCCCACATGGTGGCAGCATCCTAACCGTACCAACCCACTTTGTTATGTCACACTAACCATCTCTGAGTCACCACAGTTCAGACTAATGACCCACCAAATAAAGAACAGAAGCAAACAGAGTATCATCACCAGTATCTTCAGGGTTTTTAGTGAAGAAACCAACATGGCTCAATCAAATTAAGTCAAACCATAAGGGAAGTGTGATGTATTGGGAATAGGATGTGTTGATAGGAATGGGTTTTAAAGAGCAAATTCAGGCAGAACCCCCCACCTCCTCCACTGTTGGCTCTTCAATGAGGCCATCTGATGCAGGTTGCATCCAAGACAGATTGTGAGGAACATAAGGTTGTGAAATGCCTTTCACACTGAGTTTGGTGTTGGTGCTGTTGCTACTTATGTACAGCCAGCTATCTGTACAAGCCACAGTGATCTTCTTCCTTCTCACTTCATTACTGTTTGTCTTACACGGGATGTGCTGGAACAACAGTGCGCAGGGAACATAAGGATCTGAAGGTTTTTTTTGGGGGGGGGAGAAGGCATCACATTAAAGACAGAATCAGCTGGTGTTCCAGGTCACACCACCCTAAACCCCCTTCTTTCTCCTACTCTATTCTTTTAAATAACATGTGAAGAGATTCTAAACTCATACTTCCTTGACTCTTAGGTAAGGAAATTGGTTTTTAATGATGAGGGAGAGGTACTCCTTAATAAAACCGACTTCCTGTCTTCCCTGCTGTCTTTCTTAGCTACCCTCTACCACCATATATAGAAAACATTTCCTCTGTGACTCTCAAATCTGCCTTTTCTCTCCTTTAGCAAAAAGTGTAGCCTGTCAACATTGTATTATAGAGTGTACATCATGTAGCAAAAATTTAAAAACAAAACCTGTTAAGGAAGAAATTTGACTTGAAGGTTTTCCAAATGTTAAATACTGTATTTACTTGAATCTAATGGTCACCTTTTCCAGCCGATTCAGTCTCCAAAATCAGGGCGCTGATTAGATTCAATGATTAATTAGATTTAATACTGTATTTTTAATACAGTATTTTGGTTATAGATATAGAGTGTGCATTAGAATCAATGGCACATTGGATTCTAGTAAATACAGTATTCTGTTACAGTTGGCTGAATTTCTGCATTTCCATTCATGCATGTTGTTATTTCTGAGCCTGCACTTATGTGCACAAGTGTAATGTGTGAAGCAGAAGATTACCTACCAGCATCTTCCATACCAGAAAGTAAAGTGCTGGGTGAAACAGCACTATATCAAACATTGTAATTCTAATAGGCAGAAATAGAAACCGACTGACCAAAAATACATTGCTCTCATTGACTAGAAGAGTTGTCAATCATACCAGGACAAAAGGTACTGGAATAAATCAGTGCTAATGGAAGCAATGTTAGGGGATGTAGTACTGTACTTACGTTAATGTCTTATTTGGATGCTTAGTATGATGTCTATGATACAAATGAATGAAGTAATGTCTACAACAGTCTTTGGAATCCACAAGAGAAAAAAAAACCTCAAAGCATTTTTCCCACACCTCTAGTAGAAGGCAAGGCTGCCTAACCTCAGATCATGAAACTAAATACTTGAGGGCCGAATCCTATCCAACTTTCCAATGTTGATGCAGCCTTTCTAACACACTATGGCTGCAATCCTAAAGACACTTTCCTGGGAGTAAGACCCACTGAACACAATGGGGCTTACTTTTGAGTGGACATGGTTAGCATTGTGCTCTATGTGCTACATCCTGCAATGGGATGGGATTGGCAGTCACAGAAGCCTCCTCAATGTTTGTACCTTGGGGCTGCACTGCAATTGTGTTGATAGAAATTTGGGTAGGACTGGGACCTGAGGCTGTTACCCTATCCACATTTTCCTGGGAGTAAGCCCCATTGAAATCAGTGGGATTTACTTCTGAGTAGACATGCTTTGGATGTGGTGCACAGTCAAATTGTTCCTTTGGTTTATTTAGTAACACAATGGGATGTCTGTTGAACAAGACGCATCAGCCATGCAAGAAGGCAAACTCAGCACCATCCACATTTTACATCTTGCATCAAACTTCAAATGGATGATACTATCTGAAAGGTATCATAAGGTGAATATTTCCTTTTGAAGTTCCTTTCCTGTTTTAAGTTGAGAGAGATGCAAAATGGTACACTTTAAAAAGGGTTGATATCAGCCAGATGGGCTTTTTAGGGCCATTGTGTATTTCCATGCCCCAGACCTTCACTCTTCAGGGGAATTGTTTAATGTCTCACATTCCCTGTTTCAAGAACTGATTATGTAAGCCTTTGCTACAACAGGAAAATTTGCTGACTTTAAGTTAGTGCCTGCCTAGTAATCATGGCAGGGAGAACACAATAGAAATATTAACTTTTTCAGACATTAGCAGGATAAAGGATTAGTTAAGAGAACAATGGTTAGAATTGTGCTCACCTGTAATTTTAGACTGCAATACAACGGTTCTTCAGATGACTTTGCAATGTACCGTAACCAGCAAGAAGTGTAGCCTCATAGATGCTGGATACAACAAGAGGAAAAAGATGTCTTGCTTTCTACCATGAGCTCTGGAAAAAACTAGCATGCATGAGAAATTGAATATTATACTAATTATCATCATCATCAACAACAACAACTGTTTTTATATGCCACTTTTCAACAAAAAGTTTTAAATACATTTTACAGAGAAAATTTGATAAATAATGACTCCCTGTTCTAAAAGGCTCGCCATCTAAAAAGATGCAGAACAGCAGCAGACATTCATTAGACATTGGGTGAGAAGGTCCAGTTACTCTCCCAAAATAAGAACTCTTACCTCGTTAGCTTATCTATCATGACATTTCATGCAATATGACACCTTGTGCTCTGATTTGTGCCTACTGCTGTAATGCATGCCTAAAACATACCCAGCTAGAAGCTAGGCATGCTGGTGATAATCATATGGACTCCCATGGACCCAGGATCCATGAACTGAAGCTGCCATTAGTAGATGGCACAGCACATCTGGCCTGGCACAGCTGGCCACATGCAATGAGAGACCCAGCATGTTCCACTCTCTAGTCTTGGACTTAGGGCACAATCCAGAAGTGCACTTGGGTTACCATATCTATCACTGGGCTGACCAACTGCAAAATGGGCCACCCTAGTTATTCTGGAAAAGGCTTGGTATTTATCAGTAGGCTACCCCAAGATAGGTGGACCTGGGTTGCCCTAGCTGGGCCAACCTAGGCAATTCAGGAGAGGCATGTTGAGGCATAACAATGAGTAGACCCACAGGGGTCCATTAGAAGGCAAAGAATGGCAGTGTTGACAAAAAAAATCTGAGTTCTTGGCCAGCCTAGCTGCAATCCCTGCCTCTCAACCTCAGGAGAGGCAGTCCCCTAAGTTGTGGATACAGCCTGCCACTCCAGCAAGCCCCTTGGCACCCATCCTCCACCAGAGGTATTGCTGTCCTGGAGTCTCAAACTGCAGCTGTTATGGTTGTCAGGAACTGCTGGGCTTTCTTATAAGGCAGGCACCACAGCTGTTCCTTGTTCAGTGTGATCTGAGGGGGGTCTCCTCAGGAAGAAGCCCTCCCCAGCTGTCACTGACTTTATGACTTCTGAGCATGCTGAGGAGCAGCTAGGGCAGCCCAGGCTTCCCAACTCTCTGGATGCAGCATAACTCTATGCTCTGGATACAGAATAGTTGGAGCAACCCAGATAGGGCTCTCCGCACTGCCCTTACTCTGGATTGTGTAACCTCTTGAAATGGGGTTGCATGCCATGCCTCAGTGCTCTATGCTTGTTGTCATCTGTATCTTTCTGATGTATGAAACTGTGTTTTGGGACCTAATATTTTCTACTTGCTTGTTGTTTGTAAATGTGAAATATTCTCTGTGAGTGCAGTCCTGACTCACAGATGGGCTTGTACCAGCCCATCATCTTCATCATCGTGAGTGCTGAAAAGCACTTTTGCACCAACATAATGGGAAATAAGCCCATGGACATGCGTTGGCCTTCCTGTACTGAAGCAGGCCCAGGGAAAGTAGGTTTGCACTGGCTGAAGTCAACTGGTGTGGAGGTCTGGGTATGGAAAGGAAATGAGGAGGCAGGGAAGAGTGGGAAGAGGATGAGTGGTAGACAGTCTCTTCGGCAGGTGGGTGCGTAGCAGGACGCAGGGCCATTTCTGGGCAGCATGAAGCAGCTCCAGACTGCTTTGTTTTGCTCATATCTGCACCACCTTGTTAGGTGGCACAGATCTGAGTAGACATACTGGGGCCATTGCAGCTCTCCTGGAGTAAGCAGAAAAGTTTAACCTTGCTTTGGACTGAGCCACAGTCACCCCCAAACTTGTGCTGGATCCACACAGTATGCCAGCCTACCTCTTCCAGTGCAGGTTAGAATTGGGCTATGTGTGATATAATTGTTGTAATACTAGTATAGAAAGTAGTGAGAAATTCCGGGTAGAGTATTACCCTTTATATCAGTGGTTCTCAATCTTCCTAACGTCGTGACCCCTTTATAAGTTCCTCATGTTGTGGGGACCCCCAACCATAAAATTATTTTCATTGCTATTTCATAACTGTAATTTTGCTACTGTTATGAATCGTAATGTAAATATCCGATATGCAGGATGTATTTTCATTGTTACAAATTAAATGTGTGTTCTATGCACACATTGAACACAGTGGGATTTATTTCAGAGTAGGCATGCATAGGATTGGGCCCTGAGGCTATCCACTTTGCATGGGAGTAAAGGCCCCCCTGATTATAATGGGATTTATTTCAAAGTAGGCATGCATAGGATTGGGCCCTGAGGCTGTCAGTCAGCCCCAGTATGTGTGCAGCTGCAGCTGGAGGTCTGGCAAGCCTGACCTGGCCCCTGCACCAGGGGTCTTTAGGCGACCCCCAGGAAAGCTCTAGGCGACCCCCAAAGGGGTCCTGACCCCCACTTTGAGAAACATTGCTTTATATGGACTACTTACTACCTGAGACCATTTATTCCTATCTAAATGCTTAGAATACTTACAAGCTTTTTGTTGTTAATTCCTCTCATTCTGTGTGATATAAATTCATGTTACAAACTAGAAGAGGCTAGAATGTCTGGTATTAACAGTGTGATCCAGACTAGTTTCCTTGGCAGAATATGAATATTTCTTAATATTTATCAGACACCTCTATTTTGAAGAGCACTACATTGCTAAAGATACCACAAAGTAGTGACAGAGTGATGTGATGGAAATTGGGAGTAAAATAATTCAGGACAGCATGAACAAATTAGAATAACTAAATATTTTACAGCCAAGTGGGTTGTTGGGCACCCAAAATATGTCTCCTGTTGCATGATGATAAATTAATAAAGTGTGATAACTCAGTTATTATAGCCTTTCCAACATTCCACTTTTCATCTCAATGCTTGGGAATGTCTGCAACCTCAAAGGAAGTTGAACTAAACCTTCCAGACTTTAGGAAGGGAAAGATACTATTCCTGAACCTATTGGTCCTAACAAAGCATAAAATCAAAACCATAAAACATCCTTCATTTGGTTGAACAAGACCTTAAGATAATTGGCAGAGGATTCTGTAGCCATGGCCCATGGGCAGGTAATCTTGGAGCCGTACAACATCCTTTGAAGTCAATTGAGCATTCCCTTTAATATGAATTGGCTTTGGATTAAACCACATACACGAATTCCTTAATTATTAAAATATGTAAATAGAGCGTTGTTGTGCAGCTGTATGTGAGGTTGAATCACAATTTCACAATTTAAACGGTGGGTGTTTTTTTAATCTGTTTTTGCCATCATACAACACATGGATGGGCAACGTTTTCTACGATGATAGCTTTGGAGACCACAGTGAGGGAAACGGTAGCAGAAAGAACTCGTCTTGTTTACTTTTTACTTGATAAGAAAAGAGAGGATTAAGAACATAAGAGCCAAGGTCCAAAGAACTGCAAGCAGCAACATTTCTAGGACAAACTGGTAAAATGTCATTGCTAGATAGTATTATAGGCCTAAGGCAACACCAAGTCTTGCTGGATTAAAAAAATCATTTTTTAAAATTGATTTTTAAATTGATGTTTTAATTGGTGTTTAAATTGATTTTTAAAATTTAATTTAAAAAATTAAAATTGAAAAAGAAACAAACAAGTTCTTTATGGAGCTGAGAGTGATTTTTTAATGTGGGTTTATCAATCTGCTGTGCACATTCTCTGTGGGTACCTCACCAAATTCAGCAGAAAGTGGGAGTTAGTGGCAAATGTACAGTTCCCCTTGCAGAACATTATCTAGAACAGCAATTTTCAACCAGTGTGTCGTGTGTCCTTTCAACCATGTGTGCCACAGGACCTGAGGGAGGCCAACTGGGGGATTGCAGTAAGCAATTGAAATAAGCCCTCTTATTGCAGCGTCTTGTGCCTTGTCAACGGTCAAAAAATTGAAGGTGCCTTGACAGTTTTACCACCTTGTCAGTGTGCCACAAGATGAAAACATTTAAAAATCACTGATCAAGAACTAAGGGCACAATCCAGAGTAACTGCGGGGAGTCCTTGCTCCGGTGTAAGGACAATTTACTCTGGATTGCAATATGAATTTCCCATAGGTTTTCACTAAGTGGTGCAGTAACTACGGGTGCACATAATGTCTCTTACGTGCTCCTGTAGTTACTCTGGATTGTAGGGTGAGTCTATCTCAACGGAATCTTGTGGGTTCTGCTGGAGATCTGGTAAATTTCATGAGATTGTGGATTACACTGTAAATGGGAATCCGTAATTGCAAACTGATGCTGGAAGGAAAGACAGAAGGCTGATGAATTTTCAGATAACAAATATGGCTACACCAAACTTTTTCCCAGAACCATTCCAGGTATTTCTGACCAACTCTGCATCTACTTTTCTGAAAGTTCCTAGTGCTCAAGTTTCACTGAATATCTGATCTGTTAATTATTTCTGTTAAGCCAGGTTAATGGAAGGGGGAGTTTAGGTACGCAGAATCCAGTTGTATAATTGCATACAGCACAAATGGCATTTTTTTTCCAATTTCTTCTAGGGAGAGTTAAGAAATAGGGGAAATTTTAAAGACCTTAAATATTTAAACAAATCATTTTGAAAACTTTAAATATATTCAAGATTAAATTGCAACAAAACCCAGTATATTTCATTGTTTTTATAATATAGGTGTCCCTTGTTATCCGCAAGGGTTCGGTTCCAGAACCTCCCACGGATAAAAAATATTCATGGATAACGAAAACAAAATAACAAGATTTAAAGACCCACTCCCAGGTCTCTTGCAGACCCACTGCTCCTAATGGAATAAGGTTGTGTCTCAATACATGCAGGTGTTTGATTCTGCGACTCCCTGCTGATACCACAAATGTGTTAAATAAAAGCAATTAAAAATAATAAAGTGTGTCCCTTTATAATCATTTAAAAACATCCTTTTTTACTATTGTAGAGAAGCAGTCACCAATTAGAAACACAAAGGAACTATTGCCTTTGCCTCGGTCAGCTGAAGAATGGAATTATTGCTTACATGACTGGCTCTCTACAACAATAAGAAAAGCAGTTTTTTAAACTGTGATTTGCAAGTCACCATTTGTGTTCAGTCAAATCCATGTATAAAATGTCTGTGTATAACAAAGTTGGACCTGCATTCGTTCAGGTTATGGAATCAGTGAATTGTCCAGAAATATACTTATTCCTGAAGAACAATCACAGGGAAGGTATAATCCTGTCTCCCTCAAATGGCACTTCTGGTAGCACATCCTCAAAGACATTCTTTATTCTTATTTCACATGTTGCAGGGTGCAGCCCTGGCATTCAGACATGTCTAAACCCTGGGGCTGACCATAGCTGCTAGCATATTAGTCACTTACATGCTGCCGCATGTAATGTTCAGAGCAGGAATCAATCCGTTGACAGCAGCAGCATTGCCAAACCATGCTAACTGAATCTCTGTTGTAGTGATTGTGTGTCTGTGTGCAGTAAATTAGTATATCTCAGCTGCTTAATTATATCTCACACTTGCTTATTAGATGCCACTAGGGTGTGTTGGTTTCATAATGAAAAGAAAAAAGAGAAGCCCGTCATTGCAGATGATCTCATTTATTGAGCTAAAAATAAAAGACAAGTAGCTGAGTATCAATATCTTCTTGAAGCCTTAGGGAAGAGCGCATGTTTGAACATTATGAGAGTGTGGTACACACAAATTATTTATCTATGTATATATACTCTACACACATATAAGAGAAAAGTTAAAAATCTGATGCATGTTTCTCTATCATTCAGATAGTCAGGGACTTACAGCTCAATCCTAAGCTTCCCAGCATGTGGCAGAACAGTGGTATCAAAATGGCTACTGCTGTATCCAGTCAGTGCCAGGAAACCACAATGTGGTTTCTCAGGTCTGGCCTGGCTTTTTTGCTGGCACAGACTTGACTCCATGTCAGGCTCCTCTGCTCGACAGTCAGTGTGGGCAGCAGTGAGGCCTTCAGGAGTGATGGGGGACATTCTGGGTTAAGGGCAAGGCAGAGGAAGAGTAGGAACTGGGGTATGCAGGAGGGAGATGGACCCGCCAGATCCTGAACTCCATGTCAGACTTTCTGATCTGACACAGAGTCTCTGGGAAAATAGCAAGTTCAACCCCATTGTGGGATTTGGGACTTTCTCCAAGGTGACCTCCACCTGAAGTGCCACAGGATGCAACGGTAGCTGTTTTGGTGCCACTGTACCCAGTGATGGCAGCATCTTTAAGATTGGGCTGTTGGTCCACTGGTGGCCTTTGGTCACATCCGTTTTTGAAAACGGTGACCTCTAGAAAAGGTGGACCTTTGGTAGTTACTTATTGGACAATTCCTGACACTACCTAGGAACCACCTCACTGTTCAGGACCATTTTATTATACAGAGCAAGTACTACTCCGAAACATATGAATTGTGGACAGCATCCTTGGCCTCTAAAATGCATCTCCTTTTTGAAAAAGTCATTGAATGTTTTGGTTTTTTGCTATGTTTCCACTGGAACAAACTTTGAGAGTGAATAAAATGATAATTTCTCCCCTCACAATACTTTAGGAACAAAAGACGGCCAGCTTGGGTGAATTTTGCCATTGTCCTCTATTTTAAATCACTCAAGAAAGTCGCTACACAGTTTTTCATTAGTAGAATCCCTTAACAATACTGCATTTCCCAATCCCAGCTGATGTTGGAAGGAGGAATTCATCCTCTTTGCACTTGACAGCTACTGTTGTACTCAAGAGAGAAAAGCGGGAAGTTACAACGACCTCTCTTTGTATTCCTGCATTGGGCCTAAGTAGTATTTCTTAGTAATTTCTCAGTAATTCCTTCAGCTACTCGGATTAAAAAAAATACTGTTATCAGTGGCATAGCTAGAGGGTTCAGGGGGGTGCAGGCTACAAGCTTTGGGGGGTAGAAGCTGAGCTTGACACTAGTGATTAAAACTGAGAAAAACTGTCTGTATGAATGATAATCCCGTCATGTTAAATTTCATTAGAAAAGTAATTTAATGGAGAATGCAATGGAAAAAAATGCATAGGAATATCTATATACTAGCAAAGGTTATGGCCAATTAACCAGAAAATGAAAACACAAAAGCCTATAGAACAAAAAGTGGATTTTTTTACTCAAACTTGCCCAAGATACTGATGGCTCAGAGAACCACTGAGATGTAATTCTGATACTGTATGAAACTGATAAGGTGATAATATGAATCCGCTGTCACTTCCATACACATATATCATAATACAGTTACCCAAGCTAACTGGGTATACAGGCACTTCTAAGTGGTGCTCCTCTTATATTTAACAGGGGAAGAATAACCCTTTGCCCCAGCACAATAAGGAACATAATTTTCCAAATAAACCAATAAGGGATATAATTTTCATTTTTTATTTAATTAAATTTGATTTTGTTGTTGCCGGGGGAGGGGAGCAACAAAGTCTTCTTTGACTCCATATAGCATTTAGGTGCTGTAGCAATGCCACTAGCAATGCAAATGGGTGGTGAACTGCTTAAATGAGGAGGCAGGATTTTCCCCAATTTTCTTTTTAAAAATACCTGGGAATGACATCACATCTGGTTGTGACATCTCATTCAGGACAACATTTTGAGCTTTGCACTGGGCTACGGGATTATTAGCTACTGACTGTAATGATCCTATTATAAATTTGCCACTGTGTATCCCCTCTTTTATTTACAGTGGTATAACTGTTTAATACAGCTGGCTGCTGTTATTGCAAGGGGGGCACAAGTCATTCAAAGAAATTTAGCTAAGAAGTCTTTCCTTCTGTGCATTGCTGTGAAGTTTCTAGCAATTATTCAAATGCTGGCTCATTTCTTTATTTTTTTCGCCCCATTCGCATCCAATTTCTCCATGCAGAAGAATCCCCAAGGCAGTTTATATAATGTTATGCTGTTTCTTCTATCCCCATCAACACATGGGTGTTGCTTTGGGGTAGCATAGTATCTCTCTTTTTTTCTCCCAGGGGTAGTTGTTTCTTCTGTTGCTTGGATGATGCGTTGCCCTGTTATGTACTTTTATTCCTTCTTCTCATCCCCAGAACTTCATATCTTTTCACTGTCCAAAGAGGGTTGGGGGGGTGCCAAGGGTTTGGTAGTAGATATGCTGATGCTTAAAGGGATTTTGGAGATAAGACCTTCATGACAAGAATATGGCAAACAATAGAAACATGACCAAACATGTAGGCCAGATGTTCATGTTATGTTCAATGATGTGGATGTATCTGTAATTACTCCTAAGTAGTTCCAGATAATGCTAAAAGGCTTGAGAATCTTGTAAACCAGAGACATGCTAGTATCAAGATAAATAGGAATTGCTCAAGAGTTTGATTGTGATCTGAAATTGTTCTGCATTTTGAAAATGTATCCAAAGGGGCAAACAATAAAATAAAAAAAGAATTTAATACATATCTGTATACTAATAGCACCCAGATGGTTGAGTGCCTCTCTCTTTGCAAGTGAAATGGGGTAATCTGCGGTCGTAGAGATGGTGCCAGCATACTCGAGCATGCAGAAGTACATATGAGTAAGTTAAGCTAATTCTCAGTGCTGTACCAATAGGCATTTCTGAGAATCTTCTGAGGCCTGGGTTGCACCAGGTCCACAGCCTCTATGGCCTCTGTGACCCTAGAATGCCTTCTGGTAGGAATCAACTTCCAGTTTACTTCCAGTTAGAAGATAATGTTTGATTTGTTTTTCCTTCTCGAAAACGAACATTGAAGTTAAATGAAGAATTTAAAAAAAAATTTAAAAATTATGCTCATTTTTGTTCATTTTATAATTTACAATTGAGTTACTGGTAATTTTTAACAATTAAAAATAATTTTTTAAAAAATTCTGAAAAATCAAAAATCCAGAGAAGAATTAAACATTAGAGATTTTTAAGGATTTTTACAAACTCAGTCCACTAAAATTTCCTGAAATATAATGTCCATACTAACCTTCATAAATATTTTGTTGATTTTTGTGTATAAAATAATCATGCATTTCTTATCTTTTCCCACAGTCTTTTCCCTGGAAGGATAACTGCTACAACTCATTCATGAAAGGTATGTAACATTTGTGAGAGTTAAAAGATGTTATAATCTATTTGGTCAATGAATGAATTGAAAAAGTACAGGTTTGTGGGATTTATAACATCTATCCTTACGAAGGGCAATGTGTGATATTTACCAGTATAAAGCTCTGGGGCTAGTTAAGAAGCAATTGCACTATATTTGGTGGAACATATATCTTCTTCTCCAGGGTCAAGTTCTGGAGAAATAGGTTTTTATCAGAAGCCAACTATGGAAAGTGCCAATTGCCTAGTACTAGTGTGTCATGGATACACACATCCCTTTCCAATTCCAGCCAAAACTCCAGATCTGGTTTTTAGATATTTCTTTTTTAAAAAAGAAAAAGTAAAGAATGAAATATAAACATCTTCATAGAAACTGAAAAACTTGCTGAAAAACTGAAAAACTTTTATACGGCATTTGACTTCACCTGGATACAGCATGAATTTCATTTGGCCCAATTATTTGAATGGAGAGAGAGAGAGAGAGAGAGAGAGAGAGAGAGAGAGAGAGAGAGAGCGCTAATCCCTAAGTCTGTGGAGTGAACATATAAGACCACCAAGCTTTGTCCTCACCAGACGTTCAATTCAGCTCAGAAAGCCACTGACCCCAAAGGAAATAAAACAAATGGTCAAGAAACCTATTTCAGATGTGCTGTGCTGTGCTATGTTTGTAAGTGAAAGGAAACTTATTACTCACAGATGTACTTCAACAAACTTAGGGATGAAGCCATGAAGGGCCCCTTAGTATTTTCTTTGGCCTCTGCAGAAACTGTTGACATCATCTTAGTTTTCGCCATCCATCTATTTGCTACTCAGGACTTAAAGCTTTGCAAAAGCTGCATTTCACAATTGGAGATCTGGTCAGCAGTTTAGTGCAGCAGTTTCCAAATATTTCAGAGGCCCTGGAAGTGTGGCTATAAAGGTGGCTGGGCAGCAGTGCTCCTCTTCCTCCTGTCTCCCCCAAATCCTTGGTGCATATATCCTCATTTGCTCTGTCAGTTTTTAGACCCACCAAAAGAGAGTCATGACTCACTGAGCAGGTCTTGAACTCATAATTTGGGATTTCTGGCTTAGGGAAAGGAGGAAGAGATGACATTTCTTTGTTTTTTCCTTATGCATTTGGAAAGAACTACTGTAACTACTGAACTACTAATTCCCTATTGAAGATGATATTCTGCACTAGCAGCTGTTTTTTATATCCGAATTAGATAAGCTATTGCCACAATCCCACTACACCAGTGCCAATATTTGTGAAATACTGGCATGGCCATAGGCACTCCTACCCAGGGATAAAGCTGAAGGTGGGGTAAAGCTGTGGGACTTCTCCTATGAAAAGGAAGACTATTAAATAGGAGTATTAAACAAAAGAATGGGAGTATTAAATACTCCTGTTTAATAAGCAGCATTGCTCAGGAGCTGTTTCAAAGATTTTTGGTTTTTTTTAAGGCCTAAGGGAAGAAGTGTCAGTCTCAACTGGAGGCAAACTGAGAAATTTGCCTAAGGGCATATGTCAACATCTGCAGTGGATCTCAAACTGGTGGAACATAACTCACCAGCTGGAAAACCACTGCCCTTTTCCCTTTAAGGGGTAAGGACAGGAGGAATGGATTGACATACCCTACAATCCAGAGTAACTACGGGACCATGTAAGAGACATTTACGTCGACGTAGTTATGGCACCACCTAGTGAAAACCTATGGGAAATTCATATTGCAATCCAGAGTAAATTGCTCTTACGTCGGAGCAAGGACTGCCCATAGTTACTTAGGATTGCACTCATGATCTCCAGGATTGTCAGGGTCTGTGGGATGTGGGAAGCTCTGAACATGTGACTTTTGTGACTCTCCAGGTCAAATTCATCATCAAATTTAATAAGTTTCCATAGGCTATTCCACCTTTTCTCAGGCTTCATTTCACCCTCCTCCCACAACACAATGCCCACCTAATAACATTGGCCTACTTTACAGGGCAACTGGGAAGATTATTGATATAAAATGCAGTTAATTAATGATAAATCGGTTTAAATCTTTCCAGAACTACATTGTACTTGACAAGTGAAGAACTATATGAACTGTTGTGCATTTTCATAGCTAGAACAGGAATTAAGTGGTTTGCACATCTTCTGCAGAAGGTCATGTTTTTATATATCAACTTATTTCACAAAGAAAAATGGAATAATTTATCCAAACAGCCAAAACTCTCACTATGACAGCTCAACACAGCCCTTCTGAATTTTATTCTATCAGTTAATATACCTCCCTCCAACGAAAGTGGTCAAAGTGGTTTACAAAATGTTCCCCCATGCAAGAAATAATAAATATCTAAAAAATCAGCTTACCTATTAACATTTTTTAAATAGTAGGCTAAATGCAGACAAATTAAAGTTGAAAGCCTGGAGAAATAGAAAGGGCATCTTGCATGGTGAGATATTGCCACAGAGCATTGAATCTTGTCTTTACCAAAACTGGGAGCATGCAAAAATAAGACTGGCCAGTTCTGTACATTAATATTGCTTATAAATTATAGGACCATATTTAGTCCCTCTTGACTCGCCATCTGTTGTTCCAATAAGGTGCCACATTTTGTATGCTGTCTTACACTCATATCAACCCCCTTTTTACTAATAGATGAATGGTATGTGTTGGCCTTAATTACAGTAACATGTTGTCCTTTTCATTTATGTAGGCACAATCCCCTTTTGACATTGTGTCATAAAAGTTTATGTGCTGCGTTCTCTCAGCTCCTTACGAATATCCCTGCCATTCTCCCTCACTATCTGAAATCAATACCCTTGCTCCTATCTTGATAAAAAAGAGCATTGAAACAGAAATTAAATGTGCATGCTGATCATTTGCAGCAATTATGCGCTGCGCTAAGAAACAGCCATATCAGGAAGAATAAAGCGGGGGTCACAAGGATCAGTGATATCATCTGTTGGGGGACCAGGGAACAAGGATTTTGACATCTAAAGAGTGAATTCAGTCTGCGTCTTTCTCTCTTTGGACAGTGAAGCCGAGAAATCAGGACAGGGAAGCATGTAAATTAGGAACCCCTTGCGATCAATTTTTACTTGCAGCTGGTGGATTGTAATCAATGTTAATTAACCAGGCTCCTTTTTCAGAACTGGCCGGATCAGGAGAGCAACTGCATATATTCTTGCCTGTGACAACAGGCTGTACATGTTTTCAGGAAGAGGGAGACTGATGGGTCTGTGCGCAGAAAGGGACTGCAAGATTTAAGAAGAAAAGAGAGAGAATAGAGCTATACCTGAACACTCTTTCTTGGTGATAGTTTTAGAGTGTGGAAGCTGCTAAAATAAGAGTGGAATTTCCCTGCTCGAATTTACTCAAAGCTGCAGTTGGTGAACTGAATTACAGCCTGAATTATCCTATGAGTATAACAGGACTTAATAAATTTGCCTTATTCAAACAGCCCAGTTCTATCCACAGTTTTCGGGGAGTAAGCCCCATTGACTCCAATGGAACTTACTTCTGAATATATATATATATATATGCATAGGATTGGGTTTTTAGGCCCAATTTTATTCTATCAGTTTTCCAGTTTAATGGGTCTTGCTTCTGAGTAGATAGGATTGAGCTATCTGTAATTTTATCATTTTTTCTTCATTTCTTTTTCTCTCAGTCTGGCTTTTGGGTCCAGTAAAGAAAGAGAAGCCAAGCACTGAAATAAATATCACCGAACCAAGTTCTCTACCCCAAAAGTTAGTTTCTCTAGGGGGAGAAGGGGGTGTTAGGAAGTTTCTGTGCTGTGTAGCTGTCAGAGTCCTGTGCTTCCACAAATGCTAAACCCACTACATTCACAAACAAGGAAAAATACGGGAAAAACAAGGAAAAATACAGCACAGCAGAACTGATATATCCTCTTTTATGACAATCTTCCTCCTCTATTGATTGTTGCATTCAGTGAATAACATTGTCTTTCCTGAAACCTTAAATGACAATCAGAACTGAGGCAAAGCTCTGGAGTGAACTGAGTGATGCAACAATAGCCATATTATTTCTTAGGTCTAGAAATTGCAAGTGCCATATCAGATACATGAGCATGGTGTGTGGCTCTCATTTTGAACTAAAGCTTCTGCCATGATTTTCCAAGTTTTAGCATTAAAGCATTGTGTTCTCTCTTATTGAGCATTGGACTGCCTACATCTGGAGACATGTCATAAAACAACAGAAGTAAGAGCTGAAATAGAGCAATTTCTCTTTCAAGTAGACCTATTATGGTTAAGCACAACTTCCTGAATGTAATGTTTTGTACAGTAATCTTGCCCGTGTTTGAGATGCTTGTGTCAATGCTCAGCACATTGACTGTTGCACATATTTCTTTGTTTAGAAAAGCTATCAGTGTAGACTTGATAATATTATCAGTGTAACCTTTCCAGTTTTCTAGGTAGCAATTGCTTGCACTTAAATGTGCAGGCATGTAACATCCTCGGATATGCTCAAGTCTATGAGCCCAACTCATGAGTCAGTAGCCCCATGACTCAAATCACAAGTCATAGTTCATCCTAATTGTGCCTCACAAGCCACATTTAGTATATTTATTTATAAATATAAAATAAAAAGTGTTGTTTCAAAAATAGGAATCACACACACACACACACACACTATTACACAGAAAGACACATTTCAATTTTCCTTGATTTCAGTACGCCATTTTTTTCACAGTCAGGTTAGCAAGCACACGCATGGATCAAATATATAATATTCAAATTGCTTCCACTTAACAATTCTTATTTTGCCACTGCTGTGGTTTTGTGATCCAGGCTCATTTGAGAAAAGTCTGTAGATATCATATAACTAGATGTTTGAATTCAAAGCTACTTATTGTACAATCCTATTTCCCACCCACCAGCATTGATGTGACACACTAAAAAGGCACACTCTGCATCCTGGGAGTAAGGTGGGCTGTGGGTGGCGCAAGCGGTTAAGACGCTGTGCCTGTAAACCAGCAGGCCAGGGTTCGAGACCCAGGTCGGCCCCACAAGACAGGGTGAGCTCCTGTCCTTAGCCCAGCTCTGCGACGCCAGCTGGATACAATCGTATTGGCTCTGCCTTTCCATTGGAGTAATTCAGTGGCGTGGAGAGGGGGGATTTGCTGCTTGGGTAACAGCCTATCCTCCATAACAATCCAACCCAGGCTTTCGTGCTTCGCATGCAGCGTATGCAGCGCTGAGCACGATACCATAGTCTTTCAAGACTGACGGAGGCCTGCATCCTGGGAGTGGAGGCAACAGAACAGCTTGCAGTAAAGTGAAAGCATTTTGTACATACAGTATCTACTTGTAAGCTGTTTGATTGCCTATGGGTAGGGACCTGCAAAAGGTGAGGTTATTCTCCTGGAAAAATAACCTCACCTTTTTCAGGTCCCTACCTATGGGTACCTTGGACATATGTCATCTTTGCTGCCAGGTATGATCAGACCATAAATCAGATTGCATTGAATGCAAATTCTAACCATGCAATGCAGTGACAACACTGAATTTAATATCCTTTTGCTGTAGCCAAACCAAACAAATCCATACTCCAAAATGGAGTACAAAAGAAAATGGAAGGAGAAAACAACAAAAGATAACCTCATCTTACAAATTTAATAGCTGGAAGGCCAGCCACTTTCATCCTACTTTAAAATGTCCAACAGCACAAAGGACATCACTTTGTGACATATCACATGGTTATGCAAATTTAATTAATATTGAAGAAATACATTGTTTCTCAGACTGTGGGTTGGGAGCCAATTTGTTGGTTGGTCACAATTTTAGGTTGGTCACATAGCACCTAACAGCCTCCACTGAAATTAAAGTGCTGAAGGACAGGTGAGCTCAGGTGTGAGGTGGTGTCAGCGTGGCATGGTGCTTTGCCCTGAATAGATGGGAAGATGGGATACCAGAAGGGGAAAGGGCTGGAATAGGATCTGAGTTCTGCTTAGACTTCCAAGTTCGAATGTTTGAATTCCAAGCTAGGCAAAATAACAGCATGAATGCATGATGTAATGGGACCTTTGGCTGATCCTGGCTTACATTTGAAGCCTAAATTGATGAAAGTCACTTCCAGTCCTCACATCTCTTCCAGGTTAATGACATCACATCTGGTGGATCCCAACAGATTGTCATTCTACAAAGTGGGTCCTGTGCTAATAAATTTGAGACACAAAGAAATTTCTGAAATGTTCCTGAATGGTTGTGTTTAGCATGCAATTCCTGGAATGAAGATGGACTACAAACACACAAAGTCAAGCATCTTAGAGCTTTATTGCATGCACTGAATCTTCACCAGACATGATGCCAACATCAACATGGCTCTGTGTTACAACTGTGCGGCTTAGCCAGAATCCAGCCAAGCAGGACTCCAGCAAACAGCCCTATTTTTAAAAAATTGTTTTTCCCATATTTCTATTTCATTACTGCTTCAGTTGGAGAGGGTAAAGGATTCCTCTCAAAGGAAAATAAAAAAGGCTAGGCAATGCTCACACAAGTTTCCTTGCATATGATATGAGCCTTTCCCAACATGAATCTCAAACAAAATCCATTATGCCAATCATGAACTAACATCAATTTCTAGCCCACTGACTAAATGCTGTTGCATTTTCTAGCAAAAAAATGTTCTTTAGTTTTAGCCATATGTAACACTTTAATTAAAGTCTGGAAGGTTTTGCCAAATGCTGCTGTTTGGAAAGGTGCTTTAGCAAATGCCAAAGTATCAACAAGTTCTTTTTATTTCTATTAGTCAGAAGTTAAATGCTCTGGGCACAAACTAGTCAAAAGTTCACTTTAACCAAGTTCCACTGAAGCGAATTGAATGTGATACTAATTGCAGCTATCATAAGCCCCATTGACTACAGTGGGTTTTAATCGTGGCTTAACTGATGCAGTGACTTGACAAGATCTCCAGCTTTACTCCAGCAATGCTTAGCATGAACTTGGTGATGGGTTTGCCATTGAATGACCTCACCCCCAGAAATCTGTTTGTAATGAGTAATAATAACAATGAAGATGTCATCAAGCTGTAAAATCCTCTGGAGAGCTGGAATCTGTTCTCAGCTCATACTGTATATAAACAGTCAAAATATATGTGGTGTTACAAGATCCTAGGGCCTTGCCCTGTGAAAATATGGCAGGATAACCTTTTTATTTTTTTAACTGTTGGACAAACACAAATAAATTAAATATATCTTTAAAAAGAAATACGTGGAATCAGAAGCTTTGTTATCCTAAAGAAGGGGGGAAATGTGGTGATTGGAGTGGTGGGGAGAGCTGGGGTGCCCCTCTTTCCCCCAGTTGTATCCCTTTGTCCAATGCCAAAATAATAGACTCTGCTATCATCACAAGTACAGAATGAGAAATAGAGCATCCCTGAAAGCCTTCATCCCAGTGATGAGGAAGATCCTTCAAATAGAGGCCACTGCATGTAGTCAGAGGTCTTTCCCAACACTACCAAAAGATGTCAAGGATTGACCGTGAGGTCCTGACCATGCAAAGCACATGATCAACCAGAAAGGTCCTTCCCTTATTCCAGACTTTACCACCTCATATGCAGACTTGGTTTCAGGGTATGGAACTGGAAAGTTTCTTTACAGTCTCAAAGATGAGCGATATTAAATTCCAAGTCTCTTTTCCAGCAATGGGTATAGGTTTATTATGTACTGTATATCTTTTTAAAGATAAACAAATAAGACCATTCCTCCCAGTATACTTCCACTTGATAGGAAGGGAAGGAACCTATCTTTGTGGCATTGAAGTGGCTCTACTGTGAGGAGACCCAGCAAGTAGGCAGTGAACCACAGCCATGCGCTCAGTGCATGGAGACCGTTCACGGAGCTGTTTCAGCTTGATTTGAATCACTTGCTAAAGTGCAGCCTCGCCAAAGCCAAAAGAACCTACATTTCTTCAATAAAAGGGAATCCCAAAGCATAAATAAAAGATTTCACCTGTGAAGAGTGATTTATTATCTCTCACTCATGAGAGAGATAGATGTGATTTTCCCTGTGGTGGCCACTGCTCTTAGTTTTAAAGTAAAAAACAACACAACAAACAAACAATCAATCTGTTGCAAGGAAGTGGAAACTTAAGTGGTAAAATATAACTTGCACCAAGACAAGTAAGAGTATATCAGGGCTGGCCTTATTATTAGGCAGCCACAGGTGATCACTTTAGATCCAACTAGATGAGATGTTGATTGTGTTGCATGTCTTGCAAGGATGTGTCTTTTTTTTCCTTTTGCAAAAGCTGTTAGCTAAGAGCTCATCTATACTACATCAATCATGGGGGAAAAGAAACCTTCTCCCTATTACAATCCTGCAACAAAGGGAACTTGAATCAAAAGACTTGGACTCACATCATAAAAATTCAATTTTCCAAGTTACTCAATGACTCTAGTCACAGAAAATTTGAAAACTCTAAAATACACAAGTTGGAACCCCAAAATTTGAGTCTTTTCCCCCAACTTGAGTCACCAAGTCTCCTGTGTCAATATGTGTCTCCTGTGAACAGCACATGAGCTAAGCCACTTAGAAGGTTGGCCACCTTTTTCTTAAAAGGAACTGATGGCAGTGATATCTTCAGGTCACTATCAAACCTGCCAGATATCTGAACATTAGGAAGTGAGGCTTGGGACTCTGCAAGCCTGGGTAGGCAGCTCCACCATTCTCTGTTTACATGTGATGGGCAGGCGGCAAAAGCCACCCAAGCTAAGCACCATATAGGCCACCTTTCACTGGCAGGCCATAGGTCGCTGATCCCTGATCTAGAATATGGTCAGCATGTATGAACACAGGTTGGTCTCCACCAGTCTGCAGAGCTGGTTTCTGAGTCTAAAGTCTTGAGGTTGCTCTCTCCGACATTGACTGGACTTCTATTTCACTACTTTTCCTGTTATATTGTTTCTGCCTGAGGGTAACAGTGGCTGCAGTTCTGCCTTTGTCTCAGTAAAGTTCCTAACACAGTTTGCTATATATGGGATGCTTCTCAAGATAGTAACAGATTGAATCCTGATCAGCCTATTCTGTTGAGAAAGGAAGCTGTCATTGTACCCTATAGGAATTTCACTTCCAAGACAAATATCAGAAAGATCAAGGCCCAATTAATATTGGAATCAAAGTAAAAAAATTCAAGCCTCCTTCCCCCACCCCCTCCATGTCCCAATCAAGACTAATCCCAACACCTTGTGTGATTTCTGGTTAGATAGTCACATTAAGATGAGAATGACTGTGGAAAAAGGAAGACAGCAGCAACCCGTTTTGAACAGAATGAAAAATGGCTGGCTAGGTGCATGGCTGTAATCCTTTGGGGGGGAAATATCTACCCTCTTACAGCTCTCAGTTTTGACCCCAACACCAAAACTAGCAAATATTCAGTTGCTTCCGTTTATAATGAACAGAACCCACCAGCTTGGGGAATACAGTTTATTTTTCCAAAATACTGACATAGTGTTTAGAAATATGAAAAATAGTCCGGTTGCACCCTAAAGACTTGTGGATGGTCTTATTCCATGGCTGACTAAAATCCGACTTCTCATGCTGTGGGTCAGAAGGGACCAGTGGAATTCAAGGAGCATGGCTGCTGGATGTTTTCAGAGGAATGTTTTTCCTTGCAGCCCTTCCCTCCTGATTCCTGCTGCGTTCAAGCAGCAGCAGCAGCGGGAGGTGCAAATATAGCCTTAGTGTTAGGTGAATGTTCATGAAGCATAATCAATAAGTCTGAGATTTCTTTAAACCTACTATTAAAGCAAGGGACTTGATTGAAGAAGTTCCCCATAACTTTGGATTCAGCACTTTTCAGGAGCTGCCCCTGACAAATGACACTTTTAAAATGCTCCCTGACTCTCAGCTCAGTCTTGATGATTGAACTAATGCTCAAAACACAGTGATTTTTTTCCCCCAGCCATGTTCATCACTTCCCAGGGCTCGAAGTGGTTCTCCGTGACACTTGCTACCTGGTGATTGCATGTATTCTGAGTTTACTGACAGGAAAACAATAACAGACAGAATGCAGAGCATGCCTTCTGTGGCAGAGGTAAGAGCAGGCGATAGACTGATACAAAATAAAATTGTGGGGAAACCACTCAACAAACTAACGGTGATTACAAGAGATCTGAGAAACAGCCAATCAGCACTTGTCCGAGTGCGCTTGTCACTCAGTAGTGCTGAGGGAGGAAAAATTAAGCAAACCTTGAGATGAACATTTAATAGACCAAAAGTCAGAATGAGATCCCAGTGTGGAGAATATTGAATAGTACATAAAAATAGCTTATAGTCTGTCTAACCCTATGTGCCATATCCAAAGTGAGCCACTAATGACTGATACAAATATATCCCCCACTTTTGGACAGTTCATTTTCAGATGATCTACTCTTTCATCACCTTTCAGGACTCATTCATTCAAGGCATGTTCCGTTCTTTCAACTTCTCTCTGCTGTTCTTACGGCCAGAATTGCCCTCTCCCATGTTGTAACTCCTGGTCTAATCCCATTTCCAGTGTTAATGAGAATCTATTTGCATAAATCTTTGTGTGACAGCAGGAATATTCAAGATAAAAGGGGACATTTGCAATTTGCTAGCTAAAAAAAGCATTGGAAGCAACATTTTTAAACTAAAAATGACTGGGCAAGGCAAGGCAGTGATCAATCAGTGATCAATCTCTATAGGGAGGAAAACACGTTGCACCCCTTTTCACCCCCTTCACCCAGTTGGAATTTCTGAAAACCAGTTCTTAGTGGGTACCTCCATCACGGAAGGAAAACTCTCCCCAAATTTCACACTACTAGGCCAAATTTCACCACTGCTATGGACTGTGGGTGGCACAAGCAGTTAAGATGCTGTGCCTGTTAACCAGCAGGCCAGGGTTCGAGACCTGGGTCGGCCCCACAAGACATGGTGAGCTCCTGTCCTTAGCCCAGCTCTGCGATGCTAGCTGGATCCAATCATATTGGCTCTGCCTTTCCATTGGACTAATTCAGTGGCGTGGAGAGGGGGGATTTGCTGCTTGGGTAACAGCCTATCCTCCATAACAATCCAACCCAGGCTTTCACGCTTCGCATGCAGCGCTGAGCATGATACCATAGTCTTTTGAGACTGACGGAGGCCTGCTACTACTTAGGCCTAGTAGTTTTGGCTGGCTGTTGATGAATGAGTCAGTCAGTCAGTAAGTCAGTTAGTGAGTGAATCAGTCAGTCAGTGATTTTTCAATTTTATATATATAGATAATGCCTCCACTTAAACCCTTTGCACCTCAAAGCTTTCATGTTGGAAAGTTGTAGACAGGGTAAGGAGAGTCATTGCTATCTGGTCAATGCTAATCAAAAATACTCAAACTGAGAAAGTGGAGATGATAAATGGACTTTAAAAGGCAAGGCTATGCAATTCCTTGCATACAAAAGTTTCAGATTTATGTGTCAGAGGGTGCCCCATGGGCAATGGTGGACATGGAAGGCAGGGGGCAAGCTGCTCCCATCCCCCCACAAATATCTTTCAAGGGGGAAATTGTTTAGCTCTGTATTAGCCCTATGTAAGCACCATGAATAATCTCATGGGGCCCAAAACACATAGTGTAATACAAAGCAAAAGAGGTAAGGATTTTCTTCTTCCCCTCTTTCCAAAATAACACCTCAGCCTCTTTTTTTGTCTTAAACCTATTGCCAAGTCATTTTATTGGCTGTTGCAAAGATTTTTCTATTTTGAGACAATGGGAATTATTATACTCTAGAGAGCCCATTCATACCACCATTGCATTTTTATAACCCAACATTTAAGGATGCAACATCTTCTTTATATCTTTTTCTAAAGAAGTTTGATAAAAGGTTTGATAAAGTTTGATAAAAGGTTTCTGTCAAAGAAGAAAAAAGAGGGGCACAAGAATCTTGGAATTCTATCACCATTACCTGTTTTGTGTCTGGATGTGCGAGTGTTAAAGGTGAGCAGGACAACACACCGACGGTGAAGGCCAGTTTTAAAATCTGTTATCAAGTTCTAATCCAGTTATGTTCATGCTATGTACAGATTTAGTATACAAAGAATCAACTGGATCATAAATTAACTTTAAAAAATTATTCTTTTGGAAGTATAAATTAGGCCATAAGCAACCTGAGAGAAAGAAAAAAAAGATTGCGGGGCACAACCCTAATCAGTTTAGGCCAGCACAACTCACCCAAATCCCTGTTCACAGTGGCATAAACAAGTCTCTGAATTTGGTAGATTGTGGCTGCAATCCTAAAAACACTTTCTTGGCAGTAAGACCCATTGAACATAATGGGGCTTACTTTTGAGTAGACATGTTAGGATTGTTACTAATATTATTAGTTAAGGGGAGGGGAATTACGTAGTTCGTTAAAAGTGTTACCTTGCTGATCTCTGGCGTCTTGCCATCAGACCAGTAAATATTTATCACAGTGGTGTGCCTGGCCTTTACAGTCTAGTGCATTGCACGATGCAGATGTGTTTATGGGCATGCCCTTTGCACACTCTGAATTAAAAAGAAATAAGCAGAAAGAAAATATTAGCTGTGTAACAAGAGTAACAAATAGATACAGGTGCATATCGTTTTTTCCTGTAATAAAAGGGTACAGCTTTTGAAATCAGTGAATTCTAACACAAGTAACTGTGTCCTGAGTTGTGAACATTATGGAAATGAAAACAATAGCTCCAATAGTGCACGGTATAGAGATATGTTAAATACCCTTGATGTAGTTTGGTTACCATGATGTATGCCATCATCTGCTACATTGGCTTTCCAGTTGTGATTTTGACCCTGTCTCCACCAGTGGAGAGAAATCAATATTTTCCAAATCCACTTCCTTTAACAACAGAGAGGATAAGATCAAACAGTATTGTTTTCACATTAGTTTTTTTTTATTGAAGAATTTTCCTCTCATCAGTTAGGGCGAGTGTTGCTCTCCATCCCTTGGTGTGCATCCGACCTTCTTCCCTTTAACCTTCCCTTCTGTCAATCTCCCATCATACAGGGGTAAGAGGTGACAGGCTTATCAAGAGTTATTCAGTTCGAGTTATTTTGACAAAAGAGAGGAAAATATTTAAAGTTCCCCAAGCCTGGGCTAGTGAGCAGTGCCTGTGGTTGCAACCGAGGGCTTTCAGATGTGACCCATCAGGCTTTGTACGCACACAGTAATAATGGAGAATGTGATAAACTGTCACCAGAAGATGGTCTCAATTCCCTGGGTCTTAATGGTGGGATAACACAATAGGGTCAGACTAAAAAGGTTTCCTTATGAAAATTTTATCAGCAACTTTGGTAAATTGCTGTGGGAAAGGTGCTCGGCTCCCAGGCAGACCTGGAACCTGTTTTTACAAGGTACAGCTCCCAGGCATTGCATCACCCTCACAAGATATTAAGGGCACTCAAATTGAATTAACACCAAATCAGGCCGGTGCACTTAACAATACAAATGCACTTAAGGGATGCCTCAGAATGATTTGTGACTAAAGAAAGCAAAGAAGAAAACAGCCTTCAAGACCACAGGGGTGGTGTTGTGTGTCATATACAGGAAAAGCCATAAGTAGAACTTAGAATACCGGAAAACCATGAACTTCTGGGGCTCTCAAATACCTTAGACCCAGCCATAAAGTAGATGGCCTATTTTGTGGTATGCAGAAAACAATTGATAAATAAATTACAGCCAATTTTCTTAGTGGTACAGTCTCCATTACCTCTGACAACGGCAAGCTGCCTTGCTAAAATGATAAGAGGCAAATAATAGTATATCATGTAGCAGCCAAGGAAATTCTCTGCCAGTTCTCTGTGTGTGTGATAGCAATGACACAAGGATCATTCACAAAAGGGAACAGGATGCGTCGTGGCAGCTGTCAGAGGGAGACAGGAAGACTCCTGCTAGAGGAGCCAAACTCTTACTTGACTAGCTCTGGGTGGTATTAATTTCCTCTCCTCTGCTTTAAAGAAGTTAACTCGGATGCATAGAATCTTCTTACAGCTAATAGGAAGTGTTGCACTCACTGGAATATGCGCTGCACTTAACATCCAGAATATAGGATTTAGCAAGTTTCTCATTTTCTCAGTGGTCAGTTTTTAGAGCAATTTTTATCTATTTTTAACCACTCATTCATTCACCCACCGACTCATCAACACCCAGCCAGAATTGCTAGACCTAGAAGCATGAAATTTGGGGAGGTTATTCCTTCTGTGAGGTAGACACCCAATAAGAACCAAATTGTGGAAATTCAAACTGGAAGGAGATGAAAATGGGCACAACACATTTTTGTCCCGATAGTTAACGTTGAAGAATTGCTGACTCATCAGCCCAAACCACTGGACCTAGAGCATGAAATTAGGAGAGCATATTCATTCCATAATGTAGGCACCTACTAATTCAATCCCTAAGGGAGTAAAAGGGGTGCAATGCATTTTTGTCCCGATACTTAACGTTGAAAACTGACTGATCAACACCCAGCCCCAAACCTTAGCCTAGAGGCATGAAATTTGGGGAGCATATTCCCACTAAGAACCAATTTGGTACCTGGGGTGCCCAGTGATGCCTGCTGCCTAATGGTGCTTGGTGCTGGTGTTCAGTACAGTGGTGGGCTCCAGCAGGTTCGCACCTACTCTGTGGAACCGGTTGTTAACAAGAGATAGGACATATAAAGTTTAAAAATAGCCATTTAAAAGTGGCTGCCAGATGGGCATAGAACCGGTTGTTAATTTCTTTGAATCCCATCACTGGTTCAGTAGGGATGCAAGGTGGTCCCCCCTGGTGCCTGGCAGTGCCTGCTGGTGGTCAGTAGGGATGCCTGGTGATGCCTAATGGTGCCTGCTGCCCACTTCATGGTGGTTCCTGGTGGTGCTCAATGCCCAGTCGTACCCGGTAATGATGCCTGGTGCTCAGTAGGGATGCCCACTGCTCACTACTCACTGGTGCCTGTTGCTGCCTGCTGCCCACTGAACAGTGGTGCCTGCTGGTGTCCATTGCCCAGGGTGACCATATAGAATGGAGGACAGAGTGTCTATACCTTTAACCATTACATAGAAGCAGGAATTTAGGCAGGTTTAGCTCCACATAGAAGGGTTTAAAAAGCAGCACCTGCCTAAATTCCCTTTTCTATGCAGGGTACAGGCACTCTGTCTTCGATTCTATATGGTCACCCTGCCACTGCCCAATAGTGTCTGGTATGAAATTCGCAGTCCCTTATGGTGCCTTCTGCTGCCCGCCACTTCCCCCTAGTACCATCCAGTGCCTGGTGCCTGTCAGTGCCCAGCGGTATATATATAAAGCGGTATATAAATACCATCGATAGAACCCTACCAGTGTCCAATGTGCCCAAAGCCCACAAATATTCTTGAAATTTTACACCTGCAACAGTGGGTTCATTCTGCTAGTTCCTTAAAAGAAAAGTGAAATTACTGTGGGTGGAGATCAGCTTAGCACCTTTCATTGGTGAATAAAATTGCTTTTGATGAGAGCAAACAGACACAGACAACTAGCCACCTGCAGTGTGCATCAAATCTTGACTCAACTCTAGAATCCTTAATATGTATATATCATGCTTCAATTGAGGTTCTTACAGTATTAAAATTCTGTAATGATGGCTATCTCTGTAGCCGATAAGTGCTCCCATAAATAGAGTGACTGGCTAGGACTTGAACTGGAGGAGCTTGGAATCAAATTCCAACTCAAATGGAAATAGACTGCACTTTGTCAAGTATGTCGTGAGATGAAAAAGGTTGAAAATTGCTTAAGTCACAGAAAGTGGGTCACCAATCTCCTTATCTTGCTCAAGGGTATGTTTTTTCCAACACAGAAGTGTAGCACTTCCAGTTTGATTTGCTGAGATTCCTTCATGGTCCCATGAAATAAACCTAAAGTTATGTATGTCTGAAGTTGACAATACTGTGTGATAAGCATTGAAACTGGTTGCCTTAAAAATGATGCAGAGATGGCAGCCATGGTATGGCACCAAGTGGTGTTCTAGCTCATGCCACTACTGGCAATCATATAACTGCTTCTGGTATATGGCCATACCAATATAGTCCTGTCCCAGAAATACTGCATGGCAAATAGATGGTGCTATAGGCCCCTTGGAAATCACCCTTCTTCATTAGCATACCCCTTTCTTTTCTTTCTTTCCATTTTTCGGAGAATAAGCATTATATAGCACACGGTGTTCCATGCTGCAATGTGCCAAGTCAGCAAATGGTCTGGAGGCTATTGACCTGGATTCTTATCTTATGCAATTACTAAAAGATGGTTTAGGATTTCCCTACGGGTAGCTTAAAATACACAGCGTTCTATCTGGAACCCAAGCCATTTTAAGCAGACATGTCTTCCTTAATGTACTTTGTCACTAATATGGTAACTTGCTCTGACGACCTTATTCAGATAAGCTGTTATTAACTTCGGCCAGAATCTGCCTAAAGAAAGAGTTGGTGGGAATATTTATAAAAAAAATTTGTAATAGTATTTGATTTCCATGAGGTTTTCACTCCTTGCTTATTTTTGTTGTTGATTTTGCAGTGGTGCAAGTGGTGCACATATGGGCAGTGGTTGGTGGTGTACAAATCAGTAAAGAAAATAAACAATATTATTGTTCTTGGGAAAATTCAGCCAAGGAAGTTTGCTTACAGGACAGATTCACATTATAAAGGATATTTATTAAAAATATCGATATGTCATCTTTTTCTCCAATTGAAGGGACTCAAAGAAATGTATGACAAAGGTGTCATCCATACATTTGTGGCACCCAACTCCAAACCCTTGGCTGACCTCCCCTCCTGTACCTATGTAGAGCATGGGGAACTGAATGGAATCCTGTGAGCAAACTGCCAAGGATGAAATGGAGAGACACCTCCTGCACCACCTTCTGAACTCTATCCCACCAGAAGCATGCAAGGCCTGTCTTTGAAGCCTGCTATTTAGTGACTCAACATACATCCCAACACTGAGCTGCCTGATACCCAGAGCCACAACAGGACTGTCACTCCATCCTATGGCCATTTGAGCATCCAGTATCAGCGTTTGGTGCTGGTGGTGCTCAGTGCCTGGCAGGGATGCCCTGTGCTCAGTAGGGACAAGGTTGTGGCTCTGACTCTGGCAGAGCTGAGCTCCACCGATCCTGTCCTCCCTGCCCCATTCCCTCCCCCTACCACAAATTTTCCTTTCCTCCACCCCAGGACACTTCCCCTCCACACTTCAACTCACTTCTCTATTGCCCAGCACTCTGGGCAAGTGCAGGGCCAAGGTCCACTGGCCTTTGAACAGTGTTGGTCCAATACTGGCCCATGCTAGGCCAGCTCCAGTGATAGGTCAGTGCTGTCACAATGTCGTAGGGCATGTTTGCAACAGTGCAGGCTGGGGCTGGGCTGGCTCACATTCAACAGAATTGCACATTTAGGCACCTAATTAATTGTGTTCAGTGATTTTAATATTTTTATTTGCTTTTGGCATAAGTACTCATTTGAAGTGACATTGAATCTGGAGAATGTCCTGAAAGAAATTGCACATCCCTCCCCCACAAATAACTCCAAATCAATTGTAAACACTTCAGCCTGTTTTGTGCTACTTCATTAATTTGGATTAAAAATAAACTGACTTAAGGTTCACATACAAAAAATACCAGCAACCTATGATGTTTTGTCAGTGGCTGATATTTCACCCATGTAATTCCAGCTGATCTTTCAGACATGGGTTCCTCCAATTCAGCTCTTGTGATTACTAATGGAAATGTGCATCAGACACATAGAAATCATGTCCATCAGACACATCCAATGAGTTGACTGCAGAGGGGGGCACACCACTAGGTTTTGCAGGGAGCCTCCCCTTGACATGGGAAACAACTCCTCCTCTCATTTTTGGTAGGGGGAGCAAAATGGAGACTATTTGCATGCAGTGGAGAGGCTCCCTGCAAGACATGGTGCTTTGTACCCTCTAGCTATGCCACTGGTTGATTGGGACTAATGTATAACCATAAAAACAGTGATTTGGGAGTAAATGAAGTTCTCGTTCATGCACATAGGCTACAACTCTAACCCACAGTTAGGCCAGCCTAAGCCCCAGCCTAAGTCCTGTGTTGATTTGGGGGTATCAAAAAGTGCCATAAGACATTTCTGCACCACTTCTGGAGAAGAGGAAGCCCAGTGCACAGACATGCTTGCCTCCCGACATCATTATGGGAATGGGAAGACTGAGGAATTGTGCTGGACTAGGGTAGGATTGTAGCGTTAGTGACTTCCATATAGAAATTTTAGGAGATGGAATTGCAAAAATCAGGGGTTCTAGTTACAAAACTGCCCACAACCCCTTGCATGGCAGTGCAATGTGTCCAACCTTTTTCATCATCCAGTTAGTCCAAAGTACATTTATCAGGGAGGGAGAGGACTAAGGGAAAGTTCTTTGTGAAAGTTTCTCATAGTGTCTAATCAGAAAGAGGCAGTTGCTTAGAGGTGAAGTGTACACACACATGCCTGCCAACCTTCTGAACAGATTTTGTTCCACTGCCTAGAAAAGGGCAGCCTCCAAAAGTGAGAAAAATAAAATGCATAAGCAAAGAAAAACACTGACTTGTAGATGAGTCAGGGCTGAAACTACATTCCTTTTGTCACCAGCTCTCTTGGGAGTCATAGATTCCGGGATGTGCATGTTTTTCATGACTCTGGGAAGTTGGGGAGGGGGGGACATGTTCCTAAGCAGATGAATCACTTCCAAGACAAATACTTCCAGATCATCAGGTTAGATCCTGGTCAACAAGAGCCAGACAGCGAGCCTGAGTTCATGAGCAATCCTGATGTGACCAAAAATCTTCTGACACACCCAGACCCTGAGAAAGGATGGAGGCAGATATGCAGAGTGTTTGCTTCAAGAAAAAGAGACCTGGGCTTGGCAAACTTACCTGCCCTTGATTTCAGTGTCAATCTTTAGGGGGAAAAGTCTACTAGATTCAGTTTCCTGTCGCTTGTGACAGATCTCTCAGCAGGTGGAGGAATAATAAGTGACACACACTGAAAAGGACTTTAATATGCTAGCTAAGTGGAAAATAATTGTGTTCACCTTACTTCTTACCAGAAAGTTACACACACCAACAAATGCACATTGTTGCATTTTATTCCCTGTTTTATCTAGAACAGCCTGAAAGGCTTGCACTGAACTAGTCCCTGGGGATTACAAGGGGGTCATGTTGCTTTTGCTTTTTCTTCTACTGGATTTCTTCTGTGTTTGACATTTCTCCTGCACTTCTAGGCACAACTTTCTTTTTTTCCCTCTTTCTTTTTTTTTAAAAAAATCTCAGTCTTCATTAACCAGGGGCTTTCTTTCTAAGGTTTTATTTATGCCTTTAAAAATAAAACTCTAGACTTTCCTGACCATATGTCCTCTTTTTCCATGTGATGTCCTCCTTTTTTCAGCCTTGGGTCCTGGAAAAAAATCTTCATCACCCTCCTTTTCCTTGTGAACAGGCAGCTTGTAGCTTCTGGTAATTAATAAATTACCATATCTATATATATATAAAAGAGAAAAGTCACTCACTGACTGACTCACTGACTCACTCATCACCGCCCTGCCAAAACCGGTGGGCCTAGAAGCGTGAAATTTGGGGTGGGTGTTCCTTCCGTGACTGAGGGGTGCACTAAGAACCGGTTTTCGGAAATTACAACCGGAAGGGGGTGAAAAGGGGCGCAACACGTTTTCCTTCAGGGGCTGAAAAGAGGTCAACGTGTTTCTGTCTTATACTTAACATGGGAGACTGAACAACATCCAGCCAATTTGGTGCTCAGACCCTGATGCACTGGGGGGATGTTGTTTGGAGGAAGAGGTTGCACTGGCGAGGATGCTGCGCATGAGGGGAAATTTTGCATGAGGGGAAATTGTGCATGGGGGAAGTTGAGCCTGGGGGAAAGTTGCGCCCGGGGGGAAAGTTGCGCCCGGGGGGAAAGTTGCGCATGGGAGGAAGTTGCACACTGAGGATGTTGCGCATGGGGGGAAGTTGCACATGGGGGGATGATGCGCACGGGGGAAAGTTGCGCATGGGAGGGAAGTTGTGCATATGGAAAGTTGTGCATAGGGGAAGTTGCACATGGGGGGATGATGCACATGGAGGAAAGTTGTGCATGGGGGGAAGTTGCGTATGGGGAAAATTGCACATGGGAGGAAAGTTGCGTATGGGGGAAGTTGCGCATGGGGGGAAGTTTTGCATGGGGGGAAGTTGCGCATGGGGGGATGATGCGCACGGAGGAAAGTTGAGCACGGGGGAAAGTTGCGCACAGAGGAAAGTTGCGCATGGGGAAAGTTGCGCATGGGGAAAGTTGTGCATGGGGTTTGATGCATATGGGGGAAGTTGCGCATGGGGGTTGATGCGCATGGAGAAGTTGTGCATGGGGGGTTGATGTGCATGGGGGAAGTTGCGCATGGGGTAACTTGTGCATGCTGGGTTGACACGCATGGGTGAAGTTGCACATGGGGGGTTTTGATGTGTATGGGGGAAGTTGCGCATGGGGGGTTGTTACGCCTGGGGGAAAGTTATCCATGGGGGTTGATGCATATGGGGGGGATGGCATATGGGGGAATTTTACTCCCGCAACGCGGTTACGCCTTTCGCTAGTATATGAATAAATTATATGTAATAGTTTTAAATATAATAATAATATTGTGTTTAAATTAATCACATGAAAGCAATATATGTGTTTTTAGCTTTTATTTTGAAGTGTTCTATAAGTTTCTTGGATGTCCTACATTTGGGTGGGCCTTGTCCAATTTTGCAATTATGACATCTGGTCAAGCTGTAAAAGACCTTAGATGTAACGGTACCATCGAACTTGATAACACTCACATGGCAAGGCACAAATGTTGGAAAGCTGTATAGAAATGGTGTCATATTTCTACACTGTGAGTAAATAAGATGGTCTGACACAGTGGCATAGCTAAGGGACGTGCAGGGGGTGCAGTTGCACAGGGCTACAAGCGTTAGGGAGGCTACAGAGCTTGCCTCTATAGTGGCTAAAATTGTGAAGAATATGGTATGTATGAAAGATAATACCATCATGTTATATATCATTGGATAATTTTATGCAGAATGCAAAGAATCAAACTGTACTGAAATTCCTATGGTGTATCAAACATTATGGCCAGTTAACCAGAAAATGAAAACACAAAAGCCTATGGAACAAAAAGGTGGATTTTCTGAAGCTCCTCTTATATTTAGCAGGGAAAGAAAAGTCATTCCTCTTTGCCCCAGCACAGTTTCCTTAAACAAAAAGGGACACAATTTTCATTTTTTTTTTTACTTAATTAAATTTTATTTTGTTGATTTTGTTGTCACAGGGTGGGGGGCAAGCAATCTTCTTCATTCAGTATAGCAAATAGGTCCTTTAGGTATGCCACAAGCAGAGCAAATCAGTGGTGATATAAATCTTGTAAATAAATAAAATCTGCTGAGAAGGAGGAGGCAACTTTTTTCCCAATTTTCTTTTAAAAAGTATCTGAGGATGACATCACTTCCGGTTGTGACATCACTTCCCGGGCAACATTTTGAGCTTTGCACGGGGCTACATGATCCCTAGGTATGCTACTGGTTTTACAGTTTCTTATTTTTTAGGGACTGAATGACCTTTTTACACTCTCAAGAGGTTTGCACGAACCTGTGGACTGGCTGTGGACAGACATCCAGAATGTTATGCCATGAAAACAAGAGATAGGATAATATGGATGTACAACTGCTTTGGACTGGAACCTCCTTCTGAAAACCAATCACCAGATGGATTAGGACAAACGTACTTTAGTATTGCACAGATTAGAAGATGATGGGGTAAGTTGGTACATTGCCTGTTGGTTCAATCAAGACACACTAGGATGGACGCAAAACTGCTCTTCCCCAATGTATATAGAACTTCTGTAGGATGCTCCACCTGTCATTCTGAGAGCCATTAGGACTTCAATGATTCATTCTAAATGTCTCTGAAAAACAAAGCTGTATTCTGCCTTCAGGGAGCTGAAGGCAGAAAAGAGGCATGAAAAAATCCTTTTTACTTGATATCCTTTTACAGGCAGCATCTTTTGCTCCAGTTAGCAAAACGAGGCCTTAAGTGGTCACTATTCCATGACCACTCTCAGATTTTCCTATGACAAGCAGTATTCAGAACACCCTCTGTTCTGTTTAGGATAGAGCTCCAGCTGGAATGCTGTTCTCCATGCACTAATAATATGTGGAGGCTGGTTACAACCCTTCTCCCCATTGCATTCTTAATGTTACTGTTGTTACATGACTCACCCAAGCTCTCATCAGGTGTTAAGTTGAATGTGAGGAGAGAGGAAAACAGAAGTGAGCATATCAACATACCAACATCTAGATCCACGAAACATCTTCATCCACCCTCACGCGGGGAGGCCAAAGGGAAAGGTAGGATCTGCACCATCCTGGCTTCCGTTACGAGGGAATTCTGGATTGAGATTACACACACTGCAGATTTACCTTCGTATTGTTTTCATGTCCTCCTTGGGCTCTGGAGTTGAACAAAGGAACTGCAGCTAAGTTGAAAGTCTGGCTGTGAGCACAATCCTAATCATGTCTACGAAAAGTAAGCCCCATTGTGTTCCATGGGTCTTACTCCCAGGAAAGTGTCTTTAGGATTGCAGCCTAAGAATAAGTCATAGGGTGCAGTAGGACTTTATTTCAGTTGTGTCTATTTTCAAGACCTGCTGTATGATTTCAAGTGCATGCTTTTGAATGTTTGGGATTTAGTATGGGAAACCACTCGTGTTGGGCTTTCTCCCAATGGGAAGAAGGTTACCTACCTTTTATGTTTCCTAATGGCAATTATCCTGGGGGGGGGCTGCCTGCATTAGGGTGCCATGTCTGTCTCAGAAGAGATCTGAAGTTGTGGCAGAAGGTCAGATGCATGGATTCTGTGAATTGTTCCTTCCCCATTTCCACAGGGTGAGCCACAGCAGCTTGACCCAATCACCAAAGGTCTTTTGGCACTGCCTCAATCCTGATCTGGAGCAGATTCCCATGACATTCCTCTGGGAAGGATTCTCCCATTTGAACCAATGATAGCTTCTCTTCCTAGACAAATGGCACTTGCATAAGCTCAAGCCAAGAGGGGTGTTTGTAGATATGGATAACCACAAAATGCCAGATTCGGGGCGGGGGGGGGGAGCGTACCTGGATACAGAAGTCATATGTGCTCCCTGTAGCATCTGGTGGGCCACTGTGTGATACAGGAAGCTGGACTAGATGGACCTGATCCAGTGGAGGCTCTTTTTATGTTCTTATGAATTGGAACCATGATGAGAACAAAACTTTATATCTCCCTCCATTCCTTGCAGTCCCAGTCGTGATCAATCTCACAACTTACAGTACATAAAACTATTTACATCACTTTAGTAGGAATCAACCCTGAAGACCCAACATGCTTTAGCATATGCACTCCTGCCCCATGCTTAATATCCATAAAACCAATTCCTGAAGAACACTAATTTTCCAAACTTGTGAATAAGAAAGGTTTATATTAAACTAACATTATTCTTCATTCTTGTTTAAAGCAGGGTCTTCAGCTATAGTATGCAATAGAATGGGCAAAGATCTTTCCAAATGCCCAGGGGAAAAAGAGGTGTGTAACCCACTGAGAACAAATATGAAGCAGAATATCTCAAAATTCCTCTATGAATGTTGAAATACCTCTCAGTTGTTTCCTTGTGTTAGGCAGCTATAGGCTATGAGAACTTAACATATTTTTCCCCAAGCAAATTTTTTGAAACTCCTTCAGTTAAAATTTTATTTCTGTTTTTAAAGCATTATTGCATGCTCCCAACAGCCCCTAGCAGTGAATATTTCCAGGAGACACTAGGGCACTCGAGCAGCATTACTCAAACTGAAGGTCTTGGAATCATCAGTGGGTCACGACTCAATATATTGCCAATCAAATAAATGAATGAATGAATATTTCTTCTCATGCAGTGGTTCCCACTTTGCTGTTTACTAGAAGTCCATCAGCTGCCTCTCAAAGGCCCTCTCTCTCTCTCTCTTACTTCCCTTACTTCCAAGCAACTGGTATTTGCAGGCAGGCTGCTGCTGAATCTGGAGATAACAAATAGCATGATTAATAGCCACTGACACATCTGATCTCGTAAGTTTGGTCAATTCCCTTTAAAAGCCATACAAGTTTGCAATCATCACCACACCTTGCGTCAACATTGGCGCATGTGCACAAGCTAAAGTGCGCGCACTTTAACTTTTAAAAAAAAATTGCGGCCGCCTTTTTAACTTAAAATGGTGGCCGTGGCAGCCGATAATTTTAAAAAAGGCCCCCAAACTGGTCTGCCCGGTTATTCCCACCCCCCCGGCCGCTACTGGCAGGGAAATAACAACAGGTAGCGGCAGGGAAATAATAACATCTGATTCGGGTGATCCGGCCCGAACCAGTAACAGCCCACCACTGCAACCAATATATATTTTGGTGTGTTGTCTTGTGCTGTGATTTTTATTTTTTGTTAAAAGATTTGCTCTAAAAGCTAAGCCTGAGCATCATTCGCATGGAAATAAATGAAGGGGTCCCTTTTGGAAAGAATGGGTTTGGTAGGGGCAAAAGAAGTACCGTGTTTCCTCGATAATAAGACACTGTCTTGTTATTTTTTGTCAAAAAACACCATAGGTCTTATTTTCAGGGTGGGCCTTATTTTAATTAACATTGACAGCAAAATGTAGGACAATAAAGCAAAAATGGAGGACACCCAGACAGGAGGCTAAAAATTGAGACAAATCCAGTCATATGATCACCGAAGTAAGTCCCATCCATCCCCACCACACTCACAGGGCTTACTCCCAGGAAAGTCTGGCTGAAAGATCCCTATTCTGTGTGTGTCTGCACAGAAGGGTTGGGCTTTGAGGCTGCTATCCTGTCCACACTTGCCTAGGAGTGAGTCCCACTGACAATAATGGGGCTTACTGCTGAGTAGCAAATCAATGATCATGCTCTGAGACTGCTATCCCAACCACAATTGCCTGGGAGTAAGTCCCACTGACAATAATGGGGCTTACTTCGAGTAGACTCGCATAGGCTTTGATGGGCTTTGATGCTGCTATGCAGAAGTGGGATTTTAGTAGGTCTTATTTTCAGGATAGGTCTTACTTTAGACCTCAGGGCAAAAGTCCAGGTGGGTCTTATTTTCTGATTAGGTCTTACTATAGGGGAAACATGGTAGTAGTAAATCCAGCTGAAGTGTACTTCTGCCTGAATAAATACATTTAAGACTGGACCATAAGACCCTAAACATTCTTACATATAACATTTCTAACTAATTTCATAAGTAGCTACTTGCATTTCAGTGTGTTGTGTCCACAGGTTTTAGGTACAAGGGTTTACCTGTAACATTATTATTCATTCAAAACTGTTGACATTACAAAGCAGTGATGCTGCTGCCAAGAGGATGCTAGGTCCTATGTCTGTTGATCCATTAAATTGATGATGATTTGATGTTCATCAAATTTAGGTTGATGGAGATTTATCAGAAAAGAAACCCCAATATAAGATAAGCAGTTACAATAGCATAAAATAAAATCACTACAAAAAAAGAGTATTAAGCCAATAAAACCAGCTTAAAATAATCATTATTAAAAGGTAGAACAAATGAAAATACACTGATCCCATGAACTTATAAATATTTTTTAGGAATAAGGTCTTCACCCTCAGTGAAAGGCAGCAAGCAACTGGAGTCTGGCAGACCTCCTGGTTGGACGGTTCTTCTCCTTTGGGTTCGACCACTGAACATTTTCACAATTCCTGTTCACTGCAAAGTAATGAGTGCTGTGCCCCTCTCCACAGCAGCGGTGTAGAAAATGGTTGAAGTGTTCCCTAAACGTCCATGAACCTGTCATTAACGGAGCTGCGAATCTCCTAGTTGGAGGATAACATGTTCCTTAATTCTGCAGGATGTTCAACTTGCAGAGAATTTCTGCCACGGCAAGCTAAGAAAACAACAAATAGCTGCACAGATTCTACCTCCTGTATTTCATTCTGATTTTTATTCTTCCGTGGTTTCTCACCATGGCCAATCATGTCACGCCATTAAAACAAACCCCACTAAGTAAATGACTGGAAGATTGTAAAAAAAACAAGCCTAACACCACACCGTTTGGAAAAGGTAACCAAATTCCTTTTCTTGACAGGTTGTAAACAATGTAGTCAGACGACATTGTTTTTCTTTCCACTGCTCTGCCAAGTTCAAGAGGAAGCCTGAGATTATAAGAAAATATTTAAATCAAAAAACCAAATCCTCAAGTGAAAGTTGGCTATATCCCTCCTCCTAGGTCAGTTTCGAAAGCAGATGTGTTCTTAAGAGAACAATATATACTTGCTGAGTTAGGGGGAAAATCCATGGGGACAAAAGACAAGGTTCAAGGACCAGGTCTTCAGCTGACATTGCTCTGTTTTCTCCTCCAAGGACAGTCTCTTATTTGTGATACTATTAAAACAAACAAAGCAAAGAATCACCATATGTCCTTCCTTAAACATGCAGATTACACACAGATTGAATGATCTGAGTGGGCCAATCCCCTTGAATTTCCTTATCAGGGAAGTCACTGAAACGCAGGTCATTTGTGGGGAAGGAGCAAGACATACGGGAAACACCTGCAATTTCAAATTTATGATTATAGGATGCTACAGCCTAATAGATTTAATGCCTAGAAGGGGGTCTGGCCAGAAGAGATTTGGGAGACTTTGAGGTTGAGGAATATATTTCCTCTCTTCAATTCGGGGAGTTTGGGTTTTTTCCCAAGTGAGAGCCATATTTGCATCCCCCAGCGACATCTGTACCTTTTCATTCGAATACTATCAGTTCCATGGGAAATAACAGCTTCTTATTGTAGCCAATTAGACCAGTAGTTTCCAAACGTCTGATAGCCAAGGCAAGCATTTTTCTTAATTAGCAGAGGCAGCCTTCACTCATACACCCAAAAGAGCTGTTGTGCACTGCCTCCTAGAGGCCTGCACTGTGTATGACATTTTTCATATCATACATGACATGAAGCGGCATCCTCGCACATATAATCCCAAAACACAACTACACATACTGGCAAGATATTGTGATCACAAATACAGTCCACATAGGGTATCAAGGTCCATTTCAGAGGGTGAAACAGTGGTGGATTTAGAGTTCATAGGTAGCTAAGACCAAGCCTAGAAAGTAGATCTTCTTGTATGTGGTCTTGCCTGGTCTTGCCATTCACATCTGGTTCACATGTTGCCTGTTGTGCCAAGCCAGCCTTCCACTGCTGACAGCAGCCGTTGGTTCTGGATCCTTGGTGGCAGGGACTCCTCTCTGGTCCCTGGGGTTGTCTGTGGATGTTCACAGTTGTTGCTGGCATGTCTGGTTTCTGGTAGGGTGTTGTACTCCCTGACACCCCTGAGCCCATCAGACTCTCAGATAACTCAAGGGCTTCTTGGAGACTCGACCTGCAACACACATTGTCTCCAACAGCCCTGACATTGGTAGGGGGCTAGGAGGTTGGTGTTTGCCTCCTCATGTAGGAGCAAGAGACTTGTGGCAGGGGCAGGGTGAGTCATAGTGGCAACTTCAAATGGATTAGGAGAGTGAATGCCATTTCCTTAACAAAAAGTGACCTGGGGGTCCAGTCCAGATCTGGGCTGTGATGTGTGATGATGGGCAGTTGACCCTTTGCCTTATGTTGACCCTAGACCTAGATGCAGCTTGCCTTACTCGCCCTGTTCCCTTTCAGGCTACTGCCTTATTGCTTGCTTTACAGGTCTCTTTCCACCTAAGACCACTCTGCCCAGGAAGACTCAAGGCTTAACCTATCTAACTTTCCAATGCTAATACAACCACAATGCAGTCCTGTGGTAAAGGAACAAATGTTCTCTTATCTTGAGGAGACATCCAGGACTGCCCTTATCGCCAAAGGATGCAGGATGCAGTGCATACACCACCAGCATAGCCACATCAGCACTGGAAATTTGTATAGGACTGGACCCTCAGTAAGTAGCTTCAGAAGGCAGGCCCTTCTGTATGCAGACACTTAGGTTCACAGGAGGCTTTAATTGATTATGTATGCAATCCTAAGTTGAACAGGAAAAGGCAAGCCGTATAAAGAAATAGATTTATTTATTGGCCAAGTATTAATACCATACTTGGAATTTGGTTTTGGCTAATGGCTACATAAATACTGGCACTAACTCATAAACAATAAACAATGAATACAGCAAAAGAACAAATAAGAACATTCAATTCGACTGTACAAATTTTGGGCAGCCAGTGGCTCACCACAAGTGACTAGCCACTGTAGTCCCAATTGGACTACTCATATTTGCACCATCTCAGATGGAGGTGCAAATCAAAGCAGCCTGGGAATGCCCAAGGCTGCCCAGGGTTAGGATCTGGCACTAGGATACCTGCCTCCCACTGCCCACCAACCCACTCACATTCCTGCCTGCCACCTGCCTTCACTCTGCCCCCCCCCCCCAAATCTCCCTCCCACTTCCTCCCATGCTCTCCGCAGAGTCATGCTTTGGCCTGAAAAGTGCACTACCTGCACATTTGTGTGCTAGCCTAACCACACTTGTATCCGCACAAAGGTGCTTTACAGCACTTTACAGATACAGTGCTTCACAAAAGAACTTTACAACACTTTTGCAACAACAATGAGCTGGCACAAGAATGTCCTCTTAGGATTGCTCCATACGTTTCTCAAGGCACAAATTTGGGAGTTATTGGTTTTAATATGGTTCTGTTTAGTTAGATCTGATTCCTAGGAAAATGTACAACCACATCAGACCCTATTTTTTCCCCCTACACCTGATGCAGAAATGAAACCACATTGGCTCTTGCTAAAATATCCCCACATTATGAATGCTCATGAATTTGAAATTTCGATACATCCATGATCTGTTGGTCATACCCACAGTTGCAGAAGTAAAATTTCAAGAATACTTGTGGGCACACTGGGCACCAGGCACTGGTGAACAAAGAGCAGTGCTGGACATCGACAGGCACTGGGCATCGGAGGGTATTGGGGGAGGTGGCAGGCAGCAGCAAGCACTAGGCATTCCTACCAGGCATTGTTGCGCAGCAGGGACCACTGTTCAGTGGCGATCCACACATGCACCATCCCTCGGTGCACCGTCTTCACCTGTGCACCACCACCCCCTGTGTACCATCCCCTCCCCCCACCAGGGAACCAAATCAGTTCTTAGTAGGACCTTACATCACAGAAGGAATACCCTCCCCAAATTTCACGTTTCTAGGTTTAGCGGTTTTGGCTGGGCATTGATGAGTGAGTTAATCAGAGAGTCAGTGACCTTTCAATTTAATATAGAAGAAGAAGAAGAAGAAGAAGAAGAAGAAGAAGAAGAAGGGGAGAGAGAGAGAGAGAGAAAGAAAGAGAGTGCACTAATATGTTTGCTGTGATTTCTTAATGAGTTTAGATAGAATTGTTTATAAACATAAGGAAATTCTGAGAAACTGTGGGCAATGTGATGAAAATTAGTTTATCTGCTACAGTGGTAATATGATCAATCAATCAACAGTATTTATATATTGTTTTTCACCAAAAAAATTTTATAGTGACTAATACTGTAGTAATTAACATCAGAGAATACATCCATTTTCAATGTCAGTTTTCCGAGTTATTACCAATTACCAATTAGTACAGTAGGGGTCTACCTAGGTTTCTGAGCCTTTAAAAAGTGTTTCGCTTTACCAGCTTCTCAAACCTGTTTTAATCCTATTTTTGCAGTGGTTGCCTGATTTATGAATGCCAGAGAATGTGGCAGTTATGGTAATTGTGTAGCAGTGTTACCCCCAAGAAGCAGCTTGTTTAACCATTGATGCACATAACCTAATCTGCCCTGTCCGTTTTGCTGTCTCGGTAATGAAACACACAGCCTCTCCAAAGGAAGCAAGCAAGAGGGATCTCTCCTGCTCCCTGGACACAAACCTGGAGAGTTTGAGAGTGCATCTATTTCTCCCCCTTCCCCCTTCCACAGGTGCACCCCCTCAATCCAAATTTTCTTTCTTCTTCCCTCTGGGATTTAACTGCTTTTTGGGGGGATGGGAGGTTTGGTGTAAATTTTTTTATTTTTTTAATATCAGTCTAGCACAGTGGTTCCCAATCTTATTTGGCCTACTGCCCCCTTTCCAGAAAAAATATTACTTAGCATCCCCTGGAAATTAATTTTTTTAAATTAAAAATTAAATTTTAAAATTCCTAAGATTACTCTTTCACAGGCAGTACTGTATGGAAAACCAAAGGATTGCCCTTAGCCCTGTGACTGTCAGCCTTTTCAACTCAAGACACACTGACAAGGTGCTAAAATGGTCAAGGCACAGTTCTTCTACCACTGATAATGTTCTCCTTTCACACAGATCCCACACACACCTGGCTCCACTGCTCCCCTGGATCCAGTTGCCTACAAGCTCCCTTGAAGGGGGGAACTCCAGGAGGTGAAGGAGTTTCCATCAGGGGGAGTCCAGAGGAACTCTGGACTCAGGGCCTTACTTAACACAATGCTTATTTTAGTAGGACACAGTGGGGCTTACTTCTGAGTAGACATGGGGATCCCCTGCATTGGAGAGGGTGATCTGCATGATGCATAAAGTCTACTTAGGTTGCACTTTCCTAAAGACATTTTCCTAGGAGTAGGACCCATTGATCACAGTGGGGCTTACTTCTGAGTAAGCAGCCGCAGGAGCTGCTTTGCCGGCACTGCGGTGGTGGAGGAGGAGGCAGGGTGCAGGAATGGAAAAGTTGAGCCTCTGCCTAGTCTGGCTCCCCCCTCCTCCTCCACCACCACCACCACCAGTGAGCCCAGCAGCCTGACTTACTGAGGCTTTGGGCGGCAGGCTGCAGGACGAAACAGAGGAGCGAGGTGCACAGGCTTCTCCTCCTTCACACACCTGTGGCCATCACCGCCCCCCTGCATCGCTGCAGCACTCACCAGGGGGCGGTGGTGCCCACTTTAGGAAACACTGGTCTAGCACAAATAAAACATGATGGATTTAAGTGATTTATTACCAAATCACACTGAACTGGTTTAAATACAAGGGCTTACCCTGAACTGGGCACTGGGTAGGACTAAAAATCTTACTGATTTTTTGGGGACAGGGGGAGGTTTAAGGTAATTCACTTGGTTTACTTTAATGCATTTACAATTATTTATTTATTTTAATTTGCTTGATGTGACTTCCAGCCATGACATCACTTCTTGTGCGTCCTGGACAGATTATCTCTCTAAAAAGTGGGTCCCAAGCTAAATTTGAGAATCCCTGCAATAAAGTGATAGAAAGGTGACACCCCTGGTGGTGTGACATCACTAGTGACCAAAATGGCTTAAATCATGGTTTGGGGGAATCAGATTATATTCTGTTGGATGTATAATTTACAGCAGAATCCATATTAACAAACACTTTGAAATATCTTTATTGTATCAAAACATGTGGCCAAAAAACAAGTGGAGACATGGTAATGACACATAGCCCCACCAACTGCATGGCGGTGACACACTGGCCTCCCACATCAGTGACACCACTGCCCTTACAAATAGCAATTCAGATGCCTAGCCATTAGGCTGCTGCCTGATTTGCAGATGCCAACTGAAATGCCTGTAAAGGTAATTGGGCAGCAGTGCTCCTCCCCAAATAGTGGCTTATTTAACCCTTGGTGCCCATAGCCCAGCCTGCCATTCACTTTTGCTACTCAGCAAACATTGGTTAAAACCTACTAGCAGGGTGACCAGATTCCTGAACCTCAAAAGGAGAACAAGGTCTTGGATTCCTCTCAGCCTGGCCTTTCCAGAAGACAATGGCATGTTTGCCTACTGATGAGTAAAGCCGCAATATTGGGCACTTTCACTTTCCCATAGAGCTCAATGCATATTTTTTAGTTTTAGTTTTTTGGCCATAACCTTTGATAGGAAAAAGATACTTCAAAACAGGTTTTTGTATTGGATTCTGCTCTTCAATACGAATACAATGACATATGACATGATGGGATACTGCACACCATTGCGAAGTTCCAAAATGAAGCCAAAATGGAGGACAACGAAGCCCTTGTCCTCCCGGACACCCGAATAAAAAAGAGGACAAATCTGGAAAAATCCAGTCATATGATCACCCTGTCTACTAGTAAGTTCTGAGCCTCTGTTTTGAAACCATTTAATTAGTAAGAATTGGCTTAACAGTGTTTAGAATGATCTTACAACTTTGTGAGGGGGGACTGAAGGAGAGTGTGGTTCAGATTTGGAGTGAAGAAGAAAAACATATGAGTCCCTGCCACACTGAGATCTGGAGAATTTGGGACATCATAACAGGTTGATACTATGGGCACACTATTGCTGTCCATAAGGGTTGTAATTGAGGACAACCAGACTGACAGAAAGCCCAAATATGTGCCATTTCAACTGAGGGAAAGGACATTAAGAAATTTCATGGCAAGGAAGAGGCAAAATTAAACTGTAGGTCCAAAAGTCTGTAGTCAACATTAAATGACAAAAAAGCAAGTCATGAAGAACATTTGTAGTGACCTTTGTTTTCATCCTTCATAAGAACCTGAGCCATTTTCCTTGCCCTTGAGAAATAATTCAGTGTCATATAAAACAGGGCAAGATATCATGATATCCATAAATGGTACTGCTGAGAAAACTGCGTCATAATGTATATGGCAATCATGTTTGCCACTATTACATTGGTGCTACTCCTGGTAGTCCCAACGAAGCTGTGGTTTTCCAACATGTATAGACCAGCCACTTTAAGGCCATGCAGAATTTTTGGGTATTGTCATTTACTACAACACAGTTGCTTCTTCAAACAGGCAAGAGAATTCACTATTCAAAGATTTTTCAGGCGCTAATCCTCTCAGAACTTCAAAGCAGTTGAAAACACTAGAAATACAGGGTGATTCAAAATTAATGGTTACAAAAAGGCACAGGTATGTTTTCTTTTTGTCCCATTCATTTTGAATCACCCTGTACCTATGGAGGGAATTGCATGGATGTTGGTGTCATGCAGGACAAGTGTGGCTCCTTGCCAAAGGGGGAGTGGGGCATCAAATGGATTACCTTCATCCATCCCTCCAAAGGGTATGGATCAGGGTCAGATAGGAATGGAATAACTTCACAGGTTTCAACCCCTAACCCCAAGTTAGGCCTGCACAAGTCCCATGTTAAGAAGAGCCATAAGGCACTTCTGTGCCACTCCTAGGGGAGTTAGGACAGCCTCCCCACACCACCACGGCATGGAGAGATGGGTGAATTGTGCTGGCCTAAATTGGTTGAGACTGCAGCCTAAGAAGGTAAGTTTGCTTGATTCTTTTCTTTTTATCGGTTTTCTCATTTCTTTTACTGATGCAACAAGATACAAATACCAACAACAACAGTGGGTATGTGGTCTGGTGTCCCTATCCAGGGCCACATGACTGAGGCCTAGCATGCTCTGATGCCCATCCTGGGTATTCTTCTCTCACCTCAACCAGCCCCAGTAAACTCCCTACCCTGTTCTTTCCCACTCTCTTCCTCATCCCTCCTGTGTAGGCATCTTCTATGGGAGAGGCAGGGGTACTGAGAAGGGCCATCTCTAGTAATGGTGGCGGTCCATATATAAGCAGATGGGAAGGGTGAAGGCACCTCAAAGCCCAGCTGGAACCAGCCATCTCTATTCTTTCACAACCTTCCATGACCTTTTCTGTCTCCTCAGGGTATTCGCAGATGGAGGGATCAGATCTAGGCTTCTTCTGCAGCTTCTCTTCCACTCCAGTCCCTGGTGCACAGCAGGCCATAGCATCCTGGGACCTTCAAGTACTCCATATGCATAGTACCTTCTTTCAAACTTGGCTCTTCAGCCTTGAAAGCGAGAGACTTGATTTTCTAAAACAAACCTTAATTCATTTATGCCTTTTTCAGAATTTAAAAATGTCCTGAGCCATTCTCTGCTGTAGGTCTTCAGTTCTGTGAACGACATCAAAAAAATTGAGATGCTGTTTTATTTTGTATTTTTTTATTCTTGCAGCTCTATGAATCATTTACGAGATGAATCATTTACTTTTGAACCTTTATTTTTCCTCTGTCCAATGAGGACATTAACATATTCTGATCTCAAGGGAGAATTTTGAAGGCATCATTGTGGGGCTACATTTTCCTGACCGAGCTGGTATGTGATTTCATAGAATCATAGAATTGGAAGGGACCTTGTAGGTCATCTAGTCCAACCCCCTACCTGCAGCAGGAAATCCATCTAGAGCATCCCTGACAGGTGCTCGTAGAGCCTCTGCTTGAAGATCTCCAGTGAGGAAGAGTCCACCACCTCCCTTGGCAATCTCTTCCACTGCCGAACCACCCCCAGTCTCACTAAATTTAATCGTGAAAAACCAACTCAGCAAACAGTACCTGTTGCAAATGGATCAATTTAGATCTGATCTGTAAATCTCCTTTTCAAATCCCCCAATAAACGCTTGCTCTCTCATTCTGGAAATGGTAAATTTGTGAATGAATGCAACTGAAAATGCCATTCTGCACACGTTTTTTATGAACCTTCAGTCCCTGGTGCATTCTGACACATTACAGCAGAGCAAGTGCTAAGTACTAACCCAACAAAAACGGGGAAAAACAGCTTGATAATCAACTCATTCACTATTCCACAGAGTACAACTGGATACACAAAGCCTTGCAGTAACGATTTCTCTGCAACTGCAGCTTTGCTTGTAGAGATCGGCAAGTGTTCACCAAAGTCTCTATAAGGCAGAGCTTGACTGTTGTGTGAAAACAAACAGCAGGGAATCTTGAATGGTCTGCAAGAGTACAAGCAGGATGACATCTTTGGGCCTCACACTGTGCAATTCTGCCATTGTTGGGGTGATCCACAGCAGAAATCAATTGACTACTCAACTACATCAGAAGGGAATGAGCAGAGAAAAGCCAAAAACTATTGAGATGATAACCGGCATGGCAGTCAGAAAATGTAAGAAAAATGCAAGACATGGCTGGTTGTTCACTTTAGCTATATGCTAACAGATGGCCAAATCTAAGACATCTCCTCAAGAACCTGCACCACACAACATGGTAATGCCCGTCCAGGGAGCATCCCTTTTACATTATCACCCACTATTTTCTGATATAAGGGGAAGTTTGTCCTCTTCTCACAGACTTTTATTACCTTGAGTCTGGTCCACCTTCATTACCTGCTGTTTTTATTTGTGGGAGGAGGCTGTACTTATAGCCATTATTTCATTCCACATCAGTTATTTATTTTTTCTTTAGCATTGTCACACAGGATCAAATTTCTCAAGAGGTATGGTGAGGCAGGTGCCTTAGGTGTTGGATTACCTGGATTATCCATGACAGAGCACTAAGACTGTCCTGCCCCGGCTGCTGCAACCCAACTGCTGCCACTGCTGGAAAACCCAACTGATCTCTGAGCACCTGGAAGCCCTGCTGTTCAGGCCCCCTGCTCCATCAGTCTTACCACGTTTGAAGAGCACCTGTTACACATCTGCACTGCTTTGTGGGGAGGCTATGAAGGTGTGGAGGTACTCATTCCAGAGCAAATTATGAATAATCTGTGTGTCTGTAAATCTATCTGTGCCTGATTTGCTGCCAGATTGCTGCTCTGTGCTACTTTCCACGACCATTCACACCACCTGCCCAACAAATGAGCAATGCAACAATAGATTCCCTTGGTCTACTTGCTCCAGTTTTTCCTTCATCTATCAGCTTAATTTCTGCCCTTTCCCTCCATTTAGTCCTGTGTCATCGTCCCCCTGCTCTCCCAAATTTCCATATAACAGTGATGGGATGGAGGGTAGATATAGGCCATTTCTTTCCAGCTGCCTTTACTCTGCCTTCTCCACTTCCAAAGCATGTCTATCAACAGCCAATCAATGGATGACCATAGCCAAAGCAAGACACTGGCATGCCTGGGTAGGGTCAAGGGTAGCAAAAGTCCTGGCACCATACTTGTGTACTTCTGGAAGTGATTGCAGTGTTGTGATGTCACCACAGTTACTTATGGTACAAGTTGGCACATTACCACATAGCCCCGACATGGCAAGACAGGCAGGACCTCCAGTGGAGCCTCACCTTTCAACCCATCTTTTTTCCACAAGCAAGCAAAACCAAGAAAGAAAGTATGGAAACCTGGGATTGAGGAAGAGCAAGAAAGCAAGCTTGGGATTGAAGAAAAGCTACGGGCAGAAGTTTGTGAAGCCAGTGCAAGATTTTGGTAAGGGTGGCACCTCATGTGTCCTCAGGCACTGTAAGATTTGAGCTAGGCCTGTTCACATGCCTTTTTCAGAAGCTTAAAACCATGGGGGGCTGCAATCTCTATTGCTTGTTCCAAATCTTTAGTATTTAGAGATATACTGCCTCTATACATGGAGGTTCTATTAACTGTTCCATTTAACTAGTCTCTCATTTTCATGGCATTAGCAATTTGCTTGGCTTGAAAACTGGGATGAACACTTTAATAATGCATTTAGAAGCTGAAGAGTTTTTATAGCCCTCTTTCTCCCTAATTTTCATGACAAGTGATTTACATGGAGGTCGAACCATCGGCCAGAAAATACACATTTGTCCCTTGTCCCAATGCACCTTGTCCCAAAAGTGCACAAGAACCTTCCTATAGTGTGATTTTGGCTTATATGGCATTAGCCCTCTGAAGAGCAATCAATCAGTCTGAAGAGCAATCAATTCAGGAACTTGCAGATACAAGTTATCGGTTCTTGTTTATTCACAATAATGAGAAGGGTTTAATTAATATAGTACATATTGGTCAATGTCTTGCTCTTAAATCTTACCTTTTTCCCATTGGTCAATCAATAAGTATTTTAATCTTTCTCCCCTTTTTAACATGATTTTAAAGTCACAGTTTTAAAGTAGCAGGTTTCAAAAGCATTAATTGCTATTATCAGCCCTTCCATTTTCCAAACATCAGCAGTTTCTAAAAATTTCACTTTTATTCTTTTGCTAAATTACTGAACTTTTATACATCATTTAGCTATGTAGGCACTGATGAACAAATGAGGATTCCATTAGGCCAACAGTGGAAAGTGACTTTTAAAAAAGGGGGAAGGGAACCCTCATTTGCTGTTAAACTTTATCGAATTGGACAATGAGTAATAAATCAAGATATATCCCACAGCAACTTCATTACCCATTACCACTTCACACTCTGAACCAATCTTCCAGCACTAGCATAGCTGTGCTGGGGGGACATGTATTGGGAGGGAGCACTCCTGGAGAAAGCCTCCTCAAGGTAATGCAATGTTTGTTCCCTTATCTTGGCTGCATTATCCTTATGCCAGTTGGTTAGGATTGCATTACCTTCTCCCCAGGGTTTGTTTAGGACATCACTTGCTCCCAGTTGGACCTAAAAAGTCTGCCTCATTTGATCTACAAAAATGACTAGCAGCTACTCTAAGGAATTAAGTTTATATTCTAATAGTTTGCAGTGTACTAAATGTTACAGGTAGTGAGAGTAAATTTGGTTAAAGTTGAAAAGGACAAGTGACTCACCATTCTAATTCCTTTCTTTCCATGAAGTAGCCATGCCCTAAAATACAGAGTAACTATGGAAAGACGTAAGAGGCACTTACTCTGGATTGCTCTATGCATTTCCCATAGGTGGCACCATAACTACATCACTGTAAAAGGTCCCGTAGTTACTCTGGATTGTAACCTTAGTTTAGAAGTGGGCTTTTCTCCTGTTAGAATAGCAGCAAACGCTAGAAGTGCCTGTCGCTCTTTCTACAATTCCCAGTTCCTTGACATCCAAATAACATAACATCCAAATTAGCACTCAGTGGCTTACATTCAGATTTCATGCCAAAACCATGGCTGGATGTTATGAGAATAACCAGACATGCTCTCTCCGGCCTCCGTGTGTGAGAAAATGAGAATCTTTTCTTCCTGATGTTTTATCTGAAGCCACAGGACTTGTCTTTTACAAACCATAATTTGTCCCCAAACCAACACTACTGTTGGTTGGGTAGTGTGGTGAACTGGCTAACACATCATGGCACAATTTTTGTTTTGGCATGAAACACTCTGTATCACACCAGACCACCACCATCTCCAACATAATCTCCCTCAGAAAGGTATTATAAGGCCATAATGAGAAATCTTCATTTTTAAAAAAAAGGAAGTAAAAAGGTGATAAATAAAGTCACATTTCAGTTATTCAGATTGCAATCTTATGCACATGTATCAGAGTAAGAACCCCTCAGACTGGACAAATATACCTGACAAATATACTGCTTAACTTATATTTCAGTGGGTTGTAACCAGAGTAACATGAACACTTGTACAAGAGTGCTTTATTATTATTATTATTATTATTATTATTATTATTATTATTATTATTATTATTGATACAATGTTAATAGACTAATACTGGTTTATTTCTGTGAATTTACAAGTTAGCCTGTACAAGAAACAGATATTTTGGAAAGAGCACACACTTGTGGAGTATATTTGCTTTCTTTCTCCCCTCTCAACATTGATCAAGAACACTCTCAACATACTGCTCAATATAGTGTTATACAGATTTTCTTCAGTAAACATTGAAAGACCCATCAATGTAATGTTTCCAAAGTCAATCAGTACATGCATCTAGAAAGGTATTTATGATTGATTAGAAATTATGGAGCTCCTTAAGATTTTCTATTCAAAAGACAGTTTGGACTTGGAGACCTTTTAAACTCATAAGCTTTAGGCAGGCAGTCAGTGGCAGAAATCCATGCAATCCTATGCCTGTTGATTAAGAAATAAGGCTGCAATTCTCAAGTGCTCTTAGGCTACTCTATCTAGCAGTGGGCAGGCCAAATTCCAAGATAGGTCTGCCTATCTACACCAGAAAGGTCTGGGTTGGTGTAAATCCACTTAGGCTGGCCCAAAACAGATGGAGCTGGGCAGGCTTAGCAGTGCTGGCCTAGGCAACTCAGCAGAGGCATGTTGAGGACATGTTGAGCATGTTTTAGAACAGTACAGTTAGAACATATTCAGAGCCTGTTTCCTGGGCAGGCATGCCCCTTCACAGGTCCTCTGACTTAGGTCACCTCAGGAGCAGGCATAAATGTGAGTAGACCCACAGGGGTCCATGATAAGCCAGAGTAAAAATGGAAGTGATGGCAAAAAATTCCAAGACCTAGGTCAGCCTAATCCCAAACCCTGACTCAACCTCAGGATACAGCGCAACAGCACACCTCAGGATATGGCACAACTACAACTACACCACAACTACACTAGCATACTACCCTTGTGCTGCTGTCTCTTCAGGAGCCGTTAGGCCAGGCTAGGGGCCTCCTAGCGCTGTGAATTTGGCCTGTCTGCTCAGGATATGGCCTACTTAGGCCAGCTTAGCTGGACCAATATCTTTGGCCTAAAGTCAGGATTGCACCATATCCATAATCTTTTAAATTTAAAATATTTAGGATATATATATTTTAGACTATAACAATATGCTTACTAATTTGTATGCATGCAAACTGGTATCTTCAGCTACTTCTATATAGGTCTGAGATTGTAATAAAGATTGGAATTGGACTCAGATATATGAACCACATTCTGCTCAATACCATTTAAAGTTGTACGCTGCCAGAACAAGTGTGCATGGTGTCTGCATGTTGGCTGCCACCACAGTGACAAAAATGTCTAATGAACAAAAATTAAAAGCCAGATGGCAACAATTATTAGATTCCACTATCATTTTAATGGCTGGAATGTTTGTTTTTGCTTTTAAATATTGCTAACCTACTTTGAGTCCTCAAGGTGGTGATAAGTGAGCAAATCCATGAAATAGTATTCACTGCATCACAGAGATGTCCATCTCTATTAGAAAGAAAGCACATAACATGGGAAATGAAGAAATCAGGTAGGAAAAGTAGAGCCTGGAAAGCAAAAGTGAAATAAGATGGGTCATCAATGAAAGTATTTAGACTTTTTCTGATTTTCTACAGGATTTTGAAGAAATGTGCCAAGTTTCTTACCTGATTTGCACAAAGGATACGCAATCCTAAATCTGAATGTAGCCTTTTGCCTTGCAGAGCTCTTCTCCCCAGGGTTTGTTTAGGACATCATTTGCTCCCAGTTGGACCTAAAAAGTCTGCCTCATTTGATCTACAAAAATGACTAGCAGCTACTCAAAGGAATTAAGTTTATATTCTAATAGTTTGCAGTGTACTACAAGTACAGGTACTTGGTGAACTTTATTTGAGAGGTTCTGGCAGTCTCCAGCAATAGTAGGAGCCATTTCAGTTATTAAAAAGAAAATTCTTTTTTGGCATCCAGCAGCAGAAGGAGAAACTCCTCCCCTTTCAAATTATATATCTTTATAGTGCAATTCTTTCCAGCTAGGAGGAAAACTTCAGACACTTTTCCAAATAACCCCAACTGTTTAATCTGTACCCTTCAGGGAGTCCCGCTGTGTGTGTACGTGAGAGAGAAACACTTTGGCTGAAATACGAACCAACCTTGGGTTTGGCTTGGCCCTCTCAAAAAGTAGCAGGAGACACAGACTAATTTTCTTTATAGAAAGTGGCATTAAATGGCTCATGAACCTTTATTCTTCCTTAGCATCGACAGGAACTTCTGCTCACTGGGGACTGTCAGAAGAAAAAGCACACAAATTCATTTTGCAAAAATTAGGTCTGGCTAACTTGACTATTTTACTTTACTTATGTTGCAAAGTGTCAGCTTTTGATCTTAATTTATAGCAAACAGATCAGCCTGGGTTTTCTTGAAAGGTCTTATTCATCACCTTCTTTTAAAATTTACTCTTAGTGACAGTCTAAAACCAGATTAGACAGGATGTGATCCCTCAGGGCTGAAGTAATTTGTTTGGAATCCCAACAAATCTAATATCCCAATAGTAATGTTCATTGATCTTACTACCTTTCCCAGTTTGGTGACTAACCAATCAGTCAAGTATACAATCCCTAAATTGCATAAATACTCAGAAAATACTATGGAAGAATCAATGTTGCTAGGGAAAATCTTGTACTCCAAACAATACTAAGCATGATACAAATCAGATTACGTATTCCTGGACTTTGGGAATTATTTGGTTGTTGTTATCTTTCCAAAACAATGATTGCTATTCAGTGATGTCAGAGGTGGCTTATCTCTTTAAAAAAGAATCAAGGTGAGATGTTTTATTGTTTTGTTGGTTACACTACTTAGGTCCATCATATCAAAAGCAGCACACTGTTTAAGAAGTAATATTGATTGGCATCCTTCAGTCTCAAAAGACTATGGTATCGTGCTCTGTGTGGGAAAAGTTGCTGCCACTTCCTGTGTTGTTTCAAAGCTGTATGCAAAGCTGGAGTGTCCTCTCCAGAGCATGACGGCCTAGGTTGATTAATATGGAAGATAGGCTGTTACCCAAGCAGCAAATTCCCCCTCTCCACACCACTGAAGTAGTCCAATGGTACGGCAGGGCTGATACGATTGGTTTCAACTGCGTCGCAGGAATTACCAGAACCTGGTTGTACACAGCCACGAACTGCTTCCAGGACTCTGGCTCCAGATTTTGCCTTGAAAAGTAATACCTATTAGCTAATAAGGATGATTTAAGGATTCCTTGAGGAACTCTGCCATAATACTGGATGCATCCAGCATTGAACAGACCATGGAACAGAATGGCAACATATAGTACTATCACCCCTACCAAATGGTGGGCAGTGCTAGAGTCCCAAGCAAGGAAGGAAGGATTATCTGAGATAGTTTGCACACTGGTGAGATGAATTCCTAGAGCATTACATCCTTGACTTGAGGCTGATGGGTGAATGACATCGAAAGAGTTGTAATGAAGGAACTGAAAGTATTGGAGTTAGGCCCAGAAAAGATGCTTGCCCACCTTTAAAGAAGGCCACTGATTAATTCACAATATGGTGCCTATTGTTTACATAGTCTCTTAATTGTGCCATGTATCTAATTCACAGCAAAACACATTAAAACATCTTTAAGCTAAGTCTCCTGATTTTGTATCCGCAATTGAAATAGATGGGATGCTTCTACAACCCTCCTCATTCATTGTCAAATCATCTCAAGGCTTCCATAATTTGTCTTAATCAAATGTAAATTGCTTCTTGGCTGAAGCAGACAAAAGAAGGAGAGAGAGAGAGAGAGAAGTTATTTTCTGAAAGAAAAACAAGATGAAAAGCTGCCTGCATGTCCTAAGGCACACTCCCAAAACCATAGGAACACATTTCTGTATTCACTTGAACTTCTTAATGTGCTATGCACTTCTCTGAGTTCATTTATTAATGTAGAAAACAAGCTGCACTGAGTTTCAGTTGAGTAACCAAACATGAAAAATGAACCTTAAATCCTTCCAATACCTTACTGGATATTCTATAACCATCCAAATAGAGGCTCCCAAATATATACGTGAGCCTTTATGCCAAGAGAAGACTTCCACATGCCCAAAGGCTCCTTTGTTCAGTGGAACTTCAATGCAAAGTAAAGATCAGCTTCCAATGCCCTGTATGGAGACACACAAGTGTTTCTTCTAAAATGCACTTACCAAAGTATTTTTAGTAATAAGTGGCACACACACACTCAAACATACACACAGTGGCTTTGCCAGGCAGCGCCTGGGATGAGCGTGCCCCAGGGCAGTGAGCTCCCCAGCCTGTGAGCCTCCACCCAGCCCATGCGTCCCCAGGGCTGCCTGGAGAAGCCTGTGGCAGTGAAGCAGAGGAAGCAAGGAAAAACTCCTGCTTGCCTGCCCACCCATTCGTTCACCCACCAGCAAGAGGGTTCTTCCCAGCTGGCCTCAGCCAGGGATCATGTGCCCATCAAGGTGCATTGGGAATAAGCCCCATTCACTGTGCCACACTCCCCCAGACCATGTCCCAGTTTGCCTTAACATGCATTAATGTCAATGGTGTTGGACTTACAAACATTTCAACTTATGAACGACGTTCTGGAATGGAACTCGTTCATAAGTCAGGGACTTACTGTCTCTCTGTGTACACACACACACACACACACAGGTCCAACCTTGTTATACACTGATTTTTTTTAATACACAGATTTGACTCAACACGAATGGCCACTGCAAATCAGTTTAAAAAACTGCTTTTCTACTGTTGTACAGAGGCAGTCATGAAAGCAATTGTGCAAGCAGTTATGCAATTCTTCAGTCCCAGAATCCCCAGATATTGAGACACTACCATATTCCATTAGGCACAATAGAGGAGCAAGGAACCTGGAATTGCATCTTTAATTTATGTTTAATTTTTCCATTGTTTTCTTTATACACTGATTTTTTGATACATGGGAGGTTTCAGAGCAGAACCCTAGTGGATAATGAGGGTACCTCTCTCTCTCTCTCTCTCTCTCTCTCTCTCTCTGTGTGTGTAAAATATTATATGAAAATTGCTTTTCCTGTGCTGCTATCTTTCTACATTTCAACATGTGACAGACCTCAGTGCATGAGTGAATTTTCATACTCAAGAACTCGTGCAAGCAATAAATAGTGCTGGTAGTGCAGAGCATGGAGATCCAAATGAATCATTTTTATTCACTTAAAGTGCTTGCTTTCACTGTTAGCAAAGATTTGGAGAGTGTTCACAATCTAATGAAAAGCATTCCATCAACCAAGCAACAAAAAGAGGATAAAATGACACTGTTCCCAGTTACACTGAACTGATTTTATTTACAAATTATTAATACATGTACAATCACATTCTATGAAAAACTATACAATATTCATTTTGGCTTGTTGAACTAACTTACATCCATATAGTGACTAAACCAATTGGGTTTATTTAAAGCACATTGAAATTTTCCTCAAAAAAGCAAACATTTAAATCAGATGCTTTTAAGAAGTGAAGTAACAGCATTTCTAGAAAATGTGAAATTAATAGAGCAATTGCAGAATTTAAAAAAAGAAAATGTGAGTGAAAAAACTGTTAGAGAAAGTTAACTGGCTGCAAAGATGTTTCTTGGTTATCTATCATCAGAAGGTGTCTCTATATCTGTTTCATGTTGTTCATATTTTACATGCAACACACATTTTTGGCTAATGAAACTCATAAGCTACGTCTCTGTCACAATACCAAATAAAATAAATCTTGGAACACGATTATTGCCAAAAAGGATTGAATGAATATTTTCATCCAAGTTATAACTCATTGTCAAAAAGGCTTATACTGTGTACATGTATCTGCCTCCCAGTGACATTATGCTGTTCAGCTGACATACAAGGATCAACTGTGCAAGCTGACTCTGGGCAATAAAATGGCGATATACAATAATGGTGTCTTTGCTAATAAGCTTTTGAAATAAAAAAGAGTGGTGTCCATTACAATATTTAAGGATCTGGACAGCAAAGTGATAGGTGCACTTTTTTTCAAACGCAGGACACCATGCCTTAATGTGTAAAGCTTACAGGAAACCATGCCTTAAGATGAAGCTTAACTATTAATTTAAAAGAAGAACATGCTGGCATTGCAAGAAAGAATCAAAGACTTGAGAAGCCAAAGAGCTTGATTGGGTGGGGAGTGAAAACAATTGATGAATAAACAACTGAGAAAGCTAGAAAGGCAATTTAAACGTTATATGAATGAAACTGGCCTAAGTGTTTCCAGACTGATCCTGTTGAGGATGCTTTCTGAAGTTCCTAACACCAGGAGCAACCCATATACAGCAGATAGATGTGAAAACGGAAGAAGTAAGAGAAGTTTCACAAATAGAACCAGATGATTTCCAACTAGATCACAGAGCAGACCAGCGGTTCCTAAAATCACCTTGGTCACAGCACCTTAGTAACCGTTACACCACAATGCTCTACCACAGGAGGATGAGATGGCTGAAACACTTCCCCAATATTGTGTGAAAGAACAGCACAAGATCACAGGAGGACAACACAATATCTCAAGAGAACAGCATGATCTAGGCTCAGGCAAAATAGTGCCATCTGGGAAAAAAAGGCTGCTGGGGACATCCGATGGGTTAGAAACTCACTTTTCCATAGCCCATAAAGATAAGTTGATTTGTATTAAGAAAAAGCCACTCCTAACAAGTTAGCATCATGTTTGAAACATGAAAGTGGCAAAATTACAATGGCATACAATATCAAAAAATGCAGAAAAATGTTCAAAATTATCCTGCAAATGGTCTCCTGCAATTTGGTATTTATGTAAATTAATAAAAAAAATTACAAAACAGGTCTCACTCCTTGCAATGTTAATGTCATCTTCCCAAAATATGTAGGGGTCATGTTACCTTTTTAAAAAATCAAATTCTCCTCTGACAACTGCAAGTGCTATAATGACAACCTAATGGGGAAGTCCCCTGAAGTTCTCTATCAATGTGTGGTTTAAGCACACATTGAACATTTTAATAATTGACAAAAGGATTAGATCATGCTCAAAATTTAATGTTCCTTATTAGTTTTTTCTAAAATATGGGTCTACCCATCTCAAATGCAATTCCCATTTAAGACATATTAAAATCCTTTTGATTTACTGAAGAAACAACTGATTCTGAGATTTTTGTGCCATGAAAATTTGTACTTTGTTTTTCTTAGGTGTGCTTCTTTTAGATCTACGTAATCATTGGAAACACAGAGAATTCTTGTATGAACATTTCTAAAAATAAAATAGGCTTTAAAAATGCTTATTTTAAATGTTTGAAACTGTTGAGCTGTCATTGTTGAGGTAAGACAAAATGCTGGGTATGAAGAATAGAATTGAAGATTTAAGTATTAGGAATGTTCACATTCCTTTTGTTCTCTTTTGCTATTGCTTTAATATGTCCAGTAAGTCACCTGGATTCCAGGTTCCAGTGTCAGCAGAAACTATAAATGTTGTCAATCCCATCTCCAATTACATATATGTAGTATATATGTAATAATAATCTTACAAAATAATCTGCTGTTTATGCTCCTAATATTTTTTTATTTTTTGAAAACCAACCAAACAAAAAAAAAATCACACATTTCCATTTTTAACTAAAAATTAAAAGCAATGATAGTGTTATGAAACTGCATGATGAAAGTATACAAAAATAAACATATTTTAATAAGTTTTTTAAAAAGTGCTTTTTTATTTTATAGTGTCTTAAAAAAGCTGGACATATACCTCTGGAAAAAATACCAATGTTGACACTTAGTGTTTCATTCCTGTAAACATATTTGGTAAAATTGAATCTCGAAATCTAGGAAGTGCCTGGCAGAGGTAGATTCTAGTGGTATCCTTATTGAATAAAAGAGAATACATTTCTTTTTCCTAAAGTGAAATGTCATATTACAATCTTAAAATACCTGTGTTTGTAAGTCTGTCTACTACCATATGCCATGCCAGACCATCCTAAATTCAAAACTATAGGCACTTCAAGACTTACTGACAACTTTTTGCAGTCATTTGGTTCAACAATTTGCTAATTATATACTAAAATGCTTTGATTTTTCATTGTGGTCATCTAGTACAATGATAGAAAAATGCTGAGTTAGGGTTTCACTGAGTTAGGATTATGTATAACAATAATTAGTTCTACAATTATTCTGGGCTTATGCAACTACACGCTCACTAGGTTCTGCATCAATGTGCCTAAGATCAAGATACAGAAATGTGTGAGGACTTATGTTTGAATTCACAGGTAGCATCCAGCATCAGTGAGGTAGAGCAGAGAATATCCAAAACTGGGTACCCTCAATTCATCATCTGGGATGAAAACCTTATTAAAAGGGATCATTTCTAATCAGAGGATCTTCCCTGTTTTCTTGGTAAAGAAAATAGTGTGGTGCAACCCTTGCATCTGCTTCACAATGGAAGTTTCAAACTACATAATCTAGGTATCTTTCAAGGGCCTTGTTTCCCCTCTGAAAGCAACAACTGTGACTACACTGATATGTAAAACAAAGTAATCTGAACTATCAAACTATTAAGACCAATCTCCATGGGCATACGTCATTTGCGTTAGCACATTGTTAGTTCTGGTCCTTGCTGAGTAGGATGTCACAAATCAGAATTCCTAAAAATTAACAAATAATAACAAGTAACAAATATTATAGCAACCCCTTGTCCTCTACACCACAAATTGTATTCAATTGCTTAAGAGGTAAGAATGTTTTAAAATCAGTCACCATCCTCAGTGGTCACCATCTTCCATAGGTGCTTTTGGTTTTCCGCACACAGCTTAAAGCGAAATAAGCCCTGTGGTATTAAAAGCTTCTAGCTCATTAAAAAAAGACACAATACTAATCACACCACATATGTGGATAAGAGAACTGATTCATGTAACAGACTGTATTTTTTTCTTTCTTTTTATAGCAATCATTAGTCCCAGGAGAAAGAAACTTTTTATGCAAAAAAAAAAACTTTGGCCTCAAAAATCTAGAGAACACATATCATGATTTTTTAAGCTACATGTTCATTTGAAATTGAGTATGGTTATTATTGCTTGTGTGCAGCCAGTTTTGTAAACTAGGGATAAAAAAATGTGCATTTTTCAAAGTTCTACAGTGTGGTTTTGTAGTACATTCTTGGGAAATCTGCATGATTTTACTTCTAATGGCACATGTATTACATATGCAAATTTCATCTTCTAGGGCAAAAGAACAAAGACAAATGTTGGTAGTCAAGACCCTTGGAATCAAACACTGCTCTTATCAAAGCAGAAGAAATTACCAATTCCATAAAGCACTATGTTATTTTTCTAATGCACCCCTGATCTATAATGAGAAGCAATCTAACATATAGATTTTGTATTCAATATCCCTGTCAAAAACTACATCACACATCAAATGTTAATGGCGCTGGGGAGTTGGGGTGATTAATACCATAACAAATGGTATATATTACAAATTTTCTTTTGTTCTTTACTTGCAATGACGCATACAGCTAAGATTTAACCTTTAAGGGTTAAAGAGTTTAATCAATGTCAATGTCTGATCTTCTGAAGGCGATAAAGAACAGTCTGTCTAGCGATACCCAACAGAACATCACTTTGTCAAGCCACAAAGCGCCCAAAAGCTTGTCAAGTAAGTTACTAGAAACCTCTTTGTGGTTAGAACTCAGCTCCTTCCTGCTTGACCTATTATTTGATATTTGACCACTTGGTTGCAAGACACTTGCTCTTTCCAGCTGAAATGTCACTGGGGCATCTTGTCAGCTCCCCGACATCTCGGCCTGACATACAATTTTACTTTTGTGTGCTACAAGGCAGAAAATGCAGGGCAATGGCCTTGCTTTAAATTCTGTCAGCATCAAAGATGGGCGTCACTCTTGGGTCCTACCAACAACAATAACAAAAAAGAAGCCTATTTTGAAGGTCAAAACAGCCATTACTTTATAGTCTTGCAGCTCACACTAAATTTATTACCTGCAGCCCTGGTTTGGGAACTGCCCTTATAAAAAAAGTACATCAACATATCATCTAAAAATCCTCCCTGCACAATTGCTTCTCCTTTTCTTATCAAACACAGTCTTGCGCTGCCTGCAGGGACCAGATTCTGCACTTAACTTGTTCAAATGGGCAAGTGGTATCATGTAGCTTTACAAGGAGCAACCTGACCTTCTCACACTGACCAGGAGTGACATTATTGTGCAGGAGGAGAAGCAGTCACATCATCTCTGTTTTGCACAACCTGCTTAAAGTTTGCAACTAAATGCTTGTCTTCAGTCGAGCTGACAAGAGAGAAGAGGGGGCTCAGTGAACCATGGCAGGGCTGCCATGAAATGACAGGAATCATTGGCATACATTTCAAATAGCTCTCTCAATCCTATTAAAGTATTGCAGCCCTGCTTTAAAATAGACAAGTATGAAACAACTTTGATAGATAGAGACTAAAATGGCTTATTGATTTTTTTACATCTGAGGAAAATTACCCAAAATGTGTCATTCTTTAACATTTAAAAATATATTACATAAATATGAGCTACCATGATAAATAAAAACTTCTTGGACTTTTTTTTAATGAATCGTTTCACTATGCTGAACGTGCAATGCAACAGAAAGATCTGAACAGACGGTCTCCCTGCTCCTGCAGTGAATAATGGAAAAATTGATGCCACCAAAAGGCACAGAGGCTGAACTGTGCTTCAAAGACCAAAGTCCTCTTAATAAAGTAAACTTAAAGATGCTTACCATAAAGATGCCACCAAAAAGGCACAGAGGCTGAAATGTGCTTCAAAGACCAAAGTCCTCTTAATAAAGTAAGCTTAAAGATGCTTACCATAAAGATGCCACCAAAAAGGCACAGAGGCTGAACTGTGCTTCAAAGACCAAAGTCCTCTTAATAAAGTAAGCTTTTAATTAGTAATTTCTAAACAATAGTTACAAAATTATCATACGACAAACCTTAACAACCATTTTACATTACTCGTTTGGTGCTGGGTATGGTATTTAGGGGTGAGGAATGGCATGAAGGAGACTGAGATCTAGCCTGCACCACGAAAAAAGTATTATAATCTGACTCCGCCTTCAGTGGTAAAAAATCAACAGGGATACAACTCTGGTCCAGATGGGCTGTCGCTCTTGAAGCCGAAGCAATGATTGAACTGTTTTGTGACTCCTGTGGAAATAAGAAAGGGAGGGGGGGCCAAAAATATACACACCATTATCATTATTATTAAGAATATTTACTGTATTTAACTAGCTTTCAAAGTGATTTCTGTAGCCATGTTGTCAAAAACAGCAGAAATAACACTTGCTTTGGGCAGAAAGATTAGCTACAATCTGATTGTATCAACAACCTCTTTTGAAATCCCATTATTTGTTTTGCCTGATGATTCTTTTGAGAATGTCGCTTCAGCTAAATTTTGGGTTTTCAAATTTAACACAGAGGAAAGGTTCTTTGCTGAACCTTTGTGCTAGGTTTGAGATGGGGAAACAGCTGTTTCTACGGTCCACCAGAAATACAAATAGTACATAGTATAGAAAAAGCCTCACACATAAGAGTGAGGCAGAGTCTATAAAACATATGAAAAAAAGTACTGGCATTAATAATAACAGGTTGTTACTATTGCTATTATGAACAATTATTCTATTCCCAGCATTCATATGTCTCCCTGATTCCAGCTGTTCGTTTATTGTCCAGAAGATATCAAACCTAATGTTCAGCAACTTCTCACCTACACAGAAGAGGCAACTTCAGAATGAGAGGTCTTTGCTCATTATAATATGAAATGCTTGTTTAACAATGTCTAGAAAATCCTTTCAGTGCAATCGTGTGTAGTAAATGCATTTTGTAAATTAATAAAGTACAGTAGAAAAAGTATTGTTAATCAGGTAAGAAGGCTGCTTGAAAAATGCATAGTAAATGGCCTTGTCACATTCATTCATTCATTCATTCTCTCTCTCTTTCACACACACACAGCTAGCAAATGCAACCTAGCTAAATGCCACTTGGTACAGATACACATGCTACTTTGACCACTAATGTAAAAATGCCACGGCATGCATTTGGCAAACGTACCCAAAAGAGATTAAGGCTATAATCCTAAAGACACTTTCCTGGGAGTAAGACCCATTTAACACAATGGGGCTTACTTCTGAGTAGACATAGTTAGGATTCTGCTTACAGTACTGTACAAGAGTTAAGGTTGCTAGAAGGAAACATTTCAAATTCTGCTACTACTGTGTGCTTCAGGTTTTTTGAGAGCTCTTGCCTCCCTATTCCTGCTACTGGGGGAAAAAATCAATGCCTGCATCTAACACCTAGTTCAGCAATTTTCTTTGATGATGGCTCTTTGATTTCCTTACACACCACAAGCTATCTTGTAGCGGACTGAAAAGATGGACCTTTAAGAACCACCAGTGAGGTACCACTTCCAAACGGTTACCCCAAAGAAATCTTTAAAAAGGAGTAGTGCACTCCATTTTACAAAGAGTCTGAATTGTGTAGGAGAGGTTAGCCAGCAGAAGGTAAATCTGCCAACCTTCAGCATTTAGTGGACTTCAGCCCTACTGTAGTGTATTATAGGCCTGGGTTAGAATAACAGTAACATTGTATTGTATACATTAAGAACGCTCCTGAATTCAAGGATTTCCATATCTACTATGTTGATTATGGAAGTCCTTTATACAGGATATCATAAAAACAATGCCAAACTAGGTTTTATGAGCAAAAAAAAATGGTTCTACTTTGAAAGTACAAGCTGTATTTTAAATTATGCTACAAAAAGTGTGAATAAATTATGTCATTTTGAAGAGAACCTTCTGGCCTAAATAATGTAGTTAACAAAACACCGATGTGTAAAGGTCAGCTTGCTTTACATATTTGTTAGTACCAGTTTCCCTGTCCAAATTAGCGTACTTGTCATTCTCGTTAAAAGTCATTTACTTTTGTTCTCATTCCCTTTTCCTCAAAACCTAGCTATTTTTTTAAAAAAGAAAACAGCCTGAAAATCCCAAGAAGGGAGGTGAGAAATCAGGTTTCCTTGGAGAGTTGCACAAAAAAGTATGAAATTTAATGATTGGCAGCTAGTCAATAGACTGTTACAGGAAAGGGCTTCAGTGTTCAGCAGAGGTGGCAGGAGGGGGGCCAGGTCTGTTTCAGTTCTCAGGCCCAGACTGCGCCTCATATGAAGCTAGTGTAGAATAACATCCAGCAAATGGAATGGAAATCAGACTGCTACAGTAGCCTTCACTGCTATTGACTGATGGAGAAAATGCTTTTGCTACTATCCATTTCAGTTGCTTTGATCCGAATCCACCATATGTATCTAAAACAATTTTTTTTAAATAATCATCTATGTATTGCACAGCATAGTTCACAATGGAATAGCTCGGAAGAATATGGTATAATACAATGTTAATGTATGTCAATACGCCCTGAATATCTAGTGTTCCTTCCTCTCAGAAGGAACAGGCATTCCTTCTGGTCACTCATTTCCAAAGCTGATGATGCCATGGCCTCACATCCCTCTCTTCTTCCCACCGGAACAGTGAGTGAGCTGGACTAAAACAACACACGGGAAGGTGTATCAATCACAGAAGATATAGCATGGCTTGCAGTTGGGTTCCAGTCTGCCACTATATCGAAGAAACAAAGTTGGGGTGCCCCAGTTGTTTTTCTCACTATAGAACAATGGCAGTGGCCAACTTTTGGTGTGAAAAGGGAATGCTGAGAATCCCCTGAGAATGGCACTTCACCCTATTCTTGGGCTCTTCCACATGGATGACTTTGGACCATATGACCTTACCTGCCCCAAAAGGGAGACACTTTCCACAAATGCCGGACCGTCACCCTGGAACCATTGGAGAATGGGCTAATCTTCCAGCGCGCATAATAACCCATAGAAGGGTAAAAAAATCATTCTAAATATTCAATATGAATATGGATTTTATGACATACAGTAGAAGAGGAGATTAAAATAAGTCAAAGTGTGAAACAGTGGGGGAATGGGGAGTCACTTTCAAATATCTACAACATTTAAGAGATGAACAGCTATTCTATGAGAAAGTCTATGAGAAAGATAAAGAGGAATGGTTGAAAAGATTTTGGTTGGTTGTGAGGAAACATTGCAAGGAAGCCAAAATTGTAGGTTGTGTTTTTTTACTTAAATGCTTTGTAGTTGGAAGTCTTTTGCTTTGTTACTTCTGACAGCATGAGTATGTTGAGAGGGACCTTAGCTTTCCAGCCAGTGCAGTGGGTTTCCAGCAAGTGCAATGCCTATTGCATACTATTTTTAACTCTGCAGAGCAAAATCTTCCACCTGCTGTGTTGGGGGCAAAATGGAGGGGAAAGAAAAACACAAATTGCCTGTTTCTGGGTCTGGAAAATTTAGCTAACTTCCCTGACACTATGAAGACCCCTACTAAAATGCCTTTATGTGGTAAATACAAAGTGCCAGTAACCAAAGTAGGAACTTCAGTTTCCGATGTATTTATTACTAACATCTACAGATAATACTAAATGGCTAAAATTTTAAAAATAATGTCACTATTGTTACTGATGCAGTCTTTCATCTTCTTTAAGAATGGCTACTTGTACATGAAGGCTGGGAACAGAGGACCAGCAAGGGGAACTGCTGAGGGCCTTGGGCCCTTAGAGGATTCCCAGTGAGGCCAGCCAGTGACTCTGGATCTGCCCTATGGCAAGATGCAAGAACTGACCCTTCATCTAAAGTGCATGTATCTTTCCACAATGTAGACATATGATCTCTCATTCAAAAGGCTGCAAAAAGCTCATCAAAACAAGCAGCATGAGTTGCTTGTGCTTTCTGTCCCCACTGCAAGATGCAATATCTTAGCAAAACTGGTCTTTTAGAATTTGCCTCTAAAAAAAGAAGTTTCTTTTTTAGAAAGATCAACAGCTTCCAGATGGCTTTTTCAATTATTGTGGAATTTTGTCCTTTACACCTCCATACTTTTTATGCATGTAAAAGATTCTGTAATAATCAGAAAGCAATTATTACCCCCTTTCCCTTTTGCCACTCCAACCAGTTATAGAATTTTATATGCTCTTTCAAATATCCAAATGGGTCTTAAAAATGCAGTAGATTCTGACCAGATTTATAATAAAAACACTTGAATGAAGAATCTTTTCAAAAATAAAATCTTAAAATATTATAATCCCACAGATTGAGAGAGAGAGAGAGAGAGAGAGAGAGAGAGAGAGAGAGAGAGAGAGTGAGTATGTGTGTGTGCATGTGCATGTGGAGCCCACTCAAATGAGTTTGGGGTTGAGGAACCAGAATACATTTATGGAATTATTTGACCACAAATGCACATGTCCCTATGACAAAAATGAACCTGTCCATACAAACTGGCACAGCTAACCCATAGGTACAATGCTGTCACCCCAATTGAGTTTTGGGGTCTAACATGGGTCTAACAGAATAGCAGCTGCTTCATCACCCCATTGTGCAGCATATAGATTATTCTAACGCCATCTGTCTGAAATGCCCCTTTCCTTTATTTCCATTTTTCCCAACAGCTGACCAGGGATGTAAGAGGTTTCTTTAAATTAATTTTGTGCATTAGAGATATATAGTGCTGCCTCACATAAATTTAATTCGTTCCGGAGGCATGATTGTTACATGAAACATTCTTTACGTGAAGCGGATTTTCCCATAGGAAATAATGGACGATTGGTTCCAGAACCCAAAAAATATTCATACAAAAATATTAACTGGATATAAAAATGATGACAAAACACTGGAATTGAATTCAAAACATGCATTCCATATGCATGATTCTATGAAGTCTATTTAGGCTGCAGTCCTAAATACACTTTCCTGTGAGTAAGCCCCATTTAACACAATGGGGCTTACTTTTGGGTAGACATGGTTAGGAGGCTGCAAAGACACTTTCTTCTGTAATCAAAGACTTTCGAAGTGTCTCCCCACTTTCTCCTTCTCTTCATCCTGAGCATATCTCTCCCCTGCTCCCTTCTGGCTAGCCCTGAGCTGCTTCCCTCTTCTCCACAGGTCTTCTCTCCCTTTGCCCAGCGGACACCCGGCCACAGGAGGAACAGCGTGGAAGTGTTGCTTTCGCTATGGGCAGGTGCGCTAGGCAGCCCTGACACTTTTTAAAAGGGCTGCCGGCCAGCACGTCTGCCCTAACTGCCAATGAGTGTGTTTTTTTACGGGAAGCACAGTTTGTTACATGAAGCAGAATCTTAGAGAAATTTTTGTTTGTTATGTGGAACATACTTTACATGAGGTGTTTGTTACGTGAAGGTGCCACTGTACAGCTAATTTGTGCATTCAGCAAGAAACACAGCTCATGTCAAGGAACCAGTTGCAGTGAACAGACTCAGGGTTCCTCTCTCCCTGGGTCTGCCATTACCCCTTTCTGCTATGGACAGAGCTGGTCTGCTTCCCACTTTACTAAAAACTATAGGAAGGCAGTGATCTGCCACTTCCTTGTGCAGTCCATCTTCTTTATCCCTTTAAATAAAACATGGACATGCTGGGAGTGCCCCTAGGACATTACACACTTTGTGACTGGTTTAAAGAGACAGGTAAAGAAATAGATTACTATCTTCTATTCTGCAAAGTTTGAGGAGTGGAGGCAGTCAACCACCTTCAAACACAATCTAGAACAGCACCTTTTGCTATAGATGGGAAGCAAAAGCACCTTGGACTGCATGATCTCCTTCCAAAATTAGCGCAGAGAAACTCCTGTGAAGTTATGTTGTTGGACAGTGGTCAAGGTAGTGCCCTAAATTCTTACTGCAACGTGTTACAAATAAGCCTTAACAGTGAAGTATCTTGGGCATATATTCCTTTCAAAAAGTCACCGAGCTTCTATTTTACAGTTAAACTGCTATATTCAAAGCATCTTTTAAGATGTTCAAGTCAAAACTCATGAGTTAATCATTCTGTTTCAGGTGATTCGGGTCACAATTGTTGGAGTAACTAAGACTAGCCTTAAAACTAAGCTACTTTTATTCTAATTGGTCTCTTTCCCAGAGTTTTCTACTATTTCATTTTGTATGTGGCCAATCCTCAAATTGCTACCTTCACTTCAATTACTAGGAAGAGGGTCAATTAAAAGGAAATGGGGTGAACAGACTGTGACCAGCAATTGCATCTTTGCATATCCCCTACAATAGGCTCACCTTGGCTGGTCTGTATATGAAAACTTTCCTGCACAGGAAAAAAAAACACTGATTAGTCAACAGTTTTTAAGTGTCAGGCTCAGAACCCCTTTACAAGGATGCATGTCTATCTACTGAATTTCCAGCGGTTTAATTTTAGTCAGAGCCTTGGAGCCTGATGCAGATATATGCTCTGGCAGAAAAAAAGGGGGGCAGAGAGGGAAAGAGAAGGAGAGAGACTATATTTACATTCGCTTTGCCAAACATTAGCATCTTTTTGTCCAATCATTTGAATTCAGAAGGGTTAGGAGAAAACAGCTTAGAGAACAAGGGTTGACACATTCAGTGTGAAATCTTAAGGTGCTTGAATGCAATGAGGGAGAAAGTGAGACTGAACCACATTTCAGCTCCCTAACTGTGCTGCAGCCTGCATGAACTTTGTGACAGGTCTCTGTCTCTCAGCCACACTTGAGTAGCTTTTGCTGACATTCAGCTGTCAGACAGGATCCCTTTACCATGCCCCTAACATGCTCTACAGCTTCACCCAATTAACTTGCTTTCACTTGACATTGCAGCAAAAAGCTTCATAATAGGTGGTCAAGGTGCATGGTGCCTGCCTGCCCTCTAACTGCTCACGCACAGCAAGATGCTTAACTACCTTCCTTCTTGCCAGCTTCCTTAGAAGTAGTGTGACTATGATTTAGTCATCCCATTTACTAAATCAGGCAAGAAGAGCCGAGATTCAGCTAAGTTACACTGCTCTGTTTAATTTGAAAAGGAAGCCTTTAAAAGAATTCAGGGTTCCCAAATTTGATAATCAGAAGTATTTGATTTTTTTCTTTTTGTTTTAACCTTACAAACTTAGTGAAATCTTTGTTGGAGATATACTACGTTAGCAACAGAGATGCAGTTCAAAAGGAGAGCTTCAAAATTCATTATTTCTAACAGTAACGTTTTATGATACAGAAGAAAAAAGAGCGTCTTGCAATTAAAGTGTCTTTATGATTCAGCATTCTTACCCCAAAAAATCATTAGACATTTCAGTGATTAACTCTATTACATATGCTGTCAAACTGTGAGTAATATTTTAAAGTAAAAATAGAGTGTATCCCTAAAAGGGCACATGAAATAAAGTAAATGTATTAATCCTTTGAGGACATCAGGGAAAGAGTTAAGATCAAATTTTTTAAACAACACATATTTTAACCCAAGAGCACTGATGAGTCTGAATTTATTTTGCAGGATTGAAGTAATTCTCTAATTTCTATTAGGGTTAACCAGACGCATGCATGTCAGTCTTATATGCTTATAGGGTGCAATAAATAGAAGCAGAAGCATATAGTTTAGATTCATATTGTGTGGAAGCTATTTTAAAAAGTGGCAGAATCCATACCTGTGGCAGTATGAATAGGATAAAATAATCAACTGGAGGGTGCATAAAACAAGATTTGTTCTTATTATAATGATTGTGCAATTCAAGATTTAATCCCACTTCTGCTAAATACTTTATTTGCCGTTTAACATCTTAAAAAAAAAATCTTTTAAAATAACTTTTCTACCAAACAGTTTAAAAATATGTTCTAGGAGTATTACCAAAATAAAGTTTTTCTTAAAAAAAAACCCAGATTGCGGAATGTTCTTGAGAAATCAAGAGAATCTGGGTCAAAATAGTATGACATAGACTTTGACCCAGCCAGACAACTAGGCACACATTCTGTCACTGTTGACTCTAAGGCTACAATCCAGAGTAACTACGGGACCTTTTACACCAAGGAAGTCACAGTGCCACCTATGAGAAACCGATGGGAAATGCATACAGCAATCCAGCGTAAGTGCTTCTTACATCTTCCCGTAATTACTCTGGATTGTAGGGTAAAGCACCTCGCAGGAGGCACTCGCTTCTTGCAATTCCCACTATGACATATCAGACATTTGGAGACCAGGATTCTGGAGGCTGAGCATCAAGGGAGTTGGAGCAAGACAGATTTTTGAAGTGAACAATTCAAGGTGTTGACTATGACCCATAAGAATCACCTTCCTCCCTACAATCCAGTCCATTCTCTGAGGTCATCAGAGGGGACCCTGTTGGTTGTGTTGCCACTGAAAGAAGTTAAGAGGGATGGCACAGAGAAACAGGGCCTTCTAGTGGTGGCCCCCACTTTGTGAAACTCTCTCCCAATTGAGTTAAGGAAATCCTCGCTATAGCAAGGTCTGAAGACTCTTATTCAGACAGGCTTATGATGGCTTAGATCAGGGATCCTCAAACTACAGCCTGTGGGCCGGATACGGCCCGCCATGGCCAGGGCCCTCAATCCGGCCCACGAGCACTTTCAGAATGCCCCCGCCATGGGTTGGGGGGAAACCCCAGGGGCCTTGACACCAGGTGCACAAGCGCAGGAGGGACTGAGCAGGATGCACACACGCCTGTTGCTGCTTCTCCGCAGCGCCAGGTGTTCCCTGGCTGGCGTGTGCGCCCTTCCTGCTCAACTGCTGCTTCCTGCTTAGTCGCTGCGCGCTGCGGAGAAGCAGCAACTGGCATGCGCATTTCCCACTCAGTCCCTCCTGCACCCTTCCCGCTCAACCGCCGGCTTGTAAGTCACACTTTCCTAGGATGAATGGGGCTCTGATGCTGCAAGCCTGCCACACTTTCTGAGGAGTAAGCCCATTACTTCTGTGTAGGAATGGATGGATGGATGGGGCTCTGATGTTTGGATGGGGCTCTGATGCTGCAAGCCTGCCACACTTTCCTAGGAATAAGCCCATTACTTCTATGTAGAAATGCTTAGGATGGGGCTCTGATGCTGCAAGCCTACCACACTTTTCTAGGAATAAGCCCATTACTTCTGTGTAGGAATGCTTAGGATGGGGCTCTGATGCTGCAAGCCTGCCACTTTCCTTAGAGTAAGCACATTGACTATCATGGGATTTACTTCTGTGTAGGAGTGCTTAGGATGGGGCTCTGAGGCTGCAATGCTAGCCACACTCTCCTGGGAGTAAGCCCATTGACTATCATGGGGATTTACTTCTGTGTAGGAGTGCTTAGGATGGGGCTCTGAGGCTGCAATGCTAGCCACGCTTTCCTGGGAGTAAGCCCATTGACTATCATGGGATTACTTCTGTGTAGGAGAGCTTAGGATGGGGCTCTGATGCTGCAATCCTGCCACACTTTCCTGGGAGTAAGCCCATTGAATATCATGGGATTTACTTCAGTGTAGGAATGCATCACAGGCGCGGGGCGTGGCTTGCCAGGAGGAAGTATAGTCCAGCCCCCGACAGTGTCTGAAGGTTCACTGAAAATGAACCGGCCCCCTGTATAAAAAGTTTGAGGACCCCTGGCTTAGATACTTAAGGCCAATTTACTGCTGTCTGCCTGGTTTTTTTTAAACCTGGGATTTTATCTATATATTTAAAACTGAAAAGGCACTGACCAAGAGCACAATCCTAACCATGTCTACTCAAAAGTAAGTCCCATTGTGTTCAATGGGACTTACTCCCAGGAAAGTGTCTTTAGGATTGCAGCACAAGTGCACTTTCCTGGAAGTAAGCCCCAATGAACTCAATGGAACTTACTTCTGAATAGACATTAACAGAATTGCACTGTAAGTAAGTTAGGGCACAATCCAGAGTTAGGGCAGTGAGGAGTGACCTAGCTGGGCTGCCCCAACTATTCTGAATCTAGAGCAGAAAGTTATGCTGCATCCAGAGTCAGGAAGCCTGGGCTGCCCTTGCTGCTCCAGAGCATGCTCAGTAGGCACCAAGCCAATGACACCTGGGGAGGACTTGCTCATGAGGAGACCCCCTCAGATCACACTGAACAAGGAACAGCTTTGGTGCCTGTCTTAGAAGGAGTCCCTGATAAGATGCCAGTACAATTTACAGTGAATAAAAGAGGCTTCTTGGGTGGCCTGCTGTATCCCCAGGTTAGTGGGCTGTCACAGTTGTGCCATATCTTGAAGTTGAGAGGCAGGGGTTGCAGCTAGGCTGGCCAAGAACTTAGATTTTTGGTCAACATGGCCATTCTTATTCTGCCTTATCATGGGCCCCAATGGGTCTACTCATTACTATACCTGTCCTGAGGTACTATAACTCTGAGAAGATGGAAGAGGGGATTTCTGCCCTGGAAACGAGCTCAAGATACAAACTGCTCTGTTCTAAGCAATGCTAACCATGTGCTCAACATGCCTCTCCTGAACTGCCTAGGCCAGGGATCCTCAAACTACGGCCTGGGGGCCGGATCAGGCCCGCCAGAGGGCTCAATCCGGCCCGCCGGTCTTTTGGGGGGTTTGGGAGGCGCTTTGTGGGCACTTGGGGGCAGTTCAAGGCTGCCGCAGCGAAGATCCGCCAGTCATGGCAGCCCTGTGCAAAGGGAGAGAGCCCCTCCAGGCTCTGGAATTTGGGCAGCTTCAAGCTGGCCCTTAAAATTTTTTTTTTAATGTTGCACACGCAGCTGGAGCAGGGGCTTCAGGCTGGAGCGCGCAGCCGCCCCAGCTGCCAGGGGCCCGGGTTGAGGCTGGCGCACACGCCTCCTGCTGCTCTCTCGTGACTGTCCCAGGGCTTCAGGCTGGTGCGCGCATGCCTCTCACCGCCCTTGCGTGGCTGCCCCAGTTACCAGGTGCTTGAGGCTGGCATGCGTGCCTCCCGCCACTCTCTCACGGCCCCCCCGCTGCCAGGGGCTTACTTCTGAGTAGACAAGCAGAGAGCTGGGCTATTAAGGCCACCTTCCCATCCACACTTTCCTGGGAGTAAGCCTCATGGACTCTAATGGGCCTTACTTCTGAGTAGACATGCAGGGGGCTGGGCTTACTTTCCTGGGAGTAAGCCCCACTGACGCTAATGGGCCATACTCCTGAGTAGACATGCATAGGCTTGGGCAAAATTCCTGAACAGCAAGCTCAAAATTGAGGTGAGCTTGTGCTTGTGTGTGTGTGTAAGAATACATGAGGGGTGTGTGTGTGTGAGAGAGAGCGCGCGCATGGTGTGTGTCAGTGCATGTCACTGACATTCCTTGTGTTGCTGCAAATTTCTCTGAGGGTGTCTTACAATTATATGTCTTAAGTCTGACATAAAAAATATGTTAAGTTAAATATGTTGAAGTAACATGTTGCTGGAAACTGCTTTGAAGGCGTCTTGCATGTCTGGGTGAGAATCAGGCATGTTAAAAGTTTTTCTGTTTCAAAAGTGTTGAAATTAAGTACAGGAAAGCAATACAAGCATTTTTGCTTCATTTTAACATGTCCTACATTTTTAAAATGTGCGATGTCCTACATTTTGTCCTACATAAGACCTCTCACTCTCCGGCCCCCGACAGTGTCTGAGGGACAGTGAACCGGCCCCCTGTTTAAAAAGTTTGAGGACCTTTGGCCTAGGCTGTCCCAGTTAGGGCAGCCCAGGGTCCACCTGTTTTGGGGCACCCAGTGTTGCCTTAGGCTGCCTCAAGCCTTTTCCAGAATAACTAGGGTGGTCCATCTTGCAGTTGGGTTAGCCCAGTGATAGATAGGGTTACTCAAATGCACTTCTGGATTGTGCCCTGAGTGTGTGCGTGTGTGTAAATAAATAAATAAATAAATAAATAAATAAATAAATAAATACTTGTAGATAGTTTTTGAACCAAACAATTGTTTCCTATGAGAAGGATCAAATTTACATGGTGTTTGTTTAAGGCAGAAGTTGTTTTGTGCAACAGATTTAGTTGGAACTTTTGCAAGGAAGAAGAGGTTCTAAGTTGCCCTCATTTGGAAGAGAATATTAAGTGACACATGTAAAGTGGACTTGGGATAAGAAATGCAAGCTGTAATTCACCGCTCATTTTGGGGGGGTGGGGTTCCATTCTACCCTATAGTTTTTCTACAGAAAGTGAGCTTTGTTGCAGACTTACTCAAAACTTCCTTCTGCCAGTGCTACAAAGTAACAAGCTGCATGTGCTATCATCCTATGCACTCTCAAGGACATAAGAGAAATAACACCTTTCATTGCTCAAACTACTACTATTTAGCACCTATTTCATATCAGAACTATGTTTTGTAAAAAGACCTCTCCAGAGAACAAAAGAATGATAGGCATAATGCTGAACCCAAGACATACCACTGTTGTGTGTAGGTAACACCTCTTGATGTGACATCAATATGGCACTTGTAAAGAAACCACCCACTGGGACTGCAGATATTCTCCAAAATAGCTGTTCAGATATTGCCTGCATTATTCCAACTCCATCCATCTTTATTACAACAGGCACTTCACTGCATTCCAAGAACATAATGTCTGATTTGTTTTAATTAATCAGAGAAGGTGCTCAATTTAGCAAGTTGCTCCATTAAAATAAGTTCAAGAAATGGTAAGTATGTTCTATGGCAAGCACCCCAACATTTTGTCCTCGATAACATAACTCAAAGGGACAACAGCAGGATCTACCTTGTGGGAAGAGACTTCATCGAAATTTCGATGAGCAGGAGTAGGGAACTGAAAGATGAGGAAATAGAATTGTTAACTCAGTTCAGTATACATTTGGAGCCCCAAAATCTGTGTGAGATCCATTACTGGACCCATCACCTATGGATACAAAAAATTACAGATGAACAAATCCTAGATTTTTAGCCCCCTTTGCCCTTCAAGGAGGACCAGCGCTGCGCTCCACTCTCCTGCAGATAACTTTCTGAAAGAGGTCCCTCAAAAAGCATTTAAAAGGATTGAAACATTATTTCCAGTTTCCCTTGGGAAAGCAAAAGTTGTGTTTTTTTCAACTCTAGAAGCCAGTCTGAAGCCCACAAAGGCCGTGGGCGGATGTGTGAAGCATCTGCATGTTTCAGAAAGCCCTCTGGTGGGGACCAGACTGCAGCTGTGGTTCCCCAGGAGCATTCAGGTGGGGACCCACCTTGAGCCTGAACCTTGGATTAAAAACCTGTGGATAATTTGACTCCACAATTACCTGAGAATGGGCCAAGAATAAAAGGTAGCTGCGTTAAAAACAGTTCTCAGTCCAGTTTATACTTACACATAGAATTTTGGCTTGGCATAGCCATAGATCTGAATAGCACCAGAGTAATGCCAATTATTTTTGTGTTGAGAAATTAGATAGGAGAGTGAATTTATTTTGAAAAGACATTGCAGGGGGAAGGGCTTAATTGATATATGAATAACCAGGATGGGAAAAGGTCATACTTTAAGCTCAGTTTCTGTTGATGTCTAACATGCATGCAAGCTTCAAATTATGCTAACTGGACAAGAAATCAAGCTTATCAGTCATAAACAACTTGAGTGTGAGTGAGCTAGAGTTACGGCTTGTGTTGTTTCTGGCTTCATTTATATATACAGTTAAACTTCTGGCTAAATAAAAACTTAATAATACAACTAAAAATGTGTGTGTATGTGAGTGTATTTTCCTTCCTCGATTCAAGACACAGTTGGCTCCTTGGTATCTGTAATGGATAATGGTAGGTGAAAAAGTTTTTATTTTTTGTTTATTTTTGTGCTATTCCAAAATAAATTTTTTTGAAATAAGTGTTATGCATTTTTATTCAAAATTGATTAAATTTTAATTTAATTTTAATTCAAAATGTTAATCAGTTCGAATCATTTTTAGTAATTGTAAAGTTATCTTAAGGAACAGGTACTCGTATATCTTGTAAACAGGTGTTTACACCTGTTTACACCCTGTGGGCCGAATGCAGCCTGCCTCACCATTTCAAGTGGCCCCCTGAGAACTTCTCCTTCACACTTTCCCTGGAGTAAGCCCCATTGGCTCTAATGGGACTTAATTCTGAATAGACATGCATTAGATTGGACTCCAGCCATCAGGAAACACCACTAATGCTAACTTCGGAACCTCTGTATGAAATGTGTTTGATACCCTTGGGCTGCAGTGGCTCAGTGGTTTAAGGTGTTGCGCCTGTCAATCTGAAAACTGGCAAGTCAGCAGTATAATTCCCAAGTACTGCAAGATAGAAGGCAACCTGGCCAAGATTGGATAAAGTTGTACTTTTATTGTTCAGCAACATGACATACTATTGCATCTTTGTATATCTGAAAGAAAAAAAAGGTTGGACCAGCACCTGGTCCAAGAACACAGTGGATACATTGTTTCATCACAAATAGCTTGCAGGCGCTTTGAACCAAAGGGTGGCCAACTTTTAAATTTTAAGGCTCCTGGACCTTTAATGATTGTGCTGAGGAGAGAATTTCAGCAGACACAGCTTATCATCGTATATATTTTTCACCATTTTCTTACTGTAAATAGTATCCTCTTCAATACACACACACACACACACACAAACACACACACACATTTTGCTGTTTGCCTTACTGGTAAAAAGATGAATAGAAACAGCTAGCAAATATTCAGCTGAACCCTAGTTTGGCCCCCAGGGACACACTACATGCGAACACCCATATACAGAAACTCTTGAGCAATCTGCCTCATAGCAAGCAGTTGTCTGCTGTCATTTGTGAGCCCTGGGCTACCTAAGCAAGGAGCATAGGGTTCAGTGGCTGTCCTGGCTGGCTGTTGTACCATCACTATACAGGCTCTAAAAGAAATATTAATTAGTCCTAACAGCCCTAACAGAAACATTTTCTAGCCTATCCACAATCCATCCCTGCTCATCGGAAACAGAGCTTGCTTCTCTCTGTCATTTTCAATGTGAAACTATGTGATTTATGACCATCTCAAGAATACAAAGTATGGTCTTCTATATTTAACACTATCCCTACAATCCAGAGTAACTACGGGAAGATGTAAGAGGCACTTAGGGCAAAATCCAGAGTAATTACGGGGAGTCCTTGCTCCGGTGTAAGAACAACTAACTCTAGATTCCAATATGAATTTCCCATAAGTTTTCACTAGGTGGTGCAGTAACTATGGGTGCATGTAAAGTCTCTTACGTGCTCCCATAGTTACTCTGGATTTGGGGGTTACTCTGGATTGCTCCATGCATTTCCCATAGGTTTTCCATAGATGGCACCATAACTACGTCAGTGTAAAAGGTCCCATAGTTACTCTGGATTATAGCCTATGTGTAACACTTATGCATGTTAATTTTATTAATATTAACTGCAAAAGTGAGAACCTTTCTTTCTCTGCTCCAAAAATACTATATAAATAGAATGTACTACAGCATCTCTGGAATCTCCTTGGAGGTTTCCAAAAAGAAACTGAGTGGATGATCTACCGGAGATGTTTCACCTGTAGGCCATTTTGTTTTAGGGCATGACAGCTGAACTAAATCATTGCACTTCAACAAATAAAGCAGGACAGTAGGGTCATGCCCTGCCTTAAGGCAGGTTGTGCCAGTGACACTACTGCCATGTTAAAATTTGCCTTTTAAAAAAAGTAGAAAGAGAGGCTGGGTATGGGAAACAAGGTTAAGAGTTAAAATAAGTGGGGTTGAAAAGGTAAGGCAAAAAAAAAAGTCTACAGGATCTAACTGGGCCATCAAACCCCAAATCTCTAGATATTAATGATGATTGAATCTGCTCCAAGTCCTGATAAAGCCAGTCGAAAGTATAGCCCTATTTAATTTGCAATGTACTTGTTTATGTGGGGAAGTCCAGCAACATCAGGTTCTTTGGCACCCAAAAAGCTATGAGGTTAAACCTTCCAAACAGCTTGTAAGGGTTTCTCTCCACCAATCAAGTTAAACATAGCTTTTCAGTTGTGTATGAAAGGTATTTGGTTTCCATTCCCATAAAAACACGTCTCAGTGGCATGTGGCATCCTGGTACATGCTTGCTGCATGTTTCAAACACACAGAAAAGATGTGGCTGACCTGAAATGAAAGGGCAGAGACTTCCTTTTAACTGCAGTACAGTACATGAAATGCACAGTATGTATCATTTATTGTACACATATGTATCATTTACTGCAGTTCCTGAGAAAGAGGAGGCTGGGCTACATGGAAAGTGCTCAGTTATACTGGAAATGCTCGTTATTGGGACACAGAGAAAGGAGGAAAGAGTGAAAGCAATATTGCCATGAATAGAACATTTGGATTCTCTGCATTTCGGTGTCATCCAAGTACATGAACCTGGTCTCTTTGGCCTGACTATGCTTTAATCCTCTCACAAAATCTCTCTGCTGATTCACAACCCCAGAACCAATTGGCCTTCCTTTTGTATTTAACCCACAGTTTAGCACTGAATAATAGCTGCTTCTAGCTCGCTCTCTCGAAACTGCTTCTTCAAAAGGGAGGAAGAAACGCCTAAGTAAAAGTCCCTGACTCTGGAAAGAAGTAAATTTAGCAGCCTTTTGTACAGAATAGTTCTTTTCTTCTGCAAAAGACAGTACAATTATATTCCAACCTCTATTCTTTTCAAAACCATTTTACTTGGGGTTAAACATCCTGATCCAGTATTCAACACAACAGCTTTCCCACCACTTATAAGCCTTTGATTCCTACTGTCGAGTTGGCAGTATTGTTGCATCTTTCTATAGTGATGTATCAGACAATGTCACGTGGAGACAAATGGGATGAGGGCAGACTGGAAAAGAAGGATACAACAGACAAACCCAAGGTAGAAAACTATATAACTCTTGCATTACCTATAAAGTTAGTTATTGCAGAGGTTGAGATATAAAAAGGAACATTTCTAGTTGTTTATCATTTTTGGGAAATCAAAATAATGCTTACAGAGAAAGGAACCATTTTTATATGCAAGAAGAACTCTCAGACTAACGTCAGGCTTCTCTGAATTGTCAAAAACTTGTGCAACTTTCATTCCTATTCTATTTTCTTTCAGTCTCAGTCTGAAGGGGGAATTTCTGGAATTACCCCCCTGATGAACCTTTCAACTGGCACACTGACAGCCATCTTCTTATGGAGTCAGACCAGGTTGTGCAGTATCATTTGGTTTCCACTGGTTGAAAATCACTGGTCTAAGAGTGTTGTAATAATTTAATTTTACTGCATGAAACAGCACAAAGTAGAAAGACCATAACTGTTCAACTACTTAAAAAAATTACAAGGGGTGAAGGTGGGGCCTAAAATACTAATAAAATGCAAACTGCCAATAAAATGTTTGGTAACTGAAATGTCAGACAACAGGCCATATACTAAGTTTCACCATATCCATACACCATATTCCAGAGGTAAACTGAGAAAGCAACCTAGCTCATAAGACAGGCAAATCATTGATTGAAATAGGAAGTTTCATTTCTTTCATAGACACAGAGTACAAACCCATGCTTTTTTCTAAACAGAGGTGTACAAATGTACCAAGACACATGTACTTTACCTTTCTTGATGTAGAAGATTAGTATAATTGTGGTTTGTTAAATATATTAACCTCCTTCCTATATATTTGGTGAATAAGATAATTTTGTTTTTCCTCACATGTTAATTAGACTCACAAAGAAACATGTTTTACGGTGCAATCCTAAAGACACTTTTCTGTGAGTAAGATCTACTGTACACAGTGGAGCTTACTTTTGAGTAGACATGATTAGCATTGTGCTCGCAATATCTCAAATTTTTCCATACAATGACAAAACTGGACTGAAAACTTTAAATTTTTGTAACAGTATTAACTATCCCAAATTTTGCTTCTCTGCAGGTGTAAATACACGAAGCTAATAATAAAGCTTCCCACTGAGAAAAGTGTTATTTATACTAAAATATTAAAACTATTTAATAAGCTTCTCCCCCACCCCCAAAAAGTAAGTTAAGTGTGTGCCTTACCCTGCTTGAGGCAAAGGAAGTTTCAAGCATATTGGATTTGAAACTAGCCATTATTTCCCATGTTGCAAAAATGGCAATTTTATTTCCCGACAGCAAATGAAACTGTCAGGAAAATTTAGGTGCAATAAAACTGTGTGGTTAAACCAACATGCTGGATTTGGAGTAAAACTGAATTAAAGGAATTAAAATTAAGCATTATGTCAGTCAAACTTTATAAAAAAACTTTATTAAAATAGGGATATTTAGTGGGAAAAGTTAGGAGCATGGACTTGGTGAAGCCCAATAGAACCCATTCACCTCATCTCTATCAATTGTGTCACATTTTAAATTTGCACGATGAAAAATATTTTGCATAAGTGTCTTGCTTCTGGCAACCTTTCCACCTTTATAAAAAGTTGTCAGGCAGTGTGTGACTTTCGCGGTGCAGAGTTTTAAAATGGTGGCTTCAGTCCAAGGCTAGCTAATAACGGCTGACATGCACTGGAATCCTGAGGCCTAAATCAACATCGTTTTCACAGCTGTAATTAAGCCACCTAATCAGAAGCACATTTTGACGGGACAGTTTCTGGAAGCCAGACATTACAATTTCTTATGCCTGGAGCGCAGTGGCTCAGGAGAGGTCGTCATTTAATTTCAGGGTTTGGGGGGGGGGGGTTTTAGAGTGGCAATTAAAAAAACCCACAAATTTTTTAAATAATTTTCCCCCCTGAAAAGCTGCATACAGACATTGAAATGAAGCAGGCATATGTGTTCATGCCTTGACCAACTTTGCATCCCACCCTTCTCTGGGCTTGTGCCGAGTCCCCATCTCTCAAGTGGCAGCTGCACGCAGTGAGAATAAGGACCTTTGCCAAGATCAACAGATGAGCTGGTCTGAACTGGCTCTCTGTGTGTTCCGATTGTAAATTGTGCTGGTGATGATTAGAGAACTCCAGCACAGGATGTTGACTCTTAAAACTGTCCAGAAAAAATACTTTTTTCTCTTTCAAATTCAGGAAATTTTTTTAGACTCTTTTGGTGACTTGGTACACAATGTTGTGTCTATGACTTTCAGAGAATTTGTGTGCCTTTGGTTAGGATTTAACTATGTTTTTCTCTTCCTAAATAAAAGACCCTCATTTTCCCACAACAGGGTCCTTCATCTCCAACTGCTGATACAAGAGTGTTGCTGCTGAGTGGTGGCTTTAACCAGGACACAAGTATAGTCCAACCTGACCACCTGCCAGAGGGAGTGATAACCAGTGTTAGTCAGAATCTGGAAGCTTGTTCTTGCTTGTTAGCACTCAACAATATTGTGGTTGTTGTTGTTTTGAAATGACTGAACTGCTGTCTCGCTTGTGTACCATGGAATGGCTACATTTAGTAACTTGAACATAAACTTTCAACCTCAGAGGCCATTATATCAGTACGAAGGCCCTAGTCACCAGGGTCTGATTACATTTAGTTCTGCATTTTAATTGCATATGGATTCTATTAGCTCGCCCTTTTGCCTTATAGGCAACATTTTAATCAAATTACTATAATTTTCAAATATGTTACAATACTTGACAAGGTAAAAGTTCACATACCTAACATATATTGGATATATATGAAAAGCTTTATATAGAAACAGAAACATCCTTTACACTAAAAATGGGCAAATGTTTTGTCAGATTTCTCTATCTTTATAAACACACTCAACTGATGCTGTATGACTTATAATACAAGTCTGTGGTTTTGTCAATTGTGGATCCAAGTACCCCTTGCATGAGTGGCAAGAAATACCTATTGCCATTGCCACCCCATACCTTTCCTTGGAAGAAGCTTTTCAGGGGATAAGGAATTGTAGTGGAAACGAAGAATGAACGTCCACTGCACAAAGTGGAATTCTGCTTGCAGTTATTTGGATCCAAGCACACATTATTGGTTACTACTGAGTAACAATACTTCTGGGTAACCAAATAGTTACATGATTTATGTTGCTTGCATTTAGTGATTCATATTGCTCAATTATAATTATGCAACGGAAACATGGCACAAGTGGTTAAGACACTGTGCCTGTTAACTAACAGGGTTCGAGACCTGGGTTCCCACAAGATGAAAATTTCCTGCTCCAGGCATGATCCACTGGGTCCGTTCCAACTCTATGATTCTACGATATTCTATGATATTCTGTGGACTAAAGAGGCTCCCTATAGGCCTCAGAATGTCTCATAAGGCATAACAATTTTCCGTTCAGATACCAGTGGTCGGGCTCCAGAAGTTTTTGAGCTTGAAATCAACAGCCAATTGTTTACCTCAAAGTATATTTGTGCCTTTGTGAATAAAAATATCAACCTATTGAACAGTCATTTTGCTCTGTACCTACAGTTTATCAGATCTAACTTTATGAGTATGCAACGTATTTGGTACAGTCAAAAGGGGAAACTGTCTAGTGCTGTTCTAGTCAGAAAAAAACTCCATTGTGTTGTTCACTTAAATGTACCTTCTCCTGTTCAGAACTAACTAGGGAGATAATCCTCCCAGTGGGGCTAACAAGGAATCAGACCATGCAGCAATATAGCAGGGAAACTTCTTTATGGAGCAGACAACTTTTGCTGGCTAGCTTGCATGAAGTTCACAACACTGAAGGAGTCTATTGCCAATAAACAGCATTTTCTTGACAGCATTTTCTGTCAACCTGCTGCTAGATACCAGTGTTTAAAAACTGTGGACCTTTGCAGGTCAGTACTTGAGTATTACCCGTCTTTCTGTCTTCAAAACAGCAAAGGCAGTGTTGTTGTGAGGAAATGTTGCTGTGAGGGAACATGCTGTGAAGCCCCATTGTTGTTGATGCTGGTTATCTTGTCAAAGGAATTAGAACACTAGATAAGGAGAGCAACTGGGGGGCACGGAGTATGAGGGAGACTACACAGGAGAGGACTGGGGGAGGGAGAAAGAAAGAAAGAAAGAAAGAAAGAAAGAAAGAAAGAAAGAAAGAAAGAAAGAAAGAAAGAAAGAAAGAAAGAAAGAAAGAAAGAAAGAAAGAAAGAAAGAAAGAAAGAAAGAAAGAAAGAAAGAACAAACTAATGAACAAACTAATGAATGAAAAGTGGTATTGTGGTGTGAGTAGAGGCCTTTGGGCTAGATGTTTGTTGTTGTGATGTAGTCACTAGTAGTCTCTAAATAAAGTCTCCTTTGCAGGAATACAATGGAGTTTATGACTAGTACTATCCAGTACGTTGCCTAAGACACTCATGCAAATATACATACACTACAGTCACACTTGCAAAAGATTTCCCAGGACCAAGATACGTGCAAAATAAGCATCCCCAAAACCAAGTTGCCAACTGGAAGAAATGTGACAGGATCCTTGAGTAGCAAATCAATTTGACTGAGCTCCAATTATTTGGAAAAGCCCTCAGATCTATTCTTTGCAATAGCTTGATTATTTTAAATATTCTCAATCAGTTTTTCCATGGTGTCTGTCTAAAAGTCCACTGAATCATGCTGTCTCTATCCCACTCGTTGCCTCAGCATGTGGTATTTCATCACAATGAGGAATCATTGAGACAAATGAAATATCACACACAAAACCACATGAAAGCACTAATGACAGAAATGAAGTCTGGATTACAACATCGGTTAAGATATACATCCAAAAGCAACAACTCTTGGTATTTCCAGTGGTTGAATGACAATCCAACTCCTTCTCCAGCTGTTATCTCACTTTTAGCTGTCCTCTCCTGAGGTTCATTATTCTTTTTTTCCTTCATCTGAAGCTGTCCTTCTGACCCTAGCAATTTTTTTTCTCCTCAGTATCCACGTGATCACCGCCTCTTTAGGTTCTCTCGCTCAGCCCTCCTCCTAATTCTCTCTTGTCCATTTCCTCCCTTCCCTATTTTCTGATACAATCTAGATTCCAAAAAGACTGAGTAATTACTGGGAATTCATCCCAATATGCAATATACTTGAATAATTCTGTTTGTAACCAGGTGGATATTCTTTGTACTGAGTGCAGAGACTTCGGCATTCTGCCTTGCTCTTCTTCCTTGGGTTTTTCCAGATGCTTACAGTTAAATTTTCCAATTACAATAGCCTTATCCTCCAGTGACAACAGCAGGATTTCCCTTGCCTCGTATAACGAATGGGAAGCTAGAATTTCAGGGGGAGCAGCTATGCTTGCATGGTGGCAAAACTACTTGCTATTTGAGGGACTGATTCAGAAAATGAAGGAGTCCTGCACAGAAAATCAAACTTTTAGGGATTACATTTGGACTGTTCACACACTTAGCCAAGTCCTTTATCTTAAAAATGCAATCACCATATATACATAGTTGATGTATTGCTTTAGTTATGAGTAATTACATTTAGATCAAGTATTGATACTTGCTTATTTTTAAAATATGATCACATGTGTAGATTAGGTTTTATGAAGGTAAAAAAAGTTGGCTAGTAAAACTGCTATATCTAGCTTCTGTCATTAAGGGTCAAATCAGATATAATGCTTAATGCATCATTTGTGCTTCTATCTATTTTCATCTGTTTAAATTGAAGCATGATACACAGGAAGGAGATATTTAACCTTTTCCTTCCATTTCACAATGTCAATGGAAAATTTCCCTCATCGCTGCTATTATATTTTGGGAATGATGCTCACATGGATGCCACATTACAGGGCTATACATTATAGGGGAAGCACATTATAATTCTAATGCCTTCAGAGCCAGCTCAAGTTTTTAGGGATCCTTGGAAGAGAAGAGGGTCATTCCTGGTAGAACAGTCTGTAGTAGTACAATAGAAGACTTTCTTGGCAGAACAGTGGCCATTTTCCACATGGGTTGGTGAGAATAATGACAGTGAGTCCCAGGTTGGTGGCATCAAAGAAAATTTTTTTAAATGCTGCATTTACTCTGCATTATTAATTCAAACTGTGCAGGAAACATGCATTTGAGCCTATTTACTTGAAACATGGTTATTTACAGGACTGATGGCAAGACACCAAAGGTCAGAAAGGTCACACCTTAAATTGAACTATGTAGTCATCCCACCTTTAATTGAACCCTTCCTTTAATTGATCAGATGTATATATTTTCTTAATTAAAATAAAGTTTTCATGCTTCCAAAATTCAGATGAATCCTACCAAAACCTGCTGGAAGGAGTAGTATAGCCATCTTATGTGTACTTCTGAGTTTTGGGGAAAACACCTTTTGTAAATCAAAGGAAATAAAGGAGTTCAATTATCTTCACCAATCCCATGTTTAAGCAAGGCTCATCAGTCAACAGACCTCCAAATAGTTACCTGTTTCTCAGCTGAGAGGGAAAAACAAAGGTATGACCCAGAAGTAGTCTTCAAATAGCAACAGTCATGCATATAAGATTCATTGAAGATAAAAACCACAAGAACACTCAGAACCAGAGTCTTGTGTCTTTTTTGTCCATTTAATTCTAAGTTGTTGTTGACCTGTAGAGCATCAACTGGTTCTTTAATATTGGTGCTGTGTTAAGTCACCTCCATTCCTGATGCCATCTGAGAACAGCATTCAGCCAGCACACAGGATTTTCATTAATACCCCACAACCCCCTTTCTTTCCAGCCTTCTTTATCTCCCTGAGCCTTAGTGAATCCAGCATGGTCTTGTCACCTAACCTCATAGGGCACATCTCTCTCTCCAAGAATCCTTTGCCTGCAAATAAGGCAGGTCAATTTCCTTGCCCTGCAACCACCAAGACTACTGCTTCCTTATATGTTACAGCTTTCTTCATAGCTCTTTTCTGGTCTGTGAGATCCCTCTTTGAATTTGAAAGGTTCACATGGGTTGGATCCCCTGCCTCTGTGGCACCTGCAACTTAAGACTCACCTCTCACCTCTCAGAAACAGGTCACCCTGGTCCACAGTGCAGTCTCACCACTCATCAAATCCCCCCAATCTTTCCTTATTGTTGTTGTTTGTTACACATTGAATACATGCTTAATATTTGTTGCTTTCTCTCCTCTCTGGGAGTGGTTGGTCAGTTTTTTGTCTTTTTGTTGGAGACCCAAGTTCAACCTTGGGCCTCCTTCCTAAACACACCTACATGAATTCCCCATTCCAGCTGTTGCCCTTTCAGATGTTTTTAAGAGCACTGTTGTCAAGAGACTAGCATCTTTACTGGAAGTAAACGCATTCAAAAGCGTTCATGTCTACCAAACTGGTTAGGTTTTGATAATGTTTGACTTCAAGGGGCTCTGTTAATGTGGGAGCGAGGATTTCCCATGGTAACTTCTTTATGCCTGGTGAGGATAGCGGGAATACTATCCATTCTCAATGTCAGTGTGACCCATAAGAGGAAGTGGACAACCATAAGAGGAAGTGGACAACAAGGGAGAAAGGGTTGCTACTATCCTGTAGTGCTTCTATCCATTCCTGTATCCTATCAGTCATCAGCTCCTCTTCTGTCACAGTTTGCTACAACAAAGCTATCAACCATCAAAAAACAGCGTGTATACCCTTGGCAAAGTGTCTACTTCCTTGGTCATGAGATGTCATTCTGATTGAAAAGAAGCACCAAAAGGTGAGCCCAACACTCCAAGAATACTGGCTATCTATGTTATAAAAATCATGTGTACAACTGGTTAAAGCTAAATAGAAGAAAGACTGATCATTACAAGTGTACTGAATGGTGATAATCTGAAGTGGTCACACATATATTACCAGCTCAACCTTGGAGACCTAAACAAGTCTAAGTACTATATTGGGTTGCTCATGCAGTTGACGTCAATAGTGCTAAATCAGCTTATTCTAAATTCTTCAGCTTAGAGAGAAATATTGGAACAGACAGCTATGGGAGGACCTACTTTATGTTTAGTTGACACTATCAGAATTGTCACTCCTAAATTAGACGAGCAGAGAAGGTATTCAGAGTAATAAGGAACACTGAAATCAATTGAAGCAAAACAACTTAATTCAAAACACTAAACTGTTGAGTGGGTTGGATGTTCTGGAAAGTTGTATAGGATTATAAAGTAAACAAACCAAAATTTGCACTTTCCATTCATCTGATTATGTTAAAATCTGGAACATTTGTGATCACGAAAGATGTTTTCTTGTTATTTTCATCTTCTGTACGTCTCCAAATTTGACCGAAAGAATTTAAAGACAACAAAATTAGCAACAAAATTAGCACTTTAACAAAATTAAAGTGAATATCTAGGTCTGCTTGCCATTGTATAAACACTGTTGCTTTAAAATCTTTTTTCTATTGACAGTTTCACATTGTACTCTGCTATCCTCATAATTTTTATCTCCATTCTGTGTGTAACAGAATATTAAATTCTCTTTCTCTTATCCAAACAAACTCACACACACTTCCTGTAAGATAGTTCTCTCCCCCTAGACCTATACCACTTTGGATGTATATAAACAGAGGCAAATAGCATTAAATCCAGGCCACAGAAGGAAAGAAAAACTAAAAAGTCAGAGTGATTTGAAGTGAGACAGTCAGACTGCAATCCTAATTTCCAGTTAGGCCGGCATACACCCCGTCCTAAGTCCTGTGCTGACTTGGGTGTGTCACAATCGTGCAGCAATGTCAATGCGCAGGAATATGCCACCTTCACCACACCTTCATAGAAAGATAGGCCAGGTGAATTAGGTCAGCCTAAAGTACTTAGCATTTTGTCCTAGTAGCTGACAAGTAGTTATTTAAGATGCAATCCAAACCCACCCTTGGACTGGCATAAGGCCAACTACTGTAGCAAGCCAACTTAGGCATCGGGGCGGCCGGCGCAAAAGTTAGGGTTGCCATATGTCCTGAAAAACAACCCCTATTTTGAGGGATTGTATTCATATACTGGCAAATGGGACAGAGAGTTCTGTCTCAATATTGTGAAGAGAATACTCCTAGTGCTGGATCCAGCCCCTCAGGGGTAAATTTCTGTTGGCTGAACTTAGCCAACATAAGTGGTCTGGGAGGTGTGTGGAGGGGATAGGAGGCAGGAGGGAGGAAGGTGGAGGACAGGCAGGACAGTGAATGAGTGGGTGGGGAGCAGGCAGCAGGGTAAGGAGCCAGTACTTGTGCCAGATTTGAGCCTCATTTCCAGATAGACAGGTGCAGATCTGGGCTGCTCAGATCTGTACTGCCAATTGAGATGATACTGATCTAAGTATCCAAATTAGGATTGCAGTGGTTCTCCCCATAGTAAGGGGGATAGTTTCCCCTTGACTCAGAGCATTCAACTAGCTGTCTGAAAAATGCTCTGGATACAGATACACATATGCTGGATTCTATATTCCAGGGCAAGTTAGGATTGTGTCCTTAGTTGAATGTTAATGGCTACTGAAGCACCTACCTAATGGTACAAAAATACATCCACATATAGCAGTGATTCCCAAACTATGAGCCATTACCCCTCAGAGAGCTGTGGAAATTAGCCAAGGGAGCTGTGGAATCTTTGCAAAAATTGTACATTGTATAATCTACATGGTAGTAAATACTGGCAGGGTCCATCAGACCCATGTTGGTCTTCACTGGTTTTTCACTGTTATGACTCAACAAACTGCAAGTCACAGGATTCTTTCTCTGCTAAAATTATAAACAAAATTCATAATTTCACAATATTTCACAATAAAAATAATTATACTAAAACTTGATGCAACATTTATTCATTATATGTACCAAGCTATAGTACATTGGACCCTTGCGGTGATATGTGATACAAAACAGTAGGTAACCACCATGTTAATGGAGACCCCTGGCAAGACTCAGTAGGTCAAAATGAGCCACCAGCTGAAAAATTTTGGTAACCATTGATGTGTAGATCACCACTTTAGTAGAAAGAATCAGTTTATTAACAGCAAACAAGCTCACGTTTCTTTGTGGTCAATAATATTTCAGACATGGTGATCCTTGAAACTGAATAATAACTTTATTGGGGGAAAATTTTGCCTTGTTTCACTATCAGAGTATTCATTATGACTAAGGAAAATAACCTATGAAGAACAAATGTGTATTGTACTTACCAGTTTGGTAAAAGGAACAAATTTATACTTACAGATAGGTTATTTTTGAATGGGAGATAACATTTGTTTAAAAGTTTTAGTTCCCAAATTCAGCTGGTGGCTTCATTGCCAAATATAGAAGATTTATGATACTATGTTTTTTGTTTGGGGGGTATCACAAAAGTGCTGTTATGCGCTTCTGTGCCCCTCCTTGGGAATTAGTCTAGTTCACAGATATGTGCCAGCCTCCCCACACCACTGTGGATATGGGGAGAAGGGTGAGTTGGGATGGCCTAAACTGTTAGAATTGTCACAGAGTCACAAATGAACACCTACTCCTATCTGTGCCAAATAAACAATAAATATTTTGGAGAGAAGTCATCATTCTGAAGTGCTGGTCTAAAGCACAATATATTGCTTCTTTCCATCATACCTACACAATAAACAAACAAACAAACAAATAAATATTGTAACTTAAATTAGCCATGATGTGAGCAAATTGAGAGACCTGAAAAGCCACCTGAAAGGGTAAAAGTCAAGAAAAAATTAAAATTAAAATAGACACTTACTGCGTTCAAGTTTTCTTTTTCACGAAGACATGCTGTTTGGAGTTCTGACTTCAGAGCTGCAATGTGTTGCCGATGGGACGCTATTTCTCTCTCCAGTGTGGAGACTCTGGAGCATGCAATTTGATAGACATCCATAAAACTTACAATCATACTCTGAAAGGAAAAGGAATGGGAATAATTGTTGTTTTTAAAAGCCATATCATTAAATCTGAGTCAAATCAGGTTTCTGATTAAGTTATATCCTATAATTCATTCCGTATTAGTTTGTATTGTATTTTACACACAGACAGACAGACAGAAAGACAGATTTCCAAATAAAATATCGGTATGTTCCTCTTAAAACATACCAAACTATGCATTTCTGCCAATACTAGAAATGGTGTTAAGTGTTAGATTTGCAAGGTGTTTTCCACCTATCATCTTATTTGAAAAGTAAAAATAAACTCTAGTGAGAGAAGCCAAAGCTCATCCAGTCCAGCATCCTGGAAAATACACATCTGGTATATAATGTTATGAGGTTATTCCAAATGATTTTAGCTATTTTGTTCACCCCTAGTGTGTGTGTGTGTCCCGAGAGTGGTACTTGGGTTCCAGGGCCCCCCAGCCCCTCAGGGACACCACAGTGTAGAGGCACTGTGGGAAACAGTGCCAGTAGGATGTTCTCTTATATTAGTACTACCACTTCAAACAAGAAAGGATGCCAGAATAATTTGCTACCACCAGGCATCCTTACTGCACTGCTAAAAGTGAACCAAGAAGAGAAAATCTTTCTTCAGGTATAGCAAACCGAACTATATACCAGTGGTATTCAGGCATTTCAGCCTGGGACTCCTTACAAATTTAAATCTCAGTTTGGGAGCCCCTGTCTAACTTACTGGGATGCTCCTTCATGTCTACTTGGAAGTAAGTCCCACTGTGTTCAATGAGACTTACTTCCAGAAAAGCCCAGTGCCAGATTCCAAAATGGAGGATCCCACTCTCTTGCAATCCCCCTGACCTGAGGTCGAGACCCCCTTGAAGATCCTCTCCCCACTTTAAATACCACTGCTATGTGTAGTTATTTTAAATGCTGCTGCACCATAGATTTATATAAGGGCATCATAACATTAAGCAGTCTTTCCCTACCTTATTCTCAACCTCTTTCCTAATGCCCTCAACTGGGAATTTGACTTTTCACAACTGCACTTGGTCAGTGTTTTCATTGAGCTGCTTACCATAATCACAACATCTTTCTTCTTGATTATCACCAATACTTATCACTGCCCATGCTGAATTTTTTTTAGCCTCAGTGTGAATCACTTTATATTTCTTAACACTGACACTGCCATTTGGTGCCCATTCACCCAGTTTTAAGATGTCCTTTTGAAGCACCTCACAATCTACTGTGGTTTTCTCACACTGAATATTTTAGAGTCTTCTTGGTGACATCACTTCTTACTCCTAACTCTAAATCATTTATAAACAAATTTATAAACTTTACTTCCCACCCCCGCCCCACTATGAATATTGCCCATTTCCACCGTAATTGCTTTTTTTGCTTTTTAACCAGTTACTAATCCATTAAAAAGGACCTGTCTTATTCCATGATTACCAAGTTTACTCAATAGGCTTGAGAAAGAAAATGTGTTTTGATGTGCCAAAGGACTTTTTGTACTCTGCTTAAACTCATCCCTCAGCTAATTTCATTGTCAGCTGAGAACACCTGCGGTAAGTATGAACATTTTCAAAATGAATGGAGTTGCTAATTCTCCCAACTCACCTTTAAAAAGAATTAGATTTAATTTGGCATGAAACTAAAGAAAGTTACAGACCTCTGAAAGTAAATAATCTGATTACAATATAGCTGGGAAAATAATTCTGTTCAGGTATATAGTGGAGGAAGGTCCCAGCCGTGTAATATTGATCAGGCTGATAATAAAGTTAACTGCACAAGAGAGTATAAATGATTTGGCAGTGCTGGTAACTGGATATCTGACCTAAATAGTATAACACTGTTGGGATTATTGGACTTCTTTACAACTGGTTAATCACATTTTATAGGTTATAGTTTCCCTCTGAAGTGACCTGTACTGATTGTTCAAATGTAAGAATAGTATTCAGGCTGATAAAAAAATTCCACTTCTGTACTGAATAACTGAAGATGAAAACAATGAACAGTAAAACATTAGACTGAGAGCATTTTGGATTGAGAGCATTTTACAAAACAAGCAAACTGCGCTTGCGCAGTGTGCACAGAAAAAGATGGCAGCCGGCCCGAAAGGTTTTCCTGGTTTTCCCCTTTCCCCACTGCTGCTGGATCACCAGCGGCGGGGAAATGGGAACATCCGGTTCAGGCAATCCGGCCCGAACCGGTAAGAGCCCACCACTGCTTTGCTGTGATAAAGAAGAAAGAGTTATAATGTAACATGATCAAATTCCTTTCCTTTTATAATATGCAAAATCACAAAGTTAAAAAAGTACATATAACTAAATGGAACAGCACCTTATGTAATTATAAAAAACTGTAGCCATTATGAATTTTGCTATAATCCAATTTAATAGCCGAAGTGAAATTTAGACAGGACTACATACATTTTAATTTGAACAGGTTCTTTGGGGTAACATTTCCAACGTTCCCAAAAGGAACCATAGAATTTTCTGTATCAAGTGTTCAGAGATTCATATTTAAATCTCAGTGGAAAGATGGTATTTCCAGAAGTCTACTGTATTTATTAATGTGCTGCCACAGAACTGATTAACTGCTGACTCAGCATAAACTATCCTACTGGGATGATTAAGAAAAAGCTAGATTTCTGTTTAGTCCCCTCCCAAATTACTATAGGCTGCAAGGTTTCCAACATGCAACTGCCCTTTTATTCTACAGAATATCAGACAACTTAAGTTGCTGAAGAAAAAAATTTCTTAATGCACTATACTTAGGACAGAAGATTCATTATCCTATGTAACTGCTCGTCCAACAGAGTGACAGTCCTGAGTCCATCTGATTGTACTGGCTTATTTTTGCCCTTTCCTCCCAACGAATAAGATTTGTTAGTGCTATCTAGTTTAATGTACCATGACGTCACTGTGCATGATAACCAGTCTAACCTCTCACAATGTCAGATGGAGTTGCAATCCTCTCTAACCTTCCACTACCAATGCAACTACTATGTAGCCTTATGCTGAGAAGGACTCCATAACTGCCCTCCACAGCAGGACGCAGCACACACACCATTGGCATGGCTGCATTAGCATTGGAAAGTTGAATAGGATTGGGCCCTAAGTCCTTACAGGTCATAAGAACATAAGAGGAGCTTTCACTGGATCAGGCCAAAGGCCCATCTAGTAGGTCCTATATTAAAAGTATTGATGCAAATTTATTTTGTCCAGCATAAAAGTGGAATTGTAAATACTTAGGCTGTTTTCTAATCTCACATTTACTTTTTTAAAAATTGCAGAAGTAGATGCTGATCAAAGAGTTTAAGGAGAAAAGTTAAACAAAAGATTATCTTTAAAACTGGTCAAGTTTTTAAGGATCCACGTGCAAGGAGAATGCTATCAGTGTCGTTTCTGAAGAAAGGGCAACAAAACACTACATTTTTCAGGAGTATGGACAGCAGTAGAAATGTGCAGAACCAGTCACGACAGCAAAAGTCTTTGCTTTCAAAGGCATGACTGGCTCTAAAGACAAGGGTAAGGAGCACTTTAGACAGGCGTCACTGCTCTTGGGGAAAAAAAATTGTTTTGCCTCCTTTCCAGGAATGCCACTGTTTTCTACTCATGTGGAAATTTCTGCTGCATTTGCCCACTGCAGCTGTCCTTCTCCAAACCATTCTGGATAGTACACAAACCCTCAGGAAACACACTTTTCAGGGGACACAAGGAAAACCTTACTTCATGGGAATAATTCTACTTGTGGTTTTCAATCCCAAGCACTTATTTCAGAGTGGAAGTGAAGCTTTTTAAGGAAGGGCTGATACAAGAATGCAATAACTTGATTCCTGACAGAACTGTTAATAATGAAACAAAGAGCAAAAAAACTGAAACTAGTCACCTACCATTAAAAGGATGAGAAAGTAAAAATAAATTAGGCACACAAGTTAGACTGTTCTTTAATCGAAAGCAGTTGAATGTAATGGTTCCTGAATATTACACAGCAAGCAGTTTTTACTTCCCAGACAGATTCATATGGCACTTTCATTTTAAAACCAAAATCCCTTTCCAGACTGAGGACTATTGTAAGAATGTCAGTGGGGCAGGAAACCTAGCCACAGCAATTTTGAAGGCTGAAGCATTTTAATTTTAAGTATTAAAGGGCCATTTTAAATTGAAATACAGGATGTAAGTTAATAAACCCTAAAATACACACAAGGCTGCCAATTTTAGAGGAGAAACCGTAAGGAATTACTCAGGAGTAACCAAATGCAAGGAAGTAATAAGAGAACAAATCTGAGTGACCTCCTCCCCTTCCTTTTAACCTTCTTACCTTTCCATTAAACATTACATATTCTTAACCAAACTTCTTTTAGCTATGATAACATGGTGGTAGCACAGTTTCACCCTCAACATTTGGCCAATTTGAGGACGGTCTTATGCATTAACGTTGGTTTCCAAAAACAATGTCAGCAGGCTGAACATATAAACTGGGCCCCAGCCCAGCTAACAGGCTGTAAATTATAGAACAAAATAGATACTGAATAGATAAGCATGGAAACAGCCTCTGAGAAGTTCCACAAGCTGGGAATAATAATCACCCACTTGTCTCTGGCATATGGTAATCTAAAACAGGAAGGTACCATGCGTAGGCAGAACGACTAATAACCAACCATTGGCAGGCTTTCTCTTTATGCAGTTGTTTAATATATCTCTATGACAGAAAACCTATCACAGGCTTAAACTTTGGAGATATTATAATATAGTATAACAACTCTACAATAGCTAGTACAGTTACACTGTGCAACAAATTCAAGAATGTGAGGATTAAAGAACATAAAGAGGACTACAAATCCCTTTAAAAACGATAAGATCAAAGGTCATTCAAAGTATTACCAGGTTTAAAGCAGTTTGGGTAAAATGTTTTAGGACACACAGAGAAGAGAGTGTTCAAGTTGTTAAATAACTTTTGTTAAAGGCGTTAATGTGTTTCTTATACTTTCATTAATCCGTGGGGATGATGACCATTCTGAACTGCATCAACTGAACATTTCCTTGATAATTGTCAAAAAGTAAACCCGTTAGAAACAGGCACAATCCAGGCTGCTAGAAATATTAAACACATTTATATACCTTAGGAGATGAGTGATTCCAACAGGGTTTGAAAAAGTCTCAACTAGAATAACTCAAAGGAGATCAAACACACAATCATAAGAGGTCCATTTCGTAGGAACATGATGCAGATGTGTTTGCAAGCACATCTTTTTGTGTTACAAAACACAATATATCCTTTATACATAAAACAATATATCCTTTAACTAGGTTTTTAAGTAATAAGATTTTTTTTGGCAGCAAAATCCTATTCCTGCTTATTATGGAGTCAGTGCCGCTTTGTTCGGTGGAGCTTAGTGTCTATTAAATATGCTTAAAATGGTTGCTGACCTTTATTTTTAATTAAACTATCAGGGACCATTCTGTTTATACTCATATTGGTTCCAAAGTTAGATGTTCTAGTTTCTATTTTTGGTAATGGATGACAAGAGGTAAAACTTTCTAATTGGCAAAACTTTAGAAGCAAAGTTAAAAAAAACAAGAACAAAAAACCCAAAAAGCAAACAAAGTTGAACAAGTAAATTTATGCCATTAATATACCAATAAAGACACAATATGGAAAATCTGCAGCTTACATACAGAAATTACTGTAGAAAGCAATCCTATAAGATATAGGTTCTGGTTTTTAAGTATAAAACGAGAAGAAAAATCCAAATTAATATTTGCCTCTTAGGCTTTCAGCCTTCAGGAAATTCCTAAACCAAAAAGAATGTTAGTAGGTAATAAATTTACCTAAGGGCAACATACACAAAGAGATGAAAAGGAACAAGAGAGAGAATAATAAATGGACTTGAAAAAGAACACAAGCCTAACTTTAGTGTAGCAAACTAACAGGATAAAAATCTGAAGAGACTACAAATGTTATGTTTAGAATGAAGTTTGGGCAAAGGGAGTGGGATAGGCAAAGAATATTTGACAAGGGTACAGTACATAAAATTAAAATGGCATCCTGCTATTCTATTGGCTATGTTGGAAAATGATTTGTTAATTATAAGCCAAAGGGGCAGAATCACATATATAGTGTCTCTTTTCATTTTGGTTCCAAGTTTTGCTGTGTTTAGAAGTGAACCCTCAATGTATGATTCATATAAATTTTAGTTTGTCTTACAAAGCATACTTCTTAGCGTTAAACAAAGCGTTTGTCTTGCAAGGTACCACTGTATATCCTTTAATTAACTTCTCTCTACACATCTTGAGCTGATGCTAAACCTGCACGAGGCAGTCTTGTATGGCACCAGCACCAACTTTTTATAATGAAAAACTACCAAGAACCACCAAAGGTTGTCATGACCAGAAGTGACAACATCAGGTAGGAAAATTTTCAACAGTCATTTTCAAAGCTGCAGTCCTATGAACATTTACCCAAAAGAAAGTCCATTTACTATCATTGCTAAAAGCATTTCTATAGTACCCTGTTAAAAGTACAGAACAAGCATTTTCCCAAAAGCAGTCACATATGGTAGCATCGAGTCTAATATATTACAAACAAAATATTGAAAAGAATGGGGATCCCCCTAAAATTGGTTCAAAATTCACTTAGTGGGTCCTAACCCAGTTTGAGGTACACTAGAACTGAAATACTCAAAAAATGAAGCATTCCATTCTAGTTTTGCCCTCCATTCCCAGATATCATGAGCTCAACTTTGTCCTCTTAATTTCAGCTATGTTTCTTCTTCCTGCCCTCATCCTTTCCAGGTCTTTATGGAAACTAACACTCTCAGTAATGCTAAATGCACCACTAGAAAAAAAGACAATTTCCTAAAGGGGGGAAAAAAGTCCTGAAGAGTGTGTTGAAATTGACTGATGGAAAGGAAAATGCTTCTACGGCACTGGAAACCACAACAGACTGGCAAATAAAAGCAGTTACAGTGAAATATAACTGACCCCAAAGCAACACCAATAATCTGAATAAGGTAGTGGGCACAGAGAAGACCAAGCTGTTTAATGAAAAAAAATTGCCCAAGGCTGAAAGGGATCACAGCTAATCACTGTGGGGGGGGGGGTTACCTCTTGCAGACTTTTACCCCAGTTACCATCAGCTAGAGAAAAGTTGCTGTGGGTAAACAGCATGATGTCACTGGTGGAACGTTATATGAGGGTTTCCTCCCAGAAGAACTTTGCTCAAATCACCATCATTGAAATCTTCAGGCAAATAACTGAAAACCTCTACATTTATAAATCTTTTCTAATTCCTGGAAAATTATTTCTCAAGAAACAAAACTCAAAAGGGTGTTCAAACTATCATACGAGCCCATTAGCTATTAATTATTTTTTCATTTTCTTTGTAAACCGCTTTGTGAACTTTTTAGTTGAAAAGTGGTATATAAATATTGTAGATAGATTTCAAATATTGCAAAATGTTGTTATTACTACTGTATTTATATAAAGCAATTCAGCACGCATTTTATTTCAGAAACCATTTTCTAGTTGCAATGTTTTTACCTTCCACCAGCTGTGCAGTTGTTCAATTGCTACATAATTTTATGAAAGTCAAAATGGGGGGATGATTCTTAGGGTATGATCTCCTGCTAGCTTGGTGGGTAAACACAAGGTCACTCCATCATGCAATGACTGAGAAGTAATGTTCAGATATGGTAGTTTATGAATCTAGTAACAGTTCTAGAGGTTTGAACTTAGTGTCTCACTGAGATGCACAAAGTTCAAGAGCTGTTCAGAATTCAAGATAAGAAAAGTATGAGGATTGAGCTTCTCTTATAGTTTTTCTCATAGACATGTAATAAAAGCATTGTATAAAACTCATGTAGCTTCTGCGCTGTAATATTTGCAGTTTGAACAATGACACAGAAAGCATCTTGGCTCCACTGGGATGGAAAAGACATTTAACTGGTTGTAATATGAGCTCATAATTTAAAAAAAAAACACAAGTTTTTTTTAAAAGATCTCTTTATTTTCATGCAACTGACAGACAGACTGGAAGCTATTCACTGAACACAAGAGGAATGAAAATGTAAAGTGAAGAAAAGACAAAGGATAGCAATGATAAGAAAACGGATAGTGGGGAATTGCATTCAGGAAAAATGAAAATTTCCAAATTTAAATAGTTTTGATTAAAGTTGAAGGAAGAGAACTAAACTTGATAGGTTGATTAAGGCTGCAATCCTAACCACACTTTCCTGGGGGCAAGTACTATTAAACACAATGGGACTTACTTCTGAGTAGACATGTTTAGGATTGCACTAAGAAATGTTACTGAACTGACTTAAAGGGAGAGAGATAACTAAACTAATGGCCCAGTCATAAGACAACAAGAAATACTGTACTTATAGACCTGATAATTTTTCTTTAAACTGTGGAACATCTGGTTTGAATGGAGTCACAGAAAAAACCCAACTCAATTTCTTCCTCTTATACCCAGCATATGTGGGTATATGGTGTAAATCCAGTTACAGCTATGTTTATCAATAAGTGGCTGAATTACCACTGGTGGTACCTCACCATATGATATCATCAACAGTCACTTCCAGGATCCATTGGAAAAATCACAGAGAATATCACAGGTCAAAGAAGATTAAGAAGCACTGGGCTAGAAATATGTTTATTCTGCTGAAGAGAATAGCACTTTGCCAAACAGAGGAGGTCTACCACATCAGTATTACCACTTGGGCACAAGGAACAAGGAACAGAACTAGTAGCAATGAGAACAAGGAACAGAACTAGTAGCAATGATCCGCACTAACACAAGGAAAATAGTGTAGACAATAATGGGTTATATCCTAATCTCTGGCAGAATGTGTTCAATCAATCAATCAATCAATCAATCAATCAATCAATGATGGGAACCTTCTTCTGTTTGTAGAGAGAATGAGAGCGCTATACTAACACAAATTATTGTCCTTATATAGGGTGACCTTTTTATCCTATTATCCAGGGTGACCAAATGCCTTTACAAAAAAGAGGACAAGGCCCCCCAAAATATAAGACAGCCAAGAAAAATGTAGGCCATGACAAATTAAAAGCTTAAAAACAAAATAAAAGCATGTATATTGCTTTCATGTTGTTAACTGAAACACTACAGCTGTAATCCCTATCCACACATTGCTGTGTGGTCAGTAAGTATGGTCAATAAATCAATAATAATAATATTGTCAGTAAGTCAATAATAGTCAATAAGTCGTATTGACTATAATGTGACTTACTTCTCAGTAGATATGCATAGGTTTGCACTGTAAATTACTTATTAAATTTAAAACTAGTCCTCCCAAATGCCAAGTGGAATATCAGGCAACAAGAGATCTCCAGCAGCTTAAATTATGAGCAATTTCTTCAGTCACTCTCCATTTAATATTCAAGGAATTTAGATCTTCTTGAAAGGTTCTTCACCATGAAAAGCAGGGCCTTCTTATTGTCATTTGGCCTCTAGAGGTACCCATCTCACTGTCACTTTAAGAATTTGGTTGTTCTCCATTCAGAGAATGTGGCCAGCTAATTGGAATTGTCTACATGCAATGATTTTGAACAAACCACTCCTTAGCACCTCTTTGTTAGTGATATAAATGAAATAGTGGATTTTCAAGATTCAACAGAGGCTTGTTGATACACGCTGATGCCTCAACTGGCATGATACTTGCTGGAATGAATAGCTACTGGGATCACTATGGAGGTAAAAAGGTGGCGTTTCAGTGATATATGGACGATGAGGACCATCCTTTGACAAATGGTTGTTGCTTTCCCAATATGGTGCTTGACGTCTCCTTCTGCATCTTCACTTTGGACAATTACACTGCCCAATTAAGGGATCCTCTCCACTTCCTCCAGCTGCTGTGATCTGTGCTTGGGCCATAGAGCACATATACATTATCTTTATTTTCTCTACACTTATCCAGAGGCTAATTTTACTTGCTTTCTCATCTTCATAGTTTTTTCTTCTTTATTTATTCTATGAAGTTCCTCATCTTTATTGCTTCCTCACCGTAATTTCTTTATAGTATAATACAGAATACAGTATTGCTGTTGCTTTGTTTCCAGAAAATGAGACAAAGTAAAATATATTGTACTGACTCAACCTCTATTGGAAAAGACACAAAGCCATTTAAAATGCCATTCACATCACAAAAGATTCATAAACTAATGCATCAAACATTCCAGTAGTAATTATGTGGGTGAACCCAAACAATTGCTGACACCACAAATGAACTAGTATAGAAATGGACGGCCAGGAGCTTCTTTGGCAGCCAGAACATTTTCAGTATTCTATCCTGTTGACTGGGCCAAAACAGACTAAGAAGTTACACTTGGTGGAGGACTGAGCAGGATGGCACCAGCGTGTCCTTAATCCTTGGACAATGTTTAATTCAGCACTCCCTTCGTGTTTGTGATACTGATACTTCTCACAGTATGCTTTCATTCCACTTAACATCACATTTAACTGGCTTGGACAGAACAAAAGTAAGGGCAGCAGCAAGTGCTGGCAGGGACAACCATGGTTTGGTGGACTTCACACATAGGGTGAGAAGAAAGGAAGAATGAGCACCTGCTAGATTAGGGTTGTTGCTGCTGCAGGTACTCTTCTCTCCAGTGCTTTCGTATCACCTATCCACTCCCTGCTTATCTGGATTAAAGTTGAGCAGCATCAGTGGTGGACACCTCCCACCCATCTAGACTGACCCCCATTGGTCTCCTTCCTCCCTGGTTCTTGGACCAATAAGACGTTCCCAAGTGTCAGAGGTCCTATGACTTGGGACATCTCTGGCTTGACCTTTGGAGAAAGTGCCTTAGCTGGCACTTATCCCCCACCTGTCCAAGGCCAAACAAAATCAAGAATGACTCTAAAAGATTTTTGTAACTCTACCAGCAAGTTGCACATAGAGTAAAGTAAATTAGAATCACAACTCTAGATTTTGAGACTTGGGAGTCTATCAGGACTAGAATATATATACACTGAAGACTGACTTGGTAATAAGCCTATTTGTGTTTTTCCAGTAACTGGAACACACACTTTATCTTTTACACTTAAAAAACACCTATTTTAAATCCCTAAAGATATCTTCAAACACATCCAGCACATACAGAACTTCAGCCATGTTAGGTCTTTCTTAGCACATGTCAGATGTTTTGGAGTTTGGGATACTAAGGGACATTTTGTGTGCGTCACATAAGCAGAGTACACAAATGCTGAGAAATAAGCCTATTCAACTTTTTCAGGTTTTGAAATCATTATTCTGCTAATGAGTGAAAACTTGAATCAGCAATGAATATGATTTTGTTCATGCTTGCAGGCACACACACTCAAGTTTATCATTTGCCAGTATTCTGCATTTTATCTCTGTTAAAAAAAAGTCATCCTCTGATATTTCTGTCTGTTTCTTCTGTACATGTATCTTGGAAAAATTGTCCTGTTCATGTCTGGTCCTTAAATTTAGGCCAATTATGTTTTTTATCTATTAATACAGGACAACTAGCAATGATGAGAATCGGTACATTGTATTTGCTAGCAAAGTATTGAAAGGTCATTTGCTCCATGTGTACATCTTTCCAAACTGTGATTAAGGAAGCTTAATCCAGTCTTAATATGAATTCTGCATTCATATGCTATGGTTTGAGACCAGCCAGCAAACCAGAATCAGAAGCCTTTGTCTGAAGTGGAGTTGCAAACTGATCTTGATGCTATGGTTTTGCATGATTGGAACTGACAAATGCAGTTACTCCTGCTGCCTAGATCACAGGTCAGACTGCTGAATAGACAGAAAATGAAAGCATATATCTGCACACCAAGTTTGCTTATATGTTTAGAAATTCTAATCATGGTTTGAGTGCTAAATTATAGTTAGCACAACTATAATTTTGCACAAGCTTGGAATTAACTGCTTGAGTTTTTATTTGCTGAATGATACTCAGATTGCTACAAGTGAAGACAGAAATCCTCATACATACCTCTAGGGAATTATTCCTCAAATAGACAGCACAGAAGGTTACTAATAGTATCCATTGACCATACTATTAACATATCTCACCTCAATTCCATTCAACTGTGCTCGATAAGAAATAACAGTATTCAAAAGATAGCAATACTCAGCTAATTGAATCAGCCACTAAAAATTGTTCTACTGGCTAAAAACAGGAAATCATTGCTAAAATAAAATATATATTCCACAAAAATTGCAATTTAAAATGTGTTGTCCCACAATGGCAACAAACTTTATGAAAATGGGAAAACAAACCAAAATGCCACACCTATGAATCTCAGGTTTATAGAAACAGCGTGAAACACAATCAAAACTTCAGCTTCATCAAATATTTGCTTTTGGACTAGATGACCTACTAGGTCCCTTCCAACTCTATGATTCTATGATTCTATATACATGCCTGCACACTCACACATGAAGAAAGGTGACATATAAAACCTCCCTTTGAACAGGGTGATCATATGTCCTGTCCATATGTGACAGTCATAACCTCAGTTCGGGGCAGGGGGAGGGGTTGCAAGACAGTGGGATACATCATCTTGGAATTTGGCACTGGGCTTTCCTGGGAGTAAGTCTCATTGAACACAATGGGACTTACTTCCAGATAGACATGGAGGAGCTCTGGCATCACAGTGTTGTCACATCCTGGTAAGTTTGACAGAGGGTCCAGGGGAGAGAGGCATTCTGGGGAGAGGGGCTCTCTTTGGATCTAGGAGACCTTCAGAGGTGGGCAGCATCTAAGTTAAACTCATTGGGGCCGCTGCAGTCCTATACCATGGGGAAGGAGTAAAGCTTCTCCTTACGGTGGGAGAACAGCGCCAGCGCCAGTCTTTGCTTTGGATTCAGTGCAGGCTGAGCCATTCTGCCTGTTCCAATATGTCAGGATTGCACTGCCCATTATTATCACTTCAATCACTCTTGTCCAACTATCCAAGGCTTTGTGCTACTTTGTTAGTTTTGTTTCATCTTCGGAATTTGGATAAGGCTTCAAAACAGGTGTTGTTCTTAAAAAACACTTTCTGTTGAACCCCTAAAATAATAAATATTATGCAGCCTAAAGACTGATGCTGCAAACTACTAATAAATAGTGTTGGGACTTAAATCTTCAATCTCATCAGCAATTTATTTCTATTAGCCCAGCAATCAGTTCTGTAGACCAGAAACACTACATGCTACGTAGTTATGCATTACAAGAGCATAAAAGCAAAGGAAAATTCCCTAAGGACTCCATAGATTTGAAATTCACATACTTCCAAAATTTACACACTCAAACAGGGCAAATATTTAGCAGAACTCAGGAATATAGGTTAGTTTTTAATTCCCTCTAAACTTTTTTCCCTTTGAATTTTTATTTAGTTCATCACTTGGGACACAACAATGCCCTATTTCCTCAATTGAGAAGAACTGTGGAATTAGCAGACTAGCCTGTTTCTTATGCAGTTTTATATTCTGAAGCGTTTACACTGCATTTTCCTTAATACTATGGTTGCATATTCATTGTTATATTTTTCCTTTAACTGCTGTCACTTAAATTGTCATGCAGAACAGGGCAAATCAGGGTCAGTTTATGTAAGCGGTATCACTCTGAAGAACTTCATCAGTCTTTATTTCAATGCATTATGCAAAAAACTTGACATTAAGAGAGCCTTAACTGACAGCAAATGAAATCAATCAGCAAATCACTAAGCCATAATAAACTTGCTCAAGTTGTAGATAACTCTTCCTTTTCTAGGCCTTCACCTAAGAACCCCCATCAAGTGATATCCTTTTTCCAAAAAAGCTGACAATCACATTACAAAATCCAGCATTAATACAGTACAATATTTTATATAGTCTTTTGACCTTCAAAGCTATCTACAAGGATAACAAAAGAAAACCAGTAAACAGGCAGATGGTGGAAATAATAGACAGTGTTAATGACAGTTTCAGTATCTTGATATTACATTTCTAAAAGTATAGTTAGTAGGCAAGCTTAAGAATCATCTCAGTTCACTATTTTTTGCCCACCAAAGGAGTAGTATATGGGAAAAACATTAGCTAACAATTTTTTTCAGATGGTGTAAGTCTTCTGTGGTGACTTTCATTCATTTGAACATGAAAAACAGTAAATATTAAATAGCTGCCCATAACCAACCTTACCTAAAACACTAGTTTTAGGTGAAAACACCTAGTTTTCAAAACACTTGAAAACTAATGTGGTAACTTTCCACAGATGGCTATTTAATGCAAAGCACTCTACATGCAAAAATGAAATGGGAAAAATCACTACACATATATTCTTTAGCATTTCAAAAACAATAATTCGAATGATAAACATTAGAAAAGAAATAATAGAAACATTCCAGTACAGTATTCCTCCTATGAGTCAGTTGAGATGGTATTTCTGCTTATTTAAAAATTTTTATTTTTATTATTATTAATGACAAACTTTAAAAATGACAAAATGAGAAACAAAGAAATAAAATAAAATAATTCCAATAAAAAGGGAGAACATACATTTTGGCTGGATAGCCACATAATCTCTCTGAGGCTGTGTTGGTGGCCAAGAAAAAAAATTCAAATTTGAATAAGTTTACATAATGAATACATTGAAGATGTAACATATATGAATGATAGCACAACTCAAACTTGCGCTGGAATAGGCAGGCTTAGCCTACACTGTATGCAGAACAAGGTTTGGGACTGCTGCCATACTACCATGGGGAAGGGAAAGCTTGTCCCCTTTTCCAGGGTAAAGTTGCACCATCTCCAGAAGGACTACTCAGACTTAGGGCACAATCCAGAGTAACTACGGGGAGTCCTTGCTCCGGAGTAAGAACAAGTTACTCTGGATTGCAATGTGAATTTCCCATAGGTTTTCACTAGGTAGTGCCATAACTACGGGTGCATGTAATTTTTACGTGCTCCCATAGTTACTCTGGATTGTAGCCTTAGGCTACAATCCAGAGTAACTACGGGGCCTTTTACACCAATGTAGTTATGGTGGCACATATGGGAAACCTGTGGGAAATGCATAGAGCAATCCAGAGTAAGTGCCTCTTACATCTTCCCATATCTTCCCTTCCCTCACATCTTCCCATTCCCTGGGAATGGAGACTTGAATCCAGCACTGGAGCAATTGATCCAAGCCCTGCTTCCCTCTTTCCTTCTGCCTTCCCACAGTCCCGCACTCTGCCCACACTCTCTCATCCTGGAACACTCCCCTCCTGACTTCCCCAGACTTGGAAAGATCAGTAGATCTTACCTTCTGTGATGAGCCCGCAGAATCACAGGACAGCACAGGGAGCTGGTGCATGTCAGAACACCAGTCTATGTCCCTGAGGAAGGTTATTTACTGAGTCCAGAATTTTCTGGTGGTGGAAGAATTTAACCACTGGTGGAGATGCAGATGCAGGTGGTGGAGTGTCTTATGGCATTTTTACAACACATCCTGGCCACTGCCCTAGGATCGTGCTCTGAATGAATATTGTAACAGACCAAGCCAGAAACCCATGTGATATAATTTTTCAGAGGCTATGAAAATAATGCTAGGGAGCCAGCATGATGGACCTGTAGCCAAAGGACTCCCTGCAGACCAAATCTGGTATCTCCAAGGACCACAAATGGATCTAGATGGGATCTAGATTAATGAATGAATAAAAGAAAATGAATGGGTTCAAATTTCTAGGATTTCTCCATGCACCAACACACATCACAGAAATAAAATGCATTCCCAGATGGGTTCCCATATTCCCACCTCCCAATCACTTTATAAACCCTTCAGAGGGCACAAAAAGCTACTTTTGGATTTGGGTAAAACCATGAAGTGATTTTTAGGTCCTCAGAAAATCCTCCAGACATGATCAGAGAACAGCTTCAGTTGTGTTTAGTTAAGTGGGCCAGAAGCTTGCAGGGGACCAAAGGCTGGCCCCAGCCAAGTGTTTGAAAACCACTGTTCTAAAACAAGGATCAGCATAGTTTGAGTACCTGAACATCCTTATGCCTGAAGAGATGGTAATTTACACTTACGCCCTGGCACTATCCCAGATCACCATGGGACACCTGCATACCACTCAAGAGATGTCACTGCAAAGTGCCATAAGGCATGTTGCAGTAGCCAGAAGGATGGAGGCGCCAATGGAAAAGCAGAGAGGCACTGGTTCCCTCTGCTGATCAAACGGCTCTCAGGAGCAATAGGCAACTACAAATAAGTTCCCTACCAAGAGACAGGAAATTATTCTAGGGTGGTGGGAGGATGGAGGTGTGTGGGGCTGAAACTGGACAGGGAAGAGGAATGTTCAGGGCCAGGAAAGGGGCAGAGAACACAAAGGAGGCTGCTGCTGGATCCTATCCCCCCTCCACACCTGATACCTTTATTCTGAAAGTCCAAATCCAAGAACACCCATACCAAAGGATAAGGGAACAAAAATTCCCTTACCTCAAGAGATCTACAGGTGCCTCCCTGATTCCATAGGATACAGTTGTGGCTGTTTTGGTGCCACTGTATAAAAGCTTGGGTAGCCCTTTTAGAATTAGGTTGTTAATTACCCTTCTTTTTGGGAGAAGGGAATATATATATTTCCCATCTTTTATATTCATGGTGGAGACTCACAAATATGGATACCTGAAGGAGAAAGATTTCTCAAAGAGAATAGAGAATAATGCAGAAAGATATCTTTTCAGAAATCCCTAATCCCCAAAAGGTATAGATGTTGGTGCTATGATGCCTAATACACTTTATGATCATCTAAATTCCACAGAGCTCAAAAGAAACATGTTTCTAGTGAATGAAAAAATGAAAATTCTGAAGAGAGGGTGAAGTTAATCTATCTGTATATATAAAACCAGACTCACTGACTGACTCATTCACTCACTAACGCCCAGCCAAAACCACCAGACCTAGAAGCATTAAATTTAAGGTTATTCCTTCTTTGATATAGGCACCCACTAAGAACAATGTTTTTGAAATTCAAATTGGAAGGGGGCAAAAGGTGCAACATGTTTTCATCACCATACTTAATATTGAAGAATTGCTGACTCATTAGTGTCCAGCCCAAACCCTAAGAACTAGAAGCATGAAATTTGGACAGTGTATTCCTTCTGTGATGTAAGGATACTCTTAAGAACCAATCTGTTGCCAGCTGGTGCCCACTGCCCGGTGTTGCCCGCTGGTGTCTGGTACCCAATGGTGCAGTGCCTGGTGCTTGTCAAGGATGCCTGGTGGTGCCCTGTAGTGCCCTCTGCCTGCTGCCATTTGGTGGTGCCCACTGCTCAGTACCCAGTGCCTAGCAGGGATGTACAGTGCCCAGGGTCTGGTGTCCTGTGCCTGGTGACTGTAGGTGCCCACTGGTGGCGCCCACCGGTGCCCAGTAGGGATGCTTGGTACCTGCTGGTGTCCACCGGTGCCCCTAGTATCCTCCAGTGTCTTGATCCCTCAGCAACGCTGGACACTGGCACAGGAAGCTAGCAGTGCCCAGTGCTTGTCTCCTGTGCCACTGTCCACAGTGCCCGGGGCCCACAAATATTCTTGAAATTTTACTCCTGCAAAAATGGGGTAAATTCAGCTTGTGTGTGTGTATGAATATATATATATAGAGAGAGAGAGAATAGTGTGTGTGTGTGTGTGTGTGTGTGTGTGTGTGTGTGTGTGTATATATATATATATATATATATATATATATATATAAAAGAGAAAAGTCACTCACTGACTCATTAACTCACTCACTCATCAACGCCCTGCCAAAACCGCTGGGCCTAGAAGCATTAAATTTGGGGTGGCTGTTCCTTCCGTGACCGAGGGGTGCAATAAGAAATTCGGAAATTCCAACCAGAAAGGGGTAAAAAGGGGCGCAACAAAAGGGGCGCAACTGGTGACTCATCAACATTCCGCCCCAACCCCCGGACCTAGAAGCATGAAATTTAGGGAGTGTGTTCCTTCTGTCACATGAACACCCACCAAGCACCGATGTGGAGAAATTTAACCCTTAAGGGGCTGAAAAGGGGTGAGACATGTTTCTGTCCTATACTTAACATGGAAGACTGACCAACATCCAACCAATTTGGTGCTCGGTGCCTGGTGCACAAGGGGGATGCTGTTTGAAGGAAGAGGTTGCACTGGGGAGGATGCTGCGTATGGGGGGTTGATGCACATGGGGGAATGATACACATGGGGAGGTGTTGCAATTGAGGGTTGATGCGCATGGGGAATGATGCACATGGGGGAATGATGCGATTGGGGGTTGATGCACATGGGGGAATGTTGCGCATGGGCGTTTGATGCACATGGGGAAATGATGCACAAGGGGGGATGTGGAGCATAAGGGGTTGATGCACATGGGGAATGTTGCGCATGCGGGAATGTTGTGCATGGGGATGAACATGGGGAATGTTATGCATGGAGGGTTGTTGCACATGGGAGTCTGATGTTCATGGGGGGATGATGCGCATAGGGTGGATGAATATGAGGGATGTTACACATGGGGGTGGATGCGCATGGGGCATTGATGTGCGTGGGGGATTGATGCGTAGTGGGGGGATGGCATATGGGGGAATTTTACTCCTGCAACGCGGGTACACTTTTCACTAGTAAAGGAATAAAAATGAAAGTCTAATCCTGTTCAGGGCCTACAGAAACTAATCTTATAATTCCTTCTCCATATTCAACCGAGTTGTACTGTTTAAGCTTGCCTCCAGAAGACAGAATTCCACAACAGCATGTGCAACCATGGTCACTTATGTCATCAAGTTATCCACTGAAGTTTGAGCAGGTATGCAGATACCAATTAAAACTGGCTCTTTGAATATCTTGGCCCTGGATCATTTAGTGCAGGGGTGTCCAACATGTGGCCCAGGGGCAGCAGGACAAGGGTGGATGCAGCCCTTCTGCAAAGCTGGCCACCATAATTGGAAAAACTGGCTTTGTGGCAGCAGCCATTTTCAAATTTCACATGCTTCTCTGCGCAATGCCCTGGGCGGATGCCACAAAGCTGGTCTGGACTGCCAAGCTCCTCCCCCACCTGCCTCCTGTCACTCAGAGCGCTTCAGGCCCCTGAAGACCCTGCAGCGCTTACCCAGCCGCATCCCCCAAAAGCAGCTTCAGCCTCTATCCCAGCTGCTGCCTGCAGCCCTACTCAGAAGGAAGCTCCGTTAAAGTCAATAAGGCTTACTCCCAAATTGCAGTCTGAGAGCCCAATGATGCATAGGATGGGCTGTGATCCTCTCCAAGCTTAACCTTGGAGATCTGCTGCAACCCTAACCATGTCTACGCAATGGGTCTTACTCCCAGGAAAGTGTGTTCAGAATTGCAGTATATCTCCAAGCTTAAGCTTGGAGAGGATCACAACCTATCCTATGCCTCATGCCTCCGCAGAAGTAAGCCCCACTAACGTCAATGAGGCTTACTCCCAAGTTGCAGTCTGAGAGCCCAATCCTATGCATGGCTAAAATACAATTATCATTATAATCAATGAGACCTACTCCAAGGTTTAGCTTGGAGAGGATTGCTGCCCATCCTATGCATCATGCCTACTCAGAAGTAAGCCCCATTAAAATCAGTGAGACTTACTCCAATGTTTAAAAATGTAGGATAAAATATAGGACATTCTATATTTTGTCCCACATTTTTAAAAAAGTTTTCAGTGTTTGTGTGCGGCCCAAACCAACTTGTCTTCTTCCAATGCGGCCCAGGGAAGCTAAAAGGTTGGACACCCCTGATTTAGTGTTCTGTTCATCAACACCACTACTTTGGATTTTTCCTGGAAACAGACCAGTAGCCGGTTTATCAGTATAAGAGTATATTTTATTTTGTATATTTTACATGCCTATAACAGAATTATAGGTTAAACAGAAAATAATCTTCTAATTTACTTTTGAATTTGAATTTAACTTCAAAAGTATATTACAGTACATTATCTAAGATGCAATATTTGCCATAGAATTTGGTACACGCAAGAAACAATACAATTATCTTTGTATTTGTTGATAGATATTTTCTTTGGGTCTAGAATGCTTAATTTCACAAAAATATTAGTGAAATTGGAAGAAGCAGAAAAACAGTAGGTTCCTAGCAACTTTAAGCCACATTTGTCCTTTGCCCAATTGATTAGAACAGCACACTTGTGGTTCTGTATATAGTACTATATGATAAGCCATGACTACATCATACATGGATGCATAATTTACATAAAATAAATGGAAGACATAAGTCCTTTATAAATTTATAATGATTATACTCTATCAACTCAGAAGCAATGTCACCGCTCTACTCTTATTTTAAAAAAAGCAAAAGCCCTGCTTACATTTGAATAGTTGCTTTCAAATGAGTAGGACAGCAACTGGAAATTATAGCTAGTCTGAACGTAGCCTATCTGTACCTATATGCACAAGACTACAAGTACTAAGGAAAGAATGAAGGGTAAAAATGATCCATTATTCACACTTTCATTTACATCCTCTTTCTCTGAATACCTTCCTCCATACTTCCTTCAAATATGCATCCTAGAAGCTAGTATTATTTGTAAGATATCTAAATGTTTGTGGAGCAGCATGTAATATATGGAAGCCATAGAAATGGATGTTTGGCTCTCTCCTGTGGTAATGATGGTATTTCTGACTTTTTTCTACACTTTTATTGTTTTATACCTTTTATTGATTTTGCCATAACAGGCTGCCTTGGGCTTTCTAAAAGAGAGAAGAAGGTGGGGTAGATTTTTTTTTAAAAGAAAAGGTTCCAGAAAATATTATTGTAAATGGTTTTTCTATATTGTCCATTGTATGCAATACAACTAAAATAATAAACTTCAGAACAAATGCCACATGCAGCACAATCTTAACTTGCACTGGAGCAGGCAGGCTGGCATTCTATTCTGGTTCCAGTGCAGGTTTAGTGCTGCTACTACAATGGGAAACTTTTCCCCTTACCCTGGATAATGTAGCAGCAGACCCCATGGGTCTTTTCAGTTCTATGCCACCTCAAATGGTGGCACAGGTCAAATGGTGGCACAACATGGGACTACAGTGGAATGGCCAGAAATGGGGCTTGGATTTGGCACAAGTGTTGGGTCCTGTTCCTGCCTCCCATTCCCCACCTGCCTTCCCACAGTGCTTCCTGCCACCTGCCTTCCCCTTCCACAGAAAGCCTCCTCCCTGCCCTCTTTATGTCCTCCCCAAACCCAGGCACTGGCCAAGCTTAGCCAGCTCAAGCTTAGCTTACTGTGTTCCAAGGAGTCCAGCAACAACTCTCTTATGCTGGCCTATTTCCTGGAAGTATATGGAAATGCCTTACTGCATTTTCACAACATTTTTGGGCTGGCACAAGGGACATACAGCAACCCAAGGGTGACTAGACTGTGCCTTTAAACACAGAGAATTCCAGATACGAAAAAATTGCTATAAATTCTCATTCCGGAAAAATGGGTGGCAATTCCATATTCTTTGAGATAACCCTCTCCCTTCACTAAAGCAAGGTTGCCAATCATTAACTCCACAAGAGGAATACCACAATTCCTCAGACCAGGATGGAAAAGGCAATAACCACGAACAAAGCATAAGAGAGAAAACTTCATAATTTCCCTTTTATGCTGTGGTACCAGTAGAGTTAGTAATTTTCCAAACTTGTATTACGTATTCACCTGTTGGTGGTTTTTTCCATATTGAAAAAATCGACAGTGGCATTTGAAACACAATGCAAGGATATATAGTGGTGCCTCACATAAAGAGCTTAATTCATTCCGGAGGCATGCTCTTTAAGTGAAACGCTCTTTAAGTGAAGCAGATTTTTCCATAGAAAATAATGGAAACTATGGAATTAATGGAAATAATAAAGGAAATAATTATTTCCTTGTGCCAGACGATTGGTTCCACCCCCACCCCAATTTTCATATTAAAATATTAACTGGATGTAAAAATGATGACAAAACACTGTAATTGAATTCAAAACATGCATTCAGTGTGCATGATCCTATGAAGTCTACTTAGGCTGCAATCCTAAAGACACTTTCCTGGGAGTAAGCCCCATTTAACACAATGGGGCTTACTCCTGGGTAGACATGGTTAGGAGGCTGCAATCAAAGACACTTTCCCAGGTAAACTGGGAGCTTTACCTGGGCTGCTGCTGGAGGTTCAATGTGGTCAGTGGGGGCACTTGGGGGCAGTTAGGGGCAGCTGCCTCTGGCACCCCCAGGCAACTGCCCCCAAGTTGGGGGCAGTTAGAGGCAGCAGCGCTGGCTGGTAGCCCTTTTAAAGAGCCTTTGTGCGGAGCATCAGGGTTGTATAGCACATGTGCTGATAGTGCGCTTGCTTGTTATGTGAAGCAAGATTTCTTGGAAATTTTTGCTTGTTATGTGAAAAGCTTGTTAAGCAAGGCGCTTATTAAGCGAGGTACCACTGTATAGTACAATGAAACAAAAGATGTACAGACATGCAATAATAGTATTTAGTATACTAATTAAAGTTCAATGAATTGGGGGGGGGGGGCAAGAGAAGGAATGGTTAGTACCAGTCCTTTCCTTTACCAAATACTACCCATATAAATATCCATTATATTCAGATTTGCCTTTCTGCTCAGGGAACAACTCACAGAATGAATGAGAGTGATTCACTAACACAGCAGGAAATAAGGTAGTACATTCATACCCAAATGGAGTAAGAAGTAGATCCAACTGGAGTAAGGACTCTGTATATTTTACAGAATCAGCCATTAAACCTAAGTTGCCTTAGAGCTGTATTGGAACTTTCAATAAATAATTAAAATTCAGAACATAAATTAAGTAAATTAAGAAGAAATTAATTTAGTTATAATGGACAATTTTTGCTTTCTGTTGCTGAACCGCTCAGACTAAATATAAGCAATAAATAATAACCTTAATAATAATACTTAATAACGTCATATAACTTTAAATAACCTTAATAATAATACTTTCTTGGCAATACCTGAACATATAGAGAAAACAATGAAACAAATATCTATTCATCATGACTTTTGTAATTTAGAAAATATATCTTCCCAATAATCATGGGACTCAAAAATAAAGCACTTTGAAAAGCTATATAAAACTAAACAGATGTTAAATACACAAAAGGAAGACAAAAAGAAACAAAACACACACACAGAAAATATTTTAATAATGGTTTCTGCCACTTTGATATCAACCGAGAGCACATAAAGTCCCACTGAAATTAGCTGCCATTTTTTATCATCACAGTAGTTATTTTCAAAGAAAAGTGCTTAGAATTAGGTGCATCTTTCTTTTATTATAACCCTAAGACAAGGCCATCTATCAAATCACAAAAACCAGAAGTGACAGTGACACAATATTGTCTGTCAAACGAAAAAAACCATTTTATACATGTCATTTAGCCTGCAATGCAGACATGCAATTCACCTCAGTGCATAGAAAGTCCAAACCAGTCTGGCAGAAGAATGAGAGCCTAAACCTAGAACAAGATATAGGCAAGAGAGTGACATGACATTAAGGAGTGTCATGGTTTTATTCATCACATTTTTTTATAACTAAAAGTAGCTGGAAGGGAAGTTGAGAGAAGATGATTCAGATCTGGAAGTGTTGGCCTATTCCACTATTGTGATTCCAGATCAAATTGGACAAACAGGTGTGTGTATGTGTGTATATGTATGAATAAATAAAAGGTGTTTTTTTCCAAACCACAGGAGATCTGTTCAAAGATATCTAATATCACATCTAGCTTGGCTTTGAGTCCACACGTGTAATCAGTCCAAAGATAAATCTTTGTATTTCTGTAATGAGGCAACTGCCCCTATTACAAGACCACTTATGCATCTCCATAGCAAGGTCCCAAACAAACGCTTTATTCTTGTTGCCAAAGGAATATTTTTGCAGTTCTCTTTCCAGATTGGTTTAGGGGGAGGGGCAGGTGTATGAAAGCCCAAGAGCAAAATCCAGAGCTTTCAATGCTTGCATTTTAGTAGTTGCATCCAGTGGTGGGCTTCAGGGGGTTCTCACAGGTTCTACAGAACCCTTTGCTAGTGAGCGCCTGGTTCTGAGAACCGGTTACTAATGGGACATAGAACCTGTTGTTAATTTATGTTATTAGGACATAAAATCTGTAGGTAATTTATTTGAATTCCACCGCTGCATCTATTAAATAATGGTTCCTTTCACAAAAACAGTTAACACGTATCTGTGAGATAATTCAAATTAAGGAGCAAGGTATGCAGGAGCTTTCACTCAAACACAGAAGGGTTGTTTTCTGAGTTAGATACCCTGACAACTATATCCATTCTCCGCTTCACTTGTCAGAGTACTTTTGGTCATCAATCAATGCCAAAAGGTGTCAGTTGGCAAGTGCCTAAAGAGATCAATGACCCTAAAACCTTTCCCAGCATTTGAACTATACCAGCCAGCATGAAACTACAAAACTCTTAACACATCTCATTCTGAGACCATTTCTTTTCTGTGACCTACTGCAGGTCACAAATACTGATTTCTGGAAAATTATTTTTTTTTTGCTTTGAAAATAATATTAGAAACCCTAAATACTTATCTGATCCAATTTAAAAAAAAAGAAAATACAAGTCAGGTTTCTCTCGTTCCTAATAATACAGCTGTTTTAGTATATTTTTCTTTCTTCATTGTCACTTTTATTCCTTAATATTCTATGTAGGGTATCACCCTAGCAAAATGGTTTCATTCAAGCACAGCATCTAATTTTTAAATGCTGACTGCTACATTATGTAAGTTTTTTTTGTCTTCCCATGTATAGCACTAGTGTTTTTTAAATACTTTGGTTACAAAAAAAGGTTATTTAAGGCTCTAACCTGAAATGCTACCACCTCTGGCCCGCCCTTCAGCCCTTCCATTGCAAAGGTCTCCAGGTGCAGCTTAGGTAGCTGCAGGGTGAAGTCATTCCTGGTTGCCGCAGTCCGTGACAGCGAGATCTGATCTCTGACCTAAAAGGGAAAAAACAGTATCAATGGTAATTCCCCTTCAGACACATTAACTGGGATGAAGTGGGTCCCCTTGAGTCCACTGAGTGGACTTGCATTGATCGCTGGACCTGAAATCCATGAATAAATTTAGGACTAATTGATTTTTCGTTGCAAATAAATCTCTAATTCAGAGTGCTGGGAGAGAATGTTAAGAAGAAAAAGCATCCTCTTCTCTAGACTGAAATGAGATGGGAAGTCACTAAAGGCTTTTTGTCCAACTGGTACACAAAATTGTACAAACACAGTTGGCAATTCGAGTCTAAAAAAATAATCACTACGCAAAATGGTACACAGCACAATGCAACAGCAGCGGCTTATATTATCAAACAAAGAATACCACATTTAATACCACATATCACACAGAATACCACATATCTAACACAGAATATTACACTGCAGTGCAGCAATACATCACCCCAAATATTTTTTAACAAACCACAATGGCTTTGATGGCCAAATAACTTATTGTTAAGACAACACAAAAAGATCATGAGCTGAAAAAGTCACATTTTTAATTTTTATTTTTATAAGTATAATAAATTAGGATGTAAAATTATAACTGTATATGTGATTATGCGTTATTTTAAAACTTCAATCAGCCGGGAATTAATAATACTCTTATAATAGGTATCTATGAAATAACTAACATCAAATGTCAACTAACTTATTTGACCTCCTGTACAAGTAGCTCCAAAGAAGAAAGTTCTTTTCTAAAATAGTTTTGTTTAAGTATTCCAAAAGGCAAGGTTTAAAGAAACAACAAGAAGTGCAGTACGGTAAATGAAAGATATTCATACCTATTGTAGATTACAACCTTATGCAGTTGGTATTGTACTGCCACCTTCTGTCAAGGTGAGAAATTCTTTCATTATATGTTTGGTAAAGATGGGAACTACATTTATTTTTTTTTAATCATCCCCATTCCTAAATTTGGCTCACTTCAAAACAAACTTCATTAATTAAAAGCACAGAATCCTTACATACGGCCTATAATTTCAAATATGAGTGCTGTTGATATCTATTCCCAAATTTACTTTATGTGGAACCAATTACTGAATGTTTTTTACTAATGTTACCCTGCCTTTTTAACTGTAAAGTATAAAATCCAGCACTTAAAAACTGGACTGCATTAACTTGTGTCTGCAATATATAACATATGGCTGTCAAATGTGCATACGTTCCCTGAGCAAAACATTATTTTTCTAAGTAAATGCAAAACTTTCAAATGGGAAAAGAACGGTGAGCAAATGCAATGTACAAAAGACTAATTTTAGAAGTTTTAAACTGTTCTGTAGACAAAAATAGAACCTGGCACAAATGAATAAGCAAACTTTACGCAAAAGTAGTACCACCACAAATAACACACTTTGAAATTCAATTTAAGTACTTTTAAACCTACAAGAATAGGTTTGACGCCTGAATATCTTCCCCTCAAATCCTGTTAAAATGTATTAATTTCACTCTTGTTTTTAATGTGTAAACACACCTATAAAGACATAAATTGTTGTAGATATATATTATACATATAACATGCTATTATTGACTGAAATTTTACAGATTTTCAAAAATACATAAATGCACACACATGCACAGAGCACAATAGTCTATGAGAATACGGAGCCAGGCTGGCCTAAAGAATTCCTGTCAATACCTGTGGTTGTCAAACTTATGCACTATAATGCAATTTTTATAAATGTGGAGGTCCTCCACACATTTCCACACACACCATTTTGGGTTCTGGATAGAGAGTCCAGTGGAACAAACATAGACTCCAGGGTCTTCTGTCAGCATATGTAATTTTGTTCAGTTGTTAACCTAACATAATACAAACATGTTTCACTGTATCTCTAATAATACACATTTCACTTGATTTGCTGGAGCTTGTACATGATACTTTTTTGGCTTCTCACTGTAGCCAATATGTGCACAGATAAAAGAACACACTAATGTGGATTAAGGTACTAAGAATTTATCAACATCAAACCACCAGTGTTTTGCCTTCTACCCTTCTGAACCATAGTCAATAGATCTAAATATTTTACTGCACCCTGGCCAATTCATTGTTTGATGTTTAAAAACGCACCCAGAATCAAAGAAAATTTATTAAATTTGAGTCCCCAAATGAGATACTATTAGCTTTGAAAGTCAAGTTTAACTGCGATATTGATGATTCTCTTTTTTCTGTGACAAAATTCACCAGGGAAATCCCTGATGTCAAAGTACCAAAGCAGATTGCTAATACTGAGGAGGGAGGGGAGGAACGGAGTATACGGGAGGCTGGGGGAGACAAGAGAGTAGGAGGAAAACAATGTATGTGCTCTGTAGGTTTAACACCGCACAGAAAAAAAGAGGGAGAAGCAGAAAAGAAGGTCCTTTAATCCCAGCTCTGTCAGGTTCTGTTCTTTAACATTAGGACCCAACATGGATCGCAGGCTAATGAAGCAGGCAATATTTGTATTGTTAGAATAAATACAGTAGTAGACCACCATCACAGAAGAAGCAAGTGTGCTCTGTGATATACACCCCTGAATATACACATGTGATATAAGGTAAAGTTGTCCCTCGCAGGTTGCCCTGCTGGTTGTGATTGACACTTAAGGACAGTGCTCATCCCTGTTACAAGACCAAATAGCCAGCATGATCAAAAATGTCTCTGTGTTCTTGAGGCTCCATCGTCATGTGGCCGGCGTGACTGAATGCAAAAGGCACACAGTTACCTTCTCACTCAAGTGGTACCTCATTATTTAGAGCACAATCCTAACCATGTCTACTCAAAAGAACCAGTGTGTTCAATGGGTCTTACTCTCAAGAAAGTGTCTTTAGGATTGCAGCCTTAGTAGCATTTACATGCTTTTCAGCTGCTGGGCAATTAATGGGAGCTTATCCTATCATGAAGTATTCAGGTCTTAAACCACCAACTTTCTGATCTTTGGGTTGACAAGCACAGCATCTTTAACTACTGAGCCACTGCAGTCCTACATCCGTGACAGACACCTCTGGATATACATCCCAAGTGAATTCTCTGACTATTTTAAGTATTTCACACAAAAACACTGCATTTTATTTTCATTCACGTCAGAGTCAGACTTCGGTGTGTTTTTTTTAATAATAGCTCAATATTTTTAAATGGCAACTTCTTGTCATAGGATGTGATAATGATGGTGTCTGGCCCAGATATATTTAAAAAAGGATTGGAAAATTTCTTGAGGAAAAGCCCATCACATATTACAAGCAGTGATGTAGGCTATCTTGATTTTTGAAGTAGGCTATCTCAGAATGACAGATAAAACGGAATTGCAACAGGTTATCTTGAGAGCTCCTGAAGGCTTTTGGGGGGCCACTGTGAAATACAGGACGTTAGACCAGATGGACCTTTGGCATGATCCTATAAGGTTTTTCTAATGTTCTTAAGCACAATAGCAGTGGTGGCAGCAGCAACAAATAGTCCATTTGGTGCCAGAAGGAGTATTGGGAGAGCACAGCTGTTGCAAGGGCTGACCAGGATGCCCAGCTTCAGTCTTCTCTGGTTGACCACGCAGGTGGTTGCTTTGCTTGCCTTCTGTGGCTACTGCCTTGTATACCAGCCCTTTAAGAGATAGCTTAGAAGACAGCAGCAGCCATGGCAGTTTAGCTTGCAGGCGGGGAGAGTCAAAGTTTGCCTTAGCCCCTTCTGCTTGACTAGCTGGGCTGTGAGCCTGGCCTTCACTCACCCACTGGAAACTAAATTACCACAACCCTGAATTACTTTCAACCTTACACATGCCCAGAACACATCTTCATCCCCTCCTCATAAGTGAGGCCAGAAACCCAATACTCAAGTGAGTAGCAGAGAGACAGAAGGAATGGAACAAGATGTGGCTTCCCTATTCATTCTTCTTCTACTCACTCACATTCACCCTTCTTCTTTTAACCCTTGGAGTGTCTTCCGGCTTTAAATAAGGAAAATAAATTTAAACTTAAGATCATGCATAAGGAAGGACTCATTGCAAAGGATCCAAGAATGTTCTTTGTAATTTCCAGGCAGGACGGGAGGTATACTTCTCCAATCAAGCTGCCTGCCTTTCTTCTTTCCCCAGACACAGCACATGATGCCTGGAACAGATATGACCCTTATGGGATCTGATCTGGATTCAAGGAAATACAAAATAGAGCATACCTGTAAAGTGTGTGGATAGAGTCTACTTTGGAGCCAAACATCTCCAGAAATCCAGGTTTAAAGTGGCATGCAAACAACTATCATACATTTATACTATCAGGCATTGCACTCTTTGTGTGCAATCCTAACTTGTCCCAGCACAACTTATCAGTCTTCCCATTCCCGTGGTGATGTGGGTAGGCAAGCCCTTCCTCAGGAGTAGTGCACAAGTGTTTTACAGCACTTTTGTGACAACACCAGATCAACACAGGACTTCTGATAGGACTTAGACTGGCCTAAGGTGATGTCCTAATACTGAATACAAGCCTGAAATACTGTGCAGTCCAATGATGTCCTAATACAGCTACGATGGAATGTCTGCATTGATGTATGATCATTGAGGGTTTTTTCCTCTTTAACAGAAAAAAAATTAAGTGAGGTGAATTTTAAATTTCAAACTGCACAAAGCTGAAAATGCCAGTGATTAGTCTGAACAGAATCAGAGAAACAAAACTTAAAGTTCCCTATTGATGAACCTGACTCTTACCCTGTACAACTACAAGCACACAGTTACTAGAACACACTCAACTCTCCCCTGCAGCTAGACATTGCAGGCTGAAATTGGTAATGGCAGACACACTACACTTTCAGGAAGATCATTTGCAATTACTGACCTTCTCATGAGAGAATCTCTGATAACCATCGGAGGAACCCCGGGGCTCCTAGGAATATAGTCTGAAAACCACTGGGTTGATGAAAAAAGTTGAGGCCCCACTGTTCTTTGTGAATCGAGTTGCACAGATAGCATATACAGTATACGGGTGCCAGAGCAATGTTTTAAGCAGTGTAAGGCAAATAAACCAAACCTGAAACACTAAGTAAGTTTTTTAAATCAGGGTACACTAAGCATTTAGTGCACTAAATGTTTACATTTTGTTCATTTACATTTTTTGTAAACATACAAAAATCACATTTCATTTTCTTTACAAAATAAGCCTGTTACATTAGTCATGGGTTTAACACATCTATGTTTTAAACTTAATTTAAGTTAAATATCCTTGCGTAAGGCACAACAATAACAAAAAAAATTAAGAACTTTGTTGGAACAGGTCAAAGATCCATCTTGCCCAACTTCCTGTATCTCACCAGTGACCCATCAGATGCTTTGCACAAGACAAAAGATCTGGCAAAAAATCAAGATTGTATATAGCCTTTAGGTGAACAGGACACTAATCTGTTTTAACCAATCTCTCTTAATCTCAGGTCTTTATGACCAAACAACAACAACACTACAAATATCTCTAAATTATCAGATATTCACAGCTAGAAGACTTCCTTTTAGCATGACAGTTCTATGACCCTGGCATAGGAACATTTAGTTCCTTCTTGAAACCATAAAGACAGCACCTCAAAGTACTGGAATAATATAATGGACACAAAAGTGTGGAGCGGGGGGAGGAAGGACCATCTTCCAGTGACTACTATGAAAACTATATCTTAAGATTCATCTATTTACTATTGTATACACAACTGTTATATTCAGACCTGGGCAGCATATTTAACAATAAAACTAGAACCTGAGCGTGGATGTAATTGTATCCTAAATTCTTTAGAAGAGTTAGCAGAACTAAGGAAATAAAATTGCTAAAGAAGATTAATGGCTTTAAACTATCCATAATATATTTAAGTTGGAAATCCAAAGACATTTTTGGACCATTAATTATCAAAAGAGACTTCCTAGAAGAGTAATTGAAATAAAGGACCATATCAGATTCCAAACGCTGATCTATTTTTTAAATTATAAAATTATGTGGATGATCCAAAGTTAAGCATGTTTTTAACCCCGTTTATTTTATAGATAAAGGACTCAACACATGTTTAACTCACACTAAAATCAAACACTTAAAAGTGCTCAAGTTTGTCTGGATGGTGCATAGTATACCTTTAAACCTATTGTTGTAAAACAATGAGACTGAGAAGTGTCCCTCTTAATCCATAAGAATTTAATTTATTGTAAGTACAGGGGTGCCCCTTGTCCCTGAGATCCAGAACCTCCCATGATTAAGTAAAATCATGGGAACTTAATCATGGGATCAAAGAGAGTGCCTCATCATCATACTCTGAAGCTGAGGAGAGTTCCACCCCCTTCTACTCCAGAAGGTCCTTTTACTGTTTTTATCCCAACAGTAAAAACAAAATACTACTTCGTTTCTCTGTGAAACTGGAATTGAAATTACTAATGCTTTATAAAGCACCAAAAGCCCCAGAGGCAACTGCATCCTCTGAAGGGCTCACAGGACTGTCCCTGGCCTCCACTGACCTCCGAAGATGCTCACCTTCAGAAGCAGCACGAGGAGCCATGAACCTGATCTGTGGATAAGTGACTATGGGATTGGCAGGTTTTTCCCCACCCCAGTATTTTTGAATAGCTATTGGTACCAGAGCTTGCAGCAGCTAAAGTCAGGGACTTTGGGGACCTTTTGGGATGGATTTGTATCACATTTGAAGGACAACCAATAACTACATTGAAATTAGGAATGAAAGCCTCCCAGACATCTGTCAGACCTTGCAACTATTTATCCATCCTTTTGTTAACTGTACTTGGACTCATTTTTCAATAAATTTCCAGATCACTTTACTGAATTGCTCCTTATACCAGGTAAGCCCTTTTGTCATGGGCGATCTTTTCAGGCTCTGAAAGGTTTGAGTTTGAGTTCTGAGTATGATCTGTAAATGATTTAATGGTCACTACAGATAGGAATTTGAGAGATTTGGAGGTTACTTCCACGCAGGATGGGTGGAACTGAATGTTATCAGTTCTCTTCCAGCTCTCCAAGCCTACAGAGGACCCTCAAACATACCTGTATATTTATACAGCAATCCTATGTATGCTCAACTCTGAAGCAAATCCCACTGCACAGGATGCAGACACAAAATATAAACACAGTACTCACACAGTAAAAAGTGTGAAAAGTACTCACACACCACGTTACAGTACCCATGAAGTACTCACACGCTACATTAAATCAGCAGATTCTGAAAATGTTTCAGCAAGAATTAAAAAGAGCATGCCTTCCTATTTCACAAGTTCAGCATAATACAAAATTCTGAAAAATGTTGTTTAGCATTACACACACACACACAACAAAACCCAAGCTCGGTTGGATAAAAGAGTAATTCAATCCAACCCTTTTAAACAAAACACTAAGCACTATGGCAAAGCAATTCTGTATTTGTGAGATGTGCACAATAATATGTCCCTTATGAACAGATTTCATTGACCTTGGGCTGGAAGTGAACCCATGTCTGGAGTTAAAAACAGCTAACACATGAACTAATTTCACAGTATTCCACACAAGGATGTTTCTTTGCTTAAAGTATATACATGTGCTCTCTCTCTCTCTCTCTCTCACACACACACACACACACATACACAAAATTTCTCTAAAAATGAAGACAGACGGGCTCTGGCATTAGTTACTTCTAAGCAGAAAACAGTTAAACACATGGATATGACATTCTGCAATGTCTTATCTTTAGTTTGTCAAGGTTTTTAAATCCCTTTTGAGCAGGAGTACCATTTTTAGCTTGGCTAGGTCAGAATGACACTGAACAGTATGAGTGATGACACACTAGACAGCTATATGGACAGAGATGTCATCAGCAAGCCAGCTGTGCTAACACCTGTATGTCCTGCACAATTGATCTTCAGAAACATGGATCAAGAAAAGTCAGGTTATTAGGCTAGCAAAACAAAAATGATTTTTAAGAGAGTTGCAAAATTGCATCATGAATAGCAAAGTGGATGATGTAACAGGAATAATAAAAAAGCATTATATTAAAAATTTTACAATCCACATGTCTTCCAGAAAAGAAAAAAGTGTCCAAGGCTGCAATCCTAAAGACATTTTCCTGGGAGTAAGAACCATTGAACACAAGGGGCTTACTTTTGTGTAGACATGGTTAGGATTGTACTATAAATGTAATATGCATGAGCTTGTTAAGTTCAAAAATAGAGCAATTCATGTTTTGTGGGATTTCTTTTTTCAAAAACAAACCAGTGCTTTTGAAACTTTAAAATCTTTTGTGTTTTTTTCTTGTTGACTTCTTTATGTGTGCCTACTGGTCCGTTTCACTTGTGGCAGGTGCCAGATTGATAGACAAATACCAGGAATAGGTATAGCACACTGAAACAACGGCCTCAGATTCCTGTCACTGTCCTGCCAGAACATCTGAGCCCAGCTTTCTATATTTTTAACTCAGAACAACAGCTGACTTGCAACTTTCAAAATTGGATGGACTAACAGGAAAGATACCTTTTAATATGGTTAGAACCAGCAAAAGTTATGCAGAACTAGCAGTCAACTTTGCCAGTGAGTAGTCCTGGAATGTCTAAAAATCCTACTCAATGTATACAGAAAGAGAAGATAGGAAAAATAAAACTTCCTGACCACTTTAAAAATCTAAATGCTTGAAGTCCATTATTTAAACTTCATTTATCTAATACTCGTTATCTTATCCCAAATAACCCCAAATCACTGGATAATTCAAGCCTTCTGCACCAGTTCTAGATTCAGCCAAGCACACAGCTGAATAAATGTTTAACCAAATGAATGATAAAACACCAGTAGCAGATATAGTATATCCTCACTATTATATACACTAGAAAATATATTATATCCTCACTATTCACAAACCACCTCTGCACGTATTACTTCTGCCAAATGCCAATGTTTGGGTCTATACTTATAGTCCAGTGATGGAAAGAGATGACTGAGCTGATCCAGAAATTTAACGGTTCTTTAAAGAGATCTGAGATCTATAGTTCTAATGGTTGGTAGTAACATAGCATGAGACCTACAAATCTCAAGATGGAGGAAACACAGGGAAGACGCTCTTGCAACTCAGGCCAAACAACAGATGATATGCACTTGCAGAATAAATTTTAGATGAAGAAAACTGAAATTAAAATCTAAGTTTGCTACAGACCAGTAGTTCTCAAACAGAGGCATTGTGATGTTCCAGTCTAAGGGCCCTGACCTCTTCCCTCTTAAGAGGTGGGTAGGGGGAAAGGTTTGGAAGGGCATTGCTGGTTCTGCATAGATTTTGCTGGTTCAGTTTGAAGGGGCGCAGGGGTCTGCCACTCACCAGACAGTGCAGCAGCCTCATGAGACCTCCCTCATGAGAGGGAGAGGGGAGGAGAGAGCCCTGTGCCAACCTCCGTGGGACTTCTTAACAAGCAGAGGTACTTAAAATCATGAATGCAATCCATTTTCAGTTTGTGATTGTGAAACCAGAAAGTAGGTTGCAGTCACAATTTTGAGTGTGTCCATGCTTTCAAGAGCCCTGCAGAGGCTTGCATGGGACATCCCTGGGAGGTTGCCTCAGTGTCTGGTGAGTGGCAACTAGCCCCTGCATCCCTCCAAAGCAACACGATCCCCCAAAGGGGATCATGTCACTGCTTTCTCCCCTCGCCTGGAAGTACTTAAAGCAGGTCTCAAATTCCATTATGTCCCCGCATCAAAGCAGGTCTCAAATTCCATGATGTTGCCCTGCTAGTTCAACTCTAGGAAGTGGTGCTCATCCCCATTTCTCAATCCATAAAGACAATGTCATCCAAAAACACCTCTGTGATCATGTGGCCTAAATGCGCACGGAATGCTGTTACAGTACCTTCCCACAGAGGTGGTACCGATTAATCTACTTGCATTTACGTACTTTCTAACTGCTAGATTGGAAGGAGCTGGGCAAAGGATGGAAACTTATTCCATCTTGCAATACTCAGATCTCAAACCACTGATGTGCTGATTTTCAGTTTGAAAGGCACAGCAGCTTTAACCACCAGCCTCTGCAGCCCCCAAAATGCACTTACTAGGGACTAAGTCCCATTGATCTTGGGGCATACATCTGCTTAGGGGCATTCATGCATTGGATCACATGACTTTTCCACCTTCTATCCTCCCCCAAACATGAAGAGAGAATAACTGAAATTCACAATCCTGGCTTTCATACACAGAAAGAAAAAAATCACAAAGCCAGATACTGTCATAGGATAATGTGGGAAGCACTTTTTAAGGGAATTCAAAGTTTCCTGTTGACCAGGAAATGGCTTGGGACAGATAAGTGGGGGGGGGGGGAATCTGAGACCTGAAAACTAAGAAAGTTCTGAGAATATCCGTATGGTATAATAGACAAATAGCACTGTGGGTGGCGCAAGTGGTTAAGACACTGTGCCTGTTAACCAGAAGGCCAGGGTTCAAGACCCGTGTCCTCACAAGACAGGGTGAGCTCCTGTCCTTAGCCCAGCTCTGTGACCAATCATATCAGCTTTGCAGTTTTGAGTGTGCCAATCATATCAGCTCTGCAGTTCCACTGAACTATTTCAGTGGCATGGAGAGGGGGATTTGCTGCTTGGGTAACAGCCTATCCTCCATATCAATCTACCCAGGCTTTCATGCTTCACATACTGTTGTTGAGCACGATACCATAGTCTTTCAAGACTGACGGATGCCAATATAAAATAGACAAGATGGATTTTCTTGTTATTTTTTGCTTTATTACAATTTTTTGTTTTTTGTTTTCCAGTTGGATTTTTGTTTTAAGGCAAATATTCATTCTGCCTATGGCCATTTTTGGTGATCGGTACAAAGAACAGTGGCAAAAATGGAATGGATAGAACAGGATAACAGATAGTTCTTTTGAAACAGATCAAGTGGAAAATAACAGGGAAGAACTTGGCCAGAATTCAACACATCTAACTCTGGGGATTCCACACGCTCCTAGACCCAGTATATGAATGGTGAAGAAAAAGTATAGGTGTTGAACTTAAAAGTGTTTTAATCTGTGTTTTAATCTATATTTATAATATATTTATAATTCTATTTTAATGGTGTTTTATTTTTCTGATTCATGTTAGCCGCCTTGAGCTCTCTCTTGCAGGTGAGGAAAGGCGGGAGATTAGAGAGAGAGAGAGAGAGAGAGAGAGAGAGAGAGAGAGAGAGAGAGAGAAATGTAGGATGCAAATAGGGACAGTTCACCCTGATGAGCTATTGAGGCTTCCTGTTCGTATTGAGTACCTTGGTGGCAATTCCTATTGCCCACAAAATGGGTTGGGTTCAATACTTGCCTGAGACCCCAACAAGAGGGGCTTAAGTGCTCCTGGGCATACAAAGGAAATGGAAGTTAATGTCCATTCTTATTGTTCCTGCAGTTCTTGTTGGAGGCAAAGTTACCAAAAGTGATTATACTTATTAAAGCATGGAAGGTTTGGGATAGGTTAATTAAGCATTACGTAGTTACATAATAGAGGCGTAACTAGAGTGTAGCAGGGGATGCTTTTTGCATGGTCTCCACCCACTGAGAGGTCTTTGCCCCTGCCTAACCCTGCAGTGCACTTCAAAGGAGGCCAGCCTCCCACAGGCATCCTTTTTGTCTGCAGGGACTGCTATGCTGGACTATGGCACTTCCCTTCCCTTTACTAGAGATTGCAATGAATAGCATCCCAGGAGAGAGAGCCTCATTGTCCCTCCCAGGAGCCCAGGTCCAGGTGAGGCTAGTTACTTTAAACACAACAGCTCCAGCAGTTCTTTCCTTTTATCACCCCAAAGGACTTGAAAAGGGACAGCAGCCCTTCCAACCACAATTTGCATTTGCTCTCTACACAACTCCAGCATCACATTGCCCAGACTTCCACAGCTCTACGCACAAGTAGTCCCATTGTAGCAGGGTGGCCTGATGTCATAACCCAAAAAGAAGACCCCCAAATGTAGACGACCCAATAAAGATATAGGATATGACAAAATAAAAGCTAAAGAAGTCATATACATTACTTTTCACAAGGAAAAGGAGGGCAATGTTGATATTACAGGACACAGGGCTAAAAAAGAGGACATGTCCAGGAAAAGGAGGACATATGGTCACTCTGATTAGGGACAGCTACGGTTGGAGGTCAGACGTCTGTGTAACTTTAGGTCTTTCCTGCCCCCCTTTTCAGGATGAAACGGTCAGATCCTGTGTGTGTGTGGATGTGAAACTTCAGGTTAGGTTGAAGGTAAGGCCCATTGACCAGCATGGGACTTAATTGATTGTGACCCTGGAAAGGTTGATATCTCCAAGGGATGGAAAAGAAACTGCAAATAGTTTGTGCAAACTCACCAAAGTTTAATGAAAAGTTGAAAGGCTTGACTTGTAGTTTTGATATTGTAATAGTTATAATATTATAATAGTTGATATTATTGACTTGTTAACATTAGCTAAAAGGTGGGTTTCAGGTGTTTCGAAAGGGGTGAAATTTCAGTCCTTGCTACGGGTACCATTTTGCCTAGGTACGCCTCTGCATAATATTCTTAATTTGAGCTAAAGATCCCTTCATTAATTTCTAGCTCTGAGCTGCCATACTGAACTACAGTATTGACGAATTTGGTCGGAGCCCAACTACCCATTATACTCTCTGCATAATATGAAGATAAACCAGGCTCCGACTGCTGAAATTTCTCAAGGCAGATGATAGACCGCCCCCCCCCCCTCCTTGCCACTGAAAAAGAGAGGAAATTAGCTGAGTGATGTATAGCTAGAAATAAAACACACACTGGCCAACAGCACCCTCTCCCCTATCAGTAAAACTTCAAAAGAAAATTTGAAATTTTCAGTTATTTCTTTATCTAGTTAGAACAGGAAGTCAAAGTTTCAGGTTGCCTTGCTAGTCATGACCAACTCCAGGGAGCATTGCTCATCCCCATTAAATGGCCAAAAAGCCAATGCTGTCTAAAGCCCTCCAGTGCTCATGTGGGCAGCATGGTTAAACATCTCAAACTGCCAATCCGCTGACCTTCAGGGTGATAAACACAGCATCTTTAGCCACTAAGCCACTGCAGCCAGGATGACCAATACACCCTTAAATTTTTTTTAAATTTACATGAGGATTCAGATGACTAAAGTGATATCAGTATACAATTCGGGAATTGCTAAGCACATATATGTGGTTGGGATTCAAAAATGCTTATGTGAGTGAACTGAAGATTCCAGCCATCTGTTAAAAAAAGAAAATTAGGGTAGCACCCACAGTTTTTCTTCCTCCAATGCAATGTAACTGTAGATGCTATTCTTTGTACTGACTTATGGAAGTGGGAATAATGCTTCTGGAATATAAACCTTGTATTTACAATTCATTTTAGCACCAGTTTCATAGACAGAATTGAGTATCCTACTTACAGTCTTCATTTTAACAAAGATGGTATTGGCTTGGATCCAGAGAACCACAAGCAGTATTCTGCTTACAGAATGGGACATCCCCACCTCCTCCTCCATGCTGCCCTGTGTACTTGTAAAGTCAATCCTCAGGGATGGACAGACCCTTGGGAATGGTGTACAATATGGTGCAGAGACCTGCTGACAGAAAAGGGAGTTGGTAGAAAGTGTCTTCCCTCTTCTGTGAGTGCAAGAACCTTGGATCTTAATTCAAGCCAGATACATATATTAAAAATAAGTTGATCAAAATTATGATAAAGATATCTGGCTAGCACAACTGAATTATCCTATTTCTTATATACAGGTATAGCACATATAAATCCGTGTCCAGAATTGAAGGTCTTGAGAGTAAACTCTCTTTGTCTTGCTGCATTTTTGTGGCACTGCTCTCCCTCTGTTATAAAAAAGCCAAAAGCATAGTATGCATTAATATTTTAGACTAGCAGTTACCTTTCTGGTCTGATTTTTCAGACTGCTCACAAGAAAGCAACGACCAAATATAATATTTATTTTATCTATTTCATAAAAGAATTCACATCCTGGATTCTGTGTGCTCTGGCAAGTAATTTAAAATACAATCTACCAAACAACAAAAAAGGCAAGAACAACAATACTTCATACACATACATAAGAAGCAAAAACAAAGAAGTTATCAGGTTGACTCTCCAGCCAAGGCAATAGTAAGTTTCTCATCTTCCTTGAATATTTTCTATATGCACAGATACGTATTAAGTGTACTCCAAGAAACTATTTTTCTCTAGTGAATAGCCCAGAAGTTCCTGAAGGAAGCACCACCAAATGCATACTCACTATCAAAAGATGACTCAGCAACAAAGGAGTAACAAATGAATAACTCAGGTTTGGGAACTTAGATGTTGTGATCACTCCCCCTCATGTTCTTGGTGAAACGAGTGTGGGAGAGTTTAACTATTTTCAAACACATATTGAGAACTGAATTTGTGGGGGGAAGTAGGGTTTTTGTGACATAGCACGTACGTGTATGATAGTTATGGTAACCCAAACATTACAAGCAAAGAAAAGCTCATTTGCATAAATAATATATGAAAAAATCACCAGATTTAAGCCCTTGCTAGGCCAACCCCATTCCTGTTGCAGGAAATCCTTAAGAGCAATGGTTCCCAAAGTCCTGCTTATGAGTTGGTGACGGTATAGCATGGAGGACAAAGTGCTTCTACTGTTAACCATTGCATAGAAGAGGGAATTGAGGCAGGTGTAAGTTATCATAGAAGGGTTTAAAAATCAGCACCTGCCTAAATTTCCTCTTCTATGCAATGGTTAACAGTAGAAGCACTCTGTCCTCCGTTCTATATGGTCACCCTGCCTTAGGAAGAGGGAACCACATAAGTATTTGCTGGTGTATGAGTGTGATCAATAAGTATCAGGACTGGTGCCATAGCAAGGGAGCTAAAATAAGCAGAGTGAAGCCACTTAGCACAGATTGACCTTGACCACACCCATGCATGCACACTAAGTTTTAACATCCTAGCTCACTTCCTTCCTTTAAAGCTGTGCTTGGAAGGTGGTCATCACACTGACCATGACAGAGAAAGTTGAGCAGAGAATCTGCATCAAGTTTTGCCAAAAGCTTGGGGATACCTGTGCAGAGACCTACGCAAAGTTGCAGAAAGTGTATGGAGAGGAGTGTATGAGCCGCACATGAGTACACGAGTGGTTCAGTTGTTTCCAAGATGGCTGACAACATGTCAACACTGATGAACATTCTGGGAGACCTGCAAGAAGCAGAACTGAGAAAAACATTGCAGGTGTGCATGCAGCTGTGAAGGGAAATCGTCAGTTCACCATCCGTGAGTTATCAGCGGATGTGCAGATTAGTTACAGTTCAGTTCACTCCTTTCTCACTGAAGATTTGGGTATGAGAGGTGTGTCTGCCAAGTTTGTGCCAAAACTGCTTTCAGCTGACCAAAAAGAAACTCAGGTTTCAGTTGCACAAGATCTCCTTGATTGTGTTGAGAACGATGAAAACTTTTTGAAAAAGGTCATAACTGGTGATGAATCGTGGGCCTATGGCTATGACCCCGAAACCAAGGCTCAGTCTTTGTAGTGGAAGACCCCAACCTCTCTTGAGATGAAAGAAAGAATGAATGAGTCAAAGCAATGTGAAGACACTGTTGACCATTTTCTTTGCCTACAAGGGGATTGTTCATCATGAGTATGCTCCACGTGGTCAGACAGTAGGAGTACTACTGTGACGTGTTGCGGCGTTTGCGGGATGCTATTTGTAGGTAAAGGCCAGAATTGCATGCGTCTGGTGAGTGGCGATTGAACCATAACAACGCACCTGCCCATTCAGCGCAGCTTGTGCAGCAGTTTTTGGCCAAACACAACATCCCCCAGGCCCGACAGCCACCGTATCCCCCAGATCTCGACCCTTGCGACTTTTTCCTCTTTTCAAAAATCAAATTCCACTTGAAAGGACGAAGATTTTAGGACATGGAGGAAATCTAAGTGAATGCGATGAGGCAGCTGCTGATTATCCCAGAAAATGAGTTCCAGGAATGTTTCCATCAATGGAAACAGCGCTGGATTAAGTGTGTGGGTTCTGAAGAGGACTACTTTGAAGGAGATTAAATGCCAAATTGTTACGTGTTGTAGTTTTCTTTTTATATCATCAGTTCTGATACTTATTGATCACACCTCATAAGTGGATTGCAGTATCACAATCCCCAAGATCGTGCTGTTGGTGGGGGTGATTTTACTTTACTCCACTCCATTTTTACTTTATGACCACTGGGAGGTCAGAGGCATTCCACAGGTTAACTAATAGTTTTATTTTTTAAACTGCTGCCATTATTCCCAAATACAATTTCAAATAAATGTGAAGGTAGAAAAGCTAAATGTGTTACTTACATTCTGAAGCTTTGCTTCCACGGATTTCATATTATTAGCAATGAATTCTTTGTCTCTGTTGAATGAAGTTAAAAAAAAACACAGCCTCATGACAGAGGGAAGCTGATATACACACAGTCACAATTAATGTCACATAAATTAGAGTTAACCACAGCCCCAAGATTTGTTGTCCTTTGGTAACTCCAATGCAAACGTAAAATGGGATAGCCTCACTAACTATAAAGAGACTACCACAGGCAACACATTTCCATTTTTTCTGCTGATTGAAGGTCAAGCATATAGTGCTTCTTATAGACAGCAGACTGATATACAAGTCTTTGCACTGTGAAAGTTATAAGCTCTGATTAGGATTCCACACTGGGCAATACAGCAGGGCTTTTCTTTCCAATAATCAATGAACAGCGTTAATGTATGTTTTCAGAAATTCAGGATTTGATTCCTGGCCAAGTTTTTAGGCTTCCAAAACTTTGATTATGAGAAACCCAAAATATTAGAAATGTGAAAATTAAAGGGCAATATCTGCATTAGTTTTAGAAGGTGCATGCATACAAAGCACACCAAACAGGCCAAGAAATAGTCACTGGGGCAAAATCCTAACCAATTATGCCTGAATAACTCACCTGGCATATCTTCCCATGGTAGTGTAGGAAGATTAGCATATGCCTGTGTACTGGCTTAACTCCAATCCTATCTCCCCTATGCCACAGCATGCAGCCATACCAACACAGCACATGCCACGTGCTATGGTGGTGGTCATGGGTTTTTGAATTTGATTACACCAGATTGCCTTCTGGATGCTGTTGAGTCTCATATTCACAGCAAATATGCAGCTAATGTAAGTCCGAAGAGAGCAAGGGGGAAGGTTGTAAAATGGGGTATAGCATCCAGTATGTATAGCCCTGTCTCCGCCTCAACAGAACTGATCTCTAAAGTTCATTTTCATTGTCAATGCTCAGCTGAAGCTGAGATGGAGTGGTTTGCCTAAGGCCAACTAGTGGATTCTTGGCAGAGGCAAGATTCAAACTGGAAGTCACAGCTTGGTCTCTGCCACAATGCTACACAAACTCATATGCATTTTTTATTCCTGGGACAGGATTTATTTACGTTTTTGCTATTGGTTGATGTTGGAGTGGGGGAAAGAAGACACTGAGTGTGTATGCATTTGAACATTAAAAAAATGAAAATGAATTTTAAATATATTGCTATTGATTAAAGCTGTGCAAATGGATGAAGTAACAACTTAGGTTTCCATGTCTGTGATGTCCCAAGTGCCTGGTCAAAAGCCACCGGACTAGGCTTATGTACTACCATGGATGTCAGAGGCCAACGAACAAGGTACACACTTTGCTTTCCTGTTCTGGTCTAGTCAGCTTTGTTGTGTGTTGCTCTATTCTAAAATATCTATCAAGCTCTTTGCTATATTGTAAGCTCAGGTTGTTCAGCCTAGGTAGGCTCAAGCCCTGGATGGTGGATGTACACATACGGCTTGTGCTAAAGTGCACCCAACCATGGCCTTCAAAAATGAATGAAATGGACCATTAGTATGTTGAACTAAGTTTTCTTTCTTCAAGAGGATCTCTCACTAAATTTCAAAGAGAGGCAGCTGTACTTTTGTTTTCCAGTGCTGCATTATCGAGGACTAAAACCCTTTGCATGAAAGTAAGAATTGATCTTTTGTCTGTTTCAAGTGATCTCCCCAAGGCCCCAGTGCTCACTTTGCTGCCATGCGGAGGGCACTCTCTGCATCATGGATGCTCTCTTCCAGTCGACGCTTGTCCTGCTCCAGCTGGGTAAGATGTCTATTGAGCTGACGCAGAGATTGATCTTTTCTTCTCAGCTCCATCTTTGCCTCGGAGAGACTCTGAGAGCAGACAGAAAACAGAGTTACTTGTCAGCTCCGATAATTAACTTGAATTTATGCCATAGGCTATTAAAACAAAGAGGAATACAGACTGACTGTGAAATAGACTGAGGCTATTTTCTAATAAAAACAGTACCTATTTACCCTTTTCTAAATCCAGCTACTGGATTGAATATTATGTGCGTTACTGTAAAGACAAAACACCCAATCTGTAATAATCATAGATATGCTACAGGTGCTATATATACAGTACACACATTTTTAAAGTATGTTATTGCAGGAGTTTATGAATTTATCACATTTTTAGTATGAAGAGTTAACAAACAATACCTTAAAATGTAAGAATTCTTGGAAGGAATGTAAAGATACTGAGAAATACTTCTCAGAAAAGAACAAAAAATAATGAAAGAAAATTCTCCCTATCTTCTCTTCTAATTTGCTACCTCACTATGACATGGATTACAACTAACTACACATAAATTGTATCACATGATTTTGTGATTTTCAAAATATATTGTATGACTTCTGCCCCTTGAAGCAGTAGTGTACCAATGGAGGGCCAGGAGGTGACAGCCCTCGGCACCACAACTTGGGGGATGCCAAAATGCCTTTCCCGCCCCTCCCCCGGCAGTACATCACTTCAACTCAGGTAGGCACATAAAGGGGACCCCCAGATTGACTGTAGAAGGCAGCCTGGGTCCTCCTGCCCACCCGCCACCACATTCTCCACCCTGCCTGCTCTGTCCACGAACTGGGCGGGCTAAAAGGGGTGTTCCAGAGGTGTCTCCTAGGGCCAGGAATGTGGGGGTAGATTAGAGAAGAAGGCCTCACGTTCCTGACTTTAAAAGGTGCCTTGGAGGCTCCCCCGTTGCCTGTCCGGTTCCTGGATGGAGCAGGTGGGCAGGCAGGTGGGAAGGGGGTGAAGCTGCCCTTAATCGTCCACTTGAGAGCAGAGCCAGACAGCTTGTGCACTGATTGCATGGGTCATCTGAGTGTGCTTCCTCCACCCTCCCTTCCAGGCAGACAAAAGAAGGGGTGGAGGAGGTGCACTCAGGGGACCCACGTGGCCAGAGGACATGCTGACTGGTTCCTCTCTCAAGTGGAGCGCTATGTGCAGCTTCAAGCCCTTTCCACCACTCCAGGAACAGGATAGGTGGGAGGGATGGCAAGGGAGTAGCTGTGGGCGAGAGGAGAGGAGGAGGGATGCATATCTGGGGGGTAGAAGCAAGACAGAAATTGGGGGTGGCCTGAACTTGGGGAGCAGGGGTAGCAGGGGGATGGCCCCGGTGCCAGATGGGCTAGTGACACCACTGCCTTGAAGGGATCCCTAGGATATTTTTTCTAACATTTAATTCTGCAAGTGAAAAATTAGTCCAAACTGACAGAACACAATTACCCAAATATTAATGATTAGGGAACTTGCATTCAAGCTAAAATCAAGACCTTATGCTTTGTTGCTATAAGGTAGCATTTTCAAATGGTTTTAACTTAAGACCAATTTTCAGTTTGTACATTTAACTCGTTTTTTTCATCTGTCCTTCCCTATTTTTGAAAGATATGAGAACTATTACTGACTTTTATTATTACCAGTGTTTTTGTAATACACTGGTTTTGGTTATATATTTATAGATTTCATTGCACAAACCGAATTCTAAGAATGCCTCTTGTTAATATGCATTTACTTTTGACTGCATGTTTACTGCAAAAAGATTCAACAACTGTTGCAGGATGAAATTCCTATATGCTACTTTGACAAATTAAAAAGTTATAGCCTTCGCAATGGAGCCAGGAATTTTAAATATATATGTAACACTTCACTTATAACGCCTAACATCTTCCATCTGAGGATCTGAAACATGTAGCAGCAGTGATATTTGGGGTCCAAATTTCCAGATGGGCTGGAAACCCAAACAGTGCAAATGAAATCCAAAGTCCAAAGCACTACCTCTGATTATATCAGACATTTGGGAAATGCCTGATAGAAGGCTATTTCTCACTTTACATTTGAAAGACATGGTTCACACTTAGGGAGGATGCCATATCTGCAGATTCATGGAAACAAACTATAATGTACACCTTGGAATAAAAACTCGTGAACTCAAGGATTGCTTTGAGATTCTTCATTGCCCTGAAAAGTTGTACAAAGAATGATTGACAAGAGGCCTTTACAGATTTTTAGATATGAATGTTTCTCTTGGGTGTGTCCCAGAGAAATAAATGCTAAGAAGAATTAAGAGCTAGCCCAGGTGGAAATAGATCTGATTCCACAACGGCCTTTGAAATACAGTTAAAACGCAAGGGATGCAACAAGAGTATTTAGGGAGTGACTATACAGCCGCTGAAGGCAATACAACTCTTTGTAGCAAGGATATTCTAGAGTAAATTTTGCTACATGACATTACTTATCATCCACATTCACTTTGCCAACAGGGTACATATCAAGTCATTGCAAAATGTTGTTGACCAAACTTAGAAGAATAGGAATAATAAAAGACTAGAACAGCCCATAAATACTCCCATTGTAAAAAAAAATTATCTAATTTCAACAAAAAAAGCTAAATTCCAACAAAACTACCATAATTCCAACAAAAAAAACTTTCTTAAAGGAAGAGTAATGCTTTTAAAGAGAAATTTTTAAAGGTGATATGAAGGTAAAGTCCCCAGCAGGTTGCCTAACTAGTTGTGAACTGTTACATGTTGTAAGGTTACCATTACACAACACCTCCATTACAAGGCCAAAGTGCCTGCATTGTCCAAACACCTCCATGGTCATATGGCCAGCATGGCTTAAATGCTGGAGCATGCAGAAATCTGTTACCTTCCCACTAAAGTGGTACCAATTTATCTACTTGCATTGACATGCTTTCGAACTGCTAGAAAGTTGGCAGGAGCTGTCAAATGACAGGAGCTCACTCCACCTTGCGGTACTTCAGGTCTCAAACTGCTGACCTAACAACCTTAAGGTTGACAAGCATAGTGTCTTTAACAACTAAGCAAGTGCAGCCCTTGTAAAGCAGATATAGCTTACCAATATTTAACATGAATTTTGTGCAAATTAGATTATTTTGGTATACACAACCACAAGTTATTAAAATATTTGCGATGTATTGGTGAAATATTTGTGATGCAATATTTGTGATGTAAAAAGAATAATTTGCCAATATCAAACACTGAAAATTCTTAACTGTCATACATCACCATCACCTTCTTTTACTTCTTTTTCTTTACTTCTTTTACCTTACTTCTTTTTTTTACTTTAGAAAGAAACTTTTTATTGCAACTTCCACGACCTGTCCTTTGCAGGTTCAGGATAAGGCTTTAAAATTGTTGATCTGTGGTCTGGAGTGCTTTAAAGTAATATACTTTCAGCTGCTAAACCTTTCCTCCCCTCCTCTTTCCTTCAGATTGATCTAATTAAAACCCCTGATAAACTTTATGGACTCTAATATTTCCAGCTGAATGACTGAAACCAAGAGGGTGTGCCTCAAGGCAGCAAGGCAACAATGATAAGCAGCAGGTTAGCCACTAATTTCTCAACCAGGGTAGATTGTAAGAGTGTGATGTTCTGATATCCAAGAAACTGTTCAGGAGAGAATAGGATAAATCAAGTTTAATAACTCTGGTCCTAATTGTTCCCCCAATGCTCAACTCTAATTACTTGGAGAACTCTCCTGACTGTCACCTGATATTAAGTTGTTGGAGGCTGAGCGTGGAACAGTGAGATAATCAATAAACATTTAGAGGGGAGAAGAATGAAGATCCCCGTTAAACAGTGGCAACCGGCAGCACCCAAAGCCCTTCTGCTCATGAGAAAGCCTATGGGAGAACCACTGTGATTGCAAAGCAATAATCCAAAGCACTCTTTTTAGGCCTTGAGGCCTCCAGGCAGGAGTACGTTTGAGAAAAAAGGTTAACACGGTCACCCTAATTACAGCCCACTTTCACATACTTCATATATAAGTGAAGACAAGCCAATTAGGTAGAAAGGAAGATAAGAGAAGTTTTATTTGTATACTAATTAAACCCCTGATGAAATTAAAGGAAAAACATACAGCTCTGTAATTGTGTCTGAGAAAGGTCACTTCAGGTTCAGTTATCAGAAAAGCACAGGCTTGAGATATTTCACTTAATCCACAATACAGCCCTTTTATTTGTTCCCAAGGTGTTAATATTTACAAAAATAAGAAAATTTCATACACTGATAGTGGTTTTTATCTTGAAACATTGCAATGGACAAATTTGAACTGTTACAAAGTTAAAACTAAATAAAGAGAGTAAGATAATTTTTTTAAACCTGCACATCTTGGTCTTCATTGACTATTGTGGAAATGATTAGTGTTGTTTCTGAAGAGCAAAGAGCTTTGAGAGAAATTTAATTACCTAATCTCAATTATTTTATCTTTTGTTATTTTTTTTATCTAAATTATTAAACCTATTTAGATCTCTCCTTGATCTCTCCTTGATAATTTAGATCTCTCCTTGATAATTCACAGCACTCTTGCTGTCATTGTCTAAAGCCAAAACAAGTTCTCATGCATGAGGAACATAGCTTAAAGAGAACAAAAGAGAACATGGGAAATAGCACAAAGAAATATCACAAAACTGTCACATTTGCTACAAGCCAAACCTCACAAGATAATCTATATACGAGGTGATATATACGAGGTAATCAAGAAACGAGACTGTGGAAGCCACACTCATGCCTCAGTGCCAATTGGCTAACCCCTTATGTCACTGTGCTGCACAACATCTCACCGCTGTTCTGCTATAATATTGTTTACCTCGCTCACTCTGTGCTTCTGTTTCAGGCTGTTGTGTATCACACTGCTGTTACGCCTTGTCAAGCAACTGGAGATGGCACAAACATGGAGCAAAGAATCAATTTGAAATTCCTGGTTAATTTCACGGGGAGGGTGTTCCTTCCGTGATGGAGGCCACCCACTAAGAACCAGTTTTCAGAAATTCCAACTGGAAGGGGGTGAAAAGGGGCGCAATGCATTTTCCTCCCTATCCTTTCCACTGAAGAATACCTGGACTGAGAAGCATGAAATTTGGGGAGGGTGTTTCTTCTGTCACATCAACTCCCACCAAGAACTGATGTTGAAAAATTTAACCCTTAAGGGGCTGAAAAGGAGTGCAACGTGTTTTTGTCCTATACTTAACAAAGAAGACTCATGGAAGACCATTTGATGCCCAGTGCCTGATGTACTATAAGGGAGGGTGCACTGGGGGGGTGCTGCATGAGGGGGGGTGATGTGCATGAGACAGATGATTCGCATGGGGAGAAGGTGCGCAAGGGTTGTTGCGCGTGGGCCGGATGATGTGCATGGAAGGGTTGACACATATGGGGGAAATGTTATGCATGGAGGGTTGGTCTGCAGTTGGGGGTTGGAGCGCATGGGTGGCAGTGCGCATGGGGGATGGTGCGCGAGGATGTTCATTGCGCATGGGATGGTGATGCACATGGGAGGGCGATGAGGCGCATGGGAGGTTCATGTGCATGGAGGGTTGGTCTTCAGTGGGGGATTGTAACGTATGGGTGGTGGTGCATATGGGGGGATGATGCACACAATAGGTTTGAAGTGCATGGGAGTTGGTCCACAGTGGGAGGTTGGTCCGCAGTGGGGGGGCTGGAGCGCATGGGGGGAATGATGCTCCTGTGGGGTGATGCACATGTGGGGGGGTTGATGCGCAGTGGAAGGATGGCGTAGGGGGGAATTTTACTACCACAATGTGGGTATGTTTTTGCTAATGACAAATAAGAATAACCAAATGTTCTTGACTGTTGAACTTGATTGTAGAAGAGTTGGGCATCACAGTCTGATTTTTTGCTTCAGATAAAAGGACAGGTTTGCAAGAATGGCAAATTATAGGCAAAGTACATATATGTGGTCCATATATAAAGCCCATTACTTAAGAATGAACAAGTTAAGTACCTTGGGGCAGGGATGGCCAAATGCCACTGCCTGACAACGTCACTGAGAAAAAGAAACAGGTATTTACATCAGCTCCTTCCTGTGTAATACTCTTTCTAAAATAGTTCTCTGCACTTTTACATAGAGGGATAGCAAGGAAGGGCTCACATAACATCTTAGCATGGTCTCACTTCTGCCCATCACTTCTTGGCATGGTCCCTCACTGCTACCCATGTAGTTACACATGTCCTCTCCCAATTAGTTGCTATGCTATCACTTTCCTCTTTCCTTCCTTGCATGGTTGGACCTTATTTGTGTTTTATTTCTACTACAGCTGCAAATGTTGTCACTGTCTCATTCCATCCTTCCTTCTCATTCCATATACTTAACATTGTAGGGTGTAATTGATCCTAATGATTTACATGCAACTATATTCTTTCATTGAAAAAAGGAATATCTACAATAGAGGGATGGTGGTTTTTTAAAAAAATACTATTTTAATGACTTTTTCTGGGTATTGGATTGATAATTTCAATCTTGACATAGGGCAAAATCCAGAGCAGTTACGGGTCCACGCAGTTACGTCACCCTCTAGTGTTATGGAAAGTCACCTTAACAGCTCCATTGCAAAGGGCTTAATTTGACTTTGGGGCATATGGGCCATAGAAGAAAAGCAAAACTAGGATATGGGCCATAGAAGAAAAGCAAAACTAGCCAAATATTTGCACTAATTATTTTGGAGAAGTAGTAGCGGTAGTCAGTATTTTCAGATATCATGAACAACTTAGTTCACCCATTTCTGCCCAACCCACGGGTGTACACATTTGGTCTCTATTGCATACAAGGGTGTGTGTGCAAAAGTAGGTACACAGTTATAACAGTCAAGAATGTGTAAGTGTTGAAAGCTGACAATTTAGAGTTAAGAATAAATAAATGCCAAAGTCCTGTAAAAGGCCTGAATGCCAGCAATTTGAGCACTTAAGAGATTGCACCTGATTGCAATCTGTATGTCATCCTTATTGTGACACTGTTTTTTCATAATGAAAACTGTATACCTACTTTTGCACCTGCTCTGCATATGTAACACTGAGCAGAAATTATGGTCGGTGGTGGTGCGAGATTTGAATATTAAGGCATAAAGAGGAAGAAGTAAATAGGAGATAGGGAGTGAAAAGGGAAGGTTGCTGCAGACAGAGAATAGATAGTTCTCACAGCCTACTCTCTTAACCATTGTGATCTGTTAAATTCAGCAAGGTCAAACTGAACAAGGACAGGATTTAACTTCAAGCTTCATGCTACTGAAATACCAATCACTTTTATTTGAACAGCCATTTCAGAGTAAGCTTCTGTATGAGTTTCACTATAGCAAGTTAAAAAAAAAACAAAAACAAAACTTTATAGATTCAGGCTTCACACAACAAAAGGAATAGAAGATCATGGGAAAAGTTGGTTAAGGTTAATAAAGACACCCACAGGATAAGTACTATAAGCATAACTCCCTATTTTAAAACAACAACAAAAACCTACTAAGTATAAGGGACTTGGATATCAGAAGCCAGAGAAAAGTCCTATGCATTGATATTCAAGCTACTAGGAAAAATAGGGTTTAGAACATTAAAAAAAATTCCATGCAACTTTATAGGTCTATTGATTCCTTCTACACATCTCAAGGTAACACAGTTACTTTGTAGTTGACTCAATGCTATAACAAAGATCTCTCAGGAAGCTGGATTTAACAAGAAGCCTTCTTGTATTTTGAATGAAAACGTAAAGATATATTAAAGCTTTAAACTAGCCAGGATAAATGGTATGCAAGTGTACGTGCTTAACACCTTTGCATTATACTTGTGCAATAATCCCATTTTTTCTTCAAACATACAGGTCAATAAATCTTTCCCACTGCACTCTAAATTCCAAGGTCATGGACAGAAGTGTTTATTAGTATAATTACAAAAAAGCAATAATACCATTAAGCCTTCAGTGGCTTTTGAAAAAAATCCCTTGGAAGCTCAGAAATAAAACAAAGGCTTGATGCTTCCCCGAACACTACTGGCCAGAGGGACTCACATCCCACAAGGGCTATGCTGATAAATTACTTTCCTCCAACTTCCCCAGCACATCTGCAGACTATTCGTGCCACAGCAATCTGCCAAAGCATATTGGTTGGATACTATTGTTTTACTGTATTAACTCAAATCTTAAAAGGGGTGGCAGTGGATCAGTGGTTATATGGCTGGTATTAGAACACTGCATGACCGAAATTCCACTCAGCAGGCCAGCAGTTCAAGACCCGAGTACTTCAAGATGGAGTGAGCACCCATTCTTAGCCCGGCTCCTGCTCCACACATCTGCTCTCCTGCAGAAGGCTCCAGAGGATGCAGGGTCTCTGTCACAGAGCCTTCCATTGGCAACTAATTGGGGGAAGCAACTAATTAGGGGAAGGATGGTGTGAGGGGAGAAGAGATATTGCCATTCTGGGCAGCATTACTGGTGACAGGCAGCCACCTACTGGCAGTTGTGGCAGGGGCAGCACTCCTGATTGTGTCAGGGGAGCCTTAGCATACTGATAAGCACCGTTCTGTGTGCCAAGCTCAGCACCCATGCCGGGGGTTTCCTATCCCTGTTCTAGAGATTTAGGGGATGAAGAATGTTCTTAGGTGCACTTTCTGTTGCATGCTAGCTAAATAGTTTATGGGCAGTGGCTAGGTCCAAGAGTGTGCCCTAAAATACATCCAACCCTGTCCTGAGGTTATACACTGCAAAGGAAAATTGATGAGTATTCTGCCATCCAAAAATCTTGTTCACCATTAGTGATCTTTTGATTAAAGAAACTGTGAAATGCTTCTGAGGAATTCTAGGATTCGAAAAATACTTCAAAGAACAAAATTCAAATGTCAGTGTCGCATTTTGTATTTGAACTTTTTAAAATCCAGGACTAGAATCTCTATGTTCAAATAGCTATGTGTATACATTCCAACGGCATGTTCTTTCATCCACTAGAATAATTCTGAAAACTGTATCACTGATACGGTATCAGGAATGCAAATTATGTCAGAACTAGCCCCAAGGAAGGGTTTTGTGGAAGAGAGGCTGAACAAAAGTGAACTAATTTTCAGGTCACACTGAAAAGCATCAAACAGGCAGGACTGTAGCATACCAGTTAGTAACTAGGCCAAGTTTCTCACACAAGAGTTTGAAGAGTCTGCACAAATGCTGGAATCTCAATGAGGATACCTTTATTATCTTCCCAGACAAGAAAAAAGTCATGATCAAAAATATGTCTATTGTTATGCTGCAGTTGAGATATTTTTTATAAATGAAGAACAGAAACATGCTTCCTGGATTATTTGTTTTACGGAAGGAAGAGCAGGTGGAAAATTCTAGTTTAAAATCCAGTCTTTATAAATTATTTAGGGACTGAGAATATGCATTATACAAAACTTTTAAACAACTAAAGCCTTTAACTAATTAATGAATTATGAAATTTAGCCTCCAAACAATTCAGAGGGGATCTCTCGCTCTCCCTCTTTGCAGCTTGCTTTAACATGATAAATTTGATTAACAGAGTTTACTATTAACTTGTACACTAATGAATAATCAGCTACATTATGTTCTTTAATGAACAACGGCTTTTAATTTAATAGATACAGTGTTTAGAATTGCTCCTTCTTGCCAAAGTGACAACAGAGTTACTGGCAATCAACTACATCCCTTTGAGCATTCTAAATCTACTCAGTTTCTCTAGGGGAAAGAAGAAGGAAAAACTCAGGGGAGCTGAAGAATGAAAGCCCCAAATTTTACAGGAAACATATCCACAATTATTTCTACTTGGGTTTCTGGCCTTTCATCAAACTTCTTTTTAAAAAGGATACACAAAACATCTTTTCTCATGTTAAAAAAAAACACTACAATAATCTTCAGAATCTCACTGGCCTAGTATACTGGGTGAAAGATTGAATATTCTTAAATTATGTGGCATTTTAAGCAAACAGATTTTGTGTAATAAATTCTGAGCTGTATTATGCTGAGGGTTATGCGGAGGGGGACCATATCTGAAACTCAAAAAGTAGGACAGGGTCACCCTAAAGTCCGGATTTTCCACAAAAAAAATTCATTTTGAGTTTCAGCTATGGTCACTTTTACTCAGGAGTAAGCCCATTCACTTAGTGGGCTTACTCCTGAGCAGACATGACATAGCTAGGGGCTTACCTGGGCTGCCATGGAGGGTGGAGGTGCTTGGTGATGGTGGTTCACTTAATGGCAGGCGTGGCTTGGAGCAGCTGACCAGCCGCACCACCATTAGGGCTTGCGTAGATTAAAGTGCGCATGCGCGGCTTCTGAGGTGACCAACGCGCATGCTCATGTTCTTTCTATGTTAGAAGCAATGCTTCCTACTGTGAAAGCCAGCGTGGGCAGAGCTTAGTCACTCCAAGCTGCACCTTCCACATAGAAAGAATGCGTGCATGCGTGTTGGTTACCTCAGACGCTCCATGCGCATGCACACTTTAATCCAAGCCCTAATGGTGGTGCAGCTGGCCAGAGCTCAGCTGCTCCAAGCCACGCCTGCCATTAAAGTGTCCCCAAGTGCCCCCAAGCATCTTACCACCCCCCAGATAGCCGGACACTTGTCTATTGGGCCGACCAGTCCAGTCCAATAGATAAAATCTGGACATGTCCGGCCAATTCTGGCTTTCTGGAGGCCCTGGTTATGCAGCATCATCATATGCCAAGGGCTCATAACATTGGAAAGTTGTTAACTTGGATAGAAAGGGCAAAAAGGATTTAAAGAAGACAAGCATTAGTTTGGTGATTGAGAGATTTTGACAAATTCTCCAAACTGGCAGCAAGTGTTTCAGTAGTTAATGTGGATGGAATACAATGAAGGGTGCTTTTCACCTGGACTGCTAATAAAGGGCTAGTTCAATCTTATCTCATGTCATCTTAAAAAAATTGTTTGGTCTTGAACGCATCCCCAACTCTCCCCATCCAGCCACTCACTTTTTCCCTTAATACCTCAGTTCCCACATGAAGCAATTATATCAGGCAGAGAGCAGGAGGCAGGGTTGGGACCTCAGGGTTGCTGTCATGTTATCTGGGCTATGGAGAAAACTTCCCCTTGCCCCACAGTAGTGGCCCCAAATTTGCAATGGATACAGCACAGGCCAACTGGCCAGCATGTTTCAGTGCAAATAAGTTCTCTATTATAAGGTGGGTTTACTAACATTCTGAATTAATAATATGAAAACATTACTTCTGATTTATAGGCAAAACTAAAGGTATTCAGGGATGGACACCGGTCCATTTGGCATCCTTTCTCCTGCTCCATTCTTCTCATACTTGACTGTCCTCTACCAGTATTTAGCACTGTGTAACCATCACTGGGTTAAAATTAAACTGAATACACTCTCATATTCACTTTGAAAACTGGGTGAAAGGAATTAACATGCATAACAGCAGGACTAAGCATGCATGGCTCCTCAGCTTGCACCTAATCTATAATTCCACATTTTAAATGAATCAGGCCTTAGACAATTACCCCTGGTGCTAGAAGCAGTGTGCATATTATCATTTTATTTGTAAATTTTTCACTTCATATCTTTGTTATACTGACTTCATATCTATATACAGTTAGAAAAGTTTCACCCAATTTATACACTATCATCTAATTTTCCTCAAGGCAACCCAAGAACACTAATGTAGTTTTATAGGTAGAGGGAGCTTCACAAGCTTCTCTCAAGGAAAAGGCAGATTTGGTTTATCTCATGTCATTTTAATAAAAGGCTTTTATGTATGCTGTAGGTGTGCGGGCAAACGCAGTGGCACCAAGGAACAAGAGAGATAGATACATTCTCTAATTTGAACAGAAATTTCCAAAATTTTGAAGGCTGTGCTACAATTATATTTTCTACCAAGTTGAGATCTTTGAAAATAACTTCTGTTCAAATTTAGATAATACACAAAGCTAAGAAACTGAGAGTGCATATTGTGTCCAGTCCAGAAGTCAGTGCTGCAAATATTCCATTCATGTCAATGAAACCGGCAACATGCTCAGGGTGACCATATGTTATAACCAGAAAAGAGGATAAGGTCCCCCACAAAAATACAGGACACCCAAGAAAAATTTAAAACATGACAGAAAAAAAAGCTAAAAACGCTCATATACGGTATATTTCTTTCACCTCATTAATTTAAGAACAATCTTATAATTAAATTTAAAAATATTTCATATGCTTTATTATATAAAATTTATTAATTACAATAAGGCTACCTACACCTGCTCACAAGGAAAAGGACAATAAAGATGTTTTTTTCCAGTACATAAGATTAAAAAAAGAGGACATGCCCTGGAAAAAGAGGATATATTGTCATCCTGAATGTGCTTCTCTGAATCAAACAAGTGTTCCCATTGAACACCCATTGTGGTACTCAGCCCAAAAAACTTGGTATAGTTCAATATGGATTCCGGAAATGAAGGCCTTCGCATGTTTATTAATTGATCCCATTAATATTAATTGTAGAATTCATTGCCCAGAAATGTCCTTTTGATCCTTCCCTTACCTGCTTTCAGAGACTATGGCTGAACCCATTGAACACAAAGGGACTTACTGTTGAGCAGAGTGGTTAGGATTGTGCTCCATGTCAAGATGTTATTTCAGTGTGCTTTTGGGTAATAACTTACTGGGTAATAACTTACTGTTTCGTCCCATTTTTGGCTTGAGTATTTCATCTCTTTTTGGATCTTATTGTCATTTTTATTTATAATGATTACATTTTTTAGCTAATGGATTAGCCACCTTAAGAGTTTGCATGGGTGATAGGGCAAGGCCGCAATCCTATACACACTTGGCTGGATGAAATCCTACGGAACACCATGGTGTTTCTCTGAAGATATGGCAAGGAATTTCACTGTATTTCACCCAAATTTACCCAAAATTCTCCCTAGAATAGTATTTATGAATGTACTTTACACCATTGAATATGCATTCTAGAGAGAACTGGAAATTTCTTTACGTAACATATTCTAGAGTAGCACTTGCTAAATCATTGCTTGCCTGCCAAATCACCAAACCACTGCCAGCTCTGGTTCAATGTTACATCCCTTCCCCATGTGAGCAGCATCTCACTGCTCACATGAAGCCCACCTGAGTTCTGCAAAGCACATCTCTAGGCAGTCACATCTGGCAAAAAAATGCAGATGAAAAGCCTGCTGGGGCAGGTATGTCTTCCCAGAGCATCATACTGCAGCACTTGGATGGGTTTGTATGAGTAGCATGGTACAGAATCAAGTAGCAGGACCAGACCAGCACCACTTTACCATGCACAGCAGTTACAAGTTTGGTGACCACTTTTCTAAAGAATGCTCATTTTTATCATTTGCAACTGTTATTGAGCGTTTGACCATATAATACATTCTGTTCTTCTAAGCACAAATTCTTTTCTCTGCAAAGGGAGGCAGAAGGGATAATATCTCTTCCCACCTGATAAAAGCAAAAATGTAAGAGCAGTCCTTAGCTCTGACTGACCTTGAAACATAATTGGATACCACACAAATCTCTATGGTATATGCCACTGGGTAGATTAAAAAGGGGGATTATAATCAAAACTGATAAACTTGCAAAATTAATCAACAGTGTTTTAAAACCTATTTTACAAAAATAATGGTACACTGTTGCATTGCCTAATAGTTAATATATGTTACATGATTTCCAAACTGATGTCCAGTATAACTGGCAGCTGTTTTCACTGACATGTTTATTATCATTTCTGTATAGCTGCGAATAATATTATCAAGTTTATTCAAAAATCACTAAAAACCCTTTAATATGATTTTGCAAAACTTATTTCAATGGCGAATTCAAATGAATTCTCATTAAAATGCACCATTTAAAATATTTTATGTATTTTTTCTTTTATGCATACATTGCATAGTATACATATTTATAATTTAAATTTGTTAAAATTAAATATAGAGACTGAGTTCATTTGTATGTATTCTAAGTGGATTTACATAAATAAACATTTGAACATTATTTAAAAGTTATGCCATGTTTTTCAGAGTAATTTCTCTGAAATAAACACATTTTAACTTGCTTAAAGCTCCGAGTTGTTTATACAACTAAAAGGTAATCAAAATATTCAGAAAACGCATGTGATCTAGTTCTCTGGGACCTGCATTGTACTCTTGATACTTTTCTCATTTTCAAAACAAAAAAGTTGGGATCAAGAAATGTCCTAGATTACAATGGTGCCCCCTTTCGAAGAAGATTTCTGCCACAATGCACATATCATCCTCTCAAGTACTGCTTTGGGAAAAGGCAATGAGAGTCTGTTAATGTCATGACAGATGCTAGAAGAAGCACTCTCAATAGCAATACATTCATAGTCTAACAGACTGCGCTTAGGCAGTCTTGACAAAGGACAAACATTCCCTTACTTTGAGGAGGCCAACTGTCCATCACGTAACTGGATATTATTTAACTTATGGGGCTGATACGAGAACTACATTAAGGCAATAGCCACATGACGTGTTGTGTATTCAGAAAGCACTATACAATTGTTCAGTATTATTTTTATGTATTTTTCAATAAAATACATTTACATTTAACACATATTGTGAAACTGTATTAAATCATCCATCATCTCCTTCAGTAAAAGCACTCCTGAGCAGAGTGTATTTAAAACAGTAGTACACACACCCACTGAGCTCATGGAAAGTACAGACAAAGATATGATGGCATCACCAATTGAAGAAGTTGACACAAGTTCTATTTTGCCCTCTTTGTGACAATGCAAGTTATTTTTACAAAAACACAACTTGGACTCAGGGAACAGAAAAAAGGCATAGACTGTGCCTGTAACAAGTAGATCCCTGGTATGCTCTATTCAAGTTACGTACAACAATGACCAACGCATTTTTGGCATGAATCTTTAGTCTCACTTGCAATTCCTAGCCCATTTTGAGGCGGGTGAACAAAAGAGGATGAGAACAGATTCTCTCTGCTCTGCCACCTATTCACCTACTATTCACCTGCTCTGAATCACCTATAAACAGTGATTCTTGAGCATCTTAGCCTGGACCCACTTCTGAGAATGTCCAGGACCCCTCTCAGAAGTGATGTCATCAACTTGGAAGTGGTATTATGGCTGGAAGTGACATCATCATCACTGTCATGATGCCAGAGCTCTTCCATGTCTACTTGGAAGTAAGTCCCTTTGTGTTCAGTGAGACTTACTTCCATGATGGGTTGAGGATGGTTGCATCTGAGAGGTAGAGGGAGAGGAAGAGAAGGAAGAACAAGCCTCATTTTGGTGCTGGAACCTCCCTCCATTTCTCCTGAGCTGGCACAGCCATCTTTCCACCATCCCTACCCCCTAATGCATACAGGAGAATCCAGTGCTGCGAAAGAGCCTGTTTGCTGTGTCCTGCCACCCACCTTCCTTATTAGACTGCATTCCCCTAAGCAGGTGGAGGAAAACAAGGAAGCTGTGTCGTTTTAGGGACTGCTGTCCAACTGGATGGGCAGGCTGCCAGACCCAAGAGGCAGGAGAGCATGGACTGCTGGACAGCAGGCTGCCTGGGTCCTATGCGCCCATCTTTCCAGCCTCCTAAAAAGAAACAGCACTTCCCTGAAGTAGAGAAGCTCACTCCAATTCCAGGTGGGCAGTCTTAGGACTCAGGCAACCTCCCTGTTCCACTTGGGGACTGCAGCCAAGAGGGCAGGGCAGGCAGCAGGTCACAGCAGGCAGCTCCTGAAGTGAGTGGTGGGCAAAGGGAAACCAGTCCCTCTAGTGATGTTTGGAAAATGGTGGCACCCAGTTCCAGATTCCAAGATGGTGGCACCCAGCTTTTTCTACCCCTTCCTGAAAATGGGATAGAAAGGAGGTCCAAACTCTACTTTTAGAACCATGGCATTGGAACTGCTTCCCTGAATGCATCCATTCCCAAACACGACAAAAAGGATCTGCCATTTCTTTTTATGTACACCAAAATGCCAACATGCACCAAGATGAGTTTAGGATGTGTCGTTATTGGAGACAAATCATTTTCAGCATGTTTTATTGAAGGTATGCTTCTGAAGACTGAAAACCTCACACTTCACCCAGTGGTCAGAGCAGCATCTCCACCTTCAAAGAAATACTCGCCTACCTTTACAGCTTCACTCAGCGTTTGGTTTTTGTCGGCGTCTTCAGAGGAATGCAATTCCAGTTTATACTGCAGCTCCTGTAGTTGTTGTGCCTGCTCGTTCAAGAGCATTTGTGCCTGCTGCTCCCGAAGTAATGCATTATTTAGCTCTTCACATGCACTTTCAAACCTCTCGTGGGTGATCAATTTCTGATAAAGGAAATAAATTGTGTTCTGTCATGAAAGAGCGGCATTGTTTATACACTTCCCTTTCAGTATCCCGCTTGCCAATATGCAACATTCTAATGCAAAAGTTTTAAAACACTCAATAGAGCTGCCTTAGAGGCTTTCTTCTTCAAGACAGAGTCATTATGCAATGCTAATGCCAGGTGATTTCTATTCACCAGATTTCCTTTTAAAAAAACAACCTGGAGCATAAAGTATATATAGAAAAAAGCTTTTCTTTCAAATTAAAACTGATCAAAGAGGGTGGACATCTGAGACAGAAAAATTATTTTGACAAAAGGTGTTAATTTGAAGGGCATTGTGTTCTCATGTTTAAGTACGGAGCCATATTCACACCGATTCTATCCAAGACCTGTTCCTGCAAGACGTAAAATGGTTTAGAACAATGAGAAGCAGGCCTATTCTAAGCACAATCTTTAGCCATCCTCTCTTGCCAATTTAAATATTGCAAAAGGAGACCCACTGAAACCAAACAGAGAAACACCTGCTTGGCTCATTAAAAGAACTAATTCAAGACATAAAACAATTGTTTAGCTGGAAAAGCTTTAAATGTGAAGTTACAAAATTCTGACTTTTCATCTCCATCTGCTGGCAGAAGAGCACAGGATATACCTATTCTGACCTTAGATAAAAATGTATAGAAAGATCAATTTTTTAAAAAAGGATCAGGTATGTTAGTAATGAGCGCTTAGGGGGAAACCACATAAGATAAATTGAAAAAAAGCAACCTTTTCTACATGTATTATACTATTTTTTGTCTTTTTTATATTGATTACCATCTTTTCATTGAGAAATTAGACTTAGGTCAAAATCTGGAGTAACTATGGGGAGTCCTTGCTATGGTGTAAGAACAACTTACTCAGGATTCCAATATGAATTTCCCATAGGTTTTCACTAGATGGTGCAGTAACTACGGGTGCATGTAAAGTCTCTTACATGCTCCCGTAGTTACTCTGGATTTGGGGGTTAACTAAGTGAGGACAGAGAGGACCCATCATTTTTCATGGGTCAGAACAGCTAAAAAGTTGAAGGAATCTAACAATTGCAGTCAGCCTAAGAGAGTACAGATGAGGGGGCAAGACCACCAGGAGCCCAAGGGATTTTCCACATATGACAGGGTTTTTACATGGAGGGCACTGCCACGTTCAAATTAATATGGAACCAGATGCTGAATGACAATAAATGACAATTTCACAAGTAACATTGCTGCATGAATTCCACACATAGCTGAAGTTTCCCACCACATGTACAATAAAAGTTCATGTATTTAATGGAAAATCAATAAAACTTACAGCAATAAAACTGTAAGTTTTACAGACACAAAATAAAATCTGCTTCAGTTTCGCACATGAAAATAAGAATGGTGGTGCTTTCTTTACAGTATTTTTCAATGTGTGAAGAGACCCTACCATTGTGCGTGAAAATATCAACCGCTGACAATGATGTTTTGTAATAAAGGCAAAACATTGACCAAAATCATATTGCTTAGGCCAAGTTAACATATAATTTAAAGTTTTCAAGCTCTGGTCCTACAGAAACACAAAATCATAATTTTAAGATATAGTGTAGAGAAATCACCTTTGTTGAACATGAAATGTGATTATTTACTCAATGTACCTTTATCTTGCAACATAAAGAACTCAACACATGGAAAGTGCCACTTGTTCCTCCCATTTTAATATATCGGCCCACAGCTGGGAAACATTTACAAGGCGTAGTTTTTGAAGTGAAAGAAAAAAATGTAAAAGATTGATTTTTTTAAAATACAGTTTTCTCAGGAATACTGAATCAAAACTGAATAAAAGGAAATGTCTCTTTTAGACCAGGTTATTATTATTTTTTCCCAAGTTAAATATACTTACAGATTGCTTAAATGCATTTAATTGCTCTTGCAGGTTCTGGGCTTTGTCAGCCTCTTTCTTCATCTCATTCATATTCCGTTTGAATTCGGTAAGCTCTAAACGCAGCGATCGTCGTTCCACTTCTGCTGTATGCAGCCTTTGTGTAAATTCAAATATTTGCTTCTGCAAGGATGATATGCTTTTCTGGTGGTAAAATGGAAACAATGTCGTTAGCTACCAAACATTCTGATTAGGCAATAAATCAATAGCATTTAATGTCTGGACAAATTAAAATGAGGCTTTCTTTCTGGATTCAGATACAAGTACAAAACATACTCTTGTATATTACTGAAACAATATATACAAAGGATATTTTACAATAGACAAAAAACAATAAATGACACACATGTTAGATATATTTACCATATCTTTTGTAGAAACATAACATATATTTTGTACCTAAGCGAGCAGTGGGGGATAACGATAGTAACACTTTTAACATTATTATGAGCTTCTTTTAACAATATTTAAAAGAAGCCAGGACATCACTTTGAATGTTAAATGGTTGGAGAGGTAACTAAGAAGTTTACTCAAACAACAACAACAACAACAAAACTACTAAAAAAAGTATTAGAAGGTGTTATCTCTCTAAATAATCAGGTGTTATTTCAAATTCTTAAGCTCTATTTTATGGGAAAATAATATTAAATAAATTACCAAATCTGAAATTTGAAAACAAATGCAATTTGAAAACTAGAGAGAGAGAGAGAGAGAGAGAGAGAGAGAGAGAGAGAGAGAGAGAGAGAGAGAGAGAGAGAGTATTTACATAGTATGCTTGCTATAAGTGTACAAACCATAACAGGGCCTCGGTCATTTATGCCTGCTTTAAGAGCCTGTGCATTTATTTTATGAAGCCCACGAGCCAGCCTCTGAACCAATGAGTCTTTTTCAATGTAGGCCATATTCCTGCTGCTGATCCTTGCAGTGGCATCCATCAAAAGAAAAAGTTTATCCATGAATTTCGAAAAAGAATTCCTTGCTGCATTGATAAGTAAGTGACTTGAAAGCCAGGAATTCAGATCTTTAAAAGAAATGAAATAAGATCCATTAATCAAGTAAGATTAGGCTTGTTTTTCATCTTTAATATAAAGAGATGAAACTGTAAAGAAAAATGATACAGGACGTTTAGGCAGTTTATAATAGAGAGGAGCCCAACAAACAATATTGAAATAAGTTGTTTAGGAACAGATCTAAAAAGAATTGCTAGAAAGAAAATGCCCAATGCAAACCAGAACTACTGAAAAAAAATTTAGCCCAACAGAACTGGTCTCCCAAAAACTGTCCGACAAGAAACTCAGGGTAAAACAAACAAATGCAAAATACTTCAACTTGAGTAATTTAGGCTGCAATTTCTATCATGCCACTTGGAGGTAAGCCCTAATGAATTCAATGGAACTTACTTCCAATTAACCATAACTGGGACAAGACTGAAATATGTATTTATATCAAAAATATTTTGTATGGAACTGTTTGAGAGTCAGGAAACAATATGTGAGTACTTTCCACCGTAATTGCTACAGACTTTTTAATCTAAATTTTTCTTTTTTAAAAAACAACAACACTAAGTTTGTTAGGCAAAAAGATTTGATGTGGGAGCTTTGGCTCCCAAAGTATTTTCCTTTCTTCCACATTGGTTTCTAATAGGACAACACTGGTTGCTAGAATTGGTGTTTTATTTTACCTGTGCACAGGAACACGCTTAATTTTGCTTAACAGCCACTGAAACTAAATATACATTAAGCAAGGGCAGACACTGGTTTGGGAGTAATAATGGCTTTGCTAATGAAAATGGTTTTTATGCTCTCTTTTAGTACTGGATTTTTTCCCCTTTCATTATCCACAGGTTGCAATATATGGCCATCAAGACCTGTTGTGTAAGCAGACTAAAAACTGCTTATAAATATCAGTGAATGTGCTGCCCATTCAAAAGCAGAAGGTAAGTCACTACTGCACATTTATAACTACTCCCCTTTCTTTCCTGACAGCTTAGATGTCTAAATCATTTGCTGCTTAAAACTACTGAGGCTTGGTACCTTAATGCCATACTATTTATATTCTGAGACAAGAGAATATAATTTACCTTATTCCAAGGCAATTAAAATTTTACAACTACAATTACTTATTTCCCCATAGGATTTTGGTAATCATCCTTCTCATATAATGGACTTAAGGCCCCAGCACACCCAACATGTTCTGCTTACTGCTAGATTCGTCAGGTCTGTAATTAATAATTGTGTTTAATGTTGATAAATAAAATTGTCAGTGCTCCTTCTACTAATTGGTATTCCAGATAACAGTTAATAGGTTTATTTATGCCTTAATAAAAGTCTTGTAATTTAGTTTTCCCTCTGCAAGTCAGGTCTTAATCTGTCATTACTTGTCTTGCGATACCATCAGGGTAAGATGACAACCATGGCAGAGCTTATTTACATTCAGGAGAATACCAGATCTCCTGTTGCTGTAGTGAATTAAAATATTTGTTCTGAAGTTTGGAATAGAAAGCATATCAAGGCAGATTTTTTAAGCAAGCCATCTTTTTTCCCCCTCAGTTGGTAAGAGCAAAAATGAAAAGGTTTCAGGCAAAATGGAATAGGGATACGAATCCCAGAAAATTCTTTCCATCTGGAACTAAAGAATTGTCTAAACGGTGAGAAATTAACTAAACTAAACATAGTAGGATACAATAGAATCTAAATATTTTCTGCACAACAATAGGACCAACATTTGTTTCTTTGCTGATTTTGTTTTATGTACAAACTTACATATGGAAAATAATCCGCTCAGATTTCACTTTGTGTTGGCCAGGATCCAAAGAGCTACTTTAGGTACACCCAAAGGTTTGCTGGGCCACCAGGATTTGCGGTGTGTGGAGTTTTGTACTCATTTTTTACAAGTAAGCCTCACATAACATTTTTAGAAATGGCTTCACATCACCTCGTTTCAGAGGTTGTCTGTGAAACACAAGCTAAGAGCACTATTGAGCATGTAGTTGTGCACATTGTATTTGCAGGGTGGTGATTATGCAGAATGATAAGCTGGGAATGATGTTTTTAATCAGCTGCTGAAATTTGACAGTGTGTTTAGTTTTCCTTTTACCTAGATTTGGGTGCAAGAAATGTGTAGTACTCGGGTTTCATATCAGGCATCAAAAGATTTGACAGAATGCCCTGTAGTGCACATTCTTGCCATTCCAATACAAAATCAAGGTCCGTGGAGTTTACACATAACATATAATTCTCAGTCCAATACTGTGCCGGTTTTTATTTTTCAGGATTATTTTAGAGATTTTTTTTTAAAGAAAAATTTCACATTCCTAAGAAAGGGAAAGCAGACCATTTGTAAAAGCAAAGCATCACCTCTGGTTAATTTTTAATGAATAATGGTTTTGGCTAAAACAAAGAAATGTGTGGGTGAGAATCATTCATGGCTTTGAAAGGTGAGATGAGAATACAGTGCAATTCCACAAGGCACCGTACTCTGCTGTATCCATAACCAGAGGGAAAAGAATATATACACTGAAAGTACCTGGCCACAGACTATCAAGGAATTACAGTAAAAGCACTAAATAATTTATGCTGTGATGAGTGTGTGAGAAATGTCTTACACAAATACAGTTACAGTACAAAGAGCAACCAAGTCTTTATTAAACAAATGAAGCAAAAACCAATGAAAAGTGACAAACATTACTCCAGTGACAGCAGGAGAAAGTCAGGAGTTTGCTGTTTTTAGTGAAACAGAAGGGGGGAGACTGGACTCCTTACTAATGTATAAGTGTCAAAATGTTCATGCTGAGCTTTACAAACTTAGCTTAAGCTACAATGGATCACGATCAGAGTTCAAGTACACTTAATACTAGCTTCCTCTGTTATCTACTGCTATAGTTTTGTGTTAAAAATCAAATCTCATATGAGAATAAATTTTATGGCTTGGATTCAAAAAGCTACTTTAGGTAAACCCAAAAGATAGCTCAATAGGACTTTTTTTTCTCTCCTTCCTTGAACAGCAGACCCCACTACCATAACAAAAGCTACTCTCTGTTTCAAAGCAGGTCTGGTGAGAAACATAAACCAGAAGCCTGCTTCAATGGCTAATAACAGCTAACAACTTGTCCTGTTCTTAGGTTCATGGACTATGCTGCAATAGTTAGCTTAAGAAGTTAAATATTTTTCCATGGCTTACAGCAGGAATTTAAAACTATCTTGTCACTTTGCAGAAGTGTTCCACCAGTTTCTAAGAAACCAAGATGGTGGGGCAACTGTGGACTTTTTGCCTTATATGGGAGTCCTGTAATGTAGGATTCACAATTCATCCATTACATATTAAAGATATGACTGGTTGACCAGCTGATAAATGATAAGTGCAGGACGAGCACAGAGTATGTGTGATCTCCACAGTGTTCAAACTCTATTATAGATATGTGGTTTTAGATTACTGTTTCTGAAATGGTGCTAAATATTCAGTTTGTATGTCTGAGTTTGAATCGCTGACACCGCAATCCTTACCCCTGGTTAAGGCAGCACAAGACCTGTGCAGCAAGATGTTGCAAAAGTGCCACTCCCTGGGTAGGGGCTTTAGGCCAGTGCACCGACTTGCACCAGCCTCCTCATTTCACTGTGGGAATGGGAAGATGGAGGAACTGTGGTGGTCTAAATTAGTTTGGATTGTGCCCTGAGACACTAATACTCTTTTTATACTTCATGGAGGAATGGAACAGAGTTAGTACCACTGCTATCACTGGGAATCACTGGGAAAGAAAAACTTAGTTGTCTGGAATCTTTAGTGATTGTTGCCTCATATGAGATTATGGTTTCCCTTCCAAAATCTCCTTCCTAAGTCATCCTTCCTCCCTTTTCTGAAAGTTCCACTATTATGTGACGGAGAAGACGGGCACGTGCTGATAGCTGCAGAAGTTCAAATGGTTGCCTATCCATTGCTAAATGCATTTTGGGATGAGGGAAAGCATTATGACATGGTCTGTGGCTGACAGACAAAAGAAATACAACCTGTATCTGAAACAGACCATCTCATAATAGTTTCCCTCATCCAAAAATGCGATTAGGGATGTAATGGCCCATATCTTTTCTTGAATGCAGCAGGTGAGCATAGACATGCAGCTGCACTTTGTGGACAGCTGGAGCATGCGCTGTCAGCATCCATAACCTGAGAAGCTATTTTGTCAACATTTTCCAAACTTCTAAGCTACCATTTTTGTTTGCAGTCCCTTCCAGGGCTTTTCTTCTGGGCATACTCACCGGTATTCCGTACCGGCACCTTTTTGCCCACCAGAATACTTCTGAATAGACATCAGCCTAGGAATCTTCATAGTGAGTACTGGCATCTTTTTTCAGAAAAAAATACTGGTCCCTTACCTCAATCTTAAGTAAGTTTGAACACCAGGTTCTCATTTCAATCATGAATTCAGAGCTTTAACAGAAAATTGAAATTTAAGCTCACTTTATCATATGAAGATGCACTGACTGCAACTGAAGCTTGATTCTGAGCCTGGAAGGCAAGAAGGAAAAGGCTTGGCTGTTGCCCACTTTTACAAGCCCATCTTCTCCCTTACTGCTCATTTGGGGTAAGAGAGTTTTCTGTTGACTTTCATACTCATTGTACGCCCAATAGTTTCACACAATGCTGTGTGGAGATATATGTGCAGTGGTCTTTGCACTGTTTCAAATTAAAAATACAGCCACTCACTACATATTACAGTTAGCAGAAATGTGTGAGACTTTTTCCACAAAAGGAAATTGCAGATTTAGACAAGCCAAAAGAGGAAAATGAAATTACCTGTTTTGGAAACCACTTCCTGTATCTCAACCATAGAATTAAGTATTGAAGCAAGAAGGTCGGGACTGCTAAACCAGCTAAGTGCATTAAGAGATCGGACCTGTTCTCTCTCTTGTCCTGAATTACAAACATACAAAAATCAATGGAATGCCACATAATTGCTCACTGGTTACATTTTTTATGTTACATTTTTTAGGCAGGAAGCTTAGGACAAAGTATGCGGTTCTAACCCTTCCCTTTTCATTCTCATTTTATTCTCACTTCCAGCTGGCAAGGTAGGTTAGGCTGAGAAAGGATCACTGGCTTAATGTTGTTTGGTGAACTCCATGACTGAGGGCGATTCGAGCCCGAGTCTTCTTGGCCTTAAACAATCAACTATTACGCTAGATTATGCCACACTAGAATTAGATTTGAACACGTTCCTGGAACAAATAATATTCATTCAATTTAGAAACTGCAAGGAGAGAGACCACTGGCGAGATATTTTGGATTGCATTATAATGAATCTTACAAATGTTTTAGATGCTAATAAACAGCAACTCATTATTTTTTACTTCCATCTTCCTCTGTATTTGGAGGAATCCCAAAGCAAATTTATGGGCTTTGCTTGGCTTCAAAACAGCAGAAACCTCAACAGAGCAAGATTGGCCATCTAGTTCTACACTGGGAAGCATATTAGAAGGTTTAGTTACCACACCGCAAAGATATGAACTGAATTTTGGACCTCTCTCTGAAACAGTAAAGGTTAAGAATTCGCTTTTCTTTGTTTAAAATTTCACACATGCACACCTCTCTGTCTCTGTGTGTGAGTTTGTGTACACACATGCGCATGGAGGTTTCCCACATCAAATATAATACTTGGCATTTACATATTGCATTTCAAACATTTAAAACTTACCCCATACAACCTTAGCATATAAATGGACAAGTTAGCAGGGGGTCCATAAAATTAAATAATGTCATCAAGGAGCAAGTGAAGGAGGTTGACTATTGGCATAATCCAGAATGAGGGCAGTGAGGAGTGCCCTAGCTGGGCTTCCTCAACTATTCTGAATCCAGAGCAGAATGTTATGCTAGATCCAGAGAGTCAGAAAGCCTGGGCTGTCCTAACTGCTCCAAAGAATGCTCAGTAGACACCAAGTCAGTGACACCTGTGAAGGGCTTGCTCCTGAGGATACCCCCTCAGATCACACTGAGTAAGGAACAGCTATGGTGCCCCCTCAGATCACACTGAGTAAGGAACAGCTATGGAACACCATTTTTATTATGGTGCCATAATAAAAAATGCATTATAAGGAGTCCCTGATGAGTACACTCTACACTCGGTACACTCTACAGTGAATACAAGGAGCTTCTTGGAGTTGCCTGCTATATCCCCAGGTTAGAAGGCTGCCATAGTTGTGCCATATCCTGAGGTTGAGAGGCAGGGGTTGCAGGTAGGCTGGAATTCAATTTTTTAGAACTCAAATTTTTAGTCAACACTGCCATTCTTACTCTGCTTTATCATGGACCTCTAAGGGTATACTCATTACTATACCTGTTCCTGAGGTGGTATAACTCTGAGGAGCTGGAAAAGGGCATTTCTGCCCTGGAAACAGGCTCTGGATACAGAGTAACTGCTCTGCCCTAGGCAATGCTAAACATGCCCTCAACATGCCTCTCCTGAAGTGCCTAGGCTGCCCCAGCAAGGTATTGGGGCAGCCTATATTGCCTTAGACAGGCCTAAGCCTTTTCCAGAATAACTAGGGTGGCCCATCTTACAGTTGGGTCATCCCAGTGATAGATAGGGTAACCCAAGTACACTTCTGGATTGTGCCCATCATCATGTCATGTGAGAGCCTGAACACTTCCCTTCCGGTGGCATCTTCCTAATGAAAATCCAACAGTTCCACAAAATAATAATAATAATAATAATAATAATAATAATAATAATAATAATAATAATAATAATAATTATTATTATTATTATTATTATTATTATTATTATTATTATTATTATTATTATTATTATTATTATTATTATTATTATCCCTTAAAAGAATATGAATTATTTTAGGGTATAAATAAATTGCATTAATTTCATTTTATCAGATGACCTAGGGCAGTGGTACTCAAAGTCAGGACCACAAGTTGGGGGATCATGAGAGGGTGGGATCCACCATCTTGGAATCTGGCAGTAGACCAACCTGGGAATAATTCTCATTGAACCCATGGAGTAAACATGGAGGCGCTCTGGCATCACAGTGATGTCACACCCAGATGAGTTTGATAGGCGGTCCCAGACAGATTTTTAAATTTGAAAAGGGACTCTAATGCCAATAAAGGTTTTACATACATACATGTGAAAGGGGATCCCAGGCTGAAATGTCTGAGTACAATTGACCTATCGTTCTGCCAAAAAAATTTAAGTAGGATTTAAGGTGCAATCCTATGCATGTCTACTCAGAATAAGTCCCACTGTGTTCTTTGGGACTTACTCTCAGGAAAGGGTTTTAGGATTGCAGCCCTGGTTATTTTCACATAGATTGATGTAAACACTGCATTCCTGAATGGTAATATAATGGTTAAACCATGACCAGCTTTCACATTCTGACATGAATCATCCTACCTTTGTGGTTTGCTTTAACACAGAAATATGTGCCCTGGTGCAAACCATATAAACATTAATCAGGACTGCTGTCACAATCAGAATTTACCGTAAGTAAGAAATCAAATTTTTATGAATCATGATTTGTTCCAACACAGACAGAATGCTGCACTATACAGAATGCTGTTTAATGAAAACATGGAGGAGAATGTGTTTTGGATGGGAGACCTGAGAGAGCATACGGCACAGACCCAGGGTGACCATCTGTCTGGCTTTCCCCAGACTTTTCCTCTGGGGTTCCCAGGGCTTCGGTTGGCCCTTTAAACTTTTGAAAACCGTTTGCACTGGAGGTTCCCCTACAGCTGCTTCCAACGGGCTGCTGGCTGGTGCTGAGGGCTTCCCTCAACAGCTTCTCTCGCGCCTTCAAAGGAGCTTCTGGCTGGCGCTCGGGGCTTCCCTCGCCCACACGCGCATTTCACCGCTCTCCAGCAGTGCCAGGGGATTCAGATGAGCTTGTAGGTCAGATGAGCTTGTGTTTGTGTGTGTGTAATGATGGATGGTATCTGTGTGCTTGTGTGTGCTTGTGTGTGTGTGTGTGTTCATGTGTGTGTATGAGTGTGTGCTTGTGTGTGTGTGTGTGTTCATGTGTGTGTATGAGTGTGTGCTTGGGTCTGAACCACATACGTTGCAGTCACTGGCTTGTGTTATGCTACTACAAACTGACTTAAATGCTTGTGTTATGCAGCTACAAACTGTCTCTTAAATGTTTGGGTCTGAATCATGCATTGTACAAGGTTTTCATTTTTAAAAGTGTAGAAATTAAGTACCGGAAAGCAATATGAGTATTTTTGCTTAATTTTAACATATCCTACACGTGTCCTACATTTTAGGGGGTGTCCCACAATTTTTTTAAGCAGGTAGGAATTTTGGCTTGGGGGGTAGGAATTTCAGCCTGGGAGGTAGGAATTTCAGCCTTGGGGATCAGGAATTTTGATTTTGGCATCTGGTCACCCTGCACAGTCCTCACATTCTGAGTACAATCACATCCATAGCACATCCATCCTTAGACCAGAGTTAATTCAGATTTGATTTACCATCAAGTCATATATGGGAGTTCCTTTGTATTTAATGCCACCATTCAGGGGTTTTCAACTGTTTTAATTAATGCATTAACTTTGGTTTAACAGCCTAAACATATTTTTCACTTCAAATTGTGAAGTTGATGCCCTCACTGCCTTGATAATATAATTGTTATTTAAGTACTGAAAGCGCAGTTTGACACAAAACATATAAATCATTTGCTGATTATCTTACTTGACAGGTTATGCACATCCTTCGTGTCTCCTACACAGACCAAGATTCCTATACCTTCTCTGAAGCCATCCACCCAAGAAAAAAGGGAGCTGCTTGACTGGCCCAACATTTGAAGCCTGTTGGCTGCCAGCACTGCAATGACACCTTTGCGGAAGAGATGGATCAAGCTTCTGTAATTTACTTTCTTCTTGTTTTCAGGTTGCTTCCTTTCTTCAGTATCTGATAATGCATTGGCCAGCGTCCTAATCTCCTGTTTGAAAAGCTCACAGGTGCTGACCTGGTCTTGAAGGAAGTCTCTTTGGGTGGACAAGGCGCACAATCGGCTGTAGAGGGGATACAAGGCACCAGACAACAACGCACAAGCTGCTAGCAGCGACGTATGTTCTTTTTGGGTTTTTAAAAATAGACTTTTCAAGTGCAGGTTTTCAAGGAGTAATTGCTCCTGTGCTCTTTCTGCAGCACCAAACCTATCTTTTGCTTTTTCTGCAGTTTCTTGATATCTCTGCAATGGTGAGGAGAGAGAAGAGAGAAAGATGTTATTACCAAATAAACCATCAACTTATTTATAATATCTGTTTTCTTCCTTTTTATGGATGAATTCAGAGTAACATTCGATACATTTTTGTCTGTGGAACAAGCTGTCCAAGAGAACATGTCCACAAAAATTAATACCAGGAACAACATACTCCAGAAACTAAGATCTAGATGGGGAGCCTCAGACTCTATCCTCAGAGTATCAACATTAGGGTTGGTCTATTCAACAGCAGAAAACTGTGCCCCTGTATGGCTTAATAGCTGCTACACTAGAAAGACTGTTCCTAGACTAAATGAAACCATGAAGATAATAAGCGATTATATAAAATCTACTCTTACTTGCTTGGTCCCCATTTTGAGCCACATGGCACCATTATCTCTATGAAAGCAGGATATCTTAGTGAAGAAGTACAACAAAATTACGAGAAACCCACTTCTTCCTGTGCACGCTGATCTTCCTCATCTAACAACTGGCAGGCTTAAATCCAGGAAACCCTCTATGGCACTCTTTGGGTAGACACAAGTCACTTCCAGCAGCACAAAATGTCATAAGGCACCTCTGCACTACAAAGGAAAAGGTTATCCAGGACACAGGTGTGTGAGGCCTCCTTTTACCATCACCATCGGATGGTGGTGCAAAGAGTGGGTTATGCTGGCTATTCCCAGCCATTGCAGAGTCTTGGAAAGGGCAGGAAAGAGGTAGGAGGGGGCATTCCTGGGTGCAGATGGAAAGCGGGAGATAGGGTTGGACACAGCAAAGTAAAAAAGGAATATGTCTACAAACTAATATTCTGCACACAAGGAGCACAATCGACAAACACAGCTTTTTTAAACTTTTAAATAAGATAGTGACTCTTTGAGATACAGTTTTATTTTCTATAGAAGGGCACTAACAGGAAGGCATACACCTTACTACTGCCAAATCCCAATCTAGCATTCCCCAAGTTGTGAAATACGGAGCAGCTCAAACAGGAAGCACACTATTCCACAGGGAAGGAACCAACCTAAGGCAAGGCAAAACTGCAGTTTGAGACCCAAAGCCCAATAAAGAGGCATGGATAAAATAAACCCTTAGATGCCCATCCGGATCCAGAGTCCGGAAATGCAAATTGGGCTATTTTTAGATGGGCATCTAAGGGTAAATGAAACACATATGAGTTAATCAACTCAAGATTCTTTCACATGACCACCACTTCCTTTTTCAAGATGGCAGAACATATACCATGGTCCCAAACTGCACACTGAAATGCTCCCAAGTAATTAACCTACCATGGATTCCTCTAATGTGGCTGGGACCCTATTTTACAGAAACCTTTATGCCACAGCTAATGCAGGTCAATAGGGTAATAATTCTTAACCACCTTATCTAAACAACAAGGTCCAAGAGTTAGACAGGAACAATTATGCTGCTTTTTATGTAGAAGACACATGACTGGGATAAGTTAGACTAGCAAAAGAGAATAGTAAACAAGGGAAAACCTGCAGAGACCAAAATAGATAGGCAGCAGCTGGGAAGGGGAAAGTAAAGGTGATCTTTTAATTACTTTGTAATCAACCCCCTACTTATATATTCAGAGATTAATTATGTCTCAGGGAGAATTGTATTTTCAAGAGCACATTCTTTGTTTTATTTGATCAATCACTTATTGCCTTTACCTTTTACCTATATATGTATAAAACCCTGCTATTCTAACAAGCTGTAAAAGGATTGTACAAAAACTTAAAGCAGTAACATCTGTGAGCCAATGATTAAGTATGCTTTGTGAGTCATGGTAATACAAAAAGCATTTTTACAGGATATATTTTTAAACTTGCAAAATGGATAGGTGCTTCAACATTTTAATATTACTGGAGTCTTTAACTTGGCCCCTCACTTAGACTCTTGCAGGAATTTGCCAAGGTCTGTGGCTATTGCAAAGCTGAGGTTAATTCAAATTCCATCATGCATTCTGGCTAGATCTGAAAAATTAGGTCAGAACAGACCAAAAAAAGTCTGAGTCTGCTGTAGCCATGCCTCTCCACAGCTCCTGCTACTCTTCACCTTATCAAAGTTATGGAAGATCTCCACGTTGCAAGGGAGCACCTTGATGTCAGGAAATACTACTCATTTTCTACCTAAATGGAAATAGGGGAAGCAGGGCAATACATCTCTTCATTTTAACAAAAGTAACTTCTTTCCATTCAGCAGCCAAAATCAGCACATGAAAGGCTGGGAACCAGGACAAAGCAGGAGGAGTGAATATGAATTCCTCCACTCATTTTTGAAGGCATGGATGTGTGAAAGCAAGAGCTAGGGAAATACCTGCAAGAGCTCCCAATACACTTGGTCGCCCTCCTTATGTAAAGGTCAAGAAAGAGATCACGGAACTGTTTAAGATTCCAAAAGGGGCTGATTAACATAATGCAGACATATCTGCTTACTTTTAATTATGATTTTGGCTCACAAAGAATTATTTTCATGAAATCAGCAGCCAAGTGGAAAATGAGACTGGTAGGCCACCATGAACTAACCTAAATGTGGTTTTGTGCCATGCAAAACTGAGTTGTTCTGGATATTGTGGCTGCTTCACACAAACACTTCACCCCTAGCTGGGGCCACCACATGATCAAATACGAAGCAGACAATGGAGACTCTACATTATCTATTAACTCACAGACACAATCACTGTATGGATTCTTAGGATTCAAGGTTGAATGGATAGCTTAACAATTTTAAAAGTAGAGCTGAACTCTTATGCCATCATCTAGAAGTAGGCAAGTCCCTATTCAATCAATAATAGTGCAATCCTGTGCATGTCTACTCAGAAGCAAATCCCACTGAGTTTAAAGGAACTTACTCCCAGAAAAGTCTATAGGATTGCAGCCTGAGCAAATAAAAACTTTCTGAATCAAGCACCCAAACCCTGACTCTCATTATATTAGTTGAACTCCACTGAGATCAGGATTGCAAATCATGTTCTTTCATTTTACCCACACAATCACTAGGTGAGATGTCAGAATACACAATAATGATGTGACCAAGGCTACTCAGCGGGTTTTCATGGAAGTAACAAGATTTGAACGTGGGATTTCCAAATTCAAACCCAACACTCCAGCCACAGCTGCAACACTCTATGGCTCACATGAAGTCAAGGGCCAACGGAAAATTGGCCCTTTTTCTAGAACAATATATATTTAAATGAGAATCACTCTCTGAATCTGAGAGTGTTACTTCAACTTTCAGTGAAGAAAGTTACTATTTAGGCCATGGTCTTTCAACTTTGTGGTGGGATAAATACTGCATTATCCACGATATCAAAATCTTATCCCAATCTATTACCCACAGAGGATTCTTGGAAATGAATTTTGCAAGCATTACAAAGAAAAGGATTTATCAACTTTTCACTTTGCTTATTGTGAGTGCACTCCAAAGAAATGGAAGAACGAGCTGAGAAGAAAGCCCTTGTGAGAACCATAAACAATGCAGGAGTTTTAAAAGTGTGCTTGAAACATTTGTAGCTCAAAGGAGCCCTAATTTAAGATTAGTCAGTTAGAAGTAAGACTCTTTATGTTATTCAATGCATTTACTGGAGTGTAGATCAACACATTTCAGCAGGTAAAGTCCAATGCTGTAGTCAACTTCAGATCAGTATAGTAATTAATATCAACCCCGGAAATTTTGAGAAAAGCCTTTCTATTCAAGAGGGTGGTATGCCCATTTTTTCCACATTTAGTATTTCCGCTTTTAAGTGATTTGAGAAACACTGCAGTAAATGCTATGAAACAGCAGTTGACTTTGATACAGCTGATACATGGTTCCCAAATTATGATCTTTGGCTCCCCAGGGAACTGCAGGAACCTGCCAGGGACAGCCAAGGAATCCTCATGCAAAACCCACTTTCCGATACAATGTACAAGACTGTAGCCATAATCGGGAGTCACAGCTTATGGCCCAGTAGGACAAGGGAGTCACCACTCAAAAAAGTTTGGGAATCACTGCCGCTGATCATAGAAGCCTTCATCAGAACTTCGAAAATCTTCAAAACCTTTTTCTAAACATATCCCAGGTCTTGAACTACATTTTAAAAAATCATTTACAAACAATCATTCAAAATAAAGCAACAATGCGCACAGTCTTTGGAGTCTCATGCACTCTGGCTGCAATCCTCAGTGAGTGTGCCAGCACAAGCTTCATTGTTGGAAGCTTATTTGCAAATCATTCTGTTTTTATAAGAAAGACAATGGATTAGATTTCAATGAATAGTGAGCAGAAGTCAAAATTCTTTGTAAAGGGGAAAAGAAGACTGACTGGACATGACTAAAAAAAAAAAGATTTCTGCAAAAATTTATGATAACAATGAGCAGAAATGCATAAATAAAATAATGGTGCATTTATATTAAATTAAAAGTGTGTTGTTCTCCAAAAACGTATTTATAAAACTTTATTGAAGGATAAAACCTGTTAAAAATAATATGTGGAAGAAACAAAGGTGTGTGGACATATGGAAGGAACTAAAAAAAAATCAGACGGATGGAGATGGGTGGTTTTCAGATAAAAAGATAAAATAAAAAGACATGTTATTTAAGAAAGCACATAAGATAAAAAGACCTGCATTTAAGAAAGAAAATACAAACTCTTATAGGTCAATAAGAAAAGCCAAACTAGCACCTGCTTTTTCAAATTATTACCACAAGAGAAACAAGCCCTAGTGTCACTGTGTTGAAAGCTACAGTGAGCCTTCTTCTGTTGCAATGTAAGCTTAGAAGGGCAGACTGCGTTTCTTCTCTTCAGCAGTTTTGTAACTGTTTTCTGCCCAAAACCTATGTACATTGTTTCTAATATTTCCTTAGAACCTTAAAAGTACAATTTCATGAAAGGAACAGCAAGATCCTCGCCATAAAAGACTGGCAGCCTGACTTCCTGGAGTGGAAAAGCTTTGAGAGGTGGCTTCCTGGGTTACAGCACTCTGTGGACTTCAAGAATCTTTTTAAAAAAATTAGTCACTCCCCTGGAGAGTACAACTCTATTTTATCCTATTTCTTGCTGTGTCTTTATTCTTTATGTTGGCAAAAAGACAAGACTGCAAACTGTAGACTTAATGACACCTGGACTTCAAAAGACTTCACTTTATTTCAACTATTTTATTTTTCTCTCTTACAACATGCACTTTGATACCACTGAACACACTATCATCTTCAACTAATTCACCTGTTCGTCTGATAACCATACTGCTCCTTAATAAAACAAGTCAATTCTTCAAAGAGGGTCACTTCTCCTTGCCCTATAGAATTTCTCTGCCTTTTTTAGTAAATTTTGTAATTTCCCCCCTCCCTAATAGATCTATTCACTCTCATGTATTCATTCATATCTGCATAAACTGTATACAGTGTGTGTATGAATGTATATATACGTCTGTACTTTGGTTATATTAGCAGAAACAAGAAAACCAAGTGACAGAGAAAAGTATAACAGCCACACGATGGAACACAGTTTTATAAATACTTAAGAGCAAAATCCTAAGCATGTCTACTCAGAAATATATTTGTTCATGTCACAAATATATCTGTTTCATTTTAGGAAAGGCAATGGAATGCATGAACGTTTCTCCAAATCAAAACCCATATGCATATATACCAAGAGAAGGCCACACTTTTTGATGCAGCACTTTCCACAAACAGCAAAGAGTTTTTGACAGTGGAGAAGCATGCAGTTCTCTCCCATTTTCAGAAAGGGTACAGCCTGAGGATGACTAATACTCTCTGAATGTATGATTTGGCTTCGGAATACATATATTTCAGAACTCTATTACTATACTTATATTACTTACAATCTATTACTTGCTTGAAAGCTTATCAAAGACTTTTGCCTAAATTTAATCTGACTTCTATGGGGGGCTCCCAACCTCATGAGCTTTATTAGGAACACAAAGGAGAGCCTTCTATGCCTCTGCAAAGCTGTGGGGCAGATGCAAGTAGCATCAGCAAAGCTAATATAGAAATGCAAAAAGGATCATGGTGGAAGAATGGAATCTGAAACAGGGAATATGTTACCAGGAAAGGAATTGCTGAGCATGAGACAGGAAGGTGGGAGGTGAGACAACAGTAAATTATAAATGAAGTTTAGGCTTCAGTGTTGCAGACCAGGAGCGGACTGGCTAGTAGAGTCTACTCTATCTGTCCCAATAAATTGACCCAAAAGATAACACAACTTTTCATAGGCAGCTTATAAAGACTGCATCACTCTGCCCTAACCAACATACATCTAGAAGACAAGGAACAGGGGGAAGTGAGCATCAAGCTGAAATGATGCACGCTGCTTATGTGAAAGACAAATTTACTCCTAAGTTATACTTCAAAAAATATTTTTGTCATGGCACTTAAATATGAAACCTTTTCAGTGATCCTTTTTCTGTCAAGTGTAAAATGATAAGAAATGCTGTTACACACAAACACAAGGATTACAAATGAAGTTTTGCCAGAGACTTCAGCACAATAAAAGATCATTTAGAGCAGGAGACAACAAAAGCCATACTCAAAGGCCTTTCAACATTCATAAACACAGGGAAAAAAGAGAGGCAAATAGATATTGGCTTCCCTTGGGTACCATCACCCTTTAGCCAGGATAAATAGCATGTGTCAGACTAATTTATCTTGCTCCCTCAGTCACAAGAGTGGAGATTATTTCTGTGGGTTAAGTACCCTTTACAACTGCTGCAAACTCGCCTATGAACCCATGTCTGATACACAGTTCAGCATAAAGTTAGTTTCAATAACTTTAATTCTACAAAGCCATGGGAAGAATAGTCATCATGAGGTGAAAGCATCTGGTATTCTGTGCAATAACACAAAGAAGCCAATGTTTTCACTCTGTAGGTAACCTCTGTATGGCAACTAAATGGGAAACACAACTGCAGGATCCAATTAAGCAATACAAGTTCTGGAATGCCTTCACACAAATTCATACACTTCCTAAAGAAAGTAGAAGTTTAATAGTAAAAAAAATCATTTCTTTAAGCATGCTGGAATTCCCAAGCAATTTAAGAAATGGTTTGGAACCCAAACCACTGAAATAATATACTAAATATTTAAAGAATACATTTAGAAGTTTATAGTTTCCTGGCAGAAATATTGTACCTGTGCCCTTGCTTGAACTTCCCCAAGGAGTCCTGAATATTGTTCTTCCAGTTCCTTCTTCTGCTTCAGCCAACAGCATTCCTGCGCTTTCATCTGTTCAGCTACTTTGCTTAAAGTGTCTTCCTGGTTCTGCTGAAGTTCTCTCATTGTATCTGACTTGTTCTTACAAATATATTCAAGGTGAGATATCTGCATGATTAGTGTTAAGATAATCCTTATTTAGTTCCTTTTAAGAGTATTCCCAGTCCTAATTTAAACCAGGACTCCTGGAAACAGGGTTAGGATCTTGTGCCTAAACCAACAGCCCAAAGGGAAATCAAGCCCTGCTCAATAACAGCAAAAACCAGCTACCCTGATTTCTGAAGCAGATGCCATTAACTAAACAAGCACTCAGAAAAGCTGGTTTCTAGGTTTCCCTATTCTCAAACCTAGTACAGCTGAATCCTTACTCCCATATTAGTAGCTAAATCAAGCGGTAGGTAAGCTCATCCACTAACTTCCTCCAATGTCCAGTTCTTTAAACGTTTCTATATTCAGTTAGCTTTTCACTATTGTTTAAGCCTTGGCATCAACATGTTCCAAATCAGCATGTTTGCTCTTTGTGGTAATCACACAGTAAAAAGACCTATAGCATTTGTAATCTAACACATCATCTGTGGTTCATGGAACCTTGAACTATGAACTATGTTTAATTTCCAATATGCTAAAAGACTTTCTGTTGTTTTGCAGAAACAAAATAATACAACTACCTTCTCCTCCTCCCCCCTGAAGTTACTGGGGAGTGTTCTCAAAAGTCCTACTTAGGTTTTGGGAACCAGGTAAGTCTTTGCAGTGGCGGTGGCAAAGGAATTACAACAACTGCAGTGCTGTCACAAAGAAGGGACTTTTTAAACGTGAGACTGGGCACAAAAGGTAACATGTAAGAATGTAAGAGTTCTTGAAATAGATAACCTTTCTTTGAATTGTAAAACCCTTCTAGGGTTATGAAGCCTGCCAACGTAAACCGCCTTGAGAATAAATTCAAAAGAGAAATCTGATTACCTGAAAGGCGGTATATAAATACCTGTTTCTTTTGAACATACATGGGAGGGTGATATTGCTGGCAGTTGGGCTTGTTATCTCCTATTGCAACCTACTTCTGGGTTGGTTGTGATAAGAAATAACAGCCTTCCTACAGTGGGGATCCTCTACAGAGGTCCACTAGCAGTAAGGAAACCCACATAGATGGTCTGAAAGCATCCTGAACACTCCCAATTGCCAAAGTTAACCTTTTAGATATTCTTGAAAGTCCCTTCTTGTGGTGGCACTGCAGTTGCTGTGATGCCATTATCTCAGTACACTCATGGACGCTCCTCTTAAGGAGGAAAGGCCATTTCCAAGTTCTCTGCTGAACCAAAAAAACTTTCAGGCTTGTGACAGAGATTAGGATATGGCAGAGACCTCTTCCACCATCATCTCCCTTCTCCTGGATCTGAACCATCCCCTTCCCCATCTGAAAAACCCCTCTCCACCTCTGGCCAGAGCTCTCCTTTTCATCTCCTTTTCCCAGAGCTCTCAAGTGCAGCAATTATCAGCTCCAACAGTCATTAGGCAAAACATGGTGCCCTCAGGATGGGACAGGCCTTCTGGCTGGCACCACTTACTCCCTGGCTGTCTAAAAGCACTTTATGGTGAACACTAAGCACCAGCACTGCAGCCACATCATTATGGTCTTGCCCATGATATTGTTCTGTGTCTTCTCTCTGGGTCTATTTTTCAGAGTGGTACAGTAATAACAGGTGTTTCCATGGGGTGGATTTATGAGAAAATAACATCCCATATATAACATGGAGGGAAAAGCAATACTGCATCACAAAATGGTGGCAATGCCTCCCTTCCTGCTGACGTTTAATAGACTCTGGGTCCCATTTAGGGAACTGTACACATTCAGTTGGACAAATCAGCCTTGGTTGTTTTCAATCACCTTGCCTACCAGGCATTTATTGAGTAATTCTTATGGTCATTCATTCCCTGGGTAGAGACACTGGCAGAATTTCAAATCACCTTTTGTCTTACCAATTTTTATTTCAAAACAAGCTTCTTTAGTGCTTTCTGTTGGTTATTAGAGCTTACTTACTAGAGCTAGCTTCTTAGTGCTTACTATTCTCACTGTAGGGCCTCACTGTAGGGCCTCCCTTGAAGAAAATGTTTATCTTTTTTAAATTCATGAAGTACTTATAATTACATTCTGCATTATATTTACAAATATAAATATAATCAAACAGCAACCACCATTTCTTGGGAACACCTCCTACTCACACACTCCAAATAATTCCTCCTATTCACAAGCAAATATTTTAAGGATGATGTTCCTTAAGTCAGTGCATTTTGTTTCTGTTTTATGCCAAGATAAAGAGTTGGTTTATTAGTGTAAATGACTAAGTTCTTTGAATAGCTTCATCAGTAAGATTAATTTATTTTCTTTTAATTAGGTCCCTGTGGCTAACACTGGCTAGTAATATTAGCAAGTCCTGCACAGAAGCTGGAGCTTAGAGACTTCATACAGACTTCAGTCACATTTACATGCCCACAGCAATGGCATCAAACTGAGCTGTAGACAAGCCGTAATTAACGGTATTGAATTATTAACATCCAAATTCTTTTTGAAATAAGATGAATGTCAGTCCTTTTTAACGATACTGTGATGTGGACAAATGTCACTGAATTTAATAGACGAGGCTGGTGCCCGAGGACAGTACCTTCTCATTAGCCTTGTTGAGGTCTAAGATCAGGGCATCAACATTCTCCTGTAAGACTGTGCAAAGCTCTGGCCAGGAGAATTTATCCAGGATGCCTTCTGGTTGTTTTATAAGAACGCAGCCCGCTACCAAGTGCTGGTATAAACTATGGAGGAAGGTTAGCTTCTCCTGTGAGATGGGATTTAACAAACAAACAAAAAGAGTTAACTGCAAATATTGCCAGAGTCCAATGAAATGTGCCTTGTAAACAATAATGTGAGTATTCCAAAGAACTATATGACCTATGCTCAAATCATTAGTCAAAATCAGAAAATAGATAATTGCCCATTATCCTTACCTTAAAGGGTGATCCTTCAGACACTTTCTATCAGCTAGGAAGTTGGCTCCACTCTCCCCTCTCCCCCTCCCCAAATAATGGCCACAATCCAGTTCATTAAAAGATTTCCAGAATTCAACCCTTGATTATTAAACAACCATAACCAAAATATTTTGTAGCTATTATTGGAAACCTGAATTGTCTAATAAAAGGCCAGATTAATATTTTGAATTAGGCCACACTAGAAGCTAAATGTATGGTAAAAACAACTACACCGGATGTCTAAATCCATCTCTTCTGTTCTATAACATATTGTAGAATTTGTTTCATAATATTCCATATTTTCCTCTTCCTTTCCATTTAGTCCATGTGAAACAGTGGGGGGGGGGGGGGAGACACAAAACTTTGTGACATTATGACATGAGGCAAATTCTACTCAACACTAGCCTAATTTAGATAATTCATCATATTATATGATATGACTAGACACAATAATTCTTCTGAATTTTCACCAACATTGAAAAGAACTCCATCCTGAATAGTTTCACTCAGTACAAAATGCTTTAAAATTTTTATAAACAAATGGTGCAATCCTATCTATGTCTACTCAGAAGTAGTCCCCATTGTGCTCAATGAGTCTTACTTCCAGGAAAGTGTGCTTAGGTTTGCAGCTAAAATGTCATACAAAAAAACTAGAGAAACGATCAAAAACTCACTAGTTTTGATATATAGATTTCCATTACTTTCAGCAAGGATTTAGACTAGATGCAATCCAACTCAAGACATTTCCAAACAGACTTTATAGAAGACGTTAGGAATGGAATTACTATTGTGATTTTTCCAGTCATATTTTGATGTCTAAATATCTCATGAGAAACCAAAAACACACAGCAAAATATTAACAAAAGCATTTCCACCCAATCTTTTGCTTCCCCTCGTTAATTTAATCTGTCGCCATTGTGTCCTTTTTGCTTGGGCTGTGATAAACCAAGCATGGTAATCATCCATTTGGCCTGAAAAAGGAATCCAAGGACCCAGAATTAATTCACACATGTTGAATCCAACCACAATACTGTAGACATGCTGACTTTACAATATAGTCAGGCTTCTAGTTTCCTCTACTTTAATCACTATCTGATGAGTAGAACAATTCCAACTGATTCATATGGACACAATTTAAATCCCAGACTGTAAGAAGGGTGGAAAGAATGTTTCCTTTTTACTCATTTGGCATTCCTGCTCATATTTGTTAAGAGTAATGAGCTCAATATGCAGCATAATTTAGATAAAGAATACAGTTGATGTACCTAGTGCAGAAAAATTTGTGTGTAAAGAAATTTAACTGAAGGAAGGTATTTTTTTAGGTATTTTTAAGACAGGATAAACATAAGGGTGGAAAGCATGTTCCAAAATAACACTTCATGAAACAATTACTGTACATAACATACCATAATCAGCTGCTACCCCAAGAACAGGAAATAAGTCTACTTTGTTGGTGGGTGGGTAAAATAACCTGGATCCTACATGTCTGTTGCACTTGTGGTTGTTATTTGAAAGAGTTAATAGCAATTAGTGCCAAGGGATTAGAAATCTAACCTACTCCAAATGCAGATACATTCCAAATGTGTGTATTTACAGTCTGCTAAGCAGTAGCTTAAAAAAAATCCCATCCATGTTTCTTTAAATATACTTAGGTCCCAACTCTCTTCTCAAGAGCACCATGATACTTTTATAACCTAAACAACAAGATGGATTCAACAGTTGAAGCTAGGATTTTTAAAAAAAAATATGGAAAAAAGGGGAGAAGTATCAACACCTGAAATAAAATTAGAAATATATAGCAAAGCACTCATCTTTAAATTTGATGGAAAAGGTTGATGAGCAAACCCTAAGTCTATAAAACTGTAAATGTAAAAGTTTAGGTTAAAGTTGTTCGTTTTTTTATTTTACAGTTGTATTGTACCTCCACATCCTTCTGGTAAGCCAGTGTAAGCTTCTGGATTTCATTTTCAAATTCTGTGGTACGCACTTTCTCCATTTCCCAGCAGCGAACTACATTTTGTAGTTCCATTTTTAAAGTAGCTATTAAAGAGTCTCTATCTGTAGACTTAGATTGGTGATGATTTAACTCCTTTTTGGCATCAGCAAGATGACTTTGAACTTCCTAAAAATGACACATTAAAGGAAAGATAACTTTATACCATAAATAATAACTTCTTCCTATACCTGATAACCTTGGAAATAAGAGTCTATAGTCAAATATGCACACAGTCTTTCCAGCTTAAAAAATAGATCAGAAGATGATATATTAAACTAAAATTTAAAAAAGGAATATAAGGGATGCAACTTACAGCCCAATCCTATTGGGCTCAACCACCAGCAGAACATGCATTTCACTGGTGGCAACTGCTATATAGCAGCCATAAAGAGTGTTCCAGCAGCACACAGAGTAGCGCACTGGAGTAACATAAGCATGGACTGGCTAAGTCAGGGAAGAAAAGTTAGGAGGGGTGGAATGGGATGAAATGGGGTGAAAGTGAGTGGGAAGATTCTGGGAGGGGTGGATACAGCAGTAATAGTGCAATCCAGATCTTATCCCCTCCGAGGCCAGCTTATCTGCTCTCTTTCAGTCCTTAGACTTGTGTCTGTGAAAGAGCAAGGGTAGGATTGGGATGTTAGTTCTATTGTTAGATAATTCCTTCCACCAGATAATTGCAAGGTGGCCTTCTGCCAGTAAAGAGACATACCATAATGCAGCTGTAAATTTGCCAGTATTAAATAATTTATTATGAGTAGCTTAATCCTGTGGGTGCCAGTGAAATACATGCATACAGGATTATAGCCAAAATCAAGATGACATGTACAGTATTGGAAAGAAATACATTGAGATAAACCAGTTATACATGTTAAAATTGCTGTACCTGAAGTTCTTGAGTTTGTAATTTTAGTTGTCTTTGGGTAGCATCAAGCTCTTTTGCCACCTTCTCAGACAGAAGTGTTGTTTTCTTTAACTAGCAAAAAAATAGTAAATATATTAGATTCCATGAAAAGTTACAACATTACAATTTAGCTCTTTTGAGACAAATGCTGCAATTCTCTGCCATATAGGTAGTTCCAACATAAATTGTTTCTTTCAGATATCCAAAGCTTGCCATGGTCTTGACTGTCGCTCCTCAAATGCCACTATGGCAGCATCGGTGGTGGGCTCCAGAAGGTTCGCACCTACTCTATAGAACCGGTTGTTAACCAGAGACAGGACATATAAAGTTTAAAAATAGCCATTTAAAAGTGGCTTCCAGATGGGCATAGAACCGGTTGTTAATTTCTTTGAATCCCGTCACTGGGCAGCACATCTCAGTTTTTGGTGACTTGTGACAACTCTGCACAGTGCTAAGGCAGCATACAGCTTCCTGAAATGACTGGCAATTACCTCATCACCAGTTACGTCCCAGTTTTTTAGTCTGATATAATGCTACAAAGGATATTAAGAGGTTCAGGATAGGCAGGCTGCCTGGTTTTTCAAATTTTGTGATATTATAAATATCACAAGAGGCAGCAACAGTTCAGTTGATTTAGGTACAACACACAGCAGTGTATGTACTTTTTCCTAAATTTCATTACAGTGCACTTACAGATAATGTTTTCCCAAAGTTCTTCCTTCAATTTGTGGCATAATGAAATTTAAAGGATTCTGGTAATTTAGAGAGAAAGACTGGGGTTGAAACTTGTGGGAACTTTTAAACCCTCCCTTACTGCCACCAAAAGCTTTAACTCCACAAATGCAATGAAATTCTCATGTTTTGGTCAATGCACTGAATGAATACACTCAAGATCAATTTCACTTCTGATTACAACATGATGTAACATTATACAATCAGCCTTATATTTTGCTACTCAAATTTATTCTCAATTTGGTTGACAAGAGCATCTAAACTCTTGCACAGACTTTAAAAACAGTATTAAAAAAAGAATTAGGCTACAATCCAGACTAACTATGGGACCTTTTATACTGACGTAGTTACAGTGCTACATATGGGAAATACATAGAGCAATCCAGAGTAAGTACCTCTTACATCTTCCCATAGTTACTCTGTATTGTAGGGTTAGCCAGTCAGGAAGATTTTACATCCAAAACAGCAGTTGCTCTTTTGATCTGGGTGTATTTTTATAACTACACACGTGTACAAGACCAAGAAACCATATAAAAATAATAGACTAATCTTTACTACACTCCAGCACAAGTCCAAGAATCTATATAAAAATAATAAAGGAGTAATTTTTAAGGACTATACCACAGATCATCTCATGTCTTTATTGTATCAAAAGTGATACTAATTACATTAAAGGAGAACTAGAAGACAACAGTGCTATCAATACAAAAATGTAAAAGGGCATAGAGTTATCCCATATGCATATTATAAGGGCAGTCTGTGGTCTCTGGCTCCATATGACAACTTCAGGGTCAGGCACATGCAGCCCTACTGGGAAGTCTTGTGGCAGGTCATCAGTTGGCCCTGCACTGCTTGTGATTCATTTTCCTTGACAGTTCATTCTTCTTGCTGACAGAACACTCTTTCTGCTTTCTTAACAGCCACCCTTTGGTCTCCCCACTGCTGTCTCTGGCATCCTTTCACAACAAAACATGTTCATAAGCCAAAGCCTGCTGAGTTGACTTTTCAGTTGCGCTGAAGATCAGGTGACATTCATCCTCCCAAATAACAATTCACAGTGGATATCATGTGCCTCGCCACTGAGCTGTGGTGTGCCCTCCACCTCAGAAGGCTACAAAACATTTGGGCTGCCAGCAAGAAAGACCTAGCAGTGGGCTGACTGTGTACAGACTTGTGTAATCATTTCCATAGTGACTTTCTTTGCCCCTGGAACAAGGTAAGACGGCACAGAACACCTTAAAAAAATCTTGCTTTTTCAAATATTAAATGATATTTTAAAAACTATTTGGTCGGTTATCATATTGCAGTAGGTTTTAACACTGTTAATTTTTTTAAATATTATAGTTGAGACAAAAGTATTACATGTCGATATTGCCTCACTTTAGTTACTAACTAAAGAGTTAACTTCAGTTAATAACTTGTTTTTCATAATTTACAATAGATTGTTGACTGTATAATACAACCTACCACTTTACATATTTTAAGTCCCAGGATGATAAAAAGAAAAAAAACCTAGCAACTTACCTAACAGTTTGATCATATAAATGTTTACTCATGAGTAAGAACCACTATGATTGGCTTATTTCTGGGTAAGAATGCATAGGACTGCAGTCACAAGCCCAATCCTATCCCTTTCCTCACCACAGCATGCAGCTGCACAAAAACAGGATGTATTTCATGATGGTGGCAGAAGTGATCTGGAGGCTTTGGAGTGGAAAGTATTTTCCCTTACCCCACCCTCCAATAAGTCCTTTGACCACCAATGTGTCTCCTCAGACCATCTCATCTCTTCAGCTGGTCCAAAGAGGCAAACTGGGCTCATTCTATATATGAGAGCAAACAGTGAAAGTCACCCACATTAGATATCCCTCATGCAACAAACCCCAGTCCCTCCTCCTGTTCTGCCACCCCACTAACTTATCAACAGGGCTCCTTTTCACTGCTATTGGAAGTGGGAAGCTTCAGTTTTACAAAACCACAAAGTGCATTCCACCACCAGAACATTATTTCCAAAGATGGATCACAGAGTGAGGACTGGGCCATGTATCCAGTGGGCCCTCCTTATTCATAGAGGTTTGGTTCCAGACACCACCACTCACATCCAGACACTATAAGGAATTCTGCACATGTGTGTCTCCCTGAATGTCTTACAATTACTTACCTGGAGCCTCCAGAGGCCTTTCATATATTACAAAAGGCTGGCAACCCTCTTGCCCTCTATAATGGCCTACAGAAGCTACTTTTGGTTGAACCAGACATGGTCTCCAAAATCAGGAAGTAGTTTCTGAGGCTTACAAAGGGCAAGAGAGAGGGTCTCTAACCCAATGTGACCTGCGAGAGGCATCCTGAGGCTCCAGATAATTATTAAGAGCTTCAGGAGGCACCCACATGGACAGTCTGTAACCACAGTTACAAGATATGCAGATGCAGGTGGTCTTTTATATTTATACATGGCTAGAACAGTTCAGAATACAATTTATAATCCAGTTAAATGTTTTTAAACTGTATTTAATCTCAATGAAGTTAAGTCGACTCAACTAGCATAAATCCAAATACATCTACTTTACGCTGTGTGATTGGCTGCTAACTATCGAACTATCGGGTATTCTTTTTTTAAAAAAACTTTATAATAAATTGAACTAGATAGATAAAAGATTGAGTTGAACTATTTTTATAGCTTTGAGAAAGCATATTATATACTTCAAAAAATGTAAAAATGCAAACGCTGATCATTCTGAACAATGCAATAGGACTTCAACTTATGAAGTTTTTTTCAAGCCCCAGATATATTTATTCCTCCATGACCATTCCATACTGGATGCAAACACATACTGTAACATATTTGTGCAAAATACTGTACTATATATTTAAGCTGAAGTTTTTAAAAAGGCAGCAAATGATAGGTATGTGGTATGTGTGTACTATATATGTGCTAATTGGGAGGCATGGTTCCAGTTTCTTGTTGTTGTTTTTTAAAAGACACAGCTAAAGTGTTCTTAAGTTTAAGTGAATCATGACCATAGGGCAAGCTTAGAGATAGTGCAGTGACAAAAGATTGGTTTTTTTTCTTATCTGTGAAGCTGTCAACTCAACATTCCCAGTGTTTTGACCTCTGTAACAAGCAAGGAATCGCTAACATTGGGGGCCGAAGGCTATGTGTGTGGAGCCAAACAGCGCAAGTATTACCTCATTAGATGCATCTTCCAGCCTGTTCTGGTAATCTGTCAAGGTACGCCTCAAAGTCTCAAGGACAAGAGTGAAGCTTGGAGGTTTATCTTTGTCCTTGTGAATGCCTGAAGAAAAATACAGAATCAAAACAAAGCCCTTAGAGTTCAACAGAGAGAGAAAACTCCTCCAACAGCATCAGAGATATTTAAATGAGTGATGCTCCTGTGACAATACAGAATGTTGAACAACCACTGTGTTTTCTCCAAGGCATACTGGTGTGTCTATTCTTTAATGCCAAATAAAGCTAGGAAAAATGCTTGCAGTGTGGTTGTAGTTCACCACATGGAGAAAAAAGTTTTACTAAGCACACGTTGAGACCTAACTCCAATTTTATTTTAAAGGTGTCTAATGACCGTAAGTCCACATGTCACTCAAAAATAGATAGCCCCCAAGTGAAACAGGGGTGTGTTGAAGAGTGCCGCATTCATGCATTTGTTGCTGCACAATCATGTATTTTTCGATCAAACATTTTTTCACACAGCTGTGCCAAGGAATACAAGCCTTCCTATTATGTCTGGATGCAACCTTAAGGCAGATGAATTCTAATCCACGGTGTTATTTCACTTCTTTTCCTGTTTTTATGACAGAAATGGGAATCTGTTGAAAAAAGCCATTTTAAACATGCAGTCACATGGTCTATAACGGTGACTTACTTTCTTGTTTTCTCCAGATCAAATTCCCACTCTGCTTATGAATGAAGTGGTCACAGAAGACTTCTATCAAGCATTCAGTTTATGGCTTGGCATGCCAACAACCCACAGTCTGAAGGTTCGGGACAGCATACAAAACTGCAAACTGAGCCCTTGACCATCAGACGTAATACATATTAAAAAATCAGTCCTGGCTGGTGATTGGGTAGTCATCAACCTACCACAGTTTCACTGTGCAAACTAAATGGTTGTTCTGCAAAATAGGATCAAAATCAGCTTAAGAACAAGTTTCTCACTGAATTGGATTGCACAAGTTTTTACAAGTAATACAGATCATTTCCAGATCTTACCAGAAGTGTGGTCATCTGGATGTATTTTTGGTTCCTGCACTGTTATTGCATTGTCAAAACGGTAACTCACCTTATTATAGACTGTGTGTACATACATGCATGAGGGCTACAATCCAGAGTAACTACGGGACCTTTTACACCAATGTAATTACGGTGCCACCTATGAGAAATGCATAAAGCAATCCAGAATAAGTGCCTCTTACGTCTTCCCATAGTCACTCTGGATCGTAGGGGAAGTTTCTTTCCTGGTCCCATTGATTGCAATTTTGACATGCTGTAATACACTACATGCAGTTATAATAACTGCATGACTATAATAATATAACTAATATATTATAATATTATAATAACTAATAAATGAATGTAACATTTGTTACATTTACAGCATTTGTTAATGTTACAGTATAATAATTTGTATGTGTGTATGTTTTTTTTAATGTGCTGAAATTTAAGAAAGAGTAAACAGAGGACTCTTAAACAAGAGACTGCAAACTGAGTTAATATTTCAAAAGTCAATCATGAACTGGAAAGGGTATTTGACTAAATATTTTCCAAAAGGGGTGTAAAAGCAAAGATACACTCTTGCATTGACCCTGTTTCATTTCTTCCTAAACTATTTTCCAGCCTAATTAGAGTGAAAAGACATAGGCCAAGGCATGGCTCAAATTGCCTCCCATTATTTCTTTACATAGATGACACAGTAATCCTTTCCAGGTCATGCCTAGATTTGAACAGTCTAATTAACATATATATTATAAGGCAGACAGTGACACCTTGACACATCTTGTTGTTGTTTGGTCATTAAGTTGTGTCCAGCTCTTTGTGACCCTATAGATGGCAGCACACCTGGCCACCCTATTCCTCATTAACTTCCAAAGTTTGTCCAAATTCATATTCATTGCTTCAGTGACACTATCTAACCACCTCATCCTCTGTGGTCCCCTTGAACTTTTGCTTTGTTTTCCCAGAATCAGGGTCTATTCTTAAAAGTTCCTCCCTTCCCATGAAACCTTGGTTCTTGATGCTTGAAGACTTTTATTTAGACAAGCTTATGATGACTGTTTCTACTTACTTTACTGTTGCCTGCCTGTTTTTTAAATGGTCTTTTTTAACTTGGGTTTTTATATAGTTTTAAGGGTACTTTATTGTTTGATTTTTTATTGTTCTTATCTAGTTTTTAATTGTATCTTTTTCTGTTTTTAATTGCTGTTAGCCACCTTGAGTATTCTTTTTAGGTAGAAAGGTGGGGTGTGTTTTAATTAATAATTAATTAAGCTGTCTCAGAAGTATTTTGTGCTTCAGTTTCAGTATCTGCAAACTGATACTGAACAGTTCATCCTTCCAATGTACAGGCAGGTTTGATGTCCTGCAGGATTCACAGATTTGATCTTGCAGAAATGCAAGAAAGCTGCTTGGGAGATGGGAATCTATTTGAGTGTGTGCTTTATTTCTGTGGTGTGTGTTGGTGATTTGAGAAATCCTGGACACTTTCCTCTGATGTGCTGATATTTACTCCTGTGCATTTAAGTAAGCTGCACACAGGATGGGGAACTGAGAGTCCATTTAAGTGTGGGCTTTATTTCTGTGGTGTGTGTTGGCGTCTGGAAAAAACCTGGGAATTTGAGCCCTTTCGTATATTTAAGTCCCATCTCTAATGTCTTTATTTAAATTTTATATTTGTAATTTTTTCCCCAACCCTTGAAACAGTGCCAGATATTTTTATACAGCCCTTTGGCTGAAAAGTTTGGAGACCCCCAACTGTGTTGCTGAAACAGAAAAGTCAGTTCAATGGGAAGGGGGAATGTGGAATAATCCCAAGGCACTGTGATAAAACAGATTTCCAGTTGTCATCTGTTTCCCACCCCCGGGCCATAAATACATTCCAAACCAAAACTCAAAATAAGACAGAAGACATGAGTTTCATACCAATATTTATTCTCATCTTTTGATTGTATTGTTTTGGTTCAGTACCCCAGGCAGCCAGCTACAGTTGCCAAACCCTCTACTCTAACAGAGCCATTCCAGAATGCTAAGTTCAAACCCTTCTTCCATGCTTCCAGCATAAGCATGCCAAAGAAGAGTCTAGGCACCCTTTTAGTAAATTGTCTTTCACAGTTTCCCAGGCCTCACAACACTTGTTTTTCAGCTGCTACTCATCCCCTGCTCCAAAAACTCAAACCCTCTAATGCAATGTTGTACCATGAGTCACAATAATTTCATTAATGCTTATTTATGAAGAAATCTTCAAGGGGAAACTTCAAATTACAGCAGAAAAGAAATATGTAGTGGGGAAAGCCTCTAAACTGTTCTGAATTAACAGACTGGCTTTTATCATTATGAAACAGAGAGAAATGAAGTGTGGGGTCTTATGTGTTACTTCTGTCAGTCATCCTTTATATTGATTGTCGAAAACTGTCTCTTTTTGTCTTTGAAGGCCATTCCCTATTTTATATCTACCACCCTTTATTCAGCATAAAGTTCCAGCTTGCAGAATCATTATAGAAAACTCAGAACATTAGCTGATGACATGGTAAGATTTTAGTTGGTCATAATAAAGATAACACTCTACATTTTTATTTTCTGAAAGACATACAGCCCAAACCTGACATGTCCTCGAGGTATGGTTGCCATATGTCTCAAAAACTGGACTGTCCTGGTTTTGGGGGCTTGTGTTCACATATTGAAAAGCCTGTCAGAAGGTCCTGTCTTGGTTTTGTAGAAGAGAATTATAGCAACCCTACCTAAAGCAAGCAGGCTAGGAGGCTTGTATTATATCCAGAGCAGGGCTGGGCCAGGTTGTAGCACAACTCAAAGTAAGGGGAACTGAATTCCCTTTTCCCATGTTGTGCAGCAGCTGCCCATATGGGGCTACTCAGGTCTGTACCACCTTAAGAGATGGCACAGATTCAAGCGGCCCACCAGGCCACTCAGGAGGTTAGGATCTGGCCTAACTAGGATTGTCACCATTCACCTGTCTGCTCTTCCCTTACCTTAGAACACCTTGATTCCACCCTCTGTCCTCAGTAAGTGACTGACATCTCACCGACTGAAATCTGAGAAGCAGTGCAGCGAGGGTTACATGTGCCCTTGTGCTGATCTCCCTGACTCTCAAAGAGGCACAAATGTGCTTTATGGCACATTTACAACATTCTCAGACTGGTACGAGGACAACCCATGATTATGCCCATAGTCACTCAAATTAGATCAAAAATACTTTAAAACATCTTTGTGAGTTTGTTTACTTTTTGCCTCTGAAAATACTTTTGACTGTTTACATATTCAATCTCTTCTGTATATATTTGGCAAAGAAAGAAGGTGCGCTTTACAAAAGAACATAATCATAAAGACTCATAAACAATAGCAAATAATTAAGAGGCAAGAAATGCCTCAATATCACATCCTTTAAAAAAACAAAAAATTCAACTGTATGGATGATACATTTCTTTCTGTATGATAACATTATCAATGCTACACAGCTGACAATAAAGAACAACAAAATTTGCTAAATCGGTATTGCTCATCAGTTGGCCTTGTATTTGTGATAACATAGATCTTATCATTCCCCCTCTGCTGACTTAAAAAGTAACACTATAAAGACTAATGTGTTACACTGAGTATCCTACATAACCTTTTCTGAATAGATGACCTTTAAGTAGCTGAAGGTTGCCTCTGAATTTGGCTCAGTTCAATCAAAAACATCTGTTCCCCTTGTAGCTATACTGTAAGGACTTTTCTCTCAGTTGGATTTAGAGCACAGCAAGCAAGCCCTTTCTTGACCGATCACACAGAACCCAACACTTGTAAATCAAGCAAGGGGCTGACAACAGCAGGCCCACATTCAGTCACCCTTTCTCAGCTAGCGAGGCCACTTGACTGCTGTGAGAACTGCTCTTATCATGTCATCAAATCAAAGCATGGAGAGAAGAGCGAAGGCAAGAGGCATCTGAAGTATTCCCACAATGGAGTGACTTTGGAACATTGACAGATGCATCTGTCATCTTATACCTTCAACTAACCTGCTGTCCGCTGGCATGACATAGAAAAGCTGTCCATAAGCAACTCCAGCTCTCTCACGTTGTTCTCCCACGTCTCTGTTAGGAAGGCCTGGCGTTTCTTGGCCTTTATTTGACAGGGTAGGGGGGAGAAAGGCAAAAAGTAGAGATATTAAAAGCACAAGGTCGAAGGGCCTCTCATAATCAATTCTGCTGTAGGGCATGTCATAAAACAGAGAAATACAGACCTACGTACTATCATTATGAAACAACTCCTCTGACTGCAACATTGGTAAAGATTCCAAGAGATTTGACTAGCCCATAAAGTAGTTGCCATTATTCTATTTCAAAGATTACCACAATAGATTTCTCTCCTTCTAAAACACAAATATATGCTTAGGGGGAAATAAATTATAAGTTACACTGCAGTCACTTGTAATAAAGCCCCTTTGTTTGGGGAGACTGCACACACGGGCCTCAGAAGAGACTCTGGAAACCCTAGAAGGGTACTTCTGAATTCCAGCCAATCAAAGTTCTGGTTGCATTCAGCGCTCAGAGGACTCTGAAATTCACATAATTTATTTTCACACAATTTTCAGGAACGGAATCCTCACAATAACAAGGATCTACTTTGCTTCAGTATCTACAATAACAAGGATCTACTTTGCTGCAGAGGGAGAAAGAACATACCCCAAGTTTTTTCACTTAAAACTCTCCCACATACAGCTATTTTTACTATTTTTTTTACATACCAGTGCTCAGATTCATGTTTATTAATCTACAAAGACAGGCCCAGAAACGTACAGGAGTGAAAACACCTTAGGTAGGGAAGGAGCAGGCAGAGCTGCTCCTTCTCCATTGCTTTTTGCAACTATTCTGAAATGAAGTTGCAACCCCCCTCCTGGGGGGTCATGACCCACCCTTTGAGAACCACTGTTTTAGGAACTAGTGATTTCTCACAATTCCCTTAAAATTATCTACAATATCCATATCAACTAATTGTTGTATCATGCTGAATCTCTTCTCTTGAGCTGATGAAGAGTTGTTGATGTCTGTGGGTTAGATAGCAAGGAGTCAAGTTATTGCCATGGAAAAGGAGGAAGAATTACAGAAGCTAACACTTTTTTACAGGTGAAAATAAGGACTTTTGTGATATCCTTCTTCACATTACCCACTAGTGTGAAGGACTTTTGTGATATCCTTCTTCACACTATCCTTCTTCACACTACTTCAAGTCCCATTGAATACTATGAGAAATTACTTAGGCTTTCTTATGGTAGCCTCTGTGCTGTATCATGTCTTAATGCCAATATATGTGCATTTCCCAACATATGAAAACTGGGCTTGACTAAGGTTGAGGTGCCCCTGCCCAAAGAGACCCAAAAGTAATGCTTGAATTTGGAGAATGGCAGATTCAAGAGTGGTTGCATGTGCTGAGGTGATATCCCATGAGATTCTGGCTGAAAGCAATGGCCATAAGAAGACTAATCATCACAAAGAAAATTCACTGAAAATGAAGGAATTGATGGATTGGCACAGTGAGCAACAGCAAGATGTTATAGAGATCTCATCTGCAAAGGAGGAGGAGAATTAAGGAAGATGAATCCTTCACATCAAATGAGATTAAGGACATTTGTAAACACTGTGAAATTGTGCCAAATTTTGAAGAAAAGCACCACCCAAATAAGGCTGGAGCAGCACAAGTGATGAATCTGTTTCATGATAATGCAATGTCACATTTCTGTGAAATCCTCAAAAGGAGACAAAAGCAAGTGTCATTAGAAGGTTCCTTGTTAAAGTTGCTCAAAAAGACACCAATGACTCTTTAGTGAAAATTAGTCATCCTTCGCCGTAAATTAGTCTGTTTTACTGTACAGTAATACTACGGTGTTTTTAATATTACAGTAATTGTGTTCTGTATTGTATTACAGTGTTTTGAATTAGATTACAGTGTTTTGTAATCATTTTTACATAGTTAATATTTTTATATGCATATGTATGGGTTGTGGAACCAATTGTCCGAGTTTCCATTATTTCCTATGGGACAATCCGCTTTGTAAGACAAACATGCTTCTAGAACCAATTACCATATGTTTGGATTCTTTTCTGCAAAGAAAAGCAGACAGGCAACTGCTTGGCACTAGAATGTGAAAACAGTGCTTGGAAATCTATGGTAAATAATTTCTTTTATAACTTGTCTGCAATTGGAAAAATAAAGTGGACAAATTTGACTTGGAAATGGCAAATACAATCAGCAGACTGTATGCAAATACAGAAAGGTACTGTAAACATAAATATACTAACATGTGGTGAATTAAAAATGAAACATCTGGAAGAGAGGGGAAAACACTCTGGGCTGTAGAGCAGCTTGCACAGATCTTTTGTATGGGAAGTTATTTAGCTACATAGTTTGAGTATCTGGTACTACAAATGCTTACACTTAACATGAAAATATTTATCTTATTGGTGTGACATTGCTGTATGTGTTTTTTCCAGCCTTGTACAAGCAAGGTAAAACCATATTGATGCAATCATGTGGTTCTTGTTATATCGTGTGAAAATAATGTGAACCTGATTGGGGGGAAATGGGATGGATAGGCGATATTGATATCTTAGAAATGAAACCCCTGGCATGAGAATTCTATTGGCAGTGGAAATGCTTTGTGAAGTACATTGCTAACTATCACACAGAGAAACCCATGTAAATGCTACTGGGGATCAAACACTGAAATGTATATGAATAATATATTAGTAGATATACAGAACATATAATTAAAATTGAAATAGTAGAGCAAATTTATAAAATATTTAAGTGGCATAGTGGAGAACACAGCAGAGATTCAAATATGTTGCTTGTCTTCTAGTCAGTCACAATACACCGATGGCTCATCAAAGAGCTCCACTGTACAGGAGAAAGATGTTTCCCACAGTAAAAACTGTACCTTTATATTTCATAAGCTGACTTTATAGGTAGAAGAAGAGCCAGGTAATCAAAAGTTTAAAAAGCAATCAGATCTAAACCAAAGTTAGGTGATATATCAGCCAACAAGCCCCCCTTCACATGGAAGTATGAAAAGGATGGTGTAAATCTAATTTACTCTTGCCCTTTAGCATTCCTTTGTCCAAGGTTAAAACAATGATGAACAAGGGATTAATAAATTATTTGAGATTAGGGAGCGCATATGTGCATGGGTTGTACATAGCACAGTTCTTGTTGTTGTTGGTATTATACAGATGGGACCTTCATATTTGCAGGGAATCCATTTTTGGACATCCCCCTCCATTGACACCAAAAATCATGGTTAAGCAAATCAGTGATTTTCAGCCCCTTTTCCCTTCTGGAGAGTTTTCTGAAGCTCACATAACACCATGTGTGTCTGCCCATTGACCCTGTGGCTTCAAAATGGCCCAGAAAGACAAAAAAAGTCATTTTCAGTTTCCCTTAGCATTGAAGCTCCACCTTTGGGAAACTGGAAATGGCATTTTCACAAGCCTGAGACCACATATGGATGCACGTGAGATTCGGAAAGCATTCTGGAGGCAAACCAGAGCTATGTTCTGGTTGTGCCTTTGAAGGTAGGGGTGGGTGCCCAAAGATCCCACACTGAGACAAATCCAGAGGTCCCACTTGTATTTTTATAGTGTTTTTCAACAAAACAGCAAAATCAACAAAGTAATATGTGTAACAAAAGGAATATGAACAGTTTTCTGTCCCGGGTGGCTCAAAAACATAAAGAAAAATTACAAAAGGAAGAGACTGTGCTGCAGTGAATAGAGACAAAAGCTCTGCTCTTTTCAAATTGCAAAGAGCACCGCTACAAAAAAGGTGTGTATTTACCCTAGTTAGCAAAGGTAACATGTGTAGAAAATAACACATGATACTACAGGCCCATTGCCACGAATGTTCAGATGGGTTCCAGAGGGGCTACTGAACACAATGGGACTTACTTCTGAGTAGATATGGAGGACCTCTGAGATCACAAGTGATGACATTCCCTGTTTGATGTCAATTTTAGTCATGACATCACTTCCAGGGGGCCCCCAGACAGATTGTCATTCTCAAAAGGGGATCCGAAGCTGAACTGCTTGAGAACTACTGTCCTAAAACATCTCTCATATCTTACAGAGGTCATTGTCCTCTGCACCGTCTATAGCAGTGGTTCTCAATCTTCCTAATGCCATGACCCCTTTATAAGTTCCTCATGTTGTGGGAATCCCCAACCATAAAATTATTTTTGTTGCTACTTTATAACTGTAATTTTGCTACTGTTATGAATCATAATGTAAATATCCGATATGCAGGATGTATTTTCATTGTTACAAATGAAATGTGTGTTCTATACACACATTGAACACAATGGGATTTATTTCAGAGTAGGCATGCAAAGGATTGGGCCCTGAGGCTGTCAGTCAGCCCCAGTGTGCGCGCAGCTACAGCCAGAGGTCTGGCAAGCCTGACTTGGACCCTTGCACCAGGGGTCTTTAGGCGACCCCCAGAAAACATCTAGGCGACCCCCAAAGCTGTCCCGACCCCCACTCTGAGAAACTCTGTCAAATAAAATCTGACATTAGTTTAAATCTCTCCCACAGCCTGAATTTATCGGGGTGATCCTGAATGACTCTCATCTTAACTTGTAAGGGCAAAAAGCGATGTGAGCCATGTGCAGACATAATATATTGTCCCAAGTTCCTTGGCAAATAAAAAAGTACTACTGCCTAGACTCCGTGGTCTATTGCAGTGGTCCTCAACCTTTTTGGCCCTAGGGACCAGTTCTGTGGAAAACAAATTTTCCAGGGACCAGCCTAGGGGTGGGGGAGGAGTTGCCTCTGGCGACCTAAAGGGAGGGCTTCCTCACCTAGAGCCTTCAGCCATAAGGCCCTTTAAAATAAATAGAGCTATTGCTAGGTTGCTGTGGATAGGATTGCAGGTGACAGCCCAATGTGTCAATTGCATGTCTACTCAGAGCAGGGATTTGCAACCTTTTTCAGTGCAGGATGCATTGAAAATGCCCAAAACCATCCTAGTCACTCTTATTGGAGAGTAAACCTCATTGACTATAATGGGACTTGTTTATGAGTAAGGCATAGGATTGGGCTCAGAGGCTACAATCCTGTTCACACCTTCTTGGGAGTAAGCTCCACCGAGTACAATGGGACTTACTACTGAGTAGACAGGCATAGGATTGGTCTATGAAGCTTCAGTCCTCCATTAGAGCCCTCCTACTGTGGGGGGAGGGAGGGAGATGCACTTAAAGGAGTCCTCTCGCAGACCAGTCAGATAGCTGCCAAGGTCTCTGGACCAGAGGTTGAGAAACCCTGATTGATTCAATCTCACCATTTAGTATGTTTGGATAGCATGCCATGACAGCACTACCTTCCAAAGACATATACACACTTGCATCACTAGGATGGTGTGGGGGGTGCGGACTGCACCGGGTGACGCGCCTGGGGGGTGATGCACACTGGGGAAGCTATGGCACCCCCAAAAACCAACTTCATGATGGTGCACATTACTCCCTCAAGTGATATGTCGTTGGAGACATATTCATCTTGGTGAGAAGAGTCCAATGCAACAATCCGTTTTGAGATACCACCTTCCTAGCCAAAGTTATGGCCAAAAAACTTTAAAAAGTCCCCAAAGCCCCAAAATTAGCATATTGTGGCTTTACTCACGAGTAGGCGAATGCACCATAATCTGCCAGAAAGGACAGGCTGAGAGGAAGCCAAGAACACCGGAAGGGTCCTGATCCAAGAATTACAGCCCCCACAAATCACCCCAGGAGGAAGTTCCCTCCCCCAACCTTACCCTCTGCATTGAAGCCCATTGAAAATGAAAATGCACAGCCACGTTTACTCAAGATTAAGCAAATGCTTTGGCTGGTGTGGAAGGTCACACTATGGGGTGCAAGGCTTCCAGAATGATCCTAATCCCAGGAACCTGGACCTGAAAAGTGCTCCAGATGGCAGACCCCAACACTGACTCATCAGGTATTGGGAATTTAAAAAAAATTATTTGTAAAGATAGGTGATGGTCCTAACTTCTCTTCCTCTCTTGCCAAATCCTCTTTTCTTGTCCTCCTCCCTCTGGGGGTTTTAAGACTGTTTTTGTTTTATTTACTTTGCTTTTACTTTGTTATTCTCTACTTCTTTTGGGTGTCCTACATGGCAGGTTTCTTCTCTGTCCAATTACGACATATGGTCATAATAAATGGTCAAAGTAAGAATTTTGCTCAGTAAGAATTTTTTTTGAGGGAAGTGGTTGAAGTTATTCACTTGATTTACTTTAATGTTTTTACCGTTATTTGTTTTAATTTGCTTAATGATGCCCCTTCTGGTGCATTCTGGACAGATTGTCCCTCTACAATCTGTCCCAAGGTAGTGGGTCCCAAGGTAGATGGTTTGAGAACCACTGCAGTAAGTTGTTAGAAAGGGGCACCCTTGAGGAGGTGACTCCTCTAGTAACCAAAATGGCTAAAAATCATGGTTTTTAGGAATAATCCCATCATGCTGCATACCATTGGATGGTAAATTGTTGCAGAATGCAGTGAAACACTTTGAATATCTTTATTCTATGTGTGGCTGTAAAACAAACAGAGGCGGAGCAATGGCACATAACCACACCCACCATCCAGGTTGTTGCCCCACCCATGAATGGGGATGATGTGCTGGCCTCCTGCACCAGGTGACGCGAACCCTAGTGACGTCCCTGCATGTACTGTATAATACTCTATGAACTTTTTTAAAAAGGAAAATATACCCTAAAGTACTTCATCTGTACTTGTTAAGATTTAAATGAATTTGCAATCCTAACCTCTTGTTAGGCCGGCATAAAATCTGGCATAAGTCCTATGCTGACCTGGGGGTGTCACAAAAGTGCTATAAGGTACTACTGCCCTACTCCTGGGATGGTTAGATGACTGCACAGGCATACAATGACCTCACACCACTACAGGAAGGTATGCCAGGTGAGTTTAAGGTAAAGATGTCCCTTGTAGGTTGCTCTGCTAGTGCTGACTGACTCTAGGATGCAGTGCTCATGCCGTTAAAGCTACAGAGCCAGCACTGTCTGAAGACATCTCCATGGACCTGTGGCCCATTGTCTGAAGATGTCTCTATGGACATGGAGATTATGCTGTTATCTTCCCACCGAAGGTACGTATTTAACTACTTGCATTTACATGCTTTCAAACTGATAGGTTGGCTGGCCTAAATTGGTTAGGATTGTGCCCATAGTCATTTGCATCAGTACAGCTGCTGGCATATTCAGCCTGTGTATGTATCCTAAGAAAGAACCATGCAAGTGTTTATTGGTGTGTGTATGTGAGTGGGTGAGTGAGTGAATGTGTGTGTGCTTACTGCTGGTTTCTAAGGGCACATATGTACAAATATATAGATAGGCACACATCATGCACCACATAGAATGGGTCTTGGTGCATATATATGTGCATTCCTGAGAAAGCAGTATGCAAGCATCTACTGAACACAATCATACATATGTCACACAGAATGGATCTTGGCGCATTGTAAGTTCCACTTAGTTAAATGGGGTTTAACTCCATAGGTGCATAAATTCCAAATAGGACTAGTTTCAAAAACCAGGCATATCAACTTTAATAACACCGTTACATTGCTGCAAAAACTGAATAGACAGAAAGCAACATAATCTCCACCACATCTTTTTTTTCCAGCCCTCAGAGACACACAATATGAAAATGTCCTACAACAAGGGAAACCATTTCAATAAATGCTCTGCTGGTGATCCTTCTTTTACTATAAAGTTTCCCTGGGTGATACTCATTCCGTTGCAAAGTGACTTTCAAAGTCAGTTGCTCATTAAACATCTTGCCTGCCACCCACTTAACTAGTAATTCATTCCTCAATTGGAATCCTTGGTTGTTATGTTTTTTTAAACGCCTTCTCCCATTCCAATACAGCAGAAAGGTGAGGGTGACATGCTCTGCTAAAGGACACCAAGTACAACAGCAGCGGGACTGAGCTTTGGTGTTTCAACAATTCAGCCACATCAAAGAATAAAACTGTGGCCAACTCATCTCTGTCTAACTCTATGTACAGGGTTCTTCACGCATGCTTATTTAACCACTTAAATAATATGCGGTTGCTAAAGAAACAGTGTTTAAACCTAATGTACCTCCTAAAGTTAATTTCCAGCTATGTTAATTTTAAAAGACTAATGGATGCCTATTTCTCTTTTCTCCTGCACCACAGTATGCCTTGCAAGAGATCCAGGCATTCTGCCCAGTACTGGAATAAGATCTGAGTAATTGATGTACTGTATATCATAATCTTTTTCTTTTAAAAAAATTTTTTATTGCTTTCTCCCAATTATTACTGGGGGAACCACAGATATGGCTTGTACCTAATAAAGGCTATCCAAGTCTCCATAAAGGCTCTCAAATTTACCTCAAAACTGTTACAAACAGTTGTGATGGGGGCTTCTGCATCACACCCCACATTATCTATCTCCCCACCCCCAATTTTGCTTAACATCCAGTTAAAGATAAATTTCAGAGAACCCAAAAACTGACTCACTATCTTGTGAAATTTTTGTTGGCTTTTCTCTAATAGAAAAACACTTTCTGCCTATGGATTGTGTTATTTTATACAAAGATGGCTGGTTGTTAAAAAGCTACATATAGCCCAAAAGAAGTTGCCGAAGATACGCCAAAGAGCATATCAACACCTTTGTTAGCGACGTGGGTGAGGACACACAATGTTCCTCAACATCAATTAACACCTTTGCCAAATACAAACCCTACCCTCTTTGTGGTTGGATAAATTCACTATTACCCAAGTTGCGAGAAACATAAATATGGGAACACAAGACTGCAAATAAACTCACCACCTCTGATCGAATTAATCTCCTTTTAGGCCAGCTGCCAGGGAGAAAAGGAAGAGACAGCAGTGTGCTTGGACAGAGCTGATCAACAATGACAGAGAGCACAATCCTAACCATGTCTACTCAAAGGACACATGGGGCAAAATCCAAGTAACTACCAGGTGTCCTTGCTCCAACGTAAGAACAACTTACTCTGGATTCCAACATGAATTTCCCATAGGTTTTCACTTGGTGGTGCAGTAACTACGAGTGCACGTAAAGTCTCTTATGTGCTCCCACAGTTACTCTGGATTTAGGTGTTACTCCCAGAAAAGTGTCTTTAGGATTGCAGCCAAAGACTACCTCTGAGAATTTGGCTCTTTGATGCCTTCAATAGGGATTATATTCAGAGCAAATCAAATCATTGGACAGGTTGGTTCTATTTTTTGTATGTTTTCTTATCAGAACCACTTTCCTATCTCCATAGTCCTGACAAAGTGCTTGAGACAACAAATTCTGTCCTCAAATGGCTACGATTACGACACAGTGACAAGTGCTAGTTCAATGCACAGAGCAGTCTTGCATGAACAAATTTTTTTTTTGAAACTTACACTCCAAAATTCAGTTTGCTGCCAAGAGCATATTCCGGATGACAGACTGATTAGCAGTTCATTACAAGAGCTGTATGAAGTAACTTAATTTCGCTGAGCGATTTAAGACAACACTCTTGGAACATCAGCTATGCTATATAAAGAAGCACTAACACATTCTTATACAAGAGCATGTTTATAATTAAAAAGTTGGGATTTTGATTTTTTTCTTTTTTGGCTAGGAAATTATTTGAAAATTCTCCAGTACATTTAACTAAGTCCATAAAACTAAGTAAGAGTATAGGGGGGAAAAAGTTGAAACTGCTGCCTCTTCAGTTCATGTAGGAGCCAATTTACTGTGATTGTCAGCAAGAGCTATGATATAGGTCAGCCACAGGATGGCACCACAGAAAAGCTTCTGTTATTTCTAACAGAACTCAATGTTTGAATTGAGGCCTGGGAACAGCATACTTGCAACATTCAGAGGGGCATACAATAATAAAGGATGACTATAAATAATTTACAAAGGCTTAACTTTCCATGAGGTGGTTGTAACCAACTACAGTGGTGACTCACATAAAGAGCTTAATTCGTTCCGGAAGCACGCTCTTTAAGTGAAACGCTCTTTAAGTGAAGCAGATTTTCCCATAGGAAATAATGGAAACTCAGATGATTGGTTCCACCCCCCCCCAAATATTCATATAAAAATATTAACTGGATGTAAAAATGATGACAATGTAACTGAATTCAAAACATGCGTTCAATGTGCATGATCCTATGAAGTCTTCTTAGGCTGCACTCCTAAAGACACTTTCCTGGGAGTAAGCCCCATTTAACACAATGAAACTTACTTCTGAGTAGACATAGTTAGGAGACTGCAATCAAAGACACTTTCCTGGGAGGCTTACCTGGACTGCTGCCGGAGGTTCAAGGTGGTCAGTGAGGGTACTTGGGGGCAGTTAGGGGCAGCTGCCTCTGGCACCTCCAGGCAACTGCCCCCAAGTTGAGGGCAGTTAGAGGCAGCAGCGCAAGCCGGCAACCCTTTTTTAGAGCCTCCATGTGGAGCGTCAGGGCTGCATAGCACGCGTGCCCATAGCGCACTTGCTTGTTAAGTGAAGTGGAACTTGTTATGTGAAGCAAGATTTCTTGGAAATTTTTGCTTGCTATGTGAAACACTTGTTAAGCGAGGTACCATTGTATAAGGTAGTTATATTTATCCAAAGGCGTCACATATGGCTCTGCTTAGCTTTTATCTTTTCTTTCACGCTGCCTAGCTTTTCCAGGCAAGGCTGAATCTTCCACGTTGCCACTGAAGCAGTCACATCAGGCAGCAGACTGGTGAGAGGGTGTTGGATAGTACTTTACTTTCACTTGCAGAGGCTGCAGGGGGTGTGGAGAAGCCCTGCACAGCCCTCTGCAGGGCTTGAAATGTTTGAATTGAGGCTTAGAATCTTCAGACAAGTAAGTGGGACTTGGTCCAGTTGAAATGACAGCAGTATCTTGGTTTACGGGCATAATTCGTTCAGGAAGCATGCTTGTAATCAAAAAAATTTGTGCAGTATATCAAAGCAAAATTTCCCATAAGAAATAATGGAAACGCAGATGATTTGTTCCACAACCCAAAAATATTCATATAAAAACGATTACAATACTGCACTATAATAAAAAATAATAAAGAAAATACAAATTATTTAAAAATAAAACAAATTAACCTGCACTTTGTCTCTCAGGTGTCTAAGGCTGCAATCTGCCCCCTTATACAGGAGTGCGCCCTACTGTTTATAATAGGGCTTTCTTTAGAGAAGACATGCAAGGTAAGGTCTCTCAGGCTCCTTTCCATTGCTGCCCTTACGTAGGAGTGAGCCCCACAGATAACAGAGCTACTTTAGAGTAGATATGCATAGGCTGATCTCTCAGGAGAGGCTGCGCAGATGCTGATAGAGTGCCAAAACCAGCTATATTCCAGCCAGGACTATTTTTCACTTGTTTATCAAGACATCACTTGTATATCAAGTCAAAATTTATCAGAGCTGTTTGTCTTGCAAAATACTCTCAATCCAAGTTTTTGCTGTATACTTTTTAATATTCTGACCAGTTCTATACAACTGACCAGTTCCAAGGTATGCATTCTGCCAGCTTGGTTACACCCCAGCCCTTCCCCTTGCATTTGGGCTAATTACTTTAAAAATAAAGAAATCTGTCAAGAATATTAGAGTATCATCCAAGCAGGACCTTCTCTCTTCTGTCTTTTTCATCCTTATTCCAGCCCCCTTCTGCTGGATGCTTCTATGTAGTGATCAGGCTCAGGCTTGCAATTAACTCTGCCTCTACTTTGACTTTCCTATGTTACCTCAATGCAAACCATTTCTTAGGCTCTTCCTAGACCTTCCTATACTGCACCTTCATGCCAATTCTTGCATCTTTAGTACTATAACTGCTATCTTTTCCTCCTTGTATATTAGTACGAACGTACCCTCTGCTCCATCATGATGACCCAGCCCAACAAGGTTCCAACTTCCACACCATAGCAAAAAACAAACAAACTCAAATGCATCCAAACAGCTCCCAGTTCTTATAACCCCAGCTCTCATCTGCTTCCAAACAATTCTCAAGGTTACAAAATCTCATGTACATTTTAACAACATGCCAAGCCACACACATAAATCATCAGTCTCAGAGGTTCCTGGATCCCACCAGCCCACACACCAACATACAAAGCAACCAATACTTTTCTTCCAGCTGTTGGGCCAATACGAGAAAGACCTGGTGCATTGCTGCTATGGTGTTTTTCCACACTAAACTAACAAAGGCTCAGGGGGCCTCCAAGAACTCTCAAACCACTATAATCACAGCTTCTCTTATTTGCCTTTATGTTGATTAAAGCTAGGAGGCTTAATCAGTTTTACGCACAATTGAAATGCATCGCTCCAGAAAGCAATAGGAAATTACCTACTGGCACATGACTGGTGAAAAATGAAGAAAAAAAATCAAGAACAAATTTTTTTTTAAATGAACAAGTTTTACATGTCACAAGCCTGTTATTTCTACTTTTTCCTCTCTATATCACTACAAGACAATGACTTCTGAATGAACAAATGAGTTCTCAAATATAATGTGTCAAAGCTACACAGGGGAATTTTAATTTTTCATAAAGTACAAAGAAATTTTTTTAGTTTCCTCTGTCTATCCAGTCATACAAATTAGCCAACCAGAGAACATCATGGTAACAGCAAAGAAAGTCATATACTGGTACCTTCCACTGAGCATAACTTGCATTCTGGTTAAGACTAATAATGAGGGAATCATCTTTTCAGGAATACAAAAAAGGGAGGAATAAAGTGGATTTGTAAATTTGGTTCTTGAGAGAGAGCACAGCAAAAATGTGTTAAGGAACTTGCGGTACCCATTTCCCAAATGTTTTTGCTAGTCAAATTCCATCACCCTATAAATTCATTTCAACAAAAATATTCAAATTTGACAAAATAGAAAATTTCCACTTCATTGGTCAAATTCCTATAATTAAATCACCAAGGAATCTTCCTTGAATCACTGACAAAAACAGTTCCAACAACCTGCATACAACTATAGACCTTTTCATTTGCACAAGTTCACAACAATTCTTATTTACCTACTTAAAAATACATCTCAACAATATCACTAATAATATATGCAATTAAAGCATATATGATTAAGAGCTTGAGAATCTGATCAACCTCTGCACATTCGAAGCAACATGACATTTCTACTGAACTAACATATTAGTTGATCAAGGCAGAGCATCTAACTTTATTGAGTGCCAACAGAACAGTGATTAACATGCCCAACTAGAACCAAGAATACCCCAGGTTCAAACCCCACTGGGCTACTATGCTCACTGGGCAATCTCATTTCAGTCACGTTCTCATCTGTCTCACAGAATTACTAGGGGAATAAAATGGGAAGAAACATGTCTTCTGTTTCTGCTCACTGGAAGAAGAATGGATTATAAACATAAGAGATAATTATTCCAAAAGAGTTTGACTAGAGGGTACCCAACACATCAGCCTCAGAGTGCTCAGCAACAGAATCTGTATGAGATCTCCAGGGTTCATCAGTCAGGTTCTGATCTGATCACAGCTTTGAGACCATGCTCAATGGCCTCCAATAAGAAATATTGAATAAATTAGAATTGTTAGTATAACATTTCTCCTGCTAAGATGAATCAATAATGTAACCACCAAAGGGTTCGGAATACTGTGCAAAACAAGCAGGCCAGTATCACAGAGAATTCTGAATTGAGACTGCCCTTAGAACTGAGAGCAAAACCAATTCTAATGCAGGATTTTTATTTATATCCCTCCTTTCTTCAAAGCTCAAGGAGGCATGTGCTGAGTGGTTAAAGACAAATCACCCAATCCAGCCTTTTTTGTCTACAACACATGACACATTACAGGCCTTCAGACTAACATACACCCAAGAATATGTAATCCAGGATAGGTCTAAAGATTAGGAAATTCATTTTGGAACAAATTAAATCAAGAAAGAGCTTAGAGTGCTCCCAGATGCAGATGCGTTTTCCAAATGTCGCTGTGTACAAATCTGTACAATCTATACACATGAGAGCTGGGGGCTGTATGAAGACCCCATGAAGACTGCTGATTTCTGCTAGTCTAAATAAAAGTCTGGGAAGTATCAGAATAAGTGCAAGAGAAACAATTGAACATAGCAATAGTTGAGCAAAACCCTCACACTATTCAATACCTCCTTCAGAAGGTAACACCTTCTCTCTTGCTGCCACTTCCAACCTAAGCCAACCATCAGGAACGCAGACTTTTGGCCAAACTTTTTTATAACAATATTTTTTATAACTGTTTTTATAACAATGTTTATTACATAGTCATATTCAGATAACGTAGTCCTAATATGACTATGTAAGTCAGTGAATTACAACAAGGAAAGTGGTTGGATATAATGCTTTAATCCCACAAGCCTAATTTCTTCCAGGCAGACTAAAACAAGGGGTACATCAACACCAACAGCCAAGATTAACAGTGAAAAGAGATCATAGCTTAACATTAAGATCAGGCCTCCATCAGTCTTGAAAGACTATGGTATCATGCTCGGCACTGAATACGCTGCATGCGAAGCACAAAAGCCTGGGTTGGATTGTTATGGAGGATAGGCTGTTACCCAAGCAGCAAATCCCCCCTCTCCACGCCACTGAATTAGTCCAATGGAAAGGCAGAACCAATACGATTGGATCCAGCTGGCGTCGCAGAGCTGGGCTAAGGACAGGAGCTCACCCTGTCTTGTGGGGCTGACCCAGGTCTCGAACCCTGGCCTGCTGGTTAACAGGCACAGCATCTTAACCGCTTGCGCCACCCACATTAACCATAGTTAGTATAACAAATGTAATAGGAATGTAATGTCATTGGAATAAATTCCAATAAATAAATGTAATGGAATAAAAAAATATAATGTCACAGTAATGTCACTGGAATAAATTGTACCAGTCTGTACCAGTCCTTGATACCACATTAAGGTATGAAATATATTCCAATATGGAAGCAAAAGTTAAACATAACACACAAAGAGATCTAACTTTCCTGAACTTTCATGTGGCTAATTACACAGCACCACTTGCCAAACAAGGTAGCAGGTTCAGGACTAAATGGATTTTCTAAATTGAAATAAGAAATCTCTCTGAAAGATATGCTTTAATCCAACCAAGACAAATTCCATTGCCTTGTGCACAGGAGGTCAGACTAGATAATTGTAATGGCCCCCTCTGGTCCTAAAGATGTGTGAATTTAAATTGCTTCCACCCTTAATAGTCTAGAAGAAGCTAAAGAGTAACTATTCCTTTGAGAATATCCAAATTATGGTCAGTGAGCGAGACCACAGATAGGTTTAATACCAACTTGGGCAGATAAAACACAGAGAGCACGCATAATAACATCTGATCCACAGAAGGTTCTTAAGAGCAGAGAACTGCATCTAAACCCTTTCCAGCTCTAATAAAGCTGCTTGCACCTTAATGTTCAATTTAAAGTTTCCTTAAACTAAAGTCTTTTTCCAGCAAGACGTTTGGTAAGCAAAGGAGTATTTCCCAAAAATATACGATATCTAACACAAACTTTAGAGACTGGATATGGCAAGTGGAGAATCGTGAGCTTGAAATTGTGGGGGGGAGGAACTAGTTTATGTGGGAAATGTTTGAGACACAGCGCACACATCGTCCTGTGAGTATTATGTCACTGTCAGCTAAATTGGAGGAACAACTGAGCAACTCTTTACTAACACTTGGTGACTCGCTGCCTCAATGCAGTCCACATCAAAACCTCTCCATCCAACCCATGTGAAATTCTCCACATCTATCTCTAATACACTCTTCTATGTAAATTTATACAACATTATTGAAATTTGAAATGTAAATCATTTTTCTGGTAGTCAGAGAGTTGATGTGGCCATCCTACCAAAATGTTTGGACACCCTTGCTGTATGTTATGGCAACTGTATATATGTTGGGGCAACTGGAGTGCTTGGGCCAGGGTGCCCACAACAAATCCCTCAGATTCCATTGCCAGCTGGTAATTCATGCACACTACCCCCCATGCACAACACCCTCATGAGCATCATTCCCCCCTATACACACCACGCCCCCCATGCACATCACCAGCCTCATGTACCCCATGCACACCACCCCCATGTGCACAATCCCCCCAAGTCCATCAGACACTGGGCACCCAGTGTCCTCCCTCCCAGTGCATCAGACACTGGGCACCAAATTGGCTGGATGTTAATCAGCGAGTATTAATGTTAAGTACAGGACAAAAACACGTTGACCCCTTTTCACCCCCTTAAGGGTTAAATTTCTCAACATTGGTTCTTGGTGGGTGTTGATGTCACAGAATGAACACCCTCCCCAAATTTCACACTTCTAGGTCCACAGGTTGGGGCAGAGCATCCTTCAGTCAGGGATTCTCAATGCAAAGTGTAGGGAAGAAAATGCGTTGCGCCCCTTTTCAATGATTCTTATTAGAATTTCCGAAAACCAGTTCGTAGTGGCTGCCTCTATCACGGAAGGAACACCCTCCACAAATTTCATGCTTTGAGGCTCAATGGTTTTGGCTGGGCATTGATGAGTCAGTCAGTGAATGAGTCAGTGACATTTCAGTTTTTTATACATAGATTTTTGGGATGTGGAACAAATTGTCAAAGTTTCCATTACTTCTTATGGGAAAATTTGTTTGATACACAAGTGTTTTGGATTACAAACATACTTCCAGAATGAATTATGCTTGTAAATCAATGTACCACTGTATATGGAAATAGAAGCAGACTCATACTAACATCTTATTAGTTCTATACTATATCATAATTACATCTTGTTGGCTCTCAGAGCAATTAGTCCCTTGGGTTAGTAATGAATTAAGAAATATTAACTTTTTGTTCCATAGGCGGTTTGTGTTTTCATTTTCTGATTAATTGTCTATAACCTTTGAAAGAATATTAGAAATTTCAAATGCAGTTTGAAATGCATTCTTCATTAAATTACCTTTATAACGATATATAACATGAGATTATTCTCCATACATATGCATTTTTTCACAATTCCAGTCACTAGTGGCAAGCTCAGCTTGTTGCCTCCCCATAGCTTGCTGCCCAGTGCAACTGCTACCCCAGCACATTCTTAGCAATGCCACTGGCACCAAGGGGTACTTTCACAAGCAGCAGGAGGTGGGGGGAGGCCCTGCTCAGCCCTCTGCAGGACACCCTAATGATTAAAATGGTGAAACAAAACAACTGCAAACCACTTCCTGATTGCATTCTATGCCAAGGGTGTCCAAACATTTTGGCAGGAGGGCCACACCATCTCTCTGCCATAGTGTCAGGGGCCAGAAAAAAGATTTGCATTTTAAATTTGGATAAATTTATATAAATTTACATTTAAACGTGCATCAGAGACTGATTGACGCAGAAGTTTATAAGGTTTGGCCAAGGGCCAGATAAAAGGGACTTGTCACAGGGCACACTGAGGTTCATCGCAGGTCACATCTGGCCCTCAGGCTTCAGTTTGGACATCCCTGTTCTAAGCCGTGAAGAAGCATGAGGATCACGGGACTACCCATACCTTCTGCTGCTTGTGCAAAACCTCTGTAAGTACAAGGGCCCCTAGAAAGTGTAATGCAGCCTCTTTCCTTCCCTTTAACGGGCTTTACATGAACTGGTGAGTCATGACCATCAGTCTGAGTACGACTGTTCTAAAGCATTTTATATGTAAACACAGACAAACGGAGAAACCAGTAGATTAGAAGCTATAATAATTCTTCTTATTGGGATTTTAAAAAATTAGTTATTGCAGTGAAAATATGGGCATGCTTGGAGTGGTGAACTTTTTCACATGGACAACACAGTACCCTATGATTTTGTTTACTGTGGAAATACAGACATACTGGTGGTCCAGAAATATCTGACTTTAACATTACAGCTGAATCCCACTAACTGTATAGGCAGCATTTGGCAATTCTATACCCATTTTCAATCAGGCAATGCTGAGGAGAAGGTGGTAAGCAACTTTAATAACTTGCTGTCCCTCTGGACTCATGACTCTTTGCTCTTGATAAAACCAATATTGGCAACCCACAACACATCAGCTTGTGTTGATCAGTTATTGGCTACCATATTTACCAAGTGATTAACAGACCGTACATTTTAGTTTCCACCTAAAACATGCAGGACAACGTTATCACACAAGTCAAAGTCTCTATAATAAACATGGCCTACCACACTGCAGAGAATGGGTTCAACTACTTCTTTCTGATAATCTTTTTGAAGGTAGTATCTGATGCTTTTAATTGTATACTTAAAGAAACCTTTTTTGACACACAGCAACACACATAACATCTTTTGGACCAATAAAAATAATGCCTCAGGGCTTCTCTCTTACCAGCAGAAGTTCGTCCTGTAATTCTTTGTTACTTTTTTCATTATCGTGCAGTCTCTCTGAGAGGTCTGCAATTGCTTTCTTCTTTTCCTCTACATCTTCGTTTTGCCGCTTGTTTAGATTGTGATACTCTGCTTCTAGCCTGGAAACGCAGAACAGAATTATCAAAAATACTTTTGATAAATTAAATTTTTAGTTGGATGCAGCTTACTTTTTTTTAATTTCACAGAATAAGAAATAATAAGAAAATGCTACAAATTCAAGTGGTTAAATATTATATGAAATTAAAAATATTACACATTAGCAGAATTTACCCATCACTGTGGGTAAAAAATTTCAAGAATATTTAGAGGACCCACAGACACATCTGGACACCGCTGGGTAGCAGGCACTGACACTGGGTGGGCACCACCAGACAACAGGCACCAATGTGCAATGAGCACCTCCAGGCAATCCTAGCAGGCATCCCTTCCAGGCAGAGGCACTACCAGGCACAAGTGGGCACCACCAGGCTTCACTAGGAGTACTGTACCAGGAACAAGATTCATGGCACCAATTGGCAACACTGGGCAGCAGGCACCACCAGTCAACCCCAGGCACCAAACTGGTCCTTACGGGGACCTTACATCAGAGAAGGAATATGCTACCCAAATTTAATACTTCTAGGTCCAGGAGTTGGGGCTAGGTTTTTATGCTTCAGTGATTCTTCAATGTAAAAGTATAAGGCTGAAAACATGTTGCACCCCTTTTCACCCCCTTTCGATTGTAATTTCAAAAAATCAGTTCTTAGTGGGTTCATACATTATGGAAGGAAATCCCTCCCCAAATTTCATGCTTCTTGGTCCAGGTAGGTGAGTGCATGCACGTGTATGTGTGTGTGTAAGTGTGTGACCTTTCAATTTAATGTACAATATATGGATAATTTAGTATTGAATTTATAAGTTTGCATGCTGCCTGCTCACAAAGAAAAAAAAGATTTATTTTCCAGGACACAAGACTGGAAAAAGAAGGTATGTTCAAGAAAAAGAGGACATATGGTCACCCTGCTCCCCATGCACAATTACTGCTCACTTTCACAGTTTCACATAATCAAATCATAGTATTATGTTCACATCACAGCTAACTATATTGCTGAAACTATGGTTTATAAAACCACTTCAAAGCATTGTTTCAGATCAGGCTTCTTAGGCAATCATCTTAGGTCTAATCAGTGGGATTAGACCAGGAGCTACAACATGGGAGGACAATTTTGGCCTTTAAAACAGCAGAGGGAGGTTGAAAGAGCAGAACATGCACTGAATGAATGAGTTTTAATTGAAAGGTGTTGAAAGAGTGGATCATCAGAAAACAAACTGCCAGAAAATAGAGGTTATCTATAACAACATGTAACCCCACAGAATGTATACAGGTTCCAAACAGTTCAGTCATAGAGTCACCACTCTCTCTCTCTCTTTCTTTCTCTCTTTCTTTCTCTCTCCCTCTCTCTCTCTCTCTCTCTCACACACACACACACACACCTAGTTACTTTTTATTTGAAGATCATTATGCTCCTAACTCTCCATGGTTCTGAGGAAACCATGACCCTCAAAACTACATAGTTCACTTACACAATACACACATATCCTCAAAAATACATTCTTATTTCAAAGACTGAAAGCAATTGTTCTAAGAGTAGAATTTTTCATTATCAGCAACTCAACAACTGCAAACTATTTTAGCCAACACTGAAAAAGAATTTATACTGCAGCCATCAGTCATTACCAATACTGAAGAGTTTTACTACCATAATAACCAATAAAGAGACCATGGTTTAAAGAAATTGATGTTGAATTTTTTAAAAGACTGACGACAAAATGAAACATGAATATTCCAATGTAAATTCTCATTTGGAGACAACATAAGAATATTCTAGTTAATATCTAGAAAATTAACATGACCACTCAACAAATGCCAAACCAAGGAACAGAATGGAGAAATGTGAGTGTAATGAAAGTTGATGAAATCTGAAAGCTACCTGGAAAAGACAATTGATCAATATCCAAGAAAAGATGACACATCCATATCAGAATATCTTGCAAGAAAACAAAAAAGCCATACTAAATTAAGCTATACTAAAATGTTCACAATCTTGAGTATCAAAATGTTTATCTTCTAATCTAGGGATGCTCAAACCTTTTTGCAGGGAGGCCACATCATCTCTCTGACACTGTATTGGGGGCCAGAAAAAATTAATTTCATTTCAAATGTGAATAAAATTTCATAAATTAATATACTAGAGATGGAACTTCCATGAATGAATATATTCAAATCAGTTTATAGATACTTTCTAACACAGAAAGGGGGGTGGTTATAAAATTAATTCACTAGTACGTTCTCACACAGTAAGGGGGGTGATTACAAAACCAGTTCATAAGTACTTTCTAACACAGAGAGAGACAATCTTCAAAGCAGTTCATAAACATTTTTACACAGAAGAGGTGTGTGTACTCTTCGTGGTCTTCAGAAAACCCTCCAGTGGATTAAAGGACTTGCTCTTGGGCTAGATGGAGGGAGCTTGCCATGGTTTGCATATGTCCCCCAGACCAGGATTTGAACATCCCTGCTGTAATCTATTAGGATAGCTGACTGCTATAATTTATTCTTCCTATTCTTCTCCTACCCACAGTAAAATAAAACTCTGTAGATCTTCACTAAGACCTTTCTTCAACACTGTATCCAAGCTTTCTTCAATAATTACGTAGGAAAGAACATTTCAGCAGGTGCAGCTTGCAAGGTCTTTAAGATCGCAATCTGCACCCGCTGAAATTCCCTCTTCTATACAATTGTTAAAAGTCCAAGAACCCTAAAGTGACCCAGCTTGCCCACCCCGTTAGACAATCCTATATAAAGATATCCGATGAAAAAAAATCTGAAAGAAAGCTCTCTGATATGTAAACCAGAAACAAATATAGATTTGAAATCAGGAAAATACAGCTTACATTTTGAGTTTTTCATGGGTATCTTGAGAATTTCGCCTCTCTCTCTCATAAGCAACTTCTACTTCTTTAAATTTGCTTTTCACCATTTCCAAGTCTGAAAGTGCTTCTGATTGGCTAGTCTTTTCCACTTGCAAAGATGCTTCAAGGTCTCGAATTCTTAACTGCAAAAATGATAACAAACAGAACAATCAAGTTACTCCAAGAAGAGCTGCATTTGTTTTTTATATAATATTTTTTATTCAAACTTTATAAAAGAAACACAAAAATTATATTCATACATTACAACAACAGCAAAGGCATAAATTAAATCACTGAAATTTTCTAACCTATCCAACTATTCACTAACAACCATAGAGAAGCTACATTTGTTTTGCTGTTCATCTGCTTAATTATTAAATAATACAGTAACTGTGCATGCATAAAGTAGGAATGGTTCCTCCCCATACAAACACCTCATATTGCCTTGGGGTTGTTATCTCTGATCAAAGATAGTTAATACTAAGCGACGTACATTCTTGACTCTGACAAGCTAGACTGGGATTCCCTGAAGTTGACTTCAGGGAATATTGGGTTAGTTTGGTGCAGATGTTACATCAAACCACAATCAATGACAGCAACAGAAGTACCTGACAAATTTGTGCAAAAGCAGCCATTTTCAGCCACAGTCCTGTGGCACACTGGTATGCTATAAATGGTCTGAACATGTGCTGCTGGAGTTTGGGACAGAGTCATTTATTAACAGGCAAATTAGGGGATGGAGACACCCATCAACAGCATGGTGCGCCTTGTCAATTGTCAACAAACTGACTGCGTACCTTGGCGATTTTAGTACCTTGTCAGTGTGCTGGGAGATGAAAAAATTTGAAAAATACAGTGCTAGATTATGGAGGAGCTTGAACAGAAATATAATCATACAGTGAATTTCCAAACCACAGAAACAAGGCAGAAAACAAGATCAGAAGTAATAACAGTTGAGTTGGTATAAAACTGTAACCTGCAATACTGTGCCTGCATCATAATCTGATCAAGGACATCAAGGTGGTACAGCAGTGTAGGTTGCTGTGCCTGCAAGTGCTCAAAATTAACCTATCCTTTTGTATTATTTTGCTGCTTTGTTCCATAGGTTGGACTAGAGCAGTGTTAGCTTGTTGCAAACTTTATGTATTACCATCCGAGACTAAAATGCAATATAATAGCTGCTTTATTCAACTACAACTTTTGATGAATGTTGGGTTATGCTACCATGAATTTGAATGTTGGGTTATGCTACCATGAATTTAACTTGCAACTGAACTTGTACTAATTAATCTAAGCAAGTACAAACCAGCTGTCAAATTATTTTGTATGATTTTTCTTAACAAATTATCCAAAGCCCATTACGCATTTATTTCTTGAAACTTATATTAAATCTTGACCAATTCACCACATGATAATCATTCAGGTGCAAACTAGCCTGGCATGCACCTGTCATTGCCGCAAAAACATCTGCCACCAATTCACCTGAATTATTTCAGAATTAAATTTTGATTCCAGATGTGCTGCTCTTTCAGCCTCAATGTTTTCTTCCAATTTTTTCACTCTGATCGCAGCTACCTAGAGGGGAAAAAAAGAAGTTAAAACTAATTTATAAATACAAAAACCTTGAAAATTTTTCTTTAAAACAAACTATCTCTCTCCAGTGGTGCTTCTTGGATAGATTAACCCAGTGCACTTTATTTGGGACTGTTCTTGAAGTCTCAGAGTACAGTCCTTACCATGTCTACTCAGAAGGAAGCCCCATTGTGTTCAATGGGTCTTATTCCCAGGAAAGTGACTTTAGGACTGCAGCCTTAATATACGGTTCTGCTACCCAATTCAAAGTGGGCACAGAGTGTATATGAAGCCTTCTGCTGAACTGCAAAGACTTCCAATCAGGTCCTCAGTCCATGTAGCTGGTCATGGTCTTTAAAGTTATCAAGGTCCAGGGCTACCATACCAATCAATCATATTCTCCCATACAATCTCCAGATTGTGACATTACAGTCACAAGATCCTTAAGTGTTCAAATGGATGATCTATTCAGTGTCAATGTATCTACTCAGGGGTCTCCAAACATTATGGCAGGAGGGCCACATCATCTCACTGACACAGTGTTGGGGGCTGAAAAACTAATTTACACTTCAAATTTGAATAAATTTACATATAAGAATGAACTGGAGTGGTTTACAAGGCTTGCCCAAGGGCTGGATAGAGGGGTCTTACTAGGGGCCACATTGAGGCTCTCGGAGGGCTGCATTTGGGCCCCAGGCCAGGGTTTGAAGATCCTTGTATCTACAGAACCCAAGGAATAATTTCATACTTAATATGTATCACCCTCCTTGGAGATCCATTTAGTTTACTCCTTTTTTGCCATTACATGACCTACAATCCAGAGTAACTATGGAAAGACATAAGAGACACTTACTCTGGATTGTGCTGTGCATTTAGGTTTCCTATAGCTGGCACCGTAACTACGTCGGTGTAAAAGGTCCCATAGTTATTCTGGATTGTAGCCTTACTGCACTATCCAGAGCAACTACGGGAGCTCTTACATCGACGTAAGAAAAATTTACTCTGGATTGCTCTATGAATTTCCCATAGGTTTCCACTAGTTGGCGCCATAACTAAGTTGATATAAGTTTCTCTTAAGAGCTCCCATAGTTACTCTGGATTGTGCAGTTAGTCTGTTTTAGGTAAATGAGGCATTTGCTCAGTGTTATAGCTCCTGCTGTGATGGTCTGCTTTGCAGAAGTTTCCAGGTTTAATCTCTTGACATCTCAGGTAGGATTGGAACATCTGAAACCTTCCAGAAACCACTGCCTTCAACTCTGGAATGACAGGGTTTCTACAGTCAGTGTAGAAAATACTGAGCTACAATTCAGACTACAATTCAGGAGTGGCAGTCTCATATGTTTTCAGGTAGCAAAATTAAAACACATTAAAGAGGCCCATTTACTTGGATCTTACATTAAAGAACTCTCCAAACACATTACTTACAATGCCTTCTCACTGCTGACATTAAAATCCATCAGTGTTATTTTTTGTATATTATTATATACCACATATAGGATTCCCCTGCCCAGGAATACCTCATTCCCACATCTTATCACACCCACACAGACTTCTCTGTGACTCAGTGGTCCAGACCACTGAGCAGTGCAACATCAGTGTACCATCAGTGTTAGCCCAGTGCCAGCTGGCACTGAGCTAGGTTCAATGTTGGTCTAGCAAGATGGCTCATGAACCTGCTTTACAGTCCGTTTGCAACACTCATCCCTGGCGGAAAGCCAGTGGTAAGAGAACAAGATTGGGCTCTTAATTTTCAATTCTTCTGCAGTTTCTTAAAAATGAACCCAACACTCAGAGCGCAAGAACATTCACAATAGCTAAGCCCTTCACTTATAAAAACATTTTAGGTGTATCACTTCTTACTACTAATGAATAGACCAACAACAAAGGACATCAGAGAAGATCCCACTGGCACCGGCAATGTTTCTGGGATGTCACAGCAAGTAAACAGAAGTCTTATGCAAAAGATCTCCAAGACCACCAACATAGTATCAGGCTTTCTGGTTTAAGTAAACAATGTGGAATTTGTTTATCTGACAGACCTGACAGCATGCAATAACATCAATATAGAAATATCCTGGAAGGCAGCAGGGATACATTTGCAGACCGCCCATACAGCTGAAAGAGGTTCAACAATCAATAGACCATCTTACACACCACAAGCCTAGCTAACTGGCAATAGAAAAACCCTGTACTCGCAAAGAACAAAAAAGCAAGTTTTACATACTTGCTAATAAACCCATCTCTCAACCTCTCCGCCCCCCATTCATTTTTTTAAATATCTCTATCATAAGTTCAGGGTAGGGTTGCCGTAATTCTCTTCCACAAAACCAGGACAGGACCTCTTGTCAAACTTGCCAGTGTGTGAACGCAATCCCTGAAAACCAGGACAGTCCAAGTTTTCCAGGACATATGGCAACCCTAGTTCAGGGACTCCTTTTGGTTTTCATTTGTCTTTCCACTGTTCACATTTGGACTTGCAGACCACGCCTGGATCGCACCTTAAGGAAGCATTGCTTCCTTATTAGAGCTGTAGGTGCCTGCACAGCCAAACTACTGAAGGAAGCAGCTCCCCGGTCAACCATTACTAAGCACTGCCATCCTGAGGCAGCCCCTAACCCCCACCCCAGAGAACCCTCCTGCCCCTCCAATTTCTGGAGGAGCAGGTCCCTTTCCCTGTCCCCCGGTGCAGGAGCCCAATTTCCTGGGGCCTCCAGGAAAACTCAGAGGTCTGGGCACCCTGGAACAGAGAGTTGGCGAGTTGTGCCAGCCTAAATTGGTTAGGATTGTGCTCACATTATGTTACAACAGTTTATCAGAAAACTTATTTTCTTTTTGGGTATGATTTTATTACTGGCAAGCTGCTGAGGTTTTTCTGCAAGAAAAGAACAGTATAAGGTTCCTCAATTCAATATAAAAGTACTGTAGGAAGCTTCAAGTTCAGCTACTGGTAGATACCATTATAAACCAGGGGGGTTTTATGTTCAATATGTGAGCTTATAGGTGACGCTATTATCTATGCCAGGCCATGGGTTAGAAAGGTCATCAATCTGATTTAGCGGGGTTTTTTCTGTTTTCTCTGTTCTTAATGTTACTAGCTAGTGACATTTCCTCTTGATTTCCACCAGAGGGCACTGAATGAACATCACAAATCTTTGTAACAGGAAGTATGTAGGTGCTCTTTAAATCCTAAATTGCTACATTGAAATGGTTTTAAAGTTTGGAAAGACATGGTGGCAATTATTTCTACTGCTCATTAAAACATGGCTCATTTCTGCTTCAATTACTTAATCATCATTCAAACCTATAAAGCTTTTTTAAGTAATCAGGGATTTCCTCCAGCAACATTTCTTGGCCATGAAATCTGCTTGCACTGATTATATCTCTTTTTCAAATAGTCTTAAATCAAAAAAGATATTTTTAAAAAGGAAAAATAATGTACAACATTCAACTAGCCTTAAATATATATAAATGCATATATATGCATGCTGTCTTTCTGCAATCCTTTGTGTAAATAAGAACAACAGAGAAACACCAGTAAATTTCCCCATTCATCTTTCTTACTATACCAGTGGATCTCAAACTTTTAGGGAGCTTTACTCCCTAAATAAGTCTCTGTAGGAAGGGACAAGGGCAGGAATGTGATCCCCAGGACTGACCTTTGTAGGATAAGGGCAGGTATTTTTAAACCTAAAAGAGGTGCTGCCAGAGTCTGGAGAGTGGGGAGCCGTAGAGAGAGTGCTTTTAGGGTTCCCTGTAGCTTGAAAATAGTGTAAGTTGGAGCACCATTAAACTGAAAGTTCCAGGCCAGTTTTATGCTTGGGATACTTTTAAAAAGGATTGGAAACTCAAGGTCATTGAAAGTTTTCATGCCATTGAACAAATTGGTGGTAAGGCCACATCTGGAGCATTGTACACAGTTCTGGTTGCCACATCTCAAAAAGCACTCAGCAGAAATGAATGACCAAAATGATTGTGAAGGCTATAGCATTTGAAGACCTTCAGTAAAAAGGTGTCTGAAAGGAAACATGACTGAGGGCACAATCCTAACCAATTTAGGACAGTGCAAGTGACCCATCTTCCCATTCCCCGCGATGAAGTGGGAAGGCCAGCACGTCTTTGCAACTGCATGGCTCCCCTAGGAGAGCAGCAGAAGTGACTTATGGTACTTTAGCATCACCTCCAGGCCAGTATGGGACTTGTGCCAGAATAACCAGGGATTAGGGCACTGTGATACATATAACATTATGCAGGATGTGCACAGTGTGGAGACCGAAGCAGAAGTTCTTTTCCTGCAACCCACCAAACCACTGCAAAGTCCAATATCAATACCAACGGATCCTGGTCAGATCTGCCAAACTCAGAAGAGGGTCCCAACTGACAGTCGAGAAGAGGAAAGAGATGGAACTTACATCCAATTCTTTTTTAAGACGAGCTTCTCGTTCTGCACTGAATTCAAGTTCATTGGATTGACGCCTCAGCATGTCGGCGCAGTTCGTATGTTCAGCTTCCAGATCCTGCAGTTTATTGTGAATATTCTGTAATGCACTGTCACTCTCCTATTGAAAGCAAAATATTATTGTTACTACAGTTTCAGCCATAAACAGAAAGATCAAGAGATAACCACTGGGCAAGAAAAGGAAGTGTCTCAAAAAAGTCTGGACAGACTGTTCAGTGTGTTTGCACGAAGTATCACATTTTTACAAAGTTCCCTGTTAATTGGTTCATATATGGCAACCTTCACACTTGCATGGAAATATGTTCCAGTGAAGCAATAAGAGTTCCAGGTAAATGTGTTTAGAATGTCACAGAAGGGTTGAAGCTCAACAGCAAATAAACTTGCTTTATTTGCAGGTGGTCTCAAGCACTATACTCTGGATGGAAGTCTTAGGAAACCCAAGTCCCAAGCAGCTCAGAGCTGCCCATGACATCTCATGTCATCAGTGTGCATCTGAATATGGCACTGAGTCACCGCACAGAAATCTAAGATGTCTTCTTAAATTATTTTAAGAAGATAAATTAAAAATACATATAATGACACAACAGATTTTCTCCAATATCTTTTCAGCTTTGCAACTTCATTTTACAAGACATTAGAATCAATTTATAAAATGTGTTTATTAGCTCGATTAAGCATTTGGTATGTGTCTTTCCCAAGCCAGTTGAAACAATCTCCGCAGGGACACATATATTTCTACTGTTCCTTAACTGCCCAATTCAATGCTTTTTCCATCATTAATTTCTAAACATGGTGGGATTGTTTTAGCTCAGATGCATATACATCCTCTGTGAGAGGAGAGAAAAAATATAATTCATTTGCCTGAAAAGAATTCTGCTGCATTTAAAGTGGTGTGTACTGAAAGCAGCACTACCAATGTGTTAGCTATCACTAATAGTCTTTGCAGCACTGCTTGGCAGGGCCTTAATCTCAAGACCAGGGCAGCTAACAAGAAAGATTACTATAGGGTCCCAGTTTCCCAAAATGCAATCAATTAAGAATACGAAACCAGTATTTGGTCTGCTAGAGTCCATCCCTTTCCACTACACTTCCTCTCCAACTTTGTTCCCCTGTTGCATCACCAAGTAAGGCAAGGAGCAGCATTTGGCCATCTCGGATGCCAAGAAGCCTGGATCCCGCCCTAGAAGTGGAGGCCGTTTGACCCTAACTTACTTGGTGTAAACAACTGAAGTTGTTTAAAATGATATTCCTGAAAAATCTATGAATCTTAAAACTGCAGTCAATTCAATCAAAAAAAATTCAGAATATACTAGACACCACACATCTTCATAGTAAAGAGCTTAAAATCTAGTTGCTGACATTGTAATGTGGTGAATGTGACACTTGTGGTCTTATCTATAAGTATACTTTTTCAAAGTTAACAGCCCAATCCTGAGTGTCCTTTACACCACCAGTGTCAACAACCCGAAGTTAATAAATTTAGCTAAGCATCCCTACAATCCAGAGTAACTACAGGAGCATGCAAGAGACATTATGTGCACCGTAGTTACTGCACCACCTAGTGAAAACCTATGGGGAATTCATATTGTAATCCAGAGCAAATTGTTCTTACACCGGAGCAAGGACTCCCCATAGTAACTCTGGATTGCGCCCAAAGTTAACAGTCCAATCCTGAGGGTCCTTTACAGCAGCCACAAATGCAACAGTGCATGCAGCCTAGCCTCCACCACAAGTAATAAGTGGCCCACTCTGTACAATACAGGATACCCACCCAAACAGGTAAGCCCCCACAAAGGTCAGAAGGAAGGCAGGAAAAGGTGGAAGGGGCAAGGTGTAGAACAGGATGGGAAAGACAAACACAAGCTCAGAAAGGGTATAGGTTCAGCGGCAGTGGCAACTACTAAATCCTAATTCTCTTCCTAATCCACATTCCACATTCCATTAATCTAAAGCAACAAGGATGCATGCTAGCCATAGAGCTATTGAAGGGAGCAAGTCTAAGGGCACAATCCAGAGTAACTACGGGAGCACGTAACACACATTACGTGCACCTGTAGTTACTGCACTACCTAGTGAAAACCTATGGGAAATTCATATTGCAATCCAGAGTAACTTGTTCTTACTCTGGATCAAGGACTCCCCGTGGTTACTCTGGATTTCCCCCTCAGTTGACCCAAGAAGCTGCAGAGACTTACCCCAACCAAGGAAACAAATGTTCCCTTTTTTGCCTTGGACTCAAGAGGAAAATACTGCCCTGTAGAATAGAGCAGGAGCCACATGGACACGGCTGAATCACTGCACGAGTTACATTTGTGCCATTAAACATGGTACGTACTAAACATGTAAAATTGTTGCTCAAATCATAATTAATGCAAGTGCAACACCTACGTACGGTTAAGACTAATGTTAAGTTAGAAAGAAAAAGAAAGATCATGATTACCAAGCTAAAGATTAATTCATGGAACTATGTTTGCCCACTTTAATCTAGGAAGAAATTAGACCTCTTCTCTGTCCATGGCAACTAGCTTGTGGTGGGATTCAAATAACAGCAGGTTCTATGTCCTAATAACCTAAATTAACAACAGGTTCTATGTCCCATTAGTAACCAGTTCTCAGAACCAGGTACTCATTAGCAAAGGATTCTATATAACCTGTGAGAACCTCCTGAAGCCCACTACTGCAACTAGCCCTTGGTCAAAGAAAGCTATAAGGCTGCCTGAATCATCTGGAATGCAGCTGTATTTAAAGCGTTTTTACACTTTTAATACAGCTATTAATTGCAAAGTCAATCTGTACCATCATAACAATCATGTGGGCTAATAGCCACTGTTTTGAATAGATTAAAAGCAAAATGGCCCATTTTCATTGGTAAATAGGGAATGCTGAAATTGTGCTAAATCAATACACCCAATCGCTCTGCAAATTTCTATTCCTTACTGCAGAAGGCTTTTCAGAAGATGCCTCCAATACATTTGGTGCCTATATGAGGTACCAATACAACATTTGCTAACATGTGTTAAGTGTTGAGCCCCAGATGATAAGTAGTATTTTAATCCATCGACGATATCAATTTATTTATATCATGCTTTGCAAACTGAGGATCAGGAACAAAAACAAAGCTGCCATTTTCCAACAATTTTCCAACAATGGGGAAGCTTATCAGCTGTTCTCAAGCCACCCACATACAATCTGTGCTTTTTAAAGCTGAAACCAAGCTATTTTCCTTAAAATTGAGGTGATTTTTTGGCTGCTGTTCTTTGCATCTTAGTGTTTATCTACCTAAAAAATCAAAGAACAGCAAACAGCCCCTCTATTATATTCAATTTCTCTATTCCATACATTGGAAAATGGTTAGAATGCAATCAGTAAAAGATTTTACATAGCTGTTTTTTATTAGGTAGCAAACTGTTTCTCTAACTTCCTTCTAGTGAGTTTTGTATAAAAGGAGGATATGGAAGTTTTCCAATGCATTGAAGCTGCGATCCTGAATTTACCGTAGCACATCTGTATTTTCAGACCCATCACAGAGCCACATGGGTCTCACTGTAAAACATGTAAAATATGATTGGGCAAGCAGGCCCTTATGGTTAAGCAATAGCTTAACCATCAGCTTCTCTCTAACTAGCATTAGAAAAAGAGCATAAATCCAACGATTTAGACAGAGATTCATAGGAGACTCAACTTGTTAAAACAAGCTTTCTGTTCAGAAAAAAGAACAAGATTATAGTAAGTCTTCAGAGTGCTTATTTCTTACAAGACAATCACAAGGGATGCTTAGCAGAAACACTACTTCAAGCATTCAAACAGTGCTCAAAAGAACAAAAATCACTGGGCAAGACTAGGCAGGTATTTTCCTCTTCCAAACAAACAAAAAAGCAACAAGGGGGAGAATCATGGAATTACTCAAAGCCTTATGCAGTAAATGATTTGATGCTGCAAGTACAACTTTATATACCGTACTTGGAGCAGCTTTGCAAGTCAGTTCCTACAAACTGACAAAAAAGATCTTAGAACTTCAGGCTTTTGAAATATATATGGCAGGATTTCTTTTTGAAGTTTCAAATGAAGAAGCCACGGGAAACTACTAAGATCAAAGTACTCAATATTTTCACAGGGATACATGCCTTCATTTTACTGAGGTGTCTATGCAGTGTGTGTCCTTAACTTTGTTGTCAAGACAGTAGCAATTTGACTTGGGACATTCATAGTTATTTTGTTTTTGAAATTGCCACCTGGCTTCAATGTCATCAGGGTTTCTTTTTAAGCTGATGAAAATGTTCATATGAAGACTTTTAGAAATGCCAGTAAATTACTAGTTGAATCTTAGGTTCATTATTACCACACTGTTGTTGGTAAACACAGTTTTCAAAACTCATGCAGTTTTTCAATTATGAGAGTGAACAGAGGAGACCCTTAATTGAACACACCATTACATGCAGTAAATCCCTCCTACCCTATACTGATTAGCCAATTTCTGATTAGCCAAATCATGGCCTCCTTTAAGAGTATCTAGTGGGGACCCTAAGCTAGGAGAGCCCTGGGCCCCTGTAATTCAAGCACTGATAACCTGTGGTTTTTATGTCTGGTTTTGTTTTGGCTATTTTAATTATTTTACACTAGCGAAAGCGTACCTGCATTGCGGGAGTAAAATTCCCCATATGACATCCCCCACGGCACATCCACTGCCATGCACATCAGCCCCCCATGCGCATCCACCCTATGCGCAACATCCCCCAAGTTCATCCACCCCATGCGCATCAGCCCACGTGAAATATCACCCGTGCACATCAACTCCCCCATGTGCATCAATCCCCCATGCGCAACATCCCCATTGCGCATCATCTCCCATGTGCAACGGCCCCCCATGCGCAGCATCTTCCCCAGTGTAACCCATCCCTCCAAACAACATCTTCCCCAGTGCACCAGGCACCGAGCACCAAATTGGCTGAGCGGCCAAGTTGGTCAGTCTTCCATGTTAAGTGTAGGACAAAAACATGTTGCACCCCTTTTCAGCCCCTTAAATTCTCCGCATCAGATCTTGGTCAGTATTCATGAAATGGGTGGGTGTTCTCTGAATTTCATACTTCTGAGTCCAGGGGTTAGGGCAGAGTATCTCCAAAGTCACTGAATCTTCAATGCAAAATATAGGGAGGAAAGTGAGTTGAGCCCCATTTCACTCCCTTCCGGTTGATCCACCCCAAATTTCACACTTTTAGGCCCAGCGGTTTTGGCAGGGCACTGATGAGTGAGAGGGTGAGTCACTTTTATATCTATAGACTAGCAAAAAGCGTACCCGCGTTGCAAGAGTAACATTTCCCCATATGCCATCCCTCACAGCGAATCAACACCCCATGTGCATCAGTCCCCCATGCGCAACATCTCCCCCGTGCACATCACTCCCACCGTGCGCATCATTCCCCCCGTGTGCATTATCCTCCCCAGTGGAACCCCTCCCTGCAAACAATATCCCCCCAGTGCACCAGGCAATGAGCACCAAATTGGCTGGATGTTGGTCAATCTTCCATGTCAGTCTTTCGCCCAGCAGTTGGGGCGGAATGTTGATGAGTCATCAATTCTCCAATGCAAAGTATAGGGAAGAAAACGCGTTGCGCCCCTTTTCACCCCCTTCCGGTTGGAATTTCCGAAAACCAGTTCTTAGTGCACCCCTCTGTCACGGAAGGAACACCCACCCCAAAGTTCACGCTTCTAGGCCCAGCGGTTTTGGCAGGGTGGTGATGAGTGAGTGAGTCAGTGAATGAGTCAGTGACTTTTCTCTTTCACATATATAGAGGATTATAAGCCAGAATTAGGTAAATATCAATCAACAGACCAGATCTGTGCCGCAAGATTATCCAGTCTTCCTCCAACTGCAGTCCTAAAAGCTTCTAATCTGACCCCCCCCCACCACAAGCTTCTCACTTTTCCCAGATGTCCACTGTGTTGAAGCTTGTTCCATTCTCCTCTCCCCAACCCACAACCACACAAATAAGGACAAGATCAACCCTTCCTCCTGCTTATTTTTTGAACTGACAGTGAGACATTTGGATCCTGGAGAAAGTCCTCCAAATTATCCTCTGCCTCTAAACCACTGTGGGCAAAACCATGGCACGGGCTGATGTGACACCAGTAAATTTAAACCCAATACGTTTGAATGTATAAAACTAAAAATATAAAGTGCTGATGAAAGCATCTTCTTAATACATTGGGAGTAGGGCACACGGACAACAAAAACATGATGGAAAATATTCTGAAGTCAGATCTAAGTACAGTACAATTGTCAATGTGTAGTATAAGCATCAGCGAATTGCGGGATGGTGTGAAATCTCTGTTCCAGTAAAGCAGACAGCAGAATGTCAGCTGGCTTCAGAAAAGCCAGAATCACACTACAGTGTCATAGCTCACTTCCAGAAAGTTACTTTTTAAATGCCCTGTGGCTTGGGCACCCCAGTGATACTTTTGACCATCTCAGAACAGTATTCCCAATGGCACACTGCAAAGGGCTTTTAAAAAATCCCAATAGCTTTCATTTGTTATTTTATAATAGCACACAGTCTTTTTAAGATACTGTTAAATTTTTCACAGTCCAATCCAGCTTGATTTAAACATTTATTCCCATTACTTCAATGGAAGTTGTGCCAGCTGTTGAAAGTGCAATGATGTGCCATGCATTGAAAGTGCAATGCTGGTTGTTAGCCACCAGATGATGGTATTGCATTTGTTAAGACTGCACTCATCCTTAAGTTAAAAAACACCTGACAGATAATCACCCCAAAGAAGGTCAAGACCGTAACACAGAAAGACTTTTAAATTCCAATTTTACAGTTTACACTGAATTCTTACAACTTGTAGCAGACCTATTTATTTTTACAGAACATGAATCTTTGCCTACCCTACTTCAAAGGCAGGGTGACCATATAGAATGGAGGACAGAATGTCTGTAGCTTTAACCATTGCATAGATGAGGGAGTTTTAACAGGTTTAGCTCAACATAGAAGGGTTTAAAAAGCAGCACCTGCTTAAATTCCCTCTTCTATGCAATGGTTAAAGGTACCGGCACTCTGTCCTCCATTCTATATGGTCACCCTGTTCATAGGGTTGTATTGAGAAAAAGAAACATATATGTTACCCTGAACTCTTTGGAAGAAATGCAGCGTAAGTTCTTCATCGTGCATTGTCCAAATACAGTACTTACAACTTGCATAAAAGCATACCTTCAAAGTATTCTCCAGTTTCATCTTCTCTTTCAAAAGCAATTCATATTCAGTGTTGCAGGTCTTTATAATGAGGTCTCTTTCTGATATATCGTTCATTAACCTCTGCCGTTTCTCATCCCACTGTTGTTGAGCAGCACGAAAGTCTCCCTCAGATGCTTTCAGCTTTTGCCGAAAAGCTACAATCATTGCTATTGACAATGAGAAACAAGATAATTGACAAGAAAAACAAGAATATGATCGATAAGAAAAACAAGACTGTGTTGGCAGAACATCAAGTACTGTTAAAACTCTGGTAAAATCAGAATAAATTCTTCTCTCTTATAACTATCAAAGAAACAGTAATTTTTTTGAAACTAAAACATTTTTCCAATATTTACTGCAACCCAATGATTCTATTTTAACACCGAATTTTTTTTTTAAATGGTGGAGATTAACATACAGCATGCATGAACACCAAGTATGAATGCTGTATTGTGTTGAACATAACTACACTAACTTCCCAAATTATGGATAGCTGTGTCAGCACTTCTACACAAACACAACACAGCTGGTCCACTAGCATTAGACCAGCTGTTTCATCTGTTATACAGAACTGATCTGTATATAGAGGATGTAGAGCATAATCCTACTGGAATACTATTGAGCCCTTGGTGTTCAGTAGTTCTCAATCTTTACACACTGGGCCCCACATTTTCAAATGAGAATCATTTGGGACCCACAAGAAGTGATGTCATGTCCATAAGTGACATCATCAAACAGGAAGATTTTTAACAAATTTAGGCTGCAATTCTACCCACACCATTCCCTTTTGCTATCATTGTTAAGAGCATAAACGTAGCAGCCTATTAAAAAAATTACAGATATATAACATTATATGTAACATTTCCCCAGGTCTGTAACAGTCACATCAAGTCTATCAAGTCTAATATGTATATTAATAATAATATATTGGAATGAATGGGAACCCACCTAAAACTGATTCGCAATCCACCTTTCTAAAGTGGCTATCGTATAAAAAAGGACAAAACTATCATGACAGCAAATATCTTGAGAACTAACATCTTAAAGATGTTTAAGAAAATTTTGTGGCCAGAATTGGACACAAGTGGGTGGAAGAAAATTTTTCTCCTTTGTAGATCACAGGATCTATAAATTTGCTGTAAAACTACTGTAAGTGCTTCCATTCACAACATTTTGTGGCTGCTGCTATTATGTGCTATTAGGCCTTATGAATCAACCAGACAGATAAAGATGGTCCATTTCTAATCTTTTAAAATACATAATTGTGTGCTTAAAAAAAAATATTGATATGGGCACCATTACATTCCAAAGCAAGGTAAAGACAGGAAGGCCACAGGGGAACCCTTCAGACTGCCTGGCACACCATAGAACAGGCATTACAGGCACCAACCCCAACAATCAAGACAGAGAAATCCCTATGCAACTGGAGGGGGAAAAACGCATTAATTAAGCCATGAACTAGAAGAAGCCAGAGAAAGCACAGATGCAAGACTGAGTACTGATTACAGATTCTAAGCTAGAAATAAAAGGAAAATGCTTGACAACCACATCTTAGTTATACTGTACATTGATTACCACAATGACTAATGGGGGGGAAAGTTGCAAAAAACCAAAAGCTTTTCAGCTGAATTATTCTTACACGCACACAAAAATCTTTTATGTGCAGATGGTTTGAAAGAAATCTGGTACTTTTTGCAATGTCATGATGTTTTGCTGTTATGTACAGAAGAAAAAAGCAGGTCAAATGTGAAGTCTGGCTTTAAGAGGTTTTTTACATGTTAGAGAGGCAATGCCTGAAATACGAACGCCCACAGAAACGTTAAGCCCTAAATTAAAGACGTAGGATAACAGGGTCTTGTTTTTCTTTTAAAAGGCAACAAAATTGGAGATCATAAAAAGGGAAGAATAAAAAAACTAATTGTAGGATGAAAATGCAAGTTAGATGAGGTGCTGTATCAATGAAACTCTAGTGTTCCTTCAGGAGAGGAAAGGTGAGTGAATGGACCAGTGAATAGAACAGGGAAGGCGGCACAGCAGTTTCATCTTCCCTCCCTGCCTTAAAAGGAATACAAAGAAGCTTTTATCCCAAGAAGGGAGGAAATTTGAAGTGAACTTCCTCACCATCATCTCCTTAGCATATCTGCTTTTATACCCCCATATACTGTACATATATTTTATACCATCAGAACTACCATCAGCCACCTCCTCTATATGGATGACATCAAGCTGTATGCAAAGAATGAACGAGACATCGACTCATTGATACACCTGACAAGGATCTACAGTGAGGATATTGGGATGTCATTTGGCCTGGATAAGTGCAGCCAAATGATCGTAAAGAGAGGAAAAGTGGTTAAGACCAGCGGGGTAGAACTACCAACAGGGTACATAACTGATGTAGAGACCAACTATAAGTAACTAGGTATCCCACAATCCCACGGAAATCATGAAGAGGAGGCAAGGAAGACAGCAATATCCAAGTACCATCAAAGAATACGACAGATCCTGAAAAGCCAACTCAATGGGAAAAATAAGATACATGCCATCAATACATATGCGCTGCCAGTCATCAGATACCCTGCTGGCATAGTAAGCTGGCCACAGAAAGAAATGGAGGCAGCCGATGTGAAGACCCAAAAGCTCCTCACAATGCATGGGGGTTTCCACCCCAAGTCTAACATCCAGAGACTATACACTAGTCGGAAAGAGGGCGGCCGGGGTCTGATGAGTGTCAAAACTACTATCCTGGATGAAACCCAGAATATCCAGGAATACATCACTGAGATGGCACCCAAAGATGAGCTGATGAGAGAATGTCTCCAGCAACAACAGCAACAGCAAATACAGAAGGAAGATCAGACTGAGGAAGTGTCCTGGCAAGATAAGACCCTGCATGGGATGTACCATCGCCAGATAACCGAAATAGCTGACATTGAGAAATCCTATCAGTGGCTGGAAAAAACTGGCTTCAAAGATAGCACTGAAGCCCTCATCGTGGCAGCACAAGAACAGGCACTATGTACCAGATCCATAGAAGCGGGGATTTACCATACAAGAGAAGACCCAAAGTACAGGCTGTGCAGAGAAACGTCAGAGACAATCCTACACATCGTGGCAGGGTGAAAGATGCAGGCAGGAACAGCATACACTGAACGCACAACCAAGTAGCCGCTATCGTGTATAGGAACATCTGCTCAGCCTATGGACTAACCCAAGACCAGATGGGAGACCCCTCTGAAGGTTGTGGAGAATGACAGGGCTAAGGTTCTGTGGGACTTCCATATCCAGACAGACAAGAAGGTACTGGCTAACCAGCCAGACATTATGGTGGTAGATAAGGCCCAGAAGACAGCCCTGGTGATAGATGTAGCAATACCAAACGACAGCAACATCAGGAAAAAAAGAACATGAAAAGGTGGGAAAGTATCAGGGTTTGAAGGAGGAATTAGAAAGACTGTGGCAAGTGAAGGTGAATGTGATCCCAATAGTGATTGGAGCACTAGGGGCTGTGACACCCAAGCTGGAAGAACGGCTCCAACAGATTCCAGGAGGGACAGCAGAACACTCGATCCAGAAAAGCGCATTGCTAGGAACAGCTAAGATACTGTGCAGAACCCTCAAACTCCCAGGCCTCTAGTAGAGGACCTGAGATTGAGAATAACATACATACCCCACCCATGGAGGATGAGAAAATAATATATATATATATATACACACACACACACACTGCAGAGGATTAGGAAAATTCCCCAGGACTGAACTCATATGGCAGAGTGCTGCAGAACAGAAGTGAAATTAGGAAAAAAAATCCCTCCACCCCCTACAATTGATGTGCTTTCCATTTTCAAATGAGAAACTTACCCTACAATCCAGAGTAACTATGGGAGAACGTAAGAGACATTACATGCACCCGTAGTTACTGCACCACATAATGAAAACCTATGGGAAATTCATATTGCAATCCAGAGCAAATTATTCTTACACCGGAGCAAGGACTCCCCGTAGTTACTCTGGATTGCGCCCTTAGGCTACAAGCTGACATCTCCAAGTAAATCCTGTCACTATTGGTCATTTTATTGACTTTAGGAAGTGGGATATACAGGGTGGCCCTCAGATCCAGGAGGACCTGATCCCAGATTCTCTGAGGAAACCATAACCCATAGATGTTCAAATCTATGGGTCAGACACCATTTTGCACTCTGAAAACAATGGTACCTGTGCCTAGTCATGTCCATCAGACTTTCTGAGGGGCAGAGAGCATGTGTTTGGAGGCAGAAAACCCGAAAGCTGAGCTTTTTGGCCCTCCAAATGCAGAAGGCCTTCAGGGGGTCGGTGAGGCCACGCATTACCTCCATGAACCTCAGAAGTCTCTCTGGATGCAACTGGAGCATAGCTCAGCTTGCATTTAGAGGGAACTAGGTGACCCTCACCACAGGTTTGGAACCCATGGATATTCTAATCTGCAGGTACCTAATGCACAGACATAGAGGAAACCTGGAAAGGATCAACAATCATAAGCATAAGATTAATGGGTAAAACAAAAGCTGTGAACAGCAAGTATGATCAGCAGACCCAAGATCCCTTATAGCTCATACTGAAGGACCTGTTGTACCACAGGATAATTATTGGAATTGTTCTTACCTTGAAACTGTTCTATCTGTTTGTTTGCATCACATAACTTGTCTTCTGATGAACACCGTTCCAGCCCAGCGTCCTTCCTTGCAACAACAAGTTCATACTCAAGACTTTGTCTCAAAGCCTCACCTTTCTCAACTTCTGCTCGCAGCTTGGCAACCTGGCTTTCATAATTTGATAGCTGTGAAAGGAACATGTTTCAGTAATCCAGCTGTTTATATATTTTAAGATGTCAATGTACCAAAAACATTGCTTAAAATACTTGCAATTTCCACCTCTGAAAATACTTTAGAAATTAGATTTACTATAAGTGTCAACCAGAAAACCCCACACATCCAATTTATACAAAGATCTGCATCACTAGCTCCATCTGCCCTGGGGATATGTGGAAGTCTATTCCTGGAGCAGCAACCTGCTTTGCCAAATGGTAAACTGATTTTGAAACTGAAACTAGTTTCAAAAATCAGATTGTGATATGGAATCCAATATTAAAAGAAGTGAACACTCTCATGGCAAATGCCTAAAATAGCTCTTTGGCTCTCAGTCAGACAATTGTAAGGAAAAGGAACTCATGCTGGACAAATCAAAGCAATTAAATAAAAGTTCCTCCCTGCAAGAAATGTACTTATAACTCTTCTCCCCTATAAAAGAGAGGAGAAAGCTCCACAGGCAGAGACACTTACATATTAACGCCTTACTATAGTAGTATATACCACTTTTCAATGATAAATTCACAAAGCTGTTTACGGAGAAAATCAAATAACCAATAGCTCCCTGTCCCAAAAGGGCTCACAATCCAAAAAGATGCAAAAGAACACCAGCCAAAGCCACTATAAAAGACATTGCGGGGGTGAGGAGGGCCAGTTACTCTCCCTCTGCTAAATTAAAGAGAAACACCTACTTGAAAAAGTGACTCTTGTCCAGCTAGCAAGGATGCCTATCTCATTTCCATTTTTCTCAACTCATCTATCTCATTTCCTTCAAGAATTCTTTACCTCCAACAGTTCAATCTTAGGCATGTTTCCTCAGAGGCAAGTCACACTGTGTTCAATGGGACCTACTCCTAGAAACATGTTATTGAATTGCAGCCCAAGTTACTACCTAATAATCAAAGACACACATAATAATACAAACCAAAGGACTGGCTTCAGTTCATAAATTTGACTTTATAAGGGTTAAATAAGGTATATCTATTTCTTGGCAGAACAAACCAAAACTAGAGTTCCAATATGTCAGAAATTTTTTCATGGAACAAAAAAATTGGCAGGAACACAGTGAAGATGCTGTGACAGACATACAGACATGCAAAACATGATGCAAATTAGTCCATCCATACTAAGTGGCAGACTTAGGCTGCAATCCTAAAGACACTTTCCTGGGAGTAAGACCTATTGAACACAATGGAGCTTACTTTTGAGTAGACATGGTTAGGATTGCAGCTTTCAGTGATGAACTACCGTCTACCCTCTCACTCCACCACTACAGGTGAATCCAGCCTCCTGCCGCCATGCTGCTTCTTAATCAAAGAGAAAGTGCAAGGCACACTAATAGAGTACCCTGTATCACCTTCTCCATGTAAAGAGTACGCGCAGACAGAGGAATGAAATCATTCAGCAATCTAGCTCCACACTTTTGTTTACCAGGCACTTTAGAAGAGCCTGGTTGATGAAATAGCAAAGTTGCTTTTTCCCCCTCTGTGCAGCCTCTTTAAACAAAAATGGAAATGTAGCACATGTTGGGAACAACTCTGGTGTGCTTCACATTTCCTGTTTTGATTCAAGAGTTCACAAGCAAGACAAAATCTGGTTAGGGATGGAGGAAGGCGTGGGGGTTTATATACTATCAATGGAAAGGATGGCACAGTGATTTTCAACCTTTTTCATGTCACATGAAAAAGGTTGAAAATCACTGTGCCATCCTTTCCCATGACAGTATATAAACCCCCACACCTTCCTCCATCCCTAACCAGTTTTTGTCTTAGGGATGTCACAGAACACTGATAAGGCATTAAAATTGTCAAGGCACACCATCATCTTTGACACTATCATCTTTGACAAGGCATCTTTCTCCATCACACCATCATCTTTGACAAGGCATCTTTCTCCTTAGACATGCAGCACATCTGCAGATCATCCACAATACACTGGTGTGCCATAGTACAGGAGTTGAAAATCACTGGCATAGTACATTACATAAAAATGTTTTAATCAAGATGAAGCACTCACTGCTGCATTATGTCTTGTAGTTAATTCCAGTTTTTCCCTTTTGGCTTGATGGAGTTTCCTTCTCAGTTCTTCCTTAGTCTCCATTTCCGGCTCATGGCAATCTAAGAGAAGCTTCTTTCCGCAGTGCATGCTTGAAAATACAAGGATTTAAAACAATTATATTTATCCAGCCTTTCCGCCAAGGACCTTAAAGAGGCACAGACAATTTTCCCCCTCCATTTTATATAGCAAGAAGCTACTGACTGAAAACCTATCAGAAAGTTTGGTTCAATTTCTTTTGGCTTATAGTAAATCAGAGTTTCTTATCTGACTTCATTATTTGTTTGGCCAGAGACTGGGTGATGTAAACACTCTTATGTGTCATTTAAAAGTAATCACTCTTTGTGCCTTTCATGTTTTATGCCCCTCAGATCTCTTTGTTCATAGATCTGGGTCCACCACAAAGGTTCTAGTAGGACACCAGAGTTCCTAACTATTTTATTTAAGTATAGCCAGGGAGAATACTGATTTTTCTACATATTAGTAATTTCATACAGTAAGATCCCTTGAGCATCTCCTAATGGGAATTAAATTGTTGTGAATTATCACTGAACTTTAATAATAAATTTAATGAAGTGTGCCTATACACACCTGCTAATTCTGGGTAATACAGAATTTCATAATCTGATTAAATGAACTGTAGATCACAAAAATAAATAAATTTGTCAGTTCTTTAAGGTGCTACTATACTCTTTCACCAAGAACATTGTATTACTTTAACAAAACCTCCTAGAAAGCAATTCCCTCACACCATTTCCAATCTAGTCAAAGTGTTGTAAAATTAATTCAACTTAGTTAATGTAATTAAAATCATGTTTAAATATATTCCACCAACATATATTCCATTTTATATCATAAAATAAATGGGAGAGAAAAGAAAAAAGAAAATATACTGGAAGATTCCAACACAGCAAAGAATTATTAGAAACCAGAAGATACTAAATCTACAACTACCCGTTGCCTGGAACTGATGGAACAAGTGAAGGCAGCCTGTGCCTGTAGGCTTATATTGACCCTGTAAAACAAGAGCATTTTACAACAGATGCCAGATCCAAGGATTTGAGGTACTGCCTGTATTCTCCAGAAAACAATCAGCAGGCAAGACTCAACTAGCTCCAATGATAAAAAGGCTGACATCAGCCAATAGCAGTGCTTCACAGATATGACACATGTAAACTTCAGTATTATAACTTCATCAGTTAGAATCATGGAAGGCAGGAGTTCTTTGCTTCCTTTAATATATATGAGATATCTGTACATTGTAATTTGTGAAGACAACAGCAGAACAGGATGATGCAACAGAAGAATAATGTCTACTGCATCATAGTGGTAGAGTCACTATGAGCAGGTAAACTAGCTTTGGGAGTTCACAGGATGCCACTGCATCCTAAAGCACAATGGCCTTTGTAAGATGGACCACAGGATGACTTCTTCTTGTCCTCTCAAGAAATCAGCCAGGTACATTCTGTCCGGAAACTCAGGATCCTACATAGTCTACAACAGGCACTGCAGGAGGTCTATTTAAAGTGCCAATTATGAAATAAGCAATTTTCTGTTTTCATTCAATGGGACAGGTGTAGGGTTGCCAGAATTCTTTTCCACAAAATTGGGACAGGACCCTCTGTCCCATTTTCTAGTACAATAAATGAATACAATCCCCAGAAATTGGGGTTGTCCCTGTTTTTCAGGACATAAGGCAACCCTAGGCAGGTGACACACTACCAGAGAAAGGGTGTGCCATTTTGCCATGGGAAGAGATTCCTTTGCTGATCCCACCCAACTGGCTTTACCCTTACATTACAGGGAATGGCATTTGTGCCACCACAGCTGGTAATGCACATGATTCAAGCCACATCTCCAAATGAAGGAAGAAAAAGGAGAAATTAATTGGTTTTAACTAAGTCAAGGGAAATCAAGCAAACAGCAGATAAGTGCAACTTGTATTTTGATTATTGTACTGTTAGTGTAAAATAAATGCAGATAATTGCTATAGTATTATCATCTATATATTAATAATATGACTTCTTAGAAGTCAGGCATAATCCTTACCTCATAAAAACTTGTTCAAAATCTCAAAGAAAAGTAGGAGGCTAAAACAAATTAAAAATGCAACAGAATCTTGATCTGGTGCAACTGTAACTGATGTTACTATGGCAGCTACACCCAAAGGAATCAACAAAGAAAGATTGAAGAAAAGCCAGAGAGATGCAAAAGCATTGTTAGAGTACCTTAATTCAGTAGTTATAATATAAGAAGATTAAGTATGGTAAATGAAAAGGATATTTTAGTAAATTATTGTGATGATTATAATTGCAATAATGCACTGCAAGAAGCAGGACCATATAAAATTGAACAGGATAGTTTATATCAACAGCAAGGCATCTGTTTTTGAAAAATTAAGTGAACAGAAAACAGAAAACTAGATTGATAATAATAATGCAATATTTCCCAAGCTGTGAGATATGACTCCCTAAGAAGCCACAAAACCAACCAGGGAAGCCACAAAATTCTTCCAAAAAACCATGAGCCCTACACAATGAATAGGATTATATCCCTAATGGGGAGCTGTGGCCAACGGCCCAGTAGCTCAAGAGAGCAACTGACAGAAAGGTTTTGGAACCACTGTAATAACCAATTTAAATAAAATCAGCAAAACCCTTCATTACATTATAGTATATATACATTATATATAATATATGTATATTAAAAAAGCACACCTCCGTCAGTCTTGGAAGACTATGGTATCATGCTCGGCGCTGCATACGCTGCATGCGAAGCACGAAAGCCTGGGTTGGATTGTTATGGAGGATAGGCTGTTACCCAAGCAGCAAATCCCCCTCTCCACGCCATTGAATTAGTCCAATGGAAAGGCAGAGCCAATATGGTTGGATCCAGCTGGCATTGCAGAGCTAGGCTAAGGACAGGAGCTCACCCTGTCTTGTGGGGCCAACCTGGGTCTCGAACCCTGGCCTGCTGATTAACAGGCACAGTGACTTAGCCACTTGCGCCATCCACAGCCCACAATATATATATATATATATATATATATATATATATATATATATATATATATATATATATATATATATATATATATATATATAAAACATTATATATAAAGGGTCATAATATAATGACATTTTATAGCTGTTTACTCTGATATAGCTGTTTACTCTGATGTGAACTGTGTTCACAGAGACCTTATTAGTCAGTAATACAGCATTGTATCTACTCACATCTTTATAATCTATCCACTATCTATCTACAGTATTTATATACCGCTTTTCAACTAAAAAGTTCACAAAGCAATTTACAAAGAAAATGGAAAAATAATAATAGCTAGTTAAAAGCTAATGGGTCCCTGTCACAAAAAGGCTCACAATCTAAAATGCAAAAAAGAACACCAGCAGAAGCCACTTTAACAGACATTGCTGGGGTATGTAGGGCCAATTACCGTATTTCCCGGCTTATTACACGAACCGGACCATGAGACGCACCAAAGTTTAGAGGAGCAAAACAAAAAAAATATTCTAAACCAAATGGTGTACTAATATATTTAATAAAATATAGCAGAATAATATTTCAACAACGTAAAGTCAACAGTGGTATTAAGAACCATTATCACTGTCATTAACAAATGAAGAAAGACTTTAAGCTTCAAGCACTCTTCTAATTTTCTTGTAACACCAAAAACTCATCATCTCTAGTGTCAGTGATTTGTGACTTTGCACAAATCTCATTGCAAATGGTCCAGGAAGGCAGGTAAATTGGGGGGGTTCTTTTGGGGGTAGGTAGGGAAAGGTGAGGGGATCTAGATAGATAGGGAAAAGTGAGAGGGGCAGAGGCGTGGAGCAGGAGGGACCAGGTCTTGTGCATGTCTACTTTGGAGCAAGTCTCCAAGCCAGGGAAGCTGCTTAAGATTGCAACTGTGCCAGGGTGACCAGATGCCAAATGCAAAATTCATGAACCCCAAGGCCTAAATTCCTAACCCCCTCAAGGGCGAAATTCCTACCCGCTTTTAAAAATTGCCAAAAAATGTATTCTTTGTTTTTATATTTTTGATTTTTACTTTTTTGGCCATAACTTTTGATAAGAATGAGATATCTCAAAACTGATTGTTGCATTGAATTCTGCTCTTCAATTCAAATCCAACGACATATGACATGATGGGGTAAGATGTTCCAGGATTGGCCCTATCACTCTATAAGACGCACAGACATTTTCTCCACCTTTGGGGAGAAAAAAGTGCGTCTTAGAAACTGGGAAATACGGTACTCTCCCCCTGCTAAATAAAAGAGGAACACCCACTTGAAAGAGTGCCTCTTGCTCAGTTAGCAGGGGTTATGGAAATGTTAATAGCCTGTCTCACATGATTGCTGTGAGGCAACAAAATTAGCTACATTTCCCATTAGCGATGTTAATGGCATTAAGAACCATTAACAACTGCTTCAACTTATAGATTCCAAAGTGTCACTTGGAGTCCACTGAAACATGTGCCAAAAGAAAGTGCTCTGTATTTCAGAATATGGATTGGATCTTAACCTGGCATTCCATGGACAGAAGCATCCTGTCCAAAAGGGAAAGAGTTACACTTACAGAAAAATCCCTTGAACAAAAAGAGCTTCTATCCACAGAGTAGGTCAGAATGTTTGACCATACAAAATATATACAAAGTAACATGAAGTAATATCTACTGTTCAGAGCTAACAATTATTATGAATTATTCCCCCCCCCAAAAAAAAAACTCATGAAATGGGAAATATACATAGCTGGATATTGAATTAATACATTGAATTAAAAGGAATTAAGCTTACCGTTTTTTTTCAGAAAGTATACACTCCATTTGAGCTGTAGAATTGATGACAACTAATTTTCTGTTTTAATTTATATTCTCTGAACAATTAACATCGTCTTCATGATTTATAATCCGTTATAAATCTTTATAATTCTTCTCCTTTGCAGCATAAGGAAGACTTCAGGCACTGCTTATTCCCACACATCTTGAAGGAGCACCAAAATCTATAATGCACACATATAAATAGCTGTTTCATGACATTCTTAAAATGATCATTCTGATTTATGAACAAATAATGAGCTATCAATCTGTGCAGGGCTATTATAAAATTGATTCTATTGGATAGATGCCTGAAGAAGCCTATGGCCACACTCCAGAAAGCATCATGACCAACAACATACAGTACTCTTCTCAGGACTTCTGAGAGTGCAGTCCTAACCAATTTAGGGCAGCACAACTTAACGGCTCCCCATTCCCGTGGTGGTGTAGGGAGGTCGGCAAATGTCTGTGGTCTAAGCTCCCCAGGAGTGGCACTTTTGCAACATCCCCAGGCCAGCATGGCTGCATTATTTTTTATATAATTTGTGTCACCTAATATGCATCATTAGAGTAAGCCTTGCTTAATTCTAAGTAAAATGTGTATCTGCATACATACTGAATATAACAGGAGTGGAGGGAGACTTGACAACCAGGACACAAGACAAAAAGGACAGCACTGAAGAGAAGACATTAGCAGGTCCCATGTATAGACCAATCTCAGATATACTGAATAAAACAGGGAAAGTCAAACACACGTAGCAGATCTTTGCAAAACAACTGAAAACCTGGTAGCTTGTATTAAATGTTTGCAGATATCATTTATCAAATGATTTATCTTGATCATTTATCTTGATCTGATTACACTAAGATTTTGAAGAAGACTGAAAACCACTGGATGACAGTTACAATTACCGGTATGTGTTCTAGTCATGCAGCAAAGCTACATCTCCATGATTCAACCAAAATGTACAATAGCAAATACCATCAACTGTCATCTCACATGGACAGATTTTCAGATGCAGTAACACCATTGGGACTCTATAAGCAGTCAGCATGCCACAAAATAGATGCCTAAAACCATTCTTAAATACATAAATGGCACTACAGGCTTCCCTCGTTATCTACTAGAGTTCCATTCCGGAACCTCCCATGGATGAAAAATCTGTGGATAAAAAAATGTAAAAATCAATTTAAGTTAGACCCACTTCCAGGTTTCTTGCTCTTCCATTGCACCTAATGGAATATCTTCAGGGGCTTGATTATGAGACTGAAGATTGCTTGCATGACTGCCTCTCTACAACAGTAGAAAAGCAGTATTCAAAACTGTGATTTTCAATGGACATTTATGTTGAGTCAAGTCGTTTATACAAAATCCATGTATAACTAAGTTGGACCTGTACTATTACAGAAAGAGCTGAAAAGTTTTATAATCCTTGAATATTACTGATGTAGTTCTAGATAACACAGTTGTCTGACTGCTACTGGCTCAGTTGCTCTAATATCACAGGAATATGCAAAACTTCAGGAAACTTTTCATTTTGAATTTTAAGGTTTGTTGGCAGCTTTAAGTTAGTGAAACTGTATTTATACCCAGGACTTTCATGTATTCCTTTACAGAATCAGATCATTCAAAAATATAGTAGAACTTTGGGGAATTTATTTTCTTTAAACCACAAATGAAATAGCTATAGAAACCAAGTGCTATTTGTACAGTAAAGGTATAAGCCTATTGTTAACAATCTAATTGTTGCATTTTCAAATATGTGACCTAAATTCTGGGATGAAGTAGACAGTACAAGTACTGCATACATAGTTTAAAAAAAACTTTCATTAGATACTAAGATTAAGCTTTGACATGAAGCCCATTTTGATGCTGATATCTTTGAAAAAAAGCAGGCCTCCGTCAGTCTTGGAAGACTATGGTATTGTGCTCGGCGCTGCATACGCTGCACGTGAAGCACAAAAGCCTGGGTTTGATTTTTATAGCAGATATGCTGTTACCCAAGTAGCAAATCCCCCCTCTCCACGCCACTGAATTAGTCCAATGGAAAGGCAGAGCCAATACGATTGGATCCAGCTGGCGTCGCAGAGCTGGGCTAAGGACAGGAGCTCACCCTGTCTTGTGGGGCCGACCCAGGTCTCGAACCCTGGCCTGCTGGTTAACATGCACAGCGCCTTAACTGCTTGTGCCACCCACAGCCCACGATCTTAAGAGTGTCACAAATATAGTACTGTATACAGCAGGGGTCTCCATAACCCAGCCGAAGGGCTGGATGAGGCCCATGGCAAGTTCCTATCAGACCAGAGGCCAGCCTCTGGTTCCCTAAGAGCCTCTGACCCAGCTGACCAAACATGACTGGAGCTGTGATGGAAACAGGGCTTCATATAAGTTTGTGCTTTATTTTTGTGCTTGCAGAAATCCAGGAAATTTGAGCCCATTTATTCATTAATCTAAGTTCCAACTCTAATCTGTTTTTCTATCCCTTGGCACTGTGCCAGGTATTTGATGTGGCCCTTTGAGCAAAGGGTTTAGAGATCCCTGTACCACAGTATAATGCATAAAAAACAACTTTGATATAAATATGTCTTAATGATAGTTGTACAAATAATAGAAACAATCAAGCAAGCAAAGAACTGGCTTTGTCCTCATCTATCTTTGAAACACTGCTCCTTAACCCCAGCCCCTCTTCTTGGTCCTTTCACACAAGCTCCTAAGTACAGTACTTACATTGCAATGTTGCTCTGACATTAAACCACCACTGGCAAAACTCCTCTGTGAGGATCTAGAATCCAGATCAAGAGAAGACAAAAGAGTAGAGAAGACAAAAAAGTAGAGAGTAGAGAGCAGTATAGAGGTTAAGAATTTGGACTGAGACCAGGAAGTGCACGGAAGAGGTATTTTACTCCCCCAAACAGTGGGTAAATTTCACTAGTACTGTATATATGCTCTTGTGGACTACAGTCCACTTCATCAGTCCACTTCATCAGCTGTATGAAATGAAATTCCAGTAGACATATATTGTATGGACTATGCTTTTCAATCAGTGCTACAAACATCACTAATGAAGTTTCTAATGGCAAATTATACTTGGCCCCAGAGCTAATCAGACTACATGATACTGGCTCCAACTGGCTCCATTTTCCTTCAGAAATGAAGGTGCAATGTCCCAGTAATATATTATGGCCAGGGGATGACCCAGCGAGCCTGCTGCTGGATATCACATCTGAATCTGTGAGATCATTGCAAGTATGCAGACTCCCTTTTCAGAAAAAAAATAACCTTTTCCTTTTGGAAAAGGAAAAGGATCGTTTTCTTTGAAACCTTTAAATCTCTGCAACAAGATTAAAAGTTTAAATCTCTGCAACAAGAAAACAGATGATCCACTGCCTGCTTGCTATGTGTGGATTAGTGAAGCTCAGCCTTGAGCCACTCAGGGCTGTCATGTCATTCTGCTGCCTGTTGCTGTTGCATATCACCTAAGACATCCTTCCTTTATATATTACATAATACATACCATGTATAATCGTACATTAATCTATTTACCACACGCATATCATAAAAGAGATATCATAAAAGAGACCTTCAAGAGATGGGGGCAGAAAAGATACATGCAAAATAGAGGAGAGATAGGGAGTAAGTAAGGGTTGGAGACGCTGTTTCTTTCTGCAGCATCAACAGTGAAGCATGTTGCACACCCCTGTGCATGGCAGTCTCCTCTGATATCAGTAGTTCCAAAAATGGTAGATACAAATGAGGTAATCATAAAAATGATACTTGAAAGAACTGAAAAGTTGAAAGACAGGTATATAGAGGAAAAAACTGAAGGCATTATCTAATGACCAGAATAATGTCATCAATGAAGTGTAGTGCTATGACAACTGGTATTACAGTATTTGATTTTCTATAACATCACACTAGATTTTGATGGGTCCACTTGTGTCAACACTGCTCATGTAATGGAATATAAAGTATACTGCAGTATATTCCAGTCAGCGCAGCACCCTATTGTATTAACAACTGCACAAAAAAGAGAAATTAAAAGGCTATCCAGTATACAACCAGACACTGTAGTTAGTACAAGTAGTTAAAATCATCATTGATTGTTTACATTACAATAATGACATATTTACATCTGCTTTGCTTTAATGATCACGTGACAGGATGCTAACTGGTCTGCCTTACTCTTTTTAAGGATGCTGAAACTGAAGGTCAAGATAAAACTGTAGGAACATGATCTGAAATCTCTGTTCATAGGTACTGCCATACTGTGAATGTGCCTGATGTTTGAAACACAAATCTGTGTTTTCTAAGTGATAAGAAACATTCTGCTTTGGAAGATACATTTTATAAAATGCAAGGGAAAGAGAAGAAGAGGATGACAGATGGAAAAACTATAAAGTTACATTCATTATGCAGCATTTCAATCTCTTCTGCTCTACTTTGGCCCTTAACTGTAAGGGAAGCAGATAATCAACAGATGATGCTTCTTCCCACTTTCTGTGCTAGGAAAAACTACTTTCATACTGTCATGCCCAAGTTCAGGGGCAGAGTTCAAGCCTTAACAGGTCTACTCAGAAGTAAGTCCCATTGGAGTCAATGGAGCTTACTCCCAGAAAAGTGTGGACTGGGCTGCAGCCTCAGAACCGAAACCAAGTAGGTCTACTCAGAAGTAAGTCCCGTTGGAGTCAATGGAGCCAGGAAAGTGTGGACTGGGGTGCAGCCTCAGAACCTAAACCAGAACCTACTCAGAAGTAAGTCCCATTGGAGACAATGGGGCTTACACCCAGGAAAGTGTGGACTGGGGTGCAGCCTCAGAACCTAAACCAGAACTTACTCAGAAGTAAGTCCCATTGAAGTCAATGGGGCTTACTCCCAGGAAAGTGTGGACTGGGGTGCAGCCTCAGAACCTAAACCAGAACCTACTCAGAAGTAAGTCCCATTGGAGTCAATGGGGCTTACTCCCAGGAAAGTGTGGACTGGGGTGCAGCCTGAGAACCTAAACCAAGTAGGTCTACTCAGAAGCAAGTCCCATTGGAGTCAATGGGCTTACTCCCAGGAAAGTGCAGCCTGAGAGCCTAAGCAGGTCTCCTCAGAAGTAACTCCCATGAGTGTGGCTGGAGAGCAGTGCCCCCATCCCTTCATACCTTCCCAACAGAGCAGCTGCAGTGAGGAGGGACCATTAATATCAATCCAACAGCTCACAAACTGGCTAGGACTAAACCCAGCCGTTGAATAGTCGGCGCTAGGACCCAGAAGTGACCGAGAAAGCCAACCCGCTGCAACTACCGCCCGAGACTGAGATTTTTTTTTTTTTACAACGGCTACTTCCGGTAATTGCGGTTTGGGAAGAAGCAGCGAGCAAGCAACCAACCCCAGCCTTTACGTCCCGCCTTCCGGCCTTGGAACGCAGCTTCTCATTGGAGGATTAGGCGATTGTGACGTCACGCGTTCCAAAGGGGTACAGAATTGCTGTTGGGCTTCTTGTTTCGGCTTCACATAGTGGAACAGCGCATGCGCTGTGATGGGGAGCTGTAGAGGGAATGTTCCCGCGCTCTTTGCCGCTGTTCTGATAGGGAGAGGCTCCTTTAGCATGACTTGGCTGCAGTGCTATCCGTGCTTCTTTTCTGGAAGGAGCTCTCATAGAGCACAATGGGACTCTTCTGAGTAGACCTGCATAGGCTTGGGTTCTGAGACCCTATCAACACTTTCCTTGGAGTAAGTCCCATTGACTCTAATGGGATTTACTTTGAGTAGACCTGCCTAGGCTGCACCCCTGTGCATGCTTTCCTGGGAGTAAGCCCACTGACTCCAATGGGAGTTACTCCAGAGTAGGCTTACACTCTGAGGTTGCAGCCCTTTCCACTGAGCCCTATGTCTGGGAGTACTGTAACTCTAATTGGACTTAGGCTGCAGTCCTAATGACACTTTCCTGAGAGTAAGACCCATTGAACACAATGGGGCTTACTTTTGTGTAGACATGGTTAGGATTGTGCTCTAACTTTTGTGTACAGAAGTCCCTACCTATCCATATGTTATTACACTGGATACATAAGATATATGGATGGGTAGGGACTTACAGGCCACCCTTAAGACATGCATAGGATAGGGCAGCAGGAGTGTGGTACCAGGATGCCTGCACATTGGATTGCATTGGGACTACTAGTTCTAAGGTGCTTGATAGAGTGCTATATTGTATTCTGTCTTTTCTTGCAAATTCACACATGCTAAGTTGATTAAAACAAATGAGACCTTGTTTTGAATTACAGAATCATAAATGACCTTGCAAGCAATGGGGGGAAACAGCAAAATTGGCTAATGTCCTATAAGATGTAACCCAGAAAAGTCCTTCACCTTAAAATGGCTGTTTCCATTTTAGCCTTCTCCTCTGCCATGATTTAAGCTGCAATCCTAACTTCTTTTTATGCTGGCCTAAGCCCCCTAAGTCCTGTGCTGACCAGGGGGTGTCACACTTTTTTGTGTCACTGCTGGGGGTTATGGCAGTGCACAGACATGCACTTGCCTCCCTACATCACCACAGGAACAGTAAAACCAATGAGTTGTGCCGGCTTAGGTTAGGATTGCACCCTGTAATTTTAAATTGGAGGTGATACACAACAGCCTGGTAAAGGTGTGTTCAGTAGATTTCATCATGAGGATAACTAGAATGCCAGGTGTGTTTAGGATTGCAACTATATTTTATTACATATAATTTATAAATTACAAGAAGGCCACATGCTGCCTATTCACAGGAAAAAGGAGGGCACTGAAGTTTTTCCAGGACAGAAGGCTAAAAAAGAGAATATGGTCACCCTGATTTGGTGGGCCACTGTGGGATATTGGAAACTGGACTAAGGCCCATATCCTGAAGTGAAATTAAGCCCCTTGCTCCGGAGCAGTTAAGATGACTTTCCATAACATAACACTAGAGGGTGACATAACTGCGTGGACCCGTAACTGCTATGGATTTAGCCCTAAATCAATCAATAAATAGTATTTATATACATTTGGTCTGATCCAACAAGACCCTTCTTATGTTATTAAATGAACAAAACCATATTTCAAGCAAACAATACATTTTATTTCATCCTCCCTGGACGTTGGGGTGGTACCTGGCCCGTCATTTTATTTCACTACAGTAATAAGGTAGGTTAGACTTCAAGAGTAATACGGTAAATTGCTCCAAGTCTTCCTTACAGAATGTATAAGTCAATATAAGTCCAACATACAGGTCTAAGTAATGGGGCTTACTTCTAAGTACTCATGCATAAGCATGTCTACTCAGAAGTAAGCCCCACTGTATTCAATTGGTCTTAATCCCAGGAAAGTGTGATTAGGATTGCAGCCATAAACTATTATACAACAGTGTACTTGTTCATATGTTCATATGTTCAATGGTAATGGCATTGTTATGGTATTTCTTAAATGTGCTCACTATGAATTATCAAAAAAATAATCTGTGCAGCACAATCCAAAGCCAGTTAGATCCACACAAGTCCTGTGATGGCCTGGAGATGTTGCAAAGGCGCCATAAGGCACTTCTACTCTATTCCTGAGAGGAGGGGGTAAGGTCAGTGCACAGAAACACACCAGCCTCCCCTCTCCATTCCCTCGCGGGAATAGGGAGATGGGTGAGTTGTGCTGGCCTAAATTGTTTAGGATTGTGCCCTTAATTGCACACTTATGAAATCATCACATTGCCAGCTGGGTGAAGAATTGAAAGAGGGGGAAAATGCTAATACTGTATACAGTTAAAAAAGGAAACTGAATTGAACTGAATAAAATTCCAATGCTGTTACAGCAGTTATTTTCAAGCTTTCAAACTCATGTTCCCATTTCTCCAATTGCACACATGCATTCACGGAATAATAGATCAACTTTACATATTTTTGATACTTGAGCACAATCTTCCATTCACTAATACACTAGTAGCATACTAGTGAAACACGGGTGATGGTACATATTGAAGTCATGTCATTCAAACATGGAACAAAAAAATCAGTGTCCCAGATATTTAATTCTGGAACAACTGTTGGATTAATGTCACTATTTCTATAATGCAGTGGTTTTCAACCTTTTCAACCACCTGGCACACTAACAAGGCACTGAAATTGTCAAGGCATACCCATCAGTTGTTTTTACCATTGACAAGGCATACTAGGCTGTTCAAATCCCCCAATTTTCCTATTAATTAATGACTCTCCCTCAATTTCTGCGGCACACCTGAGGAATAATCATGGTTGAAAATCACTGCTATAATGGAATGGCATTTTAATTTAAATGCATGATGTGCAAGTAGGCTGCAAACCTAAACTTCAGTGAGATTGGCCTGAGCCCTAGCATAAGTCCTGTGCTGACATGGGGATATTGAAATGCCATAAGATACTTCTGTGCTGGGGGAAGGTTAGGCCAGTGCACAAACATGCTCTTGCTTCTCTACATCACCACAGGAATGGGAAAATAGATGAATTGTGCCGGCCTATAGATTGTACCCTTAATCACGGTTCAAAAGTTTAGCTGCTATGGACTAAATGCCCCACCTATATGCACAGATAAGTGTTTAGTTGATGGTACCTATATGAGAATGATTTTTTTGTTGGTACACATAGATCCTTGAAAACCACAGTGAGCTAAAATTGTAATTGTAATAAATTTACTTGTCTCCCTATCTACTTCAAAAACAATAGTTTCATTGTCAATATATTCCTGCATATGATTAGGCTTCATATGCTTTTTTTAACCCAATCACAAATATCAAATATGTAGTTTGCAGTAGAATACAAAAAGGCTGCTATAATCAGCTACCAAAAGCTGATATGTCTAGAAATTTGATGGCTCAGAGCTACCTGGAAGCCCAGTGTTAGGACTGAGATGCACAAAGGAAGTTTGCAGTTACTTAAAAATAACTGCAATTTGTGTAGAAAGGATTTCTTTTGTCTTACATCACATGTTCTAGGACTGATCCTGGAACTGAAAACAGTTTTGGGGCTCAGGCATGCCTCAAATCATTTGCTGATAGCAGCCTTTTGTGCCCTTTTAACCCATTAACAAAAAGAGACAATGATGGTTATTTGACCATTTCCCCTCTGCCAGAGAAGGTAATAAACATTTCACCCACCAAAATAGCTATGCTTATTTTCAATTATACAGTAAATTACCCTCTCCTTTACTAATTCAAATGCAGATGAAAAACTATTCAGTTTTCATCTGCAATAATGATACCTACTTTACCTTCCCCCAGTACACTTGCTCTGAGGCAAAGATTGGATATTTTTAACTACCAGTAACCAGTTTTGGAAAAAGAGGGAGCTGTTAATGTTGTTGCTATCTACTTTTTTATTGGGATTCCACAAGGTTTTGCAGTGATAATAGAGTTGTTGCTTAGATGGTAAATGCTGCAGGACTGGAATGCATTTAAAAATATTCTGGGATCAGGGTTGTATAGCAGCTACAGCAATTAAAACACTAACTGAAAATAATCAAGATATTTTTATCTCCTCTTTCCTGCCCCAAAGGGCATCTCAATAATAGATGCACTATAAAACAATTTGTAAAACAGTCATGTCATTAATAGAATGATTCCAGATCTACCTCCACCTCCCACCAGGACTACCTCTGGGCCCAATACTTTCCAACTTTCCAGTGTCGTTGCATTGGAAATGCCCCATGCAGCCACACCAATATTTATTACCTTACTCAGAGCTGCTGATGCGGGGAATGTGGGATTTAATGACACAATCTAAAATGCTATGTACTGTATTAGGAGAGACAATTCTTCATGGTCTCAGGCCATTTGGTGTTTTTTTCATTGGCTTGCCTCAGTGGAGTCTTTCAACAGAAGATGCCAAGCAAGAGTAAAGCTATAGCAAAACAAGCCAATCTTCCCCTGCTTTTCATATACAGTATTAAGGTTGTATTCCAGTGGTTCCCAAACTGAGCTGTGGTTCCCCAGGGAGCTGTGCAATCCTTACAAAAAAACCTGCCACCATATAGAATGTATAACAGTGGTTTTTAACCACTATGGTTCGGCACATTGTTGTGTGTGTATGGTATGCAGGCATGCCACAGGTGTTTCTGCAGCATCATTTGTTAGTAAAGCAGTTGGGGAATGTGAGCTCCCTACCAGCATTGCTGTGCCTTGCCAATGGGGTGGAGAGAAAAAAACTGATGGTGTGTCTTGACTACTGTATTTTAGCACCTTGGCAGTGTGCCATGAGAAGGGTGAAAAATTGCTGATGTATGATTGTATCCCTAGTGGGGAGCCATGGCCAGTGGTCCAGTAGCCAACAGTAGAAAAAGTTTGGGAACCACTGCTGAGTAGCTAGAACGGTGCAGGGGGTGCAGTTGCAAGCTTTTGCAGGGTAACCATATAGAATGGAGGACAAAATGCCTGCCCTTTAACCATTGCACGGAAGAGGGAACTGAGGCAGGTGCTGCTTTTTTATCAGTTCTATGATGGGCTAAACCTGCCTCGATTCCCTCTTCTATGCAATGCTTAAAGGTAGAGACACTCTGTCCTCCATTCTATATGGTCACACTGCTTTTGGGGGGCTTTTTAGTGTCAAGCTGACCTTGACACTAGTTGCTTAAATTGTGAAAAAGGGGTATGAATGATAATACCATCATGTTATGATAATGGATCTTACTACCAGGTAAGTTTGGATGGGTTTGCAGCCCCAGAGCCCATCCTATGCAAAGTGTACTCAGAAGTAGGTCCAATTAGGGTTAATGGGTCTTGTTTTTCCCAGGTAGAAGGGGATGGGGTTGCAGCCCCAGAGCCCATTCTATTATGCAAGGTGTACTCAGAGGTAAGTCCCCTTAAGGTAAATGGGTGTTACTGCCAGGTGGAAGGGGATGGGGTTGTAGCCCAAGAGCCCATCCTATTATGCAAGGTGTACCCAGAGGTAAGCCCCATCGTGGTCAATGTGTGTTACTCCCAGGTAGAAGAGGATGGGATTGTAGCCCCATTGTGTACAAGGTGTACTCAGAGGTAAGTCCCCTTATGGTAAATGGGTGTTACTCCCAGGTGGAAGAGGATGGGATTGTAGCCCCAGAGCCCCATTGCGTACAAGGTCTACTCAGAAGTAAGCCCCATCAAGGTCAATGGGTGTTACTCCCAGGTAAGCTCGTCTGATGCCTCAGAACCATAGCAAGTGGGAGCTGGAAGCCCCGCCCACCACACTCCCTCCGTTCGCGCTTGTTTGTCTCAGAAGCCTTACAAGAGCGTGGCAACGGAGAGAGTCGGAGCGAACCATTCAGCTGGAGGGGGGGGCGCCTGTTTCTGCTCGTTTCCGTTCTAGATTCCGTTAGAGGGTGGAGGTGAGGCAACGGCGTGAGGGACGTTGAGGGGAGTGCGTGAGTGCGGCGCGCGCTCTGTCTCTCCCGCAGTCCCCCTTCTTTCTAGGAGTGGTGCGCGCCGAGGTAGTCTCGAGCGAGGTGGCGCGTGCGCGGGAGCGAGCGTGCCGCCGTGGTTCGCCTGCAGCGGCCGCTGTTTTTGCTGTTGGAGTTAGAGGGAGGGACGAAGGAGCGCAGCGCGAGCAGCCTGTGGTGTGGCGGTTGTTGTCGTCGTCGGGGCTGAGCGCGGGCGCGCGCCTCTGTGCGGGAGGGGGGGCAGGTAAGCGAGGGGCGAGGGGTGAGAGAGCCGTTGGTGGGTGGGGCGGTGACCGTTGGAAGAGTCGGTGGCGGTTGATGGGAGAGTTCTAATTCTTTCCCGCCAAAATGGGAACTGCGCGCGAGGGGGGTGCGCGAGGGTGATGCCTGGTGGCTCCTAGGGGGTCGGGTGGGGGAGATGTGGGGTGCTGCTCATGGGGGGAGGGTGTGTGGGGGGTTCAGGGGAGGACTGTGGGTGTGTGTGGGGACGGGAAGGAGTGTGGGGGGTTCAGGGGTGGGGACAGGGGAGAACTGGGAGGGAAGGGAGGAGGTGGGTGGAAGGGTGTTTGGGGGTTCAAGGGTGGGGGGACGGGGGAAGGATGTGTGGGGGTGGGAGGGTGTGGGGGGACGGGGAGGACTGAGGGGGATTGTGTGGGGGGATGGGGAGTATGGCTGTGGTTTACCTCATCTCTGCTTCTCTCTTCTCCCCCCCACCTCAGAACCGCTCCCCTGGAGAAGGAAGGAAGCTTCCCTGGAACCCCCACGAGGACTGGCTTCCCTCAGTCCACCCCAGTCATAACATCAGCAGCATCACCAGTACCAGCATGAGTCGAGATTTCAAACCCGGGGACCTGATCTTCGCCAAGATGAAGGGCTACCCCCATTGGCCGGCCCGGGTAAGGCACACTACTCTCCTCCTTTCACCTGCCTCCGCAGCAGCCTTCCCCATAATGTAGCACCACAGCCCTCCTTTCCCACAGCAACACTTTGCTTGGAAATCCACATTTGGACATCACATCCTCCTGCCTTTCCGGAGGCTTTTCAAGCACAACCTTGAAGCTGTGGTTCATGCCTGTGTTTTCTTTCTCCCCCATCATCTGCCTGGCCTTGGCTGCCTTGTGGAGGGGGCGTGTTTGTGTTGGAAGTGACTCCCAAGTCACATTGCAGATAATGCTACCCGCAGGCTGGTTTCTGTTTGTCATTTGTAATGAGCAAGTTAAATGTTTTTCAGTGTTACGTATTTTTTATATATATATCCTACAAAAGATGGCTGTTAAAATAGAACTAGTCAAAGCTAAATACATTATTGTTGGTTGACCTGCTGATGAAATAGGTTTACATTCATTAAATTCAAGCCAATGAATCTCTTTTTTTGCATACAATTTTTTTTGGTACATAACTTCATCTGCATTTGTTCTGTATTCTTAGGGCGCGTTGGACTCATTCTGAATTCTGGATAGGAATAATCTGTTCTAGGTTTGGATGTGACATTGAGAAAACTGGGCGCTCTGTTGCAGGTGGCTGTTGCCAGGTTGTTCTGGCACATGTACCATTTTTAAATTAACAGTCCACAAAGCAATTCACAGATAGTGAAATAACTAATGACTCCCTGTCCCAAAAAGGCTCACAATCCTATCCATACTCTTAAAACTTGGAGTTTAAGGGTTCAGCTGTACAACAGATGTTCCACTGAACTGAGGCTACAATCCTAAGCTTCAGTTAGGGTGATACAAGTACAGTGGCACCTCACGTAACAAAATTAATTTGTTCCAGAGGCAGTTTCTTTACATGAAGCGGATTTTCCCATAGGAAATAATGGAAACTCAAACGATTGCTTCCACAACCCAAAAAATATTCATATAAAAATATTAACTATGTAAAATTGATGACAAAATACTGGAATTGAATTCAAAACATGCATTCAGTGTGCATGATCCTATGAAGGCTACTTAGGCTACAATCCAAAAGACACACAGGGGGTTGCAATCCTAAAGACACACGGGGTTGCAATCCTAAAGACACACAGGGGGCAAGTCCCATTGAACACTATGGGGCTTACCTCAGGCTGCATGGGGGGGGTTCCCCACCTCAACAGAGGCTTCCCCCACCTCTGGAGGGCTTTTCCCGTCTCTCCAGTGCCGCAGAGGGGATTCCCTGTGCGTGCGCTTCTCCTAGCATCGTTTCCTGGTAGGCGTGCGCATAGACTTTAAACACATAGAGTCTATATCCAAGCAGCCCAGAGGCGGGGGGAAAGCAGGCAAGCTGATGGCTCCCACTCTGAGCACTGGCTGGCTGCAAGCCAGTGTTTGTTACATGAAGCAACTTTTGTTACCGGAGGCAAGGAGCTCCTGCAGCTGCCATTTCGCTACCTGGAATTTTCATTACTGGGGGCATTCGTTACCCAAGGTACCACTGTACTGTGTTGATCTGAGAGTTTTGCTAAAGTGCTAAGGCACTGCTGCGCCTCTCCTTGAAGGGCTAGGCTAGTGCATAGATATTGGCTGGCCTCCTACAGGAGGGAACAGGAACAGGGTGACGGATATGCAATGCAAGACTATATTAGTTAGGATTGTACCGTGTCTTCTGATTGTAGCTAAACAACACAAGATCATACTGTATAGATTCTATTTGCAACTTTGTTGTGTAAGATTAATATTTTGCAAAACAAAAAACAGTGAAACTAAATTCTGTTTTTCCTTTCTATAAGGTCGTCTGCTTAAATCATTTTGATTTAAAATGTCTTGTTTTCATTCTTAGGTGGATGAAGTTCCTGATGGTGCAGTGAAGCCACCTACAAATAAAATGCCTATATTCTTTTTTGGCACTCATGAAACGTAAGTCCTATAGATGCAAAGCAATATTGGCTTGTCTGTAGTAGAGCTGTGGATTGTATAAACAGCTTTGTTAATTTTAGTCTTGCCTCTAGAACACATAGGGTAGCATGCTAACAGAATACAGTTTTGATATTTGGTTGAGCATTTCTGTGCTGATACTTTCAGACTTTAATTTCAAAGGCCTTTGTTTCCAAGATACAGATCCCATACATATTACTATTACATATATAGTGGTGAAACTGGCACAAACAGGACTAGTTAGGGAACAAAGAGTGATTTTAAGAATTTAAGTGGGACTCCTCATCTGTGTTAGACTAGCTTGGGAATATAGCGTTTAGGGATTGGCTTGGCCCTTGGCGAGTGACCTGAACTCTTAGGCCAAGTAAAATGCTGAAACTCACAGGAGCCAAGATAAAACTATTTAACAAGCTGCTTCTCATGCTTGTTCAAACTGCTCTGACAATCTGGCTAGCCTGACACCAGACACCCTGGGGCAGCTGGACAGGCACATCAGACAGGAGGTTACTCTGAAGATGTGCCTCAAAAAAGGTAGGTTACCAAAAACAAAGCAAGAGAGAAAATAAAGTGAGAAAGAGAAAAATATTAGAATCATGGGCAGGGTAGGTTGATTGCATAAGGCAGAAATCCTATACATGCTTACTTGGATGAAAAGTGCCATTGAATTACACATACATAGGATTGTGTTATAAGTTGGGTTTTATGCTTGAGACTTGCTAGGGGATGAGTTGGCTGCAGGTTTCTAGGCTTTGCTGTCTGTTCTCTTGAATAACTCATTCCCATTCTATCCTTTAATGTTCTTTTTTTACAGTGATACTTTGGTTGGTTAGTATTGGGCTTCCCTTGTCTCTGGGGCACAAGGATTTGTGTACTTGTGTTCATATGCACTCTTCCCACCTCATTTCTGCCTCTCCAATTTCTTAACCCTCCTTACTGAGCCAGCAGACTGACTTGTCAGGTGGTGAGGATTGTTCCTCCTTTACCTATCACATCTCAAAGGGGAGTAGAAGGATGTTCCCAGTAGTTTCCTGTTTCTAGTGTTCTGTTGTCAATCCCTTCCCTAATAGTGGCCAATAGCTCTAGACAGCTCCTGGAAGAGAATCCTTATGACTAGATTTTGTATGTTGCATCTTACCTTAACTTCTTAAGGAAACTTCAATACTGCTGGTTCCACAGCAGTTGAATTAAGGGGGAAAGATGCTAGCACCTTATCAGTACCACCAAAGTTAGGTGTGTCTTCTGAAAGTGGCCTTGGGATAGACCTAATTTCCATCTCCAGAGTTACACAGAACTCCACTTGTGAATGTGTCATAGATTATATACAGGATGTCCCATGTTTCCATACATAGGAAAAATACACATTTTTTAAATGAAAACCATTTTTATTTATACAATATGCTGTACATGACTACCATTGTTTTGAAAACGTATTTCAGTGTGTATTCTCCACTAATAAATAAATTTCTTCCAAATAAATAAAAATGGTTTTCATTAAAAATATTTTTCCTTTGTATGGGAACTTATGGGACACCCTGTAATATCACTAAGATAGAGCTATTTTTTCAATATATTTTCTAATCATTCTCACCACTGACTTGGTCTTTCACTGCAACAACATTATTGGGTTAACAAAAATACTACTCTAGCTATATTTTAAATATTTGTTTAAAAGTACTTGTTTCATTCTACTTTCTATTATAATCCCAGATCATCTTGCCTGTGTGGTATTGCCAGTTTAAGGGCCAAATCCTATCGAATTTTCCAGCGCTGATGCAGCTAAGCTAATGGAGTATATGCTCCATCCTGAGATGGGGGGGCAGTTACCAAGGCCACGCTAAGGTAAGAGAACATTTGTTTCTTTACCTTGGGGCTGCATTATTGCTGCATCAGTACTGGAAAGTTGGATAGGTTTTTAAAAAAAAAACTTGACATCCATCAGTCTTGAAAGACTATGGTATCGTGCTCGACGCTGCAGGTGAAGCACAAAGGCCTGGGTAGACTGATATGGAGGATAGGCTGTTACCCAAGCAACAAATCCACCCTCTGAAATAGTCTGTATGCCACTGAAATAGTCCAATGAAATAGTCCACTGAACACCACTGAAATAGTCCAATGGAACAGCAGAGCCGATAGATTGGTTCCAGCTGCGTCTCAAAGCTGGGCTAAGGACAGAAGCTCACCCTGTTTTGTGAGGACTCGGGTCTTGAACCCTGGCCTACTGGTTAACAGGCAGATTAATAGGTTTGGACACTCAAAATACACCAGATGTTTTGAGTGGGGATATGAAGCATAATTTTTAATATGCACCTTTTTCAGAATAGGATGAATCTCATCTGTTGTTTCCTGGGTTTGAGAAATGCTCTTTAAATACACTAACTGAAAGTTTAACTTTATTTAGTCTGCAAATTTATCCATCTTAATTTCTCATAACTGATTTTCTGATAATTTGGGAATATAGTAATTTAAGTACCGCCAGTTGTGCTACTGAGATATGTGGAATCCCAATTATTTGTAGGAATGTAGCTTACTTTCCCATGACTGCTAAGTTCCATCAGGAGTACTTGTTGATGAATTTCCCCACCTACATTTTTAAAATATCTTACCTTGCCTTTTCTTTTAATGATGAATGACTAAAGTGGCTAAAGAATGAATAAGGTGATCTACAGAATTAGAAAAATAAAAAATTCTGCACACAGTAGCAATTGAACAATAGAGAAACTCTCAGTTGAAATCGTGGTATAGAACATATGGCAAGGAGAGATAGGTCTGGATATTATCAGCATATCAATGGCACTTTCAATCTCTGGACAACCTAAATAAATAAAAACTGCATAAAAGCCAAATGAAATGTTAAAACATCTCGGGGTTAGAAGCAGCTCTCAGAGGTGGTTCCATAATTGCAGTACCCCTTCTGAGAAGGCCCTTCTTTTCTTGTCATTCCATAGGATATCTAGGGGAACCCACAGGAGAGCTCTCAGAAGATTTGTGGGATGGGCTGGAATGCATGCAAGAGGCAGTCTTTTGGGGTCTTCGTTGGCTTTAAGGCCAATGAATAGATATCAGAAATGAATTGGCAACCAGTGTAGATAAAGTGGCAGAGTTGCACTAAAACTTTAGTAACTACACAGCCAACCATATTCTGCACTATTTACAGTTTCTAGGCTGTTATCAAGGACAACCCTACATATAGAACATTAGAGAGTCTACACAGTATTTCACCAAGGATTGATGTGGTAGGGTCCGATCAACTCAGGAATGACTAACTGTTGTATGAGCTGAACAAAAGTCCCAACCTTCCCATACCCCACAATCCAGGAAAAGCTGTAAATTTGAGAAGATTCTTAAGCTGTTCACTTGTTCCTCCATATGAAGCCCACCTCTATTCATATGGCTGAATAAAAAAAAGCAGGCCTCTGTCAGTCTTGAAAGACTATGGTATCGTACTCTGCGCTGCATACGCTGCATGCGAAGCACGAAAGCCTGGGTTGGATTGTTATGGAGGATAGTCTGTTACCCAAGTAGCGAATCCCCCCTCTCCATGCCACTGAATTAGAGCACAGTCCTAACCATGTCTACTCAAAAGTAAGCCTCATTGTGTCCAATGGGTCTTACTCCCAGGAAAGTGTCTTTAGGATTGCAGCATTGGTCCAACAGAAAGTCAGAGCCAATACGATTGGATCCAGCTGGCGTCGTAGAGCTGGGCTAAGGACAGGAGCTCACCCTGTCTTGTGGGGCCAACCCGGGTCTCGAACCCTGGCCTGCTGGTTAACAGGCACAGCGTCTTAATCGCTTGAGCCTCCCACAGGCTGAATAACATGTAGATAAACTAGCACGTGCTTTTGTATTTCTGAACTGAACAGACCTGTTCTATCCCAATTTAATTTCAGCTTAACTATCCTATTCCCATCTGATATCAGACCTGCTATAAGTGCATGATACCCAGTATTTGATGGTGAGGGTTGAATATCATCAGCATAGTGATGGTATTTCACTCTAAATTTCAGGTTGATCTTTCCTAACTGTTTCATATATACGTACCAAATTTATGCAAATAAAATGCACACCCTATACTTATAACCAAAATACTGTATTCACTCAGTTCTAAACAACATCGAATCTAATACACACCCTGATTTTGGAGACTGAATTTGGCTGAAAAAGGTGAGCGTTATATTTGAGTAAATACAGTATATTAAGTATCATGGGAGATAGATGGAAGCCTGTGGCACTGGAACCGGCACCTTATTCTAGAATCATTTGGTCAAGAAAGAACCACTGGAAAGCATTGCTCCCAAGTGCCAACTCAGCCAATGTCCCCAGATCAGCAGCCTGATCATTGCTTTGAAGAGCCACTGAAGTTGAGCAGGATCTAAAGGGATATACTCCCATTCACCGACAGAAACCCGGTCATTATTTGAAGGGTTTCATCCATTTGAATTTGTTTCATCCAGGAGTTTGGAGTCAACCTTCTGGAGTTGGGATGCCACCCCCTCCTCAATCAGCTTTTCCAGAAAGGGGAAGTTCAGAGCTGCTGAAATGTCTCCACAAGAATCTAAGGAAGTCTTTTCCATGAGGGCTTGTGCTACTGCCATTTTTAACATTTTGGGCACTACCTCTGATGTGTGCCATCACACACCACACTCTTTACCCACTTAGCCACCCTCTCTGCACCAGTTTTATAAGCCAATCTGGGCAAGGATCAAGTGGCCCAGGCAGATAGTTTTGCACAGTCAAGGATCCTCCCATATCCCCATCCTGTACAAACTGGAAAGAATCCAAAGCAATAGGGCCAACGGTTGTTAATGTGGAGTCCAAGTCATGATAGTTGTGAATGATGTTTTCTGCAAAGTACCAAGCAAATTTGTCACAACAAGCACGATGATTGGCTCTCCCTCACCGGGGATCTTCAAGCAAAGACTTGACGAGCACCTGTTGGAGATGCTGTAGGAGGATTTCCTGCTACAGGCAGGGGGTTGGACTAGATGACCTACTGGGTCCCTTCCAACTCTGATTCTAAGCAGCTGTATACGCCAACTCATTCCAAAAAGGAATTAGATGCCCCATAACTACAGTGGCACCTCATGTAACAGATTTAATTCTTTCTGGAGGCATGGTTGTTACGTGAAGTGGATTTTCCCATGGGAAATAATGGAAACTCAGATGATTGGTTCCACAACCGAAAAATATTAACTGGATGTAAAAATGATGACAAAACACTAATTGAAGTCGACATACCCTACAATCCAGAGTAACTACGTGAGCACGTAAGAGACATTACATGCACCCATAGTTACTGCACCACCTAATGAAAACCTATGGGAAATTCATATTGCAATCCAGAGTAAATTACTCTTACACCGGAGCAAGGACTCCCTGTAGTTACTCTGGATTTCACCCTTAGGCTGCAATCCTAAAGACACTTTCCTGGGAGTGAGACCCATTTAACACAATGGAGCTTATTTCTAGGTAGACATGGTTAGGAGGCTGCAGTCAAAGACACTTTCCTGGGAGGCTTAGGGTGCAATCCTAAAGACACTTTTCTGGGAGTAAGACCCATTGAACAAAATGGGGCTTACTTTTGAGTAGACATGGTTAGGATTGTGCTCTTACCTGGGCTGCTGCTGGAGGTTCAAGGTGGCTGGTGGGGGCGGTTAAGGGCAGCTGCCTCTGGTGCCCCCAGGCAAATGCCCCCAAGTTGGGAGCAGTTGGAGGCAGCAGCTCTGGCATGCAGCCCTTTTATTAAGCAGTCTCCCCATGGAGTGTCAGGGCTGCATAGTGCGCGTGCCTATTAGGCACCAGAGGGGTTTGCTTGATACAAGAAACAAATTTGTTACATGAAGCAGGATTCCTCGGAAATTTAGACTTGTTACGTGGAACATACTTCACGTGAGGCACTTGTTACGTGAGACGCACCTGTATATGGAAAAGCTTTGTCAGAACTTTTCACAGCTGCAATGGTGGTTGGGGAAAAAACCATTATAGCCAATGAGTAGGATTTAATATGCCAAAAGTTTTACAGAGAGTTGAGTTAGTGATTTTTGGCCACTGTGCCATGGTGCACTGCAGATGTTTTTCAAGTGTGCCATGGGACTTTAAGGAGACCCATTTATTAGTAGGGTAATTGGGTGATTTGAACCCCCTACCAGTAGCATGGTGTATCTTGTCAATGGTTATAAAACTGATGGTGTACCTTGACAATTATAGCACCTTGTCAGTGTGCCGCAAGATGAAAAAGGTTGAAAATCTCTGTGTTAGAGTCAAACCCATGATCATTAGGGCTTGTCACAGGTTTTCTATCTGATCCCATCAAAATGTAAATAACCAGTCTAATGTATGTCTTACCACATATATTGTGGCAGTAATCCACAGAGAGGCCCATTGATGCCATGTCAGCTGCAAACATCTGACCTCTTTTGACACCAAGGGTCTTGGCAGACAAGAAGGTCCCCCAGCACCACTAGCCACGCGTAGCCACCAGTAAGATTAGTCAGATCAGACAGGAAGACCCCTGAGAAACGGTACACCAAGCATAAAAGGTACACTAACAGAATTCCAATTCTGTCCTGCTCATTTAGCCTCCCATGAAGGTTCTCAAACCCAGTGCACTGCTGGACAGGGTACCTGACAAGGAACGTGTCCTCAAATAGGCCAGTGTAGCTCCCACCTCCCTACCCCTATTTCAGCACCTATTAGTCTGGAGGACCAAGCTGTCTTGTCCCTTCCACATACATCCAAGTCTCCATAAGAAATGCTATTTCATAATAGTTTCAAAAGAGGCATTCAGGTTAAAGAAGGTGCTACTAGCCCCACCCAACATCCAGAGATTGGAGATAGGGCCAAAAAGATTCTGTGACTCCTGGAAAGGCCTACCAAGCCTCTATTTCCATGTTTTCTGTGGCCTGTCCGCCTTTTAATGATAGCACCATAACATCCCAACCCTTTCTCAAACTTTGTCCTGGGAAGGACTCTCCAGAAATAAATATACAGTAATATCAACCATCAAGCCTATTCTCTTATCCCTACTGCCGCTCAAACAAAGGGGAAAAGAAAAACAGTAAGGGAACTCAAATTACAGAGCTGAATCTCACCTAGGTCATGCATGCCAAAGGGCCCATATCCCACCTACCTCCTAACCCCAACTCCCCTCACTTTTTGTTGGTTTCAGACATAAAAAAAATTGCCAATTAAGCACTTTTTCTACTTTCTTCTTCGATGTCACCTTCTCTTTGGCAACACATTCCAGAGCTCACCTGGGGAAATACCCCAACAATGGAGTGAGGGGCTTCTTCACTGGGCAGTCTTTAGTGTTCTTGCTTCCATTAACCACTGCCTCCATCACAGTTTTCTCCTCCCACACAGATGACAAAGGAATGTAGCTGGTTCTGCAGATACAAATTTGTGAGTTTGCGCAACATTTTTTTGAAACCTGGTATTCCATATCTCCTTTGTTGAAATGTTTGTTGAGAATCTCAAGCAATTCTGAAATAAATATATTAGCCTAATATTTCAAATAAAGAGAATACATGAAACACTTGAACCTTTCCTTTTCTTTCTAGAGCATTTTTGGGACCAAAAGATATATTCCCCTATGCGGAAAATAAAGAAAAATATGGAAAACCAAATAAAAGAAAAGGTTTTAATGAAGGATTATGGGAAATTGACAATAATCCTAAAGTTAAATTTTCTAGTCAGCAGGTAAGTTCTTTTTCTATCTGAAAGCGCTTGGAATTTGGTCAGAAACATACAATTTTTTTGGTCTGTTCAAGTTAAGCCACTTGAGAGACTCTTGCCTGCTACACTGATAGATCATAGCAATTACATTTATCATAGCAGTACATATTTCAGATAGTTTTCTTATGTATTCTGTAGCTCCCTCCATGGGGAGCCTCAGCACAATTTGGGAACCCTTGGCTGAGAGCACTTTAAAGAAGTATCTTTTCTCCAGTAATCAGTGTTATGGTCAAGCTATAAAGGGCTTGCTTTTCATATTGACCTGTGTTCCAATGTTTTCCCTATTGACAATACCTATTTGAGAAAATAGCTTCTCGAAAAGCCTTGGGAAGAAAGGAGGAAAGGTCAGCCCTTTTTTAAGTAAATGGAGAGAATAGCAGATGTCAGGTGCATATGTGGCAGTACCTAGAAACCTCTCCTTGCCAAGAACACCAACAAGAAGTAAGTTCTGGAAGTATCTAGCCAGTGGAAAGTGGTTGCTCCTTTCAAAGATGGTACAGGTGATAAGAGGAAACTGGTAACTCTTAATATGCCACTAATTTTACTAGGTATCAATAACTACATGTTTGGTCTTACTAGAAGATCCTATTTTTTGCCATCCAGGAAATTCAAACATGTTATTTATTTTAAGGCTTCCTTCCTTCTATGTCCTTACCTAGAGAAGATGTGTTTTCTGGATAGCTGCCCTATTTTCACATTTCTCAAAAGTTTTATTGTTTAAAATTAGTTCTTTGAAAGGCCATCTATGTTTGGGGTGACTGTCCAGGGGACCTGGGCAGGTATCCCAGGCAGTCTGTAGTAGCTCATTCTGTAGAACTGCTCTCAAACTGAAGAGCAAAGCTAGTGGTACCATGGGAGAGATGGGGTGTTGCTTTTTTTGCCAAGTTCAGTAGAGATACCCTGATCATGAAAGGATTAAGACATCTAGGGCAAAATCCACAGCAGTTACGAGTCCACGCAGTTACGTCACCCTCTAGTGTTATCTTATGGAAAGTCATCTGCTTTGGAGGAAGGGGCTTAATTTCACTTTAGGATATAGGCTTTAGTCTCTACTACATTTCCTGGTTTGAGATCATGCTCTACCACACTTTTACAACATTTCCAGGCTGTTGCAAGGGACTCATGCTGGGCTGGCAGGCTAGGATTGCACTGTTAGTTAACTTGTCTAAATTGAAATGAATACATAAGTTATTCTAAAATCACTTGACTTGAAATTTACTGCTGCTCTCATTTTGTCATGTGCTGTTGATTTTACTAATGTGCTGGTAATGTTTTTGTTCAGTCTCAACCAGCCATTAATGCCACAGTTGTCAAAGAAACTGCTCAAGAAAGCAGTCCAGATACTACAGATGAACAAAAAATGGCTCCCAAAAGGAGAAAGATTACAACTCTTAAAGTAAGTTATTATAAACCAGTAATTTAAAAGGGTGCTTTCTAGGTCATATTTTTGTTGAAAAATTAAGGTAGCATCAATTTAACAGAAAAAAGTTAAAAATAGTTGACACTCTCATGCAACTAGTACCAGGTGACTGGGGATCATGCAGTGGTCCTACCAGTGATGGAATTCAAATAAATTAACAACCTGTTCTATGCCCATCTGGCAGCCACTTCTAAATGGCAATTTTTAAACTTTATGTGTCCTATCTCTTGTTAACAACCGGTTCTATAGAGTAAGGGGCGAACCTGCTTGAGCCCACCCTACCATTCTACCCCACCTACCCTGATGAATCACTTCTTAACATGGCTGTGGGTGGCGCAAGTGGTTAAGACGCTGTGCCTGTTAACCAGCAGGCCAGGGTTCCAGACCCGGGTCGGCCCCACAAGACAAGGTGAGCTCCTGTCCTTAGCCCAGCTCTGTGACGCCAGCTGGATCCAATCGTATTGGCTCTGCCTTTCCATTGGACTAATTCAGTGGCGTGAAGAGGGGGGATTTGCTGCTTGGGTAACAGCCTATCTTCCATAACAATCTAACCCAGTCTTTCGTGCTTCACATGCAGGTTGTGCAGCGCAGAGCACGATACCATAGTCTTTCAAGACTGACGGAGACCTGCTTTTTTATGTTGAGCAAAATTCCAAGATCTAAAATTCACAGGCAGAGTTGTTAAGAATGTTTATCTACTGTTTTTCAAGAGAAAAGTTTGCAAAGCAGTTTACAAAGAAAATCAGATAACTAAACGGCTTCATGTACCAAAAGGACATGCAGTCTAACAAGATGCAGAAGAAAAGTAGCAACCACTAGCAAATGCACTGTTCTGGGGTGAATTGGGTGCAAAACTAAATAAATATAGCCCTGCTAAATATAGGAGAGTACTATTAGAAAAAAGTGCCTCTTTGCCCAGTTAGCTAGGTAGCTCCAACTTATCCCTTATTCAAGAAAGAATCACGTTAATGGGAAGGGAAATTATGGCAGTGGTTGGGGAGCTGTAGTCAAAGACGGCACAAACAAAAGCACCTTCCTCCACAGTCCCAAAATCTGCTGCAATTTTGCTTTATTTAAAGAGCAAGATAATTGGCTATTTTCCCACTCTTCTTTTGCTCACTCCTTGCATGGTCCCTTAGAGTGAATGGATGGGTAAGTGAAGGCAAGTATCCTGATTGCTTTTAGCAAGCTGGAACCAGATAAATGCAGTTGGGCCAGCAGTGGGCTTGAGGCGGGTGTAGGCAGACTCATGCTGAGAGGCACCTCATAATCTCTACCCTTTCACCCTCCATAATTAGCAAGTGATTCAGTTCAAATCAGCCCATTCCATGCATAACCTGACCTTAATTTTAGAATTTGGCTATGTTTTAGAATGTGGATAGTTTTAGAATTTGGATAGTTAAATTTGCAAGGTGAGAACAAAGAGATGTTACAGTTACATACTGATCTAACTCTCATTCTAGGTTCACTTATTCAGATAATTATGGGGGTAGAAAGAGCAGTTAAAAATCCAAATGGATCAATGACCATTGCTTAAGTGCAGGATTTTAAAGTTTTCTTCTGAGTTATAGTAAATACGAGACAGAGCATCTGAGCGTTAAGGCCAATTCAACTCAGCTGCTTTATGTACTTCATAATGGAGTTTGGAATTCAAAATAAACAGAAAAATTTGGGCCAGTCAGACTAGCGGATCCCTTATGTCAGTGGTATTCAAGCATTTCAGTAATTAAAATTTCAGATGAGTCATTCATAAATCTAAGTATACAAACACAGCCCTCACATCTTTTGATATAATTTGTGCTATTAAATTTTTCAGAAGCAATATATAGTATATGTATTGAGTAAAAGGATGGCTGAGTTGGTTCTCCATGATTTTTTTCTAGTGAACTTCAGAGCAGTTTTTATTTTTTAAAAAAAACTTGTTTCCTTAAATTCTAACTGTCTAAAATCCATAGGGATAGTGTGTTCCACTCTTTTATGTAGAATCAAATCTGAATTTGAGCCATCACAGAACCAATTTCCTTTTAAAGTACGGTTCAGATTGTTCTCTGCTTTGACAAGATTACCTACTGCTTGTCCTGCCGGATAAAACCAGATTGGAGCCTAGCAAATGTTCCCTTGTGAATGGAAGGCCAGTTTGCGTTTTGCTGTATAAGGACCTATTCCCTGATGCTTGGAGAAGGCAGAGAATATTTAGCTTATTCAGTTATAAGCTTTGTTCATTGTTCATTCTTTCTATCCCATTTTAAATATATCCTTTTCTGTTACCAGTTGCTTGCATTTTTCTTGTCTTTCCAGTCAGTAATGCAATGCAGTTGGTGCATTGGGGCTCCTTACTTGTGTAAAAGTTTAGAAAAATAATTGGAAAATTGTTTTGTGTTTTTTTCTTCAAACCTGGGGTAAAGATGTATAGTGGACTGTGTTTTGTTTATTCATCATTTAATTTTTAAAAAAACTTAACAGTCCATGTATAGGCACTAGACATTTATATAAACTATAAACAAATGAAAATTGAATTATATTGATGTCATTTTCAGGGATCTAATAAACAGGACGATATGCCATCTGAAATAGAAGAAAAAGAGATGGATATTTCAAAAGATGATGATCCATCAGAAAAGCCTAGTAGTGAAGTATGTGAACTTGAATCTAATATTTTTTTCTATTGTATTTGGACATTGGTTCAAACTTAAAGCTGAAAGATTGAGGTTTCCCTTACCTCTGCTCTCCTGATTTTCCTGTAAGTCCTTCCAAATGTCAGTCCTGTTTGATAGTGACTATTTTACTGATCTGTTTATTTTACTGTACTGTATTTATTTTATATAGAGAGAGAGAGAGCCACTTTGGCTACAATCCTAACCCCACTTTCCTGGGAGTAAGAACTATTGAATACAGTGGGGCTTACTTCTGAGTAGACATGCTTAAGATTGCACTGTTCATCCTTCCTTACAGATTTCCAAAGTAACCTAATTTACTTTGAAAACCTAGTTTTTAAACATTATTTTAGGAGCATAACTCATGTTGAATCAAATCATCAAATTGCCAATAATATTGCATAAAGCCAAATAGGTAGATTTGCAAGGGAGTGTTTGCACTTCAGATGTGAGGAGTGGGCCTGATCACCTGTCACCAACCTCTAAAACTAGATTTTCATCACTCTCTTGCTGTCTGTCTATGGCTGTTCTCCCTTTATTCAAGATTGCAAGATTTTTATTTGCCGTATGAGACTTCTTCTCAGCAGTTCACACAAGGAGAAGAGCCTTGAAGGTGGACCTTGCACAGTGGCTGGCTCCAGTAGGCCTAGAAGTGTTGTCAACTCCCCTATATGCTTCTAAATCCAAGAGCAGAAGGAAAGCAATTGTAGTGAGACAGGAATTCTTTATACACCTACCTAATCTCACTGGGCAATTGGTTGCAATTTTACATTGCATTCATTCTGGGGGAGATACTGGAGTATGAAACCTTCCCATGCTGTCAGGGTAACACGAGCTAGCCATGCCAGGTTACTCACGAATAGTAACTTGAACAACTCTGGACTGTGTTTAGAAAGTATGTGCTTTTCCACCAAGCCCTGTTTATATAATTCAGGTGGTGCAGGAAAGATCTGCATTACAGCTGCTCCCACCATGCCAAAGTGACATAAGGGGGCTTTTGAGATATAAGACAGCCAGAATTAGGTACAGTGGTACCTCGCTTAACAAGTGCCTCGCTTAACAAGCGTTTCACATAATAAGCAAAAATTTCCAAGAAATCTTGCTTCACATAACAAGTTCCACACAGAAAACGTAACAAGCAAGCGTGCTATGGGCACGCGTCCTTTGCAGCCCTCATACTCCACATGGAGGCTCTTTAAAAGGGCTGCCAGCCAGCGCTGCTACCTCTAACTGCCCCCAACTTGGGGGCAATTGCCTGGAGGTGCCAGAGGCAGCTGCCCCTAACTGCCTCCAAGTGCCCCCACCAACCACTTTGAACCTCCAGCAGCAGCCCAGGTAAGCCTCCCAGGAAAGTGTCTTTGATTGCAGTCTCCTAACTGTGTCTACTCAGAAGTAAGCCCCATTATGTTAAATGGGGCTTACTCCCTAGAAAGTGTCTTTAAGATTGCAGCCTAAGTAGACTTCATAGGATCATGTACATTGAATGCGTGCTTTGAATTCAATTCCAGTGTTTTGTCATCATTTTTACATCCAGTAAATATTTTTAAATGAATATTTTGGGGGTTGTGGAACCAATCGTCTGAGTTTCCATTATTCCCTATGGTAAAATTTGCTTCACTTAAAGAGCATGCCTCCGGAACAAATTAAGCTCTTTATGTGAGGCTCCACTGTATTTAGAATTTCTCCAGGAAGCTACAATTGGGCCACTACAATTGACCGGTAGGCCTTAGAATGCACAGGCTAGATTTTAAATATCTCAATAGCTGGAAAATAGGTATAGCTTAATTAGCTGGTACACAATTTCATTAAGCAAATTGCTAATCGAATACTTCTCAAGCTACTTGTGCTTTGGTTCTAAACATATTTTACCTGAAAGTAAATCCCATTCAGTTAAGTCTATTTAGCACCATGAGCCAAGATCCAAAGGGTTTTTTAAGCTCACAGAAAGTGCTTGTTCTACTACAGATGAATATGACATTTTTCCTTCAGTAGCCCCGTTACAATATTTCAGAGTGCTTTTGAAATTGTCTTGTGTTCAGAAGTAATTTGCTGTATCCTGTTTGAACCTGCTAGTTCAAAACAAAATAGGCAGCTGTATTCTGTCTTAAACTGTACAGCAATGCAGTGGCATCAGGGCTGCCAATCTATATTCCATGGGGGAATTTTGAGTGCTGGAGCTTTCCTCAAGTTAAGGGGAAGTTTGTTCCCATCCCAGAGAGTAAGCCATAGCAGCCTGTGTGGTCATTTTGGATCTGAACCTTGTGAATGGCCTAACTTTCTATAAAGATTGGTTAAACATTGCTGCTTATAAAACTGTCATATTCTTTTTGACTATACTGAATGTTTGAATTACAGTTAGACATTAGACAGTTGTCACAGTTAATTCTAACGTTTGTCCTCTCCTTAGGATATTGAGAAAGCAAGTGATGTACCTGTTCCCAAGGTTGCTAGAAGAGGGAGAAAAAGAAAGGTAATGTTTGTTATTTTAATAATTTAATAACAATTAAACAATTTTAAATTGTTATTTTAATAGTTTGTTAGGGTTTGAGACCCTGCCGATGTGCAGGGCTTAGCAGAGTACGTTGTGCAGAGAAAACGGGCAGCAGCAACAGAGTAAACAAGAGACAGCTGGTTCAAATAAGAGATAGTATATTGTCACATGGATGGCAATAGATAAATCCAGTAGCACAGTCCAAGGTCATACACAGAAAAATCAGTCAGTACATACAGTAAGTCCAAGGGTAATCCAATAGCAGCAAGTCCATAAATCAAGTCCAAATCAGTCCATAGTTTGTAACAGTTTAGTCCACCAGAGTATCCAACAGCATATACTCCTCTTCAACCCACAAACTGTAATAGTCCAGTAGTTCCTTAAATGTGGTGGAACACCAATCAGATACTAATGTTGCAATCAGGTGACCAATGACTCAGCACTTTCAATTTTGCTGACTCATGCTGCAGTGGGACTTCCGGATTGCATCTGCATTTTACCAGTGTTGCAACATCCTAGAATCAACTTGCCTGAACCAATATGTTTTTTGGTAACTCAAATTTCAACATTATATCTTTCCAAATAGACTAGATTTTCAGTTATCTACAAAAACATAAATGTTATCACTAGAAAATTCACTCTGTGCATCCTAAACAATTCATTATGTTATAAAGTTGAATAATTTCTTGCCACTTTCTTTTCATATATAAAGAATACACATTTTATTCTGATTTTATCGGGAATTTTGGGAATTTATCGGGAATTTTATTCTGATTTTATCGGGAATTTTGGGAAGGTTATAGTACATCAGGTGTTCCAATACTTGTAATAGTATCAAAAGTTAGTAAAAAGGTGTTTTTTAAAAAATATTCAGGCTGAAAAACAAGCAGAAGCTGAAGAAGCAGCAGCAGCAATGGCAGTGGCAGCAACCCCTGCAGCGGCTACAGCTCCAAAAGCAAGCCCTAAAAGAGGTAGGCCACCTGGTAAGTTATAGAGCTTCCCTTTTCCTGTTCTTAGTGAATTGTCTTTACTTGCTTATACACTTAATTGACAGCACAGTCTTGAGTTGTGCTGGTACAAGCAGACTGGTCAGCCTTCACTGCATTCAGTGCTACACAGGCTCCTTGGAGGCAAATGGAATGTTTTCACTTGAATTAAAGGCACAGTGGACTCAATGGCCCAGGATATAGTTAAGATTCACCAACTAATTCAGGGTGCAAGTTATTGTGGACTATACCAGTTCAAGATACAAATAACCGGCTGTAGATATGAACAAAAATTGAGCTATAAACAAATGTACTATTGCATAAATATAGTTCACATTGTTAATTGTCAAAACAGTGAACATTCATATTTTGATAGATTTAAATCATGATTGTGTAACTGCATTAAACTAATTTATTTCTTTATGAAATTAGCTACTGAAGTAAAAGTTCCAAAACCCAGAGGAAGACCCAAGTTGGTAAAACCACCTTGTCTGCCTCCTGAAAATGATGTGTAAGTTTTCTTTTTTTGAGCTTGGTGCAGTATTTGTGTGTTGGAAAATCAGAAATGTAAGGAACATCAGTTTGAAGCTAGCAGAAATTGTCTTGAATTGCAGGCCAACCCCAGCCTTACAAGTTCATGGGTTAGAGCAGGAGTCTCTAAACTTTTTGGTAGGAGCGCAAAATTATCTTTCTGTTACTCTGTTGGAGAGAAGGTGGAAGATAAAAAGAAATGATTTACATTTCAAATTTGAAATACAATGGATATATTAGGGACAGAACTTGTGAATGAATGAATTCAGATCAGATCGTTAACACTTTCTAACACACACACACAGACAGAGAGAGAGAGGGTGATTTTCAAACTTGTTCATAATCACATTCATATACAGTCATTGGAGGTGTGTACAGCCTCCTCAGCCCTCAAAATACCCTCCCGAGATGTGGAGAGCATTGCTTCCCTTGCCTCTGCAGGATTATAGGGCTTGTGCAAAGGCTGGATGGAGGCTTGCTGTGGGCCACATCTGGCCCCAGGGCTGGGTTTTGCAGATCTCCGGGTTGGGGGGGGGGGGGAGATCCTCTCCCAGCTTTGGGCATAGCCCTGCCTTAGTATGGCTCTGCCACTGACCACCGAGCCTGTTTCCCGTTTCTCAATCCCTTCCAAAGGCTAAATAATTGCAGATGAGTCCCTTTCCTAAAGATAGGTTTCCAGAGGAACCTTAGTAAACTGAATACACCTCAATTATCTGGGCAAATAGATATGGGCTGTGGGTTGCGCAAGTGGTTAAGACACTGTGCCTGTTAACCAGCAGGCCAGGGTTCAAGACCCGGGTTGGTCCCCACAAGACTTTAGCCCAGCTCTGCGACTCAGCTGGAACCAATCATATCGACTCTGCCTTTCCATTGGACAAGTGGCGTGGAGAGGGGGGGATTTGCTGCTTGGGTAACAGCCTATCCTTCATATCAATCTAACCCAGGCCTTCATGCTTCACATGCAGCATATGCAGCGCCGAGCACAATACCATAGTCTCTCAAGACTGATGGATGCCTGTTAAGATATACATTAGGTACCTACCAATCAGGCACTTTGTAGGTTCCTTAGTAAAAAGAGAAAAGCATACCATCCAGAATTAATTCTAATGTAGTTTATTAGTTTATTAAAAGTGAATGCAGTTATTTATTAGTTAATATAGTTTATAAGTTTATTAAAAGGTTTAAAGAAATATGGCACTAAGGCAATAAGACTGCATAGGCATACAGAATATCAGGATAACACAAAAAGCAGACTTCCCATAGTTTGTGCCTGCAATCCCAAGCTCCAGTTAGGTTGGTCAAAGCCTTGCAGAGCACATAAGTCCTGTGCTGACCTGGAGGGTGTCACAAAACTGCTGTAAGACACTTGTGTGCCACTCCTGGATTAGGCCAGTGTACAGACATGCACATGCACATCTCCACAGGAATGGGAAGGCTGATGAGTTATGCTGGCCTATGTTAGGATTGCACTCTAAGACTATTTCCCTAAACATGCACCATCAGGTTCAGATTCCTTCCCAGGCAGGCTCTTCTCTGCAGTGAAGCTCTGATCCCAGTCCTCCATGGACCAGTGTAGCCTCTCCTCAGCAAGGGAGGGTCATCCAGGTGCATAGCATGCCAGACCACAATGAACAACTTTCCCAAGTTGCAAGATGGCAAATTATATTTCCGTAGGCCACTCAGAATTGAGGTGGTTCTCCAACCATCAGTATTCTCCCAGCTGTAATGGTTTTCTCTTAAAAGGCCCTTCGCTGTTATCTGAGCACAGGTACTCAGAGTTTAGGTCAAGATGGCCTTGAAGTCCAGGCTGAAAGTTCAGGCTTTTTCAGGAGACAAGTTGGCCACCTTTATCTCATGAGATATCTTCTCTCTGTGAGGCCTTAAATAGCTTGATTACAAGCAGCTATGGCGAGACCTTCTCTATGAGGCCATCCAGCACTCATACTGTTACCTAGCTTTGTACTGTGATGAGCCAAAATGTCAGACTGCTACACATTGGTTCAGCAAAGATGATTTCCACACAAGGATTATTTCTACTTCTCCATGACAGAAATTATGCTCCCTGAATTCCATGCAGCATCTACCCCAAGAAGGGCAAAGAAAAGGAGCATTTGATTTCTAACTCCTGAAGGGTAAAGGAAAAGCAGCTTTTGATTTTCATTTCAAAGAATTTTCTGGCTGTAGCTTCCTAGGTCTGTGGTCTGTGTACTTTGTGCGTGTTGATAAATTTCACTTTTAGATTAAGTAAGGTGCTACATTTTGATCTTGGAGAATTCTGAAGTATCATCTCTTAGTCCATGTTTATGTGTCTATCAGACCTGACAGCTGGGTACAGACAAACTTCCTAAAAGTCGTTTTCATACCCAAAATAAAATTCTGGGTTAATTAGAAAATAAAATCAAGCGCATCATTTTGATTTTAGGTTTGGGTTTTTTTTTTATTTAAGTATCAATGAGGAAGATAAGAGTAAGAAAAAGGGAGCTGAGGAAAAACTATCCAAAAAGCAGGTGAAAAGGGATGAAGAGAGTCAAAGGGAAGAAGAAAAAGTAAGAAAAGATGCAGAAAAAAAAGAAGGCAAAAAAGAAGGTGAAAGACAGCGGAAAAATTCTTCCAAAACAGGATCTACTTCAGCCTCTGATTCTGACGATGACGAAGAAGAGCAGGAAGAGAATAAAGTATGTGTTTGTGTGATGCTGGTGCTTAGTCTTAGCTGCCGGTGCTTCCTGACTAAAGAAAACAAGGCATTAATAACTATTTGACATTTTAAAGATATTGTGATTTTCTCATTACGGTTTGGACTTTTAACATCCATAGATTTTTGTATCTGGATTTTACTCAAGTCCCGTGACCCACTTTGAGGCCCAACCTGTACCTTTGTAATATAACTGGAGCTTGTCATACTGCTGTCATACCGCTCCAATCACACCTGGAGGTCTGGATGCCCTCACCCATAGATTTCATTATCTGTGGGTTTCAGCATTTGGGTGCACTGTTCAAGGAACGGACCCCTTGTGTGGACTTCATGGCACAACCTATACATAGAATTTTCTTAAATGTGAAGCACATTTATACATAGTTTGCATGAATTTTTTCTTATAGAAAAATATGGTAGCTTTATGTCAGCCAAGGTAGAAAGACAGGATTTAAAAGTATGGTAAAATAAAGATTAAACTCTTGTCACTGGCTGAAAATTGTTTTATTCAGTTGCTAAAAATACTGTTTTTCTCTCATTCCAAATGTAAATGAAAAGAAGAAAAAAGGAAGAAATTTTCAAGGGCCTCATAGAAGGAATATTTTTAAAGGGCAGCATGAGCGTGAAGTAGAGAGAAAACGTAAGCAGGAAGAACAAATAGAAACAGAACTGTGAGTATAACTCAGCATTTGACCAAATATTTTATTGTGGTAGTTGTAAAAACTAAAGAAAAAAGATGGTGGCCATATAAAAATGATGGTATATTTCAAAATAGCATTTGGAAGCTTCATTACGAGTATGTGTAAATATTGTATTGACAGCGCAGTCAAGACTTGCATTGGTTCAGGCAGACTGTCCTAGACTGCACTGAATCCAACACAGGTATTGGAACTGCTGTTCTTCCGTGGGGAAAAGGAAGCTTGTTGCCATCCCTTCGGAATGGCTGCAGCAGCCCCAATGGGTCTAGTCAGGCCATTTCTGGAGGTGACCTGAGGAAACTGAGCAGCCAGTTTCTGCACTGCTCTAGAGGGAAGGCTTACATCCAGCAGAAATGCTGGTCCAGGCTTCCACCCACCCTCCACGTCACCACCATCTTTCCATCTTCTCTCACCAGTGGAGTCACTAGGGTGACACCCAGTGTGGAAGGCCAGTGCATCATCCCCATGCAGCAGGAATAGTAAACAACCTGGGTGGTGGGTGTGGTTATATGCCATTATCCCACAGCCACTTGTTTTTTACCACACAATTTGATAGAATAAAGATATTTCAAAGTTGTTTGTTTCATTGCATTCTGCTATAAATTACATATCCAATGATATCCCTAAAAACCATGATTTTAGCTATTGTGGTCACCAGGGGTGTCACCCCCCTCAAGCGTGCTATATTTCTAACACCTTATTGCAGGGATTCTCAAACATTAGCTTGGGGCCCATTTTTAGAGCAACAATCTGGCCAGGACCCTCCCACCAGAAGTGATGTCATGGTTAGAAGTTACATCATCAAGCAAATTTAAATAAATAAATGTGAATATATTAAAGTAAACCAAGTGAATAGTTTTAATCACACCCAAGAAAACAATAAGATTTATAGTTCTACCCAATGCCAAGTTCAATGGAAGTATTTAAACTGGTTCAATGTGTTTTGGTATTAAATCAGTTTTAAATCTGGCATGTTTTATTTGGGGTAGACAATTTTTAAAAAAAAAACCAGGTTTAAACATTCCCCTCTCTGAAAAAAGTATTAAAACCCCAGAGGGATGTAGAAAGGAAATTAGGCTGGGGGGAGGGAGGTTTACACAATCATCTGGATTTACACGTTTAAAAAATGTTTATGTTCATCTTATGCCTGCTGATGCCAGTGGGGGTGGGCTGCCTTGTGGAGCATTTGCTGAACTCCAGGTGCATAGGATCAGAACCATTCTTGAAGCCTTGCATTTGCCTGGTGTGACCTTCCTCACCAGCCAAGGCATGCTTGCTTACTTACAAGTAAATGCAACAGTGCAGTATCCCTTTCAAAATAGCTTACTGCAGTGGAGTTTGGATGAAGGGCTTCCTTGTGGGGTGCCTAGTGGGGGCTGCATTTATTGGATCAGGACCAGATTCCTCTCAGAAGGAATGATCCAAGGCAAGTTTGCCTACTCACGAGTAAAGATGCAATATGGCTCAGTTTCATTTCCCATAGAGATAAATACAATCATCAGGAAATTCTTTCTGAGTTATTTGTGGGGGGCTGTTCATTGGATCAGGACCATTCTGGTGTCCTTGGATTAATCTCAGGCTCACCTTTCTGGCAGACCATCCGTCGTTTATGTTTGGGCTGTTCACTAAAAACCATCATCATGTAAGTCACTGATTTTAAATCTTTCATCTCATGGTAACTGACGAGACACTAAAATTGTCAAGCCATCTGTGTTTTTGTGGATGCATTTGGTAGCATTTTAAAACTTTTTTCATTTACTCATCTTTCAACTGTAAGTAAGCTTAAGTCTTATTTAAAAATCTAATGTTTTTATAGACAAAGTAAAGAGGATGGCAAAAAACCCGAAGCTAAAAAGCTTGAGAAGAAACGAGGTCAGTAGTGAAAGTTTGTCTTTCAATAAATGAGCATAACTAATCTGCATTATTTGCTGTACTTTAAACCAGAGGTGGGCAAATCTTTCGGCAAGATGGCCAGATGATCTCTTTCACATTGTTGGGGGCCATGGAAAAAAGTTTACATTTTAAAATTTGAATAAATTTACATAAATGGAGACGTTAGAGATGACACACACTTCTTGTACAATACAGTTCAAGCCAGAAACACATAGAGGCATAAGTTTTTCAGAGGCAGAGGCTTAAAATAATGGAAAGAGAAAAGAGAAGAAAACACATAGGGACATGAACTTGAGACAATTATGGATGTTGTGGGCCAGCAGTCTCTGCGTGGCCAAAGGTTCACTGGAGATTAGGAGCTTCCTATTGGCAAAATTGGGGATATCTGAGGACCACAAAGAGCCCCAGCCCAGGGTTTGCCCACCCTTGCCTTAAATTAATAGGCAATGAAGACATTCCTTACCAAGGTGTATTCAGACAGAAGCATAGCTGAGTTTTGTTGTTCAGTGAATCTTTTTTCTCCCATGAGCATAAATCAATTATTTTTCAACTTCTAAATATTTGTTGGGAAGAGAGAATGTTCAGTATAGTATGTTCAGTATAGTACATAAATTTGTCTTACTGTATACCAGGGGTGTCCAAAGCCTGGCTTATGGACCAGTCCCACCCATGGAGGTCCCAATCCATCCCCTCACAAGGCACCATCTCCATTGGGCACCCAGTCTGCTGAAGGCTCTGGATCCTGTGCTGCCCTGATATGCAAGCTCCAAGGATGACCTCCCTTTCACTGCCACAATCTTCACAACTGCAAAACTTACCCAGCACCAGTTAGCCTCTGTGCAGGCCCTTTTATACTTTCCAGATAACACAAGATTTGCTGGTTTCATGAGTTTAGGTTTAAACTCACCTGCAAGTCTCACAATCCCCTTCCTGCCTGAGTGCCTGCACTCTGCCTCCTTAAGAGGCAGAAAGTGGAAAAGACAATGATACGATCAACAGGATTGTGTAGCATTCAGTGGGCCCAGGAGATTGCCTACAGTCACCAGAGCCCAAAGGCACCTTCTTGGGTATGTGGAGAACCTAGCATCAGCCTTCACAAGAATCCCCAAGCTGTGGGCAAAGGGAATTGCAACTGTGAACTGCTTCTGGTTTGCAATCACAAAATCAGAAGTGGGTTGTGATCAATTTCCTCATACCTTTACAGCTTGGGAGCCTTGCAGAGGCTGGTGCCAGGTATTAAAATTTTTTTTGAAATGGCTTTAATTCATTTGCCAGTGCAATCTTAACCCATGGTTGGGCTGGCACAAATCCCATGCTGGCCTGGGAGTATCTCAGAATGTCATAAAGGATTTCTACGCCACTTTTAGGGGAGTTGGGCCAATGCCCAGACATGCACCCACTTCCGCATGTCACTGTGGGAACAGAGATGGGTGGGTTGTGATGGCCTAAACTGATTGGGATTGCACCTTTTGTTTCATAATTTTCTTGGAAAGGCTCATTGTATTTTTTTGCAGCAGAAAAGCAAAGTGTTGGCTATTCAAACTTAATTACCAGTATCCTTTTTTCGGATATCAAAATATATTATTGATTTGCCTGCCAGTTTGTTTATCTGTTTTGTTGTACATTACCATTTGTTTTGAAATGTGCAAAGATACTCTTAATAGCTTTAATATTAATTCTTTTGCTTAATATTTAGAAACATCATTGGATTCTCGGCTGCAGAGAATACATGCAGAAATAAAAAATTCACTCAAAATTGACCATCTTGTAAGTATATTGATGAGTTCGTATAATATATTTAACAATATCAATTATATGAGTGAATGTCCTGAAGCAGAAAAGTCCTTGTTTTTAAAAGGTTAGTAAACTTTGCCTTATACAAAGACTTTGCCTTTGTATACTTCAAAAGCATCTTTTCTTAGATTAGTTTCTGCTTCATAGACCAAGGGTATTCTTTAAAAGGATCGACTACTGTTGTTCTTGAAATGAGATTTCAGCTCAATCTTTTATAAACTGTATATCAGACTCACTCATCAATGCCCAGCCCAAATGCCCAGACCTAGAAGCATGACATTTAACGAGGGTATTCTTTCCATGATGTAAGGACCATGTAAGAACTGATTTTTAAAAATTTAACCCCTAACGGGGTGGAAAAGGGTCAATGTGTTTTTATTCCTATACAGTACTTAACACTGAAGACGGACTGATCAACACCCAGCACAAAATCTTCTAGAAAAATGAAATTTGGGGAGTATATTCCTTCTGTGATGTAAGGACCCACCAAGAACCAATTTGGTGCCCAGTGGTGCTCAGTATCTGGTAGGGTTGTGTTGTGCCTGGCACTTGGTAGGGATGCCTGATGTCCAGTAGTGCCCTGTGCCCTCGGTGCCTGGTGCTGCCTGGTACCTGCTGGTGCCCACTGCCCAATGACCTGTGGTGCCTGGTAAGGATCCCCCCTGCTGCCCACTACTCAGTGGTGCTCAGTGCCCGATAGGGGTGCCTGTGGCTGGTACCTTCTAGTGTTTGGCAGTGCCCAACAGTGCCTACTTGTGGCCAGTGCCTGGGGCACACAAATATTCTTGTAATTTTACTCCCACAACAACAGGTTAATTCTGCTAGTCTATACATAAATACTTTGAAGTAAGTCCCATTGAGTGCAGCAGGATTTATTTCCAGGTAAACATGTAAAATTGCTATCTGAGAGGCTCTTGTTCGCCTCCATGCTCCAAAATTTCTTCCACATTGCTAAAGACATCTATACAGTGCGCCTTCACGTAACAAACACCTCATGTAAAGTATGTTCCATGTAACAAACAAAAATTTCTCTAGGACTCTGCTTCACGTAACAAACACACACATTGGCAGTTGGAGCAGACGCGCTGGCCGGCAGCCCTTATAAAAGGGGCCGAGCTGCCTAGCACACCTGCCCATAGCGAAAGCAACACTTCCGCATTGTTCCTCCTGTGGCCAGGCATCTGCTGGGCAGAGGGAGAGGAGCCGTGGAGAAGAGGGAAGCGGCTCAGCGCTAGCCAGAAGTAAAGTTACTTTATCTTCATAAGAAAGTATAATATATTTTTCTCAAACTTCTATGTTCTTCTCTGGAATGGGAGTGTCTGCTGAAATTAAATTTTTGGCTTTTGTTATTTTCAGAACGTCAACAGATGCATTGAGGCACTGGACGAACTTGCTTCACTTCCAGTAACAATGCAGCAAGCTCAGAAGCATTCAGAGATGATTTTGACCCTTAAGAAAGTAAGATTGATGGTTCTTATAAGGAAAAAGTTTTAATTCTATTTTATTTTCATCTTTCATGACTCTTGAATTGTTCAGCTTCTTAGTAACCCAAACGGGAATGCGTTGCAATGAACTACAAACTATTATTTGTGGAAGAATTCCTTTCATATCACATGACTGAACAGTTTTGTTTGTGTGTGTGTATTTCTTTTAAACATCCTTTCAGATCCGAAAGTTCAAGGTCAGCCAGGTTATAATGGAGAAGTCCACAATGCTCTACAACAAATTCAAGACCATGTTTCTTGTTGGAGAGGGAGATTCTGTTCTTTCACAAGTTCTAAATAAGTCTCTAGCTGAGCAGAAGCAGCATGAGGAGGCAAACAAAACCAAAGAACAGTGGAAGAAAGGACCAAATAAGAAAGTGGAAAAAGAGCAAACAGGTATGCTAGAAACACTGGCATTCACTAGCCTAAACCACTTTACCATGTAAAGCACAGAAGCATCTTCAGGCAACACTGACTCTTTGGCCTTTTGTCAGGGATGAGCCCTGCTCCCTAGAGTCAGTCATGACTAGCAAGGCAACCTACAGGGAGAGACCCTGATTTTTAAACGTAAAATGCTGATTCAACTGCTGTCGCTTATTCAGCAGCTTGTCCTACTATAACTGCCTCTGTGATGTAGTTTTCTCACTGTCAGAGGCCAGTTGCTCAGGTTTTATAATGGTTTGCTTACTCCATGGAAACTCTGGAAGCAAAATTATCTATCTTTATGCATAGTGGTTTCTCCCTTGGACATCTTAAGAAGATTTCCAGTTTTTGTAAGAAAATTGATACTTCTACACTGTTATTTTAAATTTTGTTTGTGCATTGCAGCAGCACCGGCAAAAATGTCTGTTACATCTGAATTTGTCAATTTAAGTAAAAATGTAATAGTGTGTGCCTCATATTTTTGTCTCCAATCCAGCTGCAACTAGGAATGGCTAACAGTGCAATCCCAAGCATCTCTACTGAGAAGTAAATCCTGTTGTATTCAATGAGCACTACTCCCAGGAAAATGTGTTTAGCATTGCAGACTAAATCCCACTGAAACCCATGGAAGAAGTTACTAGGAGCTAGCCCAAATCCATATGCTTTAGACTGGTCAATCAGGATCAGTTAGCTAAATCCTGATGAGACAGGAATCTTTTTTCATCATTTTAGAAGAAGGATGAACTTGGCCAATGTTTGAAATACATGTACAATATTCCTGTACTGAGATATTTTGCTATTTTGTCTGATCCTGATAACTGCTAGAGGGCACTATTTTGCCCCTAATAGACTATCCAGAACTATTAAAAATATTACACTGCAGCAGAAAGAGTTCTTACAACCCAATCTTAAGCACATCTACATAGAAGTCCCATTAAGGTAAACGGATTTTCCCTGTAAGTGTAGTTGGGATTGCATTCATAGTCACCTTTTGCCTGACTTAGAAACCAGACTTGACACAGAGAAATACTTTTGTCTGTTTACCGTTTCAACATTGAAGGTATGAAGATAGTGAATGGGGCTTCAGATGCTCAAGATCCAAATCAGTCGCAACAGAATGGAGACAGCACAGAGGACAAAAGAGAGAAGCTTGATGGTGGCACTAAGAAGAAGTAAGGGACAGCTTTCAATCTTAAGAGAAGTAATAAAGTATTCAGTTTCATAAAGTTTAACCAATTTGATTAACCTAAGAAATTCTCCAAAGTTTTATTTGGGTGACTCTTAATTTTCCAACTAGTTTTACAGAGATCAAAAAGTAGTTTGAAAGCATGCAAATGCAAGTAGATAAATAGGTACTGTACTGGCAACAGGCCCCTGTGGCAGGCTGGCCAGGTATCCCCATGGTGTACATCATGGATTGGATGGAATTTCAATCCACGACAAGTGGACACCGTCACCATATGGTACAAATATTGAAGAAGTTGCTTTTTTATTTTTACTTTTCGGTTGTCTTGCTCTTGGGCTGAATCTTCTGGCACAGGAAGTAAGAAAACAAGTCTTCACAAGCCTTCCAGATATTTCTGGGATTCAAACAACTGAATGAAATCTAATTGAGCTTTTGCTGCCTTCACCTCTATGAAACAATAATTTGTAATAAAATAAACAGCTGAGTTTTGCTTTTGTTCTGTTCATCTGGCAGTATCTTCTTAAATCCTCAAAACAGACCACAAAATTTATCAGAAGATGAATTATTTGGTGTTCCTGATAAGTTAGTGGAAGTAGCTAAGACTACATCCTGTGAAATTGCCAGTTTTGCTAACTGCTTTGTAAAAGGAAAATTTTTCGACACAGTCATTTTATCGGCAACAAAGAATATGTCGCCATTTACATGGTAAAAGGAAATACTGTGATCCAATTCAGTTGTGGTCAGGATTATCCTAACTGCAGGTTCTCATGAACAGAGTAGAACTTTTAGTTCTGTCAAAAGAAAAAGGAACCAACACATAAATGAACACATCACCAAGTGTACTATTGTTCATTGTTTCTGGAGAATCTGTCACAAGCATAATTATTTAAAATGTTGCACTGTGCTAAATTGTCCTTTCCTATAAACTCATTGATAAAAACTTATACAAATGAGAATATACCTCAATCTGATATGGAACTAATAATACAAGTGATGCTGTAGAGAATGATAAATTGGGGTTTTCCACTGACTGTTGCGAAGGCGCTGTGCCTGTTAACCAGCAGGCCAGGGTTCGAGACCTGGGTCGGCCCCACAAGACAGGGTGAACTCCTGTCCTTAGCCCAGCTCTGCAACACAGCTGGATCCAATCGTATTGGCTCTGCCTTTCCATTGGACTAATTCAGTGGCGTGGAGAGGGGGGATTTGCTGCTTGGGTAACAGCCTATCCTCCATAACAATCCAACCCAGGCTTTTGTGTTTCGCATGCAGCGTAAGCAGCGCCGAGCACAATACCATAGTCTTCCAAGACTGACGGATGCCTGCTGCGAAGGAGAAATTGTTGAAATGAGCGGATAGCCATATTCATTCACAGCGTATTCTGCACTGTTCTTTTGGTGTACTAAAATTAGTCTGTTAACAGTTTTCAGTCCTTTCATTTTTTTTCTTAAAGCGATATTAGGAAAATACATACTATATTGTCTTTCCCTTTGCTTTAAAATATCTGAATTACCTACATCCCTAACAACATAGTGGTTTATCCATATGCTTTAAAAAGCTGTAATTTTTTGTTAGAGGGCTGAAGTTTCAGTTTTCTTCTATTTTTTAATCAGCTATCTCATGTTTACTGCATTGCACTAAAGATAGGTAGGGGTTTCTATCTTTAGTGCCTCTTTCTGCACTTCTCATTTTGTAAAAACACGCAGCCAAAAAACTAAAATCTAAAAAACGCTTCTTATTTGGTCTTTATTATTTAATGGGGGTCCATTGGTGGTGACTGGCTGCTTCTGCTGACAATGTATCACCTATCTAGTACACATATAAAGAAATTATAATGTAAATTTTGAATAAATATATTCAGAACAACATGTAGTTTTTACTTTAAAACATGCTCTCAATATTTTAAAAATGAACTCTTTCATTTTAAAATTCATAGGAAGTATCTTAACTATTACTGTTTTTTTCCTTTAGGATAACTGGTGATGGAAGAGACCAAGATAAAACAAAGGCCTCCACCCCTGAAAATGAATGAAAATGCAGCCTAAATTTTTGTAAAGTACATATTAAAGAGGACTTATAAGGATTTGCATTTTGAGAACTAGATTGCTGAAAGTTTTAAAGAATTTTATAAGCATAGTATTTTAATGTGTACAATCTTGTGGGGATTGTGAAGAAATCCCCTTTAACCTTTGTTTTTAGGTATTTAAATGTCGAAGTCCTGATATTTGGCCCCAGTATTAATAGGCAATACCCAGTTCAAAGACCAAGTCAGATTAGAGACTGAAAATGTTTGTGTGTTTCAGCATTAGAACTGTAGTATTTGTTTATCTGACTACTGTATGCTCATCTTTTGGTTAACAACAGGAAAATTTACTTTTCAAACTGCCAAAATGCTTCATTTGTATAAATCTTTTCTTCCTGTTGTCTGTGCATAGTTTTCAGAGTTGTTGTTTGCCAAACTGTTCAGTGTGTTTTGTAAGAAGCTGAGAATATTTTGTAGCAGGTAAAATGTTATGTATGAGTATATTCAGTCAGTCTTTATAAAGAAGTTAGTTTTGTTCTTGAAAGCTAATTGTGCCAATTTAATATGCTCTAATTTTCTGTGGTATGCTTTTGGTATTATAGATATTATACTAAGGCAACTAGTGTTTTCTCTTAAATTGATGCACATTAGTCGAAAAACACTGTCTTGAAGCAATTTGTTTAAAAAATATTAAAAGTTAATTCAGAAAAATGGATCTGTACACTTAATAAAAATTAGCAATTATAGTTAGTTCAAGTAGCAGAGGGTGAAAAGGCTCCCCTGAATTAACCAAACTAATCAGTCTCCTTAACCCTAGGTTTCTATTCTTCAAAAAATGCTGCATCTCATGATCTTGTTTTGTCACATGGTACATAGAATAAGTAAGTATTGCTCATCAGTATAATGACCTTAATTCCCAATTTGCCAGGACAGTTCCTATATCAGAAGGGAAGGCAGCATTGCTTGAGCTTAGCCAGAGCAGACAAGAGAGTGACAGGCAGAGACCCACAGTTCTAAAGAACTCAAGAGATGGCTGAAAAATCCCAAAAAGGACTAAAGACTGGCTGCAGAGTGTGGTGTGTTGGGTAGAAGGCTATTGTCACACGGAAGAAACAGCCTTCCTACTTAAAGCAACATCAGCTAGATCCTACCTAGGAGATTCACAGCACAATCCAGAGTAACTATGGGAAGATGTAAGAGACCGTTACTCTGGATTGCTCTATGCATTTCTCATAGGTTTCCCATAAGTGGTATCATTAACTACGTTGACACAAAAGGTCCTATAGTTACTTTAGGTTGTGCCTTTAGTTAGTGGACACCCCTACTTTTACTACAAAGTATAGCCCATTTGAATTTGAAAGGGGGAGGCAAGCTAACAAAAAGTTGATAGCAAAAAAGTGTTCAAGATTTTGGCATATAACTAAAGAATATAATATTTTAAAACTTAGTTGAAGCACTTAGACCATTGGTCTTCAAAGCAGGGGTCAAGACCCCCTTCGGTGGGTTGCAGCTTCATTTCAGGGAGTGTCGCAAAAAGCTGGGTGCAGCCATCTTGTAATTTGGCACTGGGCACCTTTAATTACACTTCCAGCCATTACATCACTTCCGTGGGAGGTACCAAACAGATTGTCATTCTCATACCCAGGCTAAAATGCTTGAATACCACTGCCTTAGGCTGATTTGCGAACCTAACCCATCCCCTATACTTGGGACACACTTGTCAGAACTGAACATGAGCCCTGCTCGATCAAACCAAAGTCCCATCTAATCCAGCTTTCTGTATCTTCCAGTCACCACAAGACAATAATGATACAGTGGTGCCTCACATATCATTTTAACATACAGTTAATATTTTTATATGAATGTTTTTTGGGGTTGTAGAACCAATCGTCTTTGAGTTTCCATTATTTCCTATGGGAAAATCTGCTTCACATATATTGTGTTTCACATAGCAAGTTTAATTCTTTCCGGAAGCATGCTTGTTATGTGAGGCACTGCTGTATCTGCATCTTGGTGCTTTATCCTTGCATATGGC